>CM031243.1:78515447-79715447 GCA_018340775.1 Taxus wallichiana var. yunnanensis
CATGTAAAATAATGTGCAACATAGAGTATGATAAACAAGGAAGAGTAAATTCAATCAAGATCCAAAATAGTATTTTTTCTCTTTTGTAAATATGTGAACATGGAATAAAATAGCTATAAGAGGGGAGTAAAATTTCCCCTAGTATACGTGTGCAAAGTTAGTTCCATGTAGGTAGGTCTCCGCCCTCAATAACCATGTTTGAACCTATAATAAGAGTGTGTCATTGGGTAGTGAGGGGGAAAGTGATATATCCCCAAGTGTGTGGCCAAGAATGTGGCTAGGCATAGTATTTCTTAAGGTGTATGATGTTCATTGGATTTTTAAGAGGTTTTCCTATAAGGGTTAGAATGTGATAAACACTCTAGCCAAGTATCTAAGTAAAAACATATGGGACAAGTCAATTAGGTTTAAATTTTCCTCTTAGAGAGGGATTTGCATTAGGTTTTTATTTTCTTTAAATACTAAATCATCAATGTTACATTCTTACAGATGCACCTTGGTATGATAAGCAAACTTTATGTGTGCTTGGTAAGAAAAAATATTCTCTAAAGCTTGTACATGGTGAGAATCAAGCATTTCTAGCTCATGTATGTGTCACTCATGATACTCATTGTCTTGGAGATATTTTAAATTGAAATGTGTAAAGATGGTATTTTAAGCTTCAATGGAGTTACTACTTCAATACCATATAAAAGAGAAAAATTGTTTAGCAATTTTGGAGGTGCACACACTTATATGGTAGCCTAAAGGGAATATAACATTTGATTATGCCAATCAACACCACATCTATCAACAATTTTATGACAAAATTTAATGATGGTTTTATTGGTAGCCTCACCTTGGTCATTACCTTAGGGATAATAAGGAGTAGAAAATGTGTGTTTAATCTTATATTTAGCACAAAATTTTTTGACATCATGATTTTTGAAAGATGAACCATTTTTCAGTTATAATTGTGGAAGGAACCCCAAAGTGGGTTATGATATGTGTATTAATAAATCTGCAAACATATTCACTAGTAGTGGTGTGTAAAGGAGCAACCTCAACCCATTTGGTAAAATATTCAGTAGAAGTGATTATAAATTTACATCTTTTAGGTGATTCTAGATTGAATTTGTCAATGAGATCAAATCCCCATAAGGAGAAATTCCAAGGGGATGTAATAGGTTGTAAATCATATGTTGGTGCATGGTGGAGATTACTATGGTGTTGGCATTTATCACATCATTTAGCATATTCCAATCAATATTTTTATATGGTGGGCCAATATTACCCTTAGTGTAAGATCTTTTAGACTATATCTTTTCCATTAAAATGTATGCCACATATATTATCGTGTATCTAGGATAAATCAAGTGGAATATCGATGAATTAGCAAGAACCAGAGGATATTACCATCAATAGAATGTTTAAATAAAGATCCATTAATAAATACATGTCGTATCGTGTCACGAGTGTAGTCGTCATGCCTCATGTGAGGATATGTGAGTTGTTAAGGCCTAGCGGTAAAGGAAGTTATATATATATATTATATACCATTATATATATTTTAGCACTACCATTGGTGATAACAGAACTTGCAAAGCCTCTATGCTATGGGATTTGATAGAGGGATGTTACAAATGATGAATGATGAATTTTGTGTTGTTTTTAGTAATTTCAAAGGGAATAAGAGAAGTAGTGCTAACCATAGCATCAACGTGTCGATTGTATTTATGGGTTATAACCATGATCTTTGTATGAATCTAATGTGGTGAGCATGTTAGTAACAATTGTATGATAGGGTATGATTTTTTCTTCTTTTATTTGGTATGTACAGTGGATTGATTAATAATGATTCAAGATTCACAAATAATTTGAAGATGACGTATAGGAAGGAGTGAGAAATAGATAAGCCCAAAATTATGGCTTCATATTCAACAATATTATTCATGCAAGAGAAACTGATGTAATAATAAAATGGAATACATTCACCATGTGGTGTGATAAAGACAATACCAACTCCATCTCCGGTGGCACATCGAGAGCCATCAAAATACATGGTCCAAATATCAGTGTCAATAGTATAAGTAATGAATTTATCATGAAAATCATCACAAATGGGGAAAGTATCATTGATAGGAGCTTCAACTAATTGATAAATAATTATCCCTTTAATGGAATTTTATGGAATAAATTTAAGGTCAAATTCAGTAAGCAACATAACCCAATAAGTGAGACGAATAGATAAATGAGTATGAAAAATTACGTAGTCCAAAGTATAAAATTTAGTAATTACATGTATTTTGGCATTGATCATGTAATTTTGTAACTTGTCAATGACAAAGATAAGTCCTAAACACAATTTTTCAATGTAAATATAATTTCACTCATAAAATATTAAGGTGTGAATAACATAATAGATAGCATGTTCACGTTGAGTCACATCTTGTTGAGCAAGAAAAACTCCTAAGGCATGAAATGTAGCTGACATATATAAGATTTGTTGCTGATCGGGAACAAGAGGAGTCAATATGGGAAAATTAAGTAAATAATATTTGATATCATTAAAATCATGTTGACATTTTTCATCCCATGCAAACATGGTATCTTTTTCATGAGTCATGTAAAGGGTTGGGTCTTGTTAGCTAGTTATGCAATGAATCAATGGATATCCTAAATTTTACCTTGTAATGATCATAGTTGACAAAGGTTATGAGGGGGAGGCATGTCCGTAATAGAAATGATCTTTTGTGGATCAATTTTAATATTGTGTCAAGAGATAGTGTATCGTAATGACTTACCAATAGTTACACAAAAAAATTAGGGTTGAGGCAGGCATTAAGTTTTTATAAGCATGTAAAGATTGTACAAATACCTTGAGCATGCTAAGCACGATGTCTCAAATTAGCAAGGATATCATCAACATAATCCTCGATGACTTTATCAATATAATCATGGAATATTTGAGCCATAACATACTAGTATGGAGTGCCAACATTTTTAATACCAAATGGTATGATAGTATAACAAAACATACCCCATGGGGTTATGAAATAAGTTTTTTCTTGGTCAATAGGGTTAATTTTTATTTGATTATAGCTAGAAAACCCATCCATAAAGGAAAACATGTCATGACCCATTGTGGAATCAACAATAGAATCAATAAGTGGTAATGGAAAACTATCTTTAGGAAAATATTTATTATGATCACTAAATTCAATACAATAACAAATTTGACCATTAGGTTTCATGACAAGGAGACCCATTATGGGTAGTCAACATTGTGAATGAACTCAACATCTAATACACATTGTATTTATTCATTCACTAATAAGGCCACACATATATGCATTTTCTAATTTTCTATTGCACAAGTTTTTCACCCTCATGAAGTATGATATTGTGCATAGATATAGAGGGATTAATGTTAGGCATGTTACACTAGTGTTGTGTAAATAAATATGAAAATTTATGCAACACTATTTGAATATCATTGTGTTCAATATCAATAGGGAGGAGGCTAAAAGAACTATATGCAAGTGGCGAGCAATTCCTATATTATATGGTGTAGTATATTCAATGCACAATGTGGATAGGTCATCACCATATGGGTGGGTGGGTATGGTATCATGAGCATCAATATGTATACTATCAGGGCCACTTTCAATGAAGAATGTTGTAACATGTAGATAATGGGGGAATCTTCTCTTGTGATGATGTGAAGGAAAGGAATCATAATCACCGATGTACTCTAGAGATCCTCGTCATTTTGAAATTCATATAAGCAAGGAAGGTTAAGAGAGGAAGTAACATTGATGAGGTATGAATGAAATAACTAGATTTTATGTGAATATGAAGTATTATATACCTCAAATAGGTTTTAAGATGGAAGAAATTATGTCCCCCAAGAAAGGGCCCTAGATGAACAAGGGGAGAATCCTATGTTGGCTCTACAAAATTGTTTAGGAAGATAAATGGGATCAATGATACTTTTGAAAGTGCAGCCAATTTCTAAGAAAGATAAACCACGTCATAATAAATACTTATAACCAATGTCATGGATTATAATACACAATAGGCGAGGTAGAAAGATTTAGAGAAGTGAGGGTGTGGTCATGTTCAATAATATCATAAAATATGAAGGGAGATGGATCATCCAAAATTTCATATACGACACCCTCATGAAGGAATTTGAGTCACACATTTAGGTTTGGATTTATAAAATTCAGTCACACATGTAAGGTATGATCAATATACGGACTCGTGGTAAGGTAGGGTTTGATCAACAAACAATTTCACGAAATGATTTAATGAAATATTAAATATTTATCATAGGACTGAGATCAAATGAATATAACAATAATAACCAATATCTAGCATAAAAAAAAGTACAAGAAAATGTGCAAGATAGGATATAAGAGTGACATGGCTTATATCGGGAGATTTGAAGCGATTCTGGGGTGGAAAAAGCTTAGAAGGTTGGATCTAATCTTTAAATGTGTTTTATGAGAAACTGTAGTTGGGAACTTCTTCGTACATAACCTCCCAATGGGGAAAGGACCACCCGGTGCTAGTGTCTAATCTAAGCATTAGTGTCATGGAAAGTTCTCTCCTTATGGTATTTTTCAGGGTATGAACTTAACTTTTTCTTTCACTATTTTTCAGATCCACTTAATTTTATGGTGACTATGTCACACCTAAACATGTTAAACCAAGCCTAACTACCTACATAAGCCTCAAGTAAACATTATATGGAATAAATAATGCATATCCTTTAGTCAAACTAACCTAGGAGGTCACCCTAATGTCATTACTATAGTTCAAACTCTATATAGTTCTAGTGTTTTTGTGTGATTTAATTATGTACCTTGAAGCTAGGTTACCCTTGTATCAGTTGCACCAAGATAACTAGCTACAACTATTTTTCCCCAATCTAAATGTGTGATATGGAATTCAGAATAAACGGTCTTATGGAGTGAATAATGCAACCAAAAATGTAGTCCTTGAGTGTTGTTTTTTTCCCAAGTAGTAAATAGTAACTTATAGCCAAAATTTCCTATCCCCTAACAAGAACTTAATTAATTCATGTATATATATGATACCCTTTCTTTAATTTCTTCATTAACGACCAAAATGTCATTCAAAAGTGATAAAAGAGACTTTAGAAAATATATCAAATGATGTGGTAATCTAAATTTGAAAAAGGGAGGGAAGAGGAAAGAAGTTCCCAAAGAGAACAAGAGTACAGGGGCACTCTTGTACCTAATGGGATGCACTATCTAAAATGATCAGAGGATATAAGATAAAATATAGAGTTGGGTCACACATTTTCCAATGTTCATAAGTAAAGTATCCATTCTAGAAAAAAACAACAAGACTATGGAATATATATAACAATGTAAAAGAAACAAAAATGTTTTCAATGTCTATTTTTATTGCTTAGGAATCACGCATATAATGACATACTTAGAGGTGTGATGTAAATACAAGTGCATGATTTTGTGACTACATGTAGAAAGTTTGAAATCAACATAAAATTCTTATATTTCACTATTAATAATGGATCCATTTAATAATTACTTGGGTAACGTGCTTGTTTGTTTCATACTAATAATATTTATTGAATATGTTTTTCTAAGTTACCACCTAAATTAAAGAGTCATTCCTTACACAAAATAATTTGAATACACTTTACACGCATTAAATTACCGGTGAGGGTATGAGAAATTTGAAGTTCGTTTATTTTTAACTTTTTTATCATCCCTACACCTACTTACTTTACTTTCTAACCCTCATAATTGAAATAAAAAAGAATATTCAGACATTAAATGTTTCAAAATATTTCTCATATCAAGATGGTGATTTTGGTGATCTCCACCAAGGCTATGGATGTTTGGTTGAAAGTGGAGAAAGGCATTAAGTGGAGCCAAATGTATCTCTATCAATGTTATGGATGTTTGGCTAGTAGAAGAGAAATTCTTGAGCCTCCCCTATTTATCCTATAAAATTATTAAAAATACAAAATAAAATACTTGTAAGTAAGTTAACACAAGCATTCAAAATTTTACTTTATCAAAAAAATTCAAAGGAAATAAAAACTAATCATTTCCTTCACACACTCTTGAGATTTGAAGTTTTAAGCATGGCATATTTTAGGTGATAGTAAAAGAACTCTTATTCCACTAATTATTTAGTACAATAAACTTTCTTGTATGTTTATAGAGTCTTATTTTACACAACCATAATTCCTGAAGTTATAAATAATTTACAATGTTTTCCATGTGATAGTCACCATTTGTTGTATAGAAACATGCCACATTACCTTTAATTAATGTGAACCAATTGAATACTTTGATTTTGATTTATGAATGCTTTTGGACTAGAAAATCACACTATAATCATGTGTTTTCTTCTTTCTAAGTGTTTTCTTTTTCGTAAAATAACTTTCACAAGTATGTTAAATGTTTTCAATGTGTACATGGGAAATATGTTGGTTTGCATTCTTCATTTCATTCATTTGACATTTCCATTTTTACCACCTAAATTGTACCATAAAATCTAGGGCCTTATGATCAATATTTGGAGATCTTTTGATATTTCACTTTCAACTTTATATATCCACATACAAGGAACCTTAGTGGCATGTCATAGATTGAAGTGGTGTGTCATGGATTGAAGTGGCATGTGTTAGAAAATTTAATATTAAGTGTTCTTATAAATAAACTATAGTTTATAATTAAATAATTTAGAATATTATATATTTTAAATTATTTAATATAAACTATGTGTTTATTATGTTAATTGGTTATTTAAAAATCAATTAATGGTTACGTTAATGGTTACAAAGTACTTCATGAGAAGTCACACCCTTTAAATTTATTTATATTGACCTATGGGGTCAATTGATTTCAGAATATATGAAATGTATTGTGATTTTATGGGGTAAAATCACCAAAGGAGAGAAGTGAGGGAGGATAATTTTGGACTGTGTTTCTCAATTAATGGAAATGTCTACTTTGTTTTTTTTTTTTTTAGACCTCGGGGGTTTTCCACGTTAAAATTTTTTGTGTTATTAAAATTTACTTTCATATGTTATAATCTTTTGTTTAAGGTTTGTTATCTTATTTAATTATTAATAATTTGGTTAATTTGGTTATCCCTCGGACCTCAAATGGTATCGAGCCGATGCTTACATAAGTTAAAGTTATTTATTAAATTTTCAACCACCGTGGTGGTTGATGGGTGGTTATAACCCTTGGGGTATTTAAATAGGCCCCGTTAAAATATCTCCTACACTTTTACAATATACTCTCTCACATTTCTTCTCGTGAAAATATTTATAAGGTTATTTTGATGTGTGTTGGAAAATATTTCAGAATTTTACTTGGTTGGAACAAAACCACTCTCCATACGCAAGTAAGATTTATTTGGTGAATAAATTTGCAATCTTAATTTTTTTCCTACGTTTACATAGTGTGTAGAAAATTAAGTTTTGAAGGGTTAATTGAAAGGTATCCCAGATTGTATACATCATCTATGAAAATATGAGTATGGTTTTTCCCATCGGTTGGGGAAAATGTTGGTTGGGTTTATGTTGGAATAAGCTATTCAAATCGTATGTATCTTCCTAGCCCCTTTTATACGAAATACCTAGGTTTAAATAAACTTATGTTTATATTATATATTTTATATAATATAACTTAACTTATAAACCTATCCATATACATATGCAGCCTATATATATTTCTTCAAAACATAAGTTTAAAAAAATTAGAACATGCTTATACAATCCTTTGAATGTTCTTGGGTCACCATTTATGTGGCTGCTTTAAAACCTAAACACTTACCTTCTATACTTTAATTCTAACCATTTATAATGTCATGGTAATGGTTTTTAATTTGACCACCTTTTTAAAAAGAAAACCTTATACATCAATCTAAACCTATTTATTTTTCAACCTAAGCACTTTAAATAGGTGGTATGTGTTTCATATATAAGCCATCATTATATTTATATATTCCTTGGTCAAATACCATGTGATATGCACTTGGTGTAATTAATTCAGTTGGTGGCTCCATGTAGCTTGCTTATCCCTCCTCTCGCTTGCATAAGTTTTCCATATGGAGCCTTCAAAACCATACCAAGTGTCATTTCTCAATTTATTTTAGGACCCACATTGATTGTTGTTTTTTTTTTTGAATTTTTCTAGTCTCACACTGGGGAAAGAATATAATTTTTTTAGGATTTATAAGCCAATGTGTTATGCGAGTATGGTGTGGTTGTGATTAGGTATAATCTGTAGACACTTAGACAATATTTAGCATGGTCTTATAGTACTATTTAGAAGGTTCTCAAGTTTACAAAGTACTAATTAATCCCACCTTTTCCTTATATTTTATTTCATCTTTCCCACGTATTTCCCGATACCTATTATCCCATTTCATGACCTTTCCAACATTCTAGTATTAAAATTGGGTTCCCGGCCTATACTTGGGTGCATTTAGGTGCCTTGGTTCCATTTCGGGAACCCCGGTCTATGCACAACCTCTTTCGCCTATTTTTGGGTCGCTTCTAGATATTGGTCATCCTTATCTTCTTCTCGGTATTCCTTGTTAGGATTAACTACGAAATTAATCTTGAGATCCCTATAAATATAAATCTATAAGACCATAATAAGGTTCCTAGGTCATTTCATTGTATCACTACTATCACTCCATCAAGGGTTGCATCCATTGCATCACTTGCATCCACATAGTTCCATGCATTCAATCTAGGAGATATGCATCACACACACTTCATAGGGGGAGGTATTCCATTCTATTCTATACACACATGCTACTTAAATTTCTATAACTACTATTTCTCGCTACTTCAAAAAGTGTGACTAACATAAGAGAACCTAGGTCACATTATGCACGCACGCATGCACACACACGCGCGTGCGCACGTGAACTAAATTAGGGTCTGTAATGTAGTGTAATGCTCATAGATAAGTCCACTAAAGTGTGGTGAATGAGGTCGTTTGACCCATTCATATATATATATATATATATATATATATATATATTATTTTTCTAGGGTTTGATACTTCTCCTTACATTATGGGTCATTCTCTAGTTCATCTAGTGAATCCAATGTGACGAGAAGCACTGAGAGACATTTAATGATCATACCAAATTGATTTTCTAAGCATTTACATTGTTACGAGCACCCATATTGAATGTCGGGCACCATGGGGCACCCCAAGTACACACCCAATTGCCTGTGTCATCTAAAAAATCTATATTTTCCCTTCGTAAGTGTCTTTAAGGGTTAGTTTTCACTTCCAGATTCTATTTCCAGATCTGCAACATTGTGTGATAGTCTTTTGTTATCAGCCGAGTCTTTTCCTTACTCTTCTCTTACACATTAGGGTTTCATTTCATCTAGAATAGTTTATTTACATTTATTTCATACTTTTTAATTTCATTTATAGTGTTTTAGTCCTCATAACTAGATTAACATTAATACCCTAGATACCCCCTTAGGCCATCTAGGAATCCCTTATTTTTGTTAATCATTTTGGTGAAACCTATAGTAACCTTTCATAAACCTTATTTCTACCCCAAGTGTGTCAACCTATCATCAAGTATGTGTTGGGTGCTCACCCAAGGTGTGTAGGGTTTGAGCCCTCCTTATGTGAGCTTTGTGACAATGTTACGCCATTATTGGAGGAAAGGTTTACATAACAACAATACATGCATTTAATCTAATATAGAAGTAGTAGATCTAGTTTTAATCACAAATGATCCATGAGATAAGCATAACATCGCAATAACATAATCGAAAAATATCTAAACCATGAATAACATGAAAATACACTAGGGTTTGGTCCATAAACACAAATATAAAAAAAAAGCTCCATATATTGATTAAATCTGTTTACAGTAGCCATATTACATTAAAAGGGGTCATCTCAGACCGCATACACCATGAAATAACATCCCAACCCTACAAAACTACTCTTGAACAGAGATCCTAGCTATGATTTCCCATCATGAACCTTGATAAAACACAGGCGCATACATCTATGTTAAGTAACAATATTCCTGCAAACATTTCATTACATATCTTGCTCTCCCTTATTTCGGGCCCAAGCACTCCCTTAAATAGAATCTGGACTCATCTCCATATATTTTCCCATGAGCAAGTTGCATGCCAAGTAGAATTTTGGTCCTCCATGATCGATCAAGAGCTTATGCTAGCTTGCAAATTCTTCCAATAATCGTAATGATCCTCTTAGGAATATTCCCTGCATGAAATATTATTTTCTTGACCTCTAAGGCTCCAAGATGGCACCCTATCCATTCATCACACCTACTTAGGCCTTCACATGTTTTCCATGTGATACCACCATAAAAATGAGGTTAAATCCCCAAAAATTTTCCTTCTTCGCACATAATCCTCTCCTCAGACGCTCCTTTTCTTAAGTTCCTTTCTACTCACTTAACTTGCGCACGGATCTCATCCCAAGAGAGTGTTTCAAGTCTCATAGATTGCTTGCGAAAAGAAAGGAATGAAAGAGGGAAAAGAGAAAGAACAGATCCGAAGGAAGAAAAGAAATGAATTCCAAAGTAGAAAAGGTCAAGATTTATGTTTTTGGGTTGGTAGTAAAACAGAGCCAAACCTACTTGCATAAATAAACAAAGCAATACTGATGAGCAAATGACAGAAAAGTAGATATGAATCCAACAGATTAAACACATACAGATCTAACGTAAGGAAGATCTAATGCATAACACAGCTATTGAGCACAAAGTCTTAATATTTGTATTACTGTTTTCTTCTGTTACAAGAAAGCTCAAAGTCTTTCTCTCCTCACTTCTATTTTCATCTAAAAAATGTTCACCCCAAATACAACAAGTATTCCAGTATTTATAGAAGAGAGGAGAAGGAAAGAAGGCAAAAAGGAGCCAACCACCTATTTACAAAGATATTTACAAAATATCTAAAAGTCATGTTGACTTTTGACAACTTGATGGATGACATCATCCCATGATGCAACATGGATGATGTCATCATTTGTGCCAACACACTTTAGACATTTCAACAAGAAAGTCGAGAGAATAGAGAGAGAAGAAGAAGAAGAAGAAGAAGAAGAAGAAGAAGAAGCAGCTACTCGTCATCGTCATCCTGCGGCCGAAAGGGGGTTGCCTGCTTCTGATGCTGCTCAGGAGATGATATGTGGAACTGAGCGCGGTATTCCAAAAACTTGTTAATCATGGGCCCAAATTGATCCTGTGATGGATCCGTGCTGCTCGCTGATTGCTTCGCAAGTCTCCCGCCGCTATGAGCTTTTCTCGGGAGTTTAGAATAATCTTTCTCCGCCTCGATGAGGAACCCGATGAAGTCCCTACAGCCAAAGAAAGGTTGTTGATAGATTCAAGGTCAAATGTGACCTCCGCCCCTGCTCTCGAGAAGCGATCTCCTCAAGATCCGGATAGTTTCATCACCGATCTCATGGTAAAGGAAGGAGTGAGCAGCCCTGGAGACATGTTAAGAACAATTCGCTCCATTTGATGCATCGCATCCAGGGCCTCTTCCTTCACCTTGTCTATCTTTTCCAGAACAAATTCCAGCTGATCTATCCGATAGTCCAGAGTGGACATGGTTTTGTTGAGGGCCCTTGGATGGCCGAAAACTCCGAACTTGACCAGATCTTCGACTGAACAGTCAAACATTTGTTGAAAGGTCTCATGTTGGAGTCTAGCATGTTCTAGCTCTTCTGATATGGGACCCGCTAATGCTTGGAGTTCCTTGTTCACCTTTCCGATGTTTAGATATGAATTGACATACTCGGCGATCACTCTTTCACTGTCCTTGAGGATCTGGCTCCTCCAAGCAGAAACGGCCATACCCTGCTCGCCGATCTTTGAATATTCATTGATTTTCTCCTGGCTGAGAAGCTCAGAAGTCTCGGCGGCAGTCGTGGGAGGTGCACTACCCATCTTCTGTAAGGCTTGAAGCAGATATTTGTTCTGCTCCTTCAGTAGCCTTTTCTCTTCTTTTATTTCTTGAAGCTTTTTGCAGAGGGCATCGACCATGGAAAGAGCTTCCCCGGAGACTTTCGTAAGACGTCCCCATTGTGACTTGAGTCACAAGAAAACTGCTGAGAGATCTTTTTCTCCTCGAGGGGATCTGTGGTATGCTATTTCCATAACTCTCTCACCGCAAAGACTTTGAGAGAAGCGTGTTACAGCTTTTTTTGCTTCTTTGCCCCTTTGGTCGGAATTATCAAAAGTCCATCTGAGCGATGGGAACTTTCCTCTTTTGCTGGCCCAGCTGCTGAGAGATCCAGGCTGGTCCCATAGAAGAAGGACCAGAGACAGAGGAGGAGGGGGCAACAGTAGAAGAGGGGAAAAACGTGGAGACACGCGGCGGCGGCATTGAAAGCATAGCCGAAGAAGTGTCCACGGGAGGAAGGGAAACCGTAGCTGCAGAAGACATAGGAAGGGAAGGGAGCCCGGAAATGAGGGAAGAAATGGAAGAAGATAAATCAGCGAGGGAGGAGAAGATAGACGAAGAGGTGGGGGAAAGAGTAGAAGAAGGGACAGAGGACGCGACCAAAGGGGTGGTCGCGTGAGTCACTTGAGGAGGGGAAGGAAGAGAAGAAGAAGGGATAGAAGGGACTTCTGTGGTTGTAGCAATGCCGACATCCTGAGTGGATGGGCGTATGGGACTATCCCCTGCCGCTTCTTTCTCTGGTGAATCCAGAGTTATTACTGCTCGCGCTGTGGAAAGAGGACTTTCAGGGGCTTCTTCCTGAATGGTGCTAGATTCACCTTCTACACCTTTGCCTTTTAGCTGCTTCTTGGACCTTGGAGGTGCATTGCCCAATGGGGAGGTTGTGAAATCTACCCCGAGGTAGATCAGCCTGCTCATGCGGCACCAAAGTGCTCGCTCGCGCATAGTCTCTTCGACCCTCTCCTCAATTGTTTGAGGAGCCTCGCTTTGCCAATGGCCGGAAGGGCCAATCATCCCCTTCCGTGTCATTATACACCTTGTCTACTTCATCTTCCGTAGTTTGGAAGCCTTTGGGGACAATGGCCACTCCGTATTGGATAATTTCCGCCAATGCTAAGCGAGAATGATCCTTTCTTCTGAGTTCCACCTCGTGGATGACGCCAATGTAAATATCCTCAATTTGAGGGACATGGATCGGATCAAGCTTAGCTTTGGCAGCAGCCCCTGGGTCAAAGGTAGGCCCTGGCTGGGAAGTCATGTTTCAAATTGAGTAACTCCACTCGCGAACATTTCCTTCCTTCGCCTTGTGATGGGTGGAGCATGTGTATCGCCCACCGTGAGGGGGAAAGGAGTTCCACCCTTCTTTCTTTTGAGGCATTTTCATGGTATGTGACCAGCCGCCTTGATAGCTCTAGTAGAATCGCCTTAGGTCCAAAGATACCTCGGTAGAGCCCGGTTGGCTCGCCCAAGAAGTGACCGCCCTCGATAGGTAAATGTGGGAAACGGGTGAACAGGCCCCCACTTCTCCACGGTTGACACAATGTTTTTGGTCGTGCGACCATGAGTTAGATTTGGCCTCAACAGAAAATGATGTGATAGAAGAAAGCATCATTAATTTTGGCGAACCGAGGGATGCTATTCTCCACCTCGCCTGGATAATATTCATATATTTTGACCGAGGCCAAATTCCACTTCGGTTTAGCCCCGGATAATCCTCTCCGACGCCGCACAGACTACGTAGGAGTTCATATGGAATACCTGCCAGGCGAATCGTCAGAATCGCCGGAAATGGTGCGCTTATAATCTCCCCAAAGAAAAGCGCTGCTCGTGCACATTTTTATTCATTGTCTTTCCAAGTACCTCAAAGATCCATTTATGGAAGTAGTGGGCGCGTAAAGCCCAAGACTCGCTCAGAAAGTAATAGATCACCGAGCTCTTTCTCGAGAAATCACCGCGGTGGATGATTTGGGGCCACCGGGTTACCACCTTCTTGTTTTTCAAGTAGACTTGCTCATTAGTTGCATGCATTGGTCTTCATTATCTTCCTGTGCCTTGATGCACTCTTTTGGCCGACGGCCACAAAGTGCCTGGTGGAGGGATGCCGAGCATTATCTCAAAATGATGGGCAAAGTGAGGTTTATGACTACCTCGCCCTTGCTATTTTCGACACATCTTGTGTCCTTGTTGTAAGATTGTGCAATCACCATCATGAATTCATTGTTGACGGCACCGACGGGATTCCTCCCGGAAATGAAGTGCAGGCACCGCTATTAATTTGTCCATCCACGGACTTCTCAGAACCTTCTCGAGTTCTAACCTGCATTCTTCCATGTCAATGTGACCCACCCCGAGTCTCTCGACATCCATACCGCATTCATTCCTCGTGATTCGGCATCCCGACCCTTTGATATTTGTACTTCATCTCTTCCTCTCGTAAGCTTAGCCTTTCCTCTGGTTTGGTGGGTCTCTCACTGGATGTAGACATATGTTCTTTCGAACTCGCCTGCTGATCCGCATGAAGAAGAAGCGAGACCCAATCCAAAAAGTTGAATTAGCCATTTGATCTTCCATGGAATGTCAGCAGAAGAAAGAGTTAGAGATTTTAAGGCTGTGGCGCAGGCGCATGAAAATTGCAACTCTGCAGCCAAATAGATAAGGCGCATGGCGCATGGATGTTGCAGATTGCATTTTATAAAGGGCGCATGGAATTTTCATGTTGCATTGGGATTTGGTGCGCCCTTCGGCGCATGGATGGATCGTGTAACATTGACTTTTCGTGCGCCAAAGGGATATGGCGCGGCGCACGAAGAGTTTACACAACATAATGTTATTGCAATCGGGGATGCGCCTGCGCCTTTATAGCTTCATACTTGCGCAGATAAAGCTTGTGTTGCATGGAAGCTGGGTGCGCCATGGGCGCATGGAAACGTGATGCAACACAAAAGGATGGCGCGCCAAAGGGGCGCGAGATTTGACACTTGTAGCATGTGAAAGAGGCGCGCCAAAGGGCGCAGAGGTTAATGATGCAACAAGCAGGCTGGGTGCGCCTCTGGCGCAGGGATGTTGCAGATTACAAGGCGGTCAGATGCGCCAAAGGGGCGCAAATGTTCATGATGTTGCAGGGGTGACAGATGCGCCAAGGAGGAAAACAGAGAACTAAACTCTCAAAGGGGGTTTTACATGATGTAGGTTCCTTCTACTCCTTCGTTCCTATTTGAAAGGCTCAGTGGGGTAGATAAAATGATCTAGATCAGGAGGGCCACAACCACTGTTTCAAGAAAACGTCCTTCTCCAGCAGATCTGGAAAGAGGAAGGATAGCATGGGGGGGGCAGATACAGCAAACGGAGGAGGCTAGGCCAACACATTTATATTTCAAAACCAACTAGCAAGCTAAAACCAGACCAAGAACACACCAAGAACTGAAAACACAAAACGCACGAGAGAGAAAGACACCTCATACCTGGATAAATAGCAAAAGCTCGGGAACGGGTCCACAAGGTGATGAAAACGACGAGGCAGGGGCTGACAGGCTCAGAAAAATCACGTGCTCAGCGAAAAGTGAAAATGACATTTGGGCGCGCAAACACACATATATATATATATAGGCAAGCTGGTCATAAATGCGCCACCCACTTTTTAAAAGGCGCATGAGAGTTGCTGTCGACAGGAGAAAGCGTGCGCCCTTTGGCGCACAAAAGTATTTGACAACAGGAGACAAAGCGCGCCTTTGGCGCACCAAAAGCATTGTCGACATAAAGTTATGTGTGCCCTTTGGCGCACCAAAACTTTTTGTTGCACTAAGATTATGTGCGCCTTCGCGCACCAAAGAGTGGCGCAACAAAAGTTGTACCAACACAAGCGCATGCGCCTTGGCGCACGCAGGGAAGGTTCAACATTCTTTGGCGCATGAAAAGTTGTGTTGACATTGAAAACCATGCGCCAAAGGCTTTTAAGGGGGCGCATCAAAAGTTAGTGTTGCAAAGCAATTTCATGCGCCCAGCCAAAAAAGGCTCAAAAGACTAAGTTCGAAAACTAGATTTCCCGGGAAGGGATTTTACAACATTTCGAACACAAGGGATCCCTAACGAGGGATCGGAACAAAATTTTTGGTATGGTTATCGGTAAAATTGCCCTTGTCAATTTTACGGGATAACAGCTGGCTCTTTCTGGGGACTATCCCTGAGTGAACTCGGGGGTAGAGAATCCCAGATCTCATGTGCCTATCCATTGGGTAACAGAGTCAAAAACAAGGGCGACCGGAGGGGGAACAAAAGAAAACACACAACAAACCAAAAGCAAACACACGACGGAAAGCAAACACACAACAAAAAGCAAACTGTACAAAGAAGAGAGCAAGCTCTACTTCCTGAAGATCTTCAGATGCTGCCCGCTATAAGGAAGCGGGAGTTCGGTTCCATCCAGATATGAGAGATAGAAACTATTCTCTCCATTGAGCTGCTTGATCTTGAAGGGCCCTCTCCACAGGGAATCAAACTTTCCATGCATGCCCTTTGGTTCTCTTCGCTTGTCCCATAAAAGGACGAGATCTCCCACTTGAAAATCCCTTTGCTTGGCCTTCTTATCAAAAAGCCTCTTAACTTGATTCTGATGTTCAGTGATCCTATCGACCACCTTACTCTCTTTTCTTCAAGTTCTGCCAGATACATGATTCTCTTTTCAAGAGAACTTTGGAAAGTTTCATCTTCAATGGCTCGTGCCAAGCGCAGAGCAGGAAGTTCCGCAGAAATGGGAAGCTCGGCATCAATGCCATATAACACTTGAAAAGGTGACATGCCGAGAGATCTCTTGGGAGTAATACGATCCGCCCACAAAGCGTCGTACAAAGACTTGTGCCACATTCGCTGATTTGATTCCACTAGTTTCCGTATGATGGTCACCAAGTTCTTGTTACTGGATTCCGCCTGACCATTTCCCTGAGGGTAATAATCGGATGCGTGAGCCAAGGTTATCCCATATTCATAGCAAAAACTAATAACTTCTCGTGAGGAGAAGTTAGAAGCATTATCAGCAACGATTTTGTTTGGAACGCCGAACCTGACAATGATATTTTCTTTAATGAAATTGCAAACCACCTCAGAAGTGGCATGCTTGACAGGTATGGCTTCCACCCACTTGGTGAAGTAATCCGTTGCTGTAAGGACATAGCTATGTCCAAAGACTCGATTCGAGGATTGAGTGCGCTAATAAAATCAATTCCCATGCTCGAATGGTTCATTGATAATGACCGCCTTAGGGGAAGGGCAGCCAACTTGGGCTTGCCGACGAATTCGACAGTGGTTCACACTTCGCCACCCGTGTGGTCAGATCTTGAAAGAGCATCGCCAATAGTACCGGCTCGAATGATCTTGTGTGCAAGCATGAGGAAGAGAAATGCCCTCCACAAGCTGAATTGTGAAAACTTTCCAGTAGTTTTACTTGCTGGGGTTTGTCAACACATCGCAAAAAGATGCCATCTATCCCACGTTTATATAAGCCGTCATCCCAGATGACATATTTAGCCGCTCTGAGCTTTATAGTGCGCTTCTCCTTCAGCAGCTTAGTGCATCGGCATTCGCCGTAGGTAAGGAAGAAAGCGATGTCGGAGTACCACTCATCACTAGTTGCAACAAATAGAACCAGAGGCAGAGAATCAGGCTCTTCCTGCCGGTCCCGTGTTTCATCGGTGTAGTCACCCCTTTCACCAGGGTTTTCTGAATCTTTGTTTTCAGCCATTAGCTGACACAGGCCCTTGCCCCTTACCAGCTTGGTTGGTTTAATATCCAGTGTCATACCCGACCTTGCGATCCAATTTCCTCGCAAGCTTCCTAACTCCTGCTGAGTTAGAATTGATTTCACCGCCGTGTCAGGGACCAGCACCACCGTATGCGAGTTTAGAATGTAATACCTGAAATTCTTCACTGCTTTGACAACGGCAAAGGCATGCTTTTCCAATTGAGTCATCTTTAGTTCGTGAAGCTTGAGGGGAGAACTCATGAATGCAATCGGGGATTCAATGTCTTCTGAATTCTTTTGCATTAAGATTGCAGACACAGTATGCTCAGATGCATAACTATACATGATGAAGTCCTTGGAGAAATCGGGACATACCAGGATTGGTGCATGAGCAACAGAAGCTTTTATTTCTTCAAATGACCTTTTCCCCTCTTCACTCCATCTGAAAGTTGGTGATCCCTTCATCATGTTCAATATGTGACGGGTCTTCTCAGCAAAGTCAGGAACAAAACGCCTGAGAAAGTTCACCTTTCCAAAGAAAGAATGAACACCGCCTTGCTTCAGAGGAGTAAGGCTTTGAATAGCCTTAACTCTTTCAGCATCTATCTTTGTTCCTTCTTTGCTAACCACATGGCCTAGCAACTTCCCTTCCGTGACTCCAAAAACAGACTTTTTTGGGTTTAGGGAAATCCCATGTTCTCGGCACCTGGCCAACACTTGCTCCAAATGATCACAATGATCATTTCGCTGTTTAGAGAACACGGTTAAGTCATCTAAATAAACCACAATGACTTTCCCCATCATACCTTTGAACGCAAAGTCCATGGCCCGCTGAAAAGTGGCACCAAAGATTAGTTAGGCCGAAAGGCATCCCCGTCAGAGGCAAATGTACCCTGTGGAGTAGTGAATGCTGTTTTAAATTGATCTTCAGTGAAACTTCAACTGATCAGAACTCAAAACCATCAAGCATGGACAACATTTCGATCCAGTTATCGCTGCGTAACTTGATCCATTATCTAAGAGGGTAGTTGTCTTTCAGCGAAGCTTGATTCAAATTTCGAAAGTCTACGCATATGCGTATCTCGCCGTTTTTCTTGCGTACTGGCACAATATTTGCTACCCAAGTGCTGTGATGGATAGGGAAGATGATTCTCATCCAAAGATCTTCTCGAATTTCGCCCGGATGGTACCCAAATCTTGGGATTATAGTGCCTCTCGCTTTCGTGGAAGGCTTTGGCATCATCTTTCAACGGAATATCGTGGCCGAACGCCCTTCGCTTCAAGGACTTTAAATCGGCATAAGACCATGCCAATACATCCATATATTTTTTCAGCAACTTGACAAATTTTCGCTTCTCTTCAGGCGTGCAACATTTGCCAATGTTCACGAATTGCGGGTGTTCTATCGAACCTATATTGACCGGTTCGGTTTCTGGGGACGAGCTAGGGTCGTCCCGCTTCTTCTTTTTTACAAAACGGTCATGCCTGTCGAACAGGCGTTCCAGAGAAACCAGGCCCTTTGGAATTTTATTTCCCTTGAGCTGACATATGCCATCGTTACCTTCAGATTCATTGCCTTGGTCGGTGACTGACTCACGGCAAGTGGAAGTAGACCCTTCAAAGTGCAATTCTTTAAAATTTTCTGCCTTCTCCAGAAAGGCAATGAGTTGATTATCATCATTGAACACCTGCCAATGCTGAGAATTATCTGGCACGCTCGGGCGGAAAACCACCTCAATGGTGTACTTGTTCATTTTCAAACCTGGGTGTGGGAGCATGAGAGATGCTGAAACAGCCAATGAATCAGCCATGTCATTTTGGGCTCTTGGAATCGCCTCTATTGAAAAAGCATCAAATTCTTCGATGCTGTCCCATACCGCATTACGGTAATGTCTGAGCCTTTCATTCTTTACTTGGTAAATCCTTTTGACCTGATTTACAACTAGCTCAGCATCACCTTGCACTTTTAGATTTTTAATTCCTCTTTCTTTTGCGGCTTGCATACCGAGTAAGAGAGATTCATACTCAGCAGTATTGTTAGTGTTGAAAAACTACAATTTGAAAGAGAGAGGAATGACTTCTTCCTCAGGAGATATCAGCACGGCCCCAGCGCCACATCCACTAGCGCACACCTGCCATCGAATTCGCAATGTCCAGATTTATTAAGATCTCCTTCGAACGAGGACACCGCATTTTATCCGTCTCAATAGATAAGAAGTAATTCCCCATCCCTGATGATTCAAAAAGGATTTGAGCTTTGGGGTCTTCGAGCTGGTAACCAAGTATTTCTTTTGTGATTCTGGCTCCAAAGTTTGCATTACGCCTTTGATCGAATTCTAGCTTTGGACCACCCATATGAATTTCTCCACCAACTTCGCCGCAAAACTTCTTCCCAAAGAATATTCCATATGCCGGAATGTCAAAGAACGAGGACTGTCATTTTTACTCTTTTATCCGGGAAAGCCGCAAATGCAAATTGCGCGTCTTTGATTTGGCCAACCAACGGAACTTGCTTGGTTTCCAAAGAATAACACCTACCAAAAGGCTTGGTAAGAGTGAGGCCCAAAGCATGGGTGACTTTTGCCGGCATGACGTTGTCAGAAGCCCCGGAATCAATTATGCAATTACTCAGCTTGTGACCATTGATCAGCAGAGAGAGATAGAAAGGTTCTATCTTGCCTGACGCAGATGTTGAAGCAACATTTATATGGGATTCAGGGGGAGTGGAAAGGATTCCTTTTGGGGAAACCTGATTAGATATAACAGCTTGACTTTGGATATACTTAGTCAATCTTACAAGTCGTTCGGGTTTGATCAAGATACTCACTTCTAGACATTTGGATCTTGGTCTTTTTTTGCATGATCTATAATATCAAATGCGCCAAGGGTCGTTGGTAAAGGAATGAGTCCTCACCTCGCGATGATGGAATAGGATTGGTGGTCTTAGTAGGAATGTGAGAGGATTGATTTGGAGGAGAGATAGGGGAAAAGATTTCTTTGTAAAAGATTTGCCAGGAGTTGAGTAGAAGAGGATTACCTCTTTTTAGCAATGATCGGAGGCGCGTTTGACACGGCCTTCTCCTCGCTGGACATGGGCAGCAACTTCCGCTTCTTTTCCTGTGAGCGAGTAAAAACAGCATATGACTGCCCGCTTGCATACCCCTGGGTACCCTCTTCTTCATCAGATTCTTCCTCATCAAATTCCATATACCCGATAGTAGAGTCGCCAGTCGGTTCACCGACATCTTGATCATCTTCGCCTTGAGACGAAGGTTCTTCATAATACTGCTCTTCTTCTTCAATCTCGGCCAGAGCATTGACCGGAGGGGCCTCAAGTGCCAACCGTGGAGCAGCTGTAGGTAAGCGCGGTCTTTGTGAAACATTGTTAGGAACGAAATTCCTCCGCGGAATATCCCGGTATGAGGAACTGGGAGAGGCCTGGGCCAACTGCTTCTTTAATGCGAGCAAATCATTCGCCATCTTTTGGAATGCTGGATCAGACGAAGTGGTGGGCGAAGGGCCCAAAGATTTAGGCTTGGCTGATTCCTTTTTTAATTCACCGGATATTATCAGATTATCCTCTATGCGAATGGCAGCGGCTTGGGCGAGAACCAAGGTGGCAACTCATTCCTGAAGGAGCAAGAAACTAACTTTCGAGCTCATAGCATTTACGAAGAAACACTTTTGATTTTCCGGCGTTGGAAGCATGGCAACAGGGACACGGTTGATTAGTGCATTGAACCGGGTGACAAAATCGCGCATGGTCTCATTCGCCTCCTTCTTCAGGTGAGTGATCCGTGATAATAATGCAAATGCATCCTCTGAAGGCTTGTATCTATCTTCGAAAGCATCCCGTAAGGTGGCCCAACTGGTAATAGACCCGGCCGGCAAATGCTGAAACCATTCAGCTGCAGGTCCTTGTAGGGTTTCCAGAAAAAGGTGAACCGACACATCTTCGTGGGTCACATCCAAAATACTGCATGACATGATGAATGCAGATATGTGGGAATCCGTGCTTTGATTTCCGCTCCCGTCGAATTTAGGAAAATTCTTTCGATTTCCGTGAGGGAGAGCGTGAACTGGATGTGGTAAAGCCAAAGGACCCATCGCGTTTCCCCATGGAACCGCCATCTGAAAAGCCGGAAAGAGAACACGAGCTGGAAGTGTAGTTCCGCTGAGTAGCAAGGCACTACAAAGGGATGTGGATGCCCCCGCAAAAGACTTTTTCTTCGTGAAGGTGAGACACTCCTGGATGACCGGCTAGCCGAGCTTAGTGCTGAAAAACGTGCCGGTGTTACGCTGAAATTGTGCCTTTGAAGCAGATCGAAAGTAGGATCAGCTTCTCCATGGGCTCGCCTGCTGCGCGTAAAAGGTTCACTCGCCAGTGTTCCTTCCAGATCTGCAATGTTATGGCGCAGATTCAAACTTTCTTTTTGGTTGTACTTGCTGATTTTCTGGTTTTTCTGACAAAAACCAGCAGCAAATACTTTTCTAAATATTTAAAACTATCCTCTTCAGAAAACCGATCATGTTAAATGACAAATTACAATGAGGATAAGATGGCAGGGAAGATTAGTAAGCTGATTTTCTGATCTGATTTTAACTTTTTTCAGAGGGTTTCAAACTTTTTGCAAACAGTCAAAAACTCAGATCTATGGCAAAATACTGATTTTTTCAAAAACTCAGCGAACTAAAGATCTTTAACTGGACCAGATCTATGACTCTCAGAAGAAAATTTTTCAATTTGAGCACTTTTGCAAATTTTTGGATTTTTAACAAAAAGTTCAGATTTGCAAACAGGCAGCAATCTTCTGATTTTTCCTGATTTTTTATCTTACTACCATCATAGATCTGACAGATCTATTCGATCCCCAGCGGAGTCGCCAAAAACTGTTGGTCCGAAAATCTGTCGCCTGGACAGATCTATGGATAGACGAGCCAACAGTGTGCAGGGCTTAGCCCCTCTTTGAGAAAGTTAAACTCGGTTTATTGCTATTCTACCAAAGCAGAATCTATGCAAGTCTCATGATTCTCGCCTTCGGGGTTTGGGATCTCATCCCAGTAGAGTGTTTCAGGCTGCGAAAAGAAAGGAATGAAAGAGGGAAAAGAGAAAGAACAGATCCGAAGGAAGAAAAGAAATGAATTCCAAAGGTAAAGGTCAAGATTTATGTTTTTGGGTTGGTAGTAAACAGAGCCAAACCTACTTGCATAAATAAACAAAGCAATACTGATGAGCAAATGACAGAAAAGTAGATATGAATCCAACAGATTAAACACATACAGATCTAACGTAAGGAAGATCTAATGCATAACACAGCTATTGAGCACAAAGTCTTAATATTTGTATTACGGTTTTCTTCTATTACAAGAAAGCTCAAAGTCTTTCTCTCCTCACTTCTATTTTCATCTAAAAAATGTTCACCCCAAATACAACAAGTATTCCAGTATTTATAGAAGAGAGGAGAAGGAAAGAAGGCAAAAAGGAGCCAACCACCTATTTACAAAGATATTTACAAAATATCTAAAAGTCATGTTGACTTTTGACAACTTGATGGATGACATCATCCCATGATGCAACATGGATGATGTCATCATTTGTGCCAACACACTTTAGACATTTCAACAAGAAAGTCGGAGAATAGAGAGAGAAGAAGAAGAAGAAGAAGAAGAAGAAGAAGAAGAAGCTACTCATCATCGTCATCCTGCGGCCGAAAGGGGGTTGCCTGCTTCTGATGCTGCTCAGGAGATGATATGTGGAACTGAGCGCGGTATTCCAAAAACTTGTTAATCATGGGCCCAAATTGATCCCGTGATGGATCCTGTGCCGCTTCGCCGATTGCTTCGCAAGTCTCCCGCCGCTATGAGCTTTTCTCGGGAGTTTAGAATAATCTTTCTCCGCCTCGATGAGGAACCCGATGAAGTCCCTACAGCCAAAGCAGGTTGTTGATAGATTCAAGTGTCAAATGTGACCTCCGCCCCCCTTGAGAAGCGATCTCCTCAAGATCCGGATAGTTTCATCACCGATCTCATGGTAAAGGAAGGAGTGAGCAGCCCCGAGACATGTTAAGAACAATTCACTCCATTTGATGCATCGCATCCAGGCCTCTTCCTTCACCTTGTCTATCTTTTCCGTAACAAATTCCAGCTGATCTATCCGATAGTCCAGAGTGGACATGGTTTTGTTGAGGGCCCTGGATGGCCGAAAACTCCGAACTTGACCTCAGATCTTCGACTCAACAAACACGAACATTTGTCAAAGGTCTCATGTTGGAGTCTAGCATGTTCTAGCTCTTCCGATATGGGACCCGCTAATGCTTGGAGTTCCTTGTTCACCTTTTCGATGTTTAGATATGAATTGACATACTCGCGATCACTCTTTCACCTGTCCTTGAGGATCCGGCCTCCAAGTAGAAACGGCCATACCCCGCTCGCCGATCTTTGAATATTCATTGATTTTCTCCCGGCCGAGAAGCTCTCAAGTCTCTGGCAGCAATCGTGGGAGGTGCACTACCCATCTTCTCGTAAGGCTTCAAGCAGTATATTTGTTCTGCTCCTTCAAGCAGCCTTTTTTCTTCTTTTATTTCTCAAGCTTTTGCAGAGGGCATCGATCGCGGAAAGAGCTTCCCCGGAGACTTTCGTAAGACGTCCCCATTGTGACTTGAGTCACAAGAAAAATCTGCTCGGAGATGATCTTTTTCTCCTCGAGGGGATGTGGTATGCTATTTCCATAACTCTCTCACCTGCAGCACTTTGAGAGAAGCGTGTTACAGGCTTTTGCTTCTTTGCCCCTTTGGCTGGAATTACTGAAAAGTCCATCGGAGCGATGGGAACTTTCCTCTTTTGCTGGCCCAGCTGCTGAGAGATCCAGGCTGGTCCCATAGAAGAAGGACCAGAGACAGAGGAGGAGGGGCAACAGTAGAAGAGGGGAAAAACGTGGAGACACGCGGCGGCGGCATTGAAAGCATAGCCGAAGAAGTGTCCACGGGAGGAAGGGAAACCGCAGCTGCAGAAGACATAGGAAGGGAAGGGAGCCCGGAAATGAGGGAAGAAATGGAAGAAGATAAATCAGCGAGGGAGGAGAAGATAGACGAAGAGGTGGGGGAAAGAGTAGAAGAAGGGACAGAGGACGCGACCAAAGGGGTGGTCACGTGAGTCACTTGAGGAGGGGAAGGAAGAGAAGAAGAAGGGATAGAAGGGACTTCTGTGGTTGTAGCAATGCCGACATCCTGAGTGGATGGGCGTATGGGACTATCCCCGCCGCTTTTCTCCGGTGAATCCAGAGTTATTACCTGCTCTCGCCGTGGAAAGAGGACTCTCTGGGGCTTCTTCCCGAATGGTGCCGGATTCACCTTCCACACCTTTGCCTTTTAGCCGCTTCTGGACCTCGAGGTGCATTGCCCAATGGGGAGGTTGTGAAATCTACCCCGAGGTAGATCAGCCTGCTCATGCGGCACCAAGCTGCTCGCTTCGCGCATAGTCTCTCGACCCTCTCCTCAATTGTTTGAGGAGCCTGCTTCGCCAATGGCCGGAAGGGCCAATCATCCCCTTCCGTGTCATTATACACCTTGTCTACTTCATCTTCCGTAGTTTGGAAGCCTTTGGGGACAATGGCCACCCGTATTGGATAATTTCCGCCAATGCTAAGCGAGAATGATCCTTTCTTCTGAGTTCCACCTCGTGGATGACGCCAATGTAAATATCCTCAATTTGAGGGACATGGATCGGATCAAGCTTAGCTCTTGGCAGCAGCCCCTGGGTCAAAGGTAGGCCTGGCCGGGAAGTCATGTTTCAAATTGAGTAACTCCACTCGCAAACATTTCCTTCGCCTTGTGATGGGTGGAGCATGTGTATCGCCCACCGTGAGGGGGAAAGGAGTTCCACCCTTCTTTCTTTTGAGGCATTTTCATGGTATGTGACCACCGCCTTGATAGCTCTAGTAGAATCAGCCTTAGGTCCAAGATACCTCGGTAGCCCGGTTGGCTCGCCCAAGAAGTTGACCGCCTCGATAGGTAAATGTGGGAAACCGGGTGAACAGGCCCCCACTTCTCCACGGTTGACACAATGTTTTTGGTCGTGCGACCATGAGTTAGATTTGGCCTCAACAGCAAATGATGTGATAGAAGAAAGCATCATTAATTTTGGCGAACCGAGGGATGCTATTCTCCACCTCGCCCGGATAATATTCATATATTTTGACCGAGGCCAAATTCCACTTCGGTTTAGCCCTCGGATAATCCCTCTCCGACGCTGCAGCAACAGACTACGTAGGAGTTCATATGGAATACTCCCTGTCAGGCCGAATCTTCAGAATCGCCGAAATGGTGCTGCTTATAATCTCCCCCCAGCAAAAGCGTTGCTCAGGCACATTTTTATTCATTGTCTCCAAGTACCTCAACATCCATTTATGGAAGTAGTGGGCGCTCGTAAAGCCCAAGACTCGCTCAGAAAGTAATAGTATCACTGAGCTCTTCTGAGAAATCACTGCGGTGGATAATCTGGGGCCACCGGGTTACCACCTTCTTGTTTTTCAAGTAGACTTCGTTCATTAGTTGCATGCATTGGTCTTCATTATCTTCCCAGGCCTTGATGCACTCTTCTTGGCTGACGGCCACAAAGTGCCGGTGGTGAGGGATGCCGAGCATTATCTCAAAATGACGGGCAGTGAGGTTTATGACTACCTCGCCCTTGCTGTTTTCGACACATCTTGTGTCCTTGTTGTAAGATTGTGCAATCACCATCATGAATTCATTGTTGACGGCACTGACGGGGATTCCTCCGGTGAAGTGCAGGGCACTGCCTATTAATTTGTCCATCCACGGACTTCTTGTAACCTTCTGAGTTCTAACCCAGAATTCTTCCATGTCAATGTGACCACTCCGAGTCTCTCGACATCCATACCGCATTCGCATTCACTCGTGATTCGGGCATCCTGACCCTTTGATATTTGTACTTCATCTCTTCCTCTGTAAGCTTAGCCTTTCCTCTTGGTTTGGTGGGTCTCACGGATGTAGACATATGTTCTCTTTCGAACTCGCTTGCTGATCTCGCATGAAGAAGAAGCGAGACCCAATCCAAAAAGGTTGAATTAGCCATTTGATCTTCCATGGAATGTCACAGAAGAAAGAGTTAGAGATTTTAAGGGCCTGCAGGCGCAGGCGCATGAAAATTGCAACTTGCAGCCAAATAGATAAGGCATGGCGCATGGATGTCAGCAGATTGCATTTTATAAAGGGCGCATGGAATTTTCATGTTGCATTGGGATTTGGTGTGCCCTTCGGCACATGGATGGATCGTGTAACATTGACTTTTCGTGCGCCAAAGGGATATGGCGCGGCGCACGAAGAGTTTACACAACATAATGTTATTGCAATCGGGGATGCGCCTGCGCCTTTATAGCTTCATACTTGCGCAGATAAAGCTTGTGTTGCATGGAAGCTGGGTGCGCCATGGGCGCATGGAAACGTGATGCAGCACAAAAGGATGGCGCGCCAAAGGGGCGAGATTTGACACTTGTAGCATGTGAAAGAGGCGCGCCAAAGGGCGCAGAGGTTAATGATGCAACAAGTAGGCTGGGTGCGCCTCTGGCGCAGGGATGTTGCAGATTACAAGGCGGTCAGATGCGCCAAAGGGGCGCAAATGTTCATGATGTTGCAGGGGTGACAGATGCGCCAAGGAGGAAAACAGAGAACTAAACTCTCAAAGGGGGTTTTACATGATGTAGGTTCCTTCTACTCCTTCGTTCCTATTTGAAAGGCTCAGTGGGGTAGATAAAATGATCTAGATCAGGAGGGCCACAACCACTGTTTCAAGAAAACGTCCTTCTCCAGCAGATCTGGAAAGAGGAAGGATAGCATGGGGGGGCAGACAGCAAACGGAGGAGGCTAGGCCAACACATTTATATTTCAAAACCAACTAGCAAGCTAAAACCAGACCAAGAACACACCAAGAACTGAAAACACAAAACGCACGAGAGAGAAAGACACCTCATACCTGGATAAATAGCAAAAGCTCGGGAACGGGTCCACAAGGCGATGAAAACGACGAGGCAGAGGCTGACAGGCTCAGAAAAATCACGTGCTCACAGCGAATAGTGAAAATGACATTTGGGCGCGCAAAATATATATATATAGGTTAGCTGGTCATTAATGCGCCACCCACTTTTTAAAAAGCGCATGAGAGTTGCTGTCGACAGGAGAAAGCGTGCGCCCTTTGGCGCACGAAAGTATTTGACAACAGGAGACAAAGCGCGCCTTTGGCGCACCAAAAGCATTGTCGACATAAAGTTATGTGCGCCCTTTGGCGCACCAAAACTTTTTGTTGCACTAAGATTATGTGCGCCTTTCGCGCACCAAAGAGTGGCGCAACAAAAGTTGTACTAACACAAGCGCATGCGCCTTGGCGCACGCAGGGAAGGTTCAACATTCTTTGGCGCATGAAAAGTTGTGTTGACATTGAAAACCATGCGCCAAAGGCTTTTAAGGGGGCGCATCAAAAGTTAGTGTTGCAAAGCAATTTCATGCGCCCAGCCAAAAAAGGCTCAAAAAGACTAAGTTCGAAAACTAGATTTCCCGGGAAGGGATTTTACAACATTTCGAACACAAGGGATCCCTAATGAGGAGTATCGAGTTATTATTTCCCAATCTTAAAATTCTCTTCTCCCTTTTAGTGCACCATCACCTCTTTTGTCGACTCCAATACGAGTATTTGTCTCTCCATGGTGAGTATGCACATCAATTATTCCAAGTAGTTCCTTTTGACTCGTATTTATGCTCTTTTGAAATAACCTCTATCATTTTTTAGACTTTGCCCACCTTTGTCTTTGCATCCCTCATCTCACGCCTTAACTATGCACTAATCAAATCCTTATGTTTTATCTCCCTATACCTCTTAATGATCTCCTCATTATTTTTCTCAAGATCCTCCTCCAAGACCTTTATTCTATCATTTCTTCCAAAAAGTCTTGCTTCCAATACCACCAAAATTTTTTTGAGCATGTTGCAAACTTACTCTCCCGACAGTTATTGGGAATTTACTAAAGGGTTTATTCCCTTGGCATCTGGTGTCTTCATCAATGCATCACTATTTACCTCAAACTTGGGCTCATCAACATGGGACTCAAAATCCTAGGATATCATTTTCCTTGTGCATGGGTATGCACCCTCTTCATCAAAAGAAGATGAAGCAAGGAATTGGTCTGACCTAGTCTACTTTGGAAATGCATGTGCAACACTTTTTCAGTCATTGATGTAATTCATAGCGTGTTTGTGCACTACTCTGTTCCATTCCCACTTGTGTGCACTACCTTGGGGAAACTTATTGTCGGAGTTAGGATCTCCACCCATGCCTCCATATTATTTCCCTAAACTTCTTCTCTCCCTTATTTCCTTTAGCACTTCATTGGCGTTGCACTCCACCTCACGCTCCACTCTGTTGTATAATACCCGCCACCTCTTTTTCTACAGTGTCATCTATCTTTTCTCTAGTTAGGTCGTGGTCTTATGGCATACATGTCTAATTCCTCACTTCCTCCTTTGTTATGTACTTCCTCTTCATACGCATTCCTCTCTTCATCCCCTCCTTCATCAGACTCCTTTATATCATACACAGGAGGAATCTTACCTACTTTTCACTCTTCATCTTCCCCTATGATCCATCACACTTCATGTTTTTTCTCCTTAGGATATGATCTCTCCATAAACTTATTCTTATTCCTAACCAGAGACCCCTCTAACACCGGGGACGTCTTCCTTCTAGGTGATTCCTCTCTCTTAGGTGACTTCTCCTTATCCTACGCGTGAGAATTTAATGGATGAACATAAGTTCTTATGACCATGCTTGATTCATGTACCTCTACAATCTGTATTATATACATTTTTGACATATTTTTTGTTGGAGTATCTTCTCATTCCATTTTCTTTAACAACATCTTATTTCTCCTAGTAGGGTCCTCTGGGATTGATACATCATCCTCAACATAAGCACCCTTCTCAAACTTGGGCCTTATTCAAACATATACCCTTGCTACTGTCCTACCCATCTAATACCCCAAAAGTACAATCAATGATTTAACAAGATCGTCGTCTTCGACCGATCCTGACCCCAAGTGAAAGAGAAACAAGTGTTTTCAATAAAGGATGAGAAAACAAGACAAAGGGAATGATAGGGTTATTAAGAACTGATATTGATCTTAAGATTATCTAAACTAAGGGTGTTGTTGCTAATTAATGCCCGTGAATAGTATTATTGTTACTGACTTAAGCTTGTAGGCACTAAGTCAATAAGTCTTCCAACGTATAAGTGAATGACTTAAGGGAAAAAGTATCTGCTCCATGATCTGCATTTTTGTAAATTAATCTTGGGCCATTATGTTACATTAGGCCTGGTGTATAGATATTACTAAAACTAATGTACATGTTGTGAGATAATGTGTCATTGTGACATCTTAAGAAGATAATGAGTTTTAAACATTGTAGTCGAAGGGAGAGATTCACTTAACCCATATTAATGATTAATCATTTTGTAAATTAGTTGACTTGGGCTTGTAAATTCTGGGTCGAGTTGTTAATTTTGGGACCTTTGAATTATTGAAATTGATTTTGTGTTATTCGTGTGATCCTTTCGAGGTGTAAGAGGTTGGTGGGTAACAATTAAATGACTCAGTAAAATGGTAGAACCAAACCACTATGTGTATGATCATTGCTAACTTAAAGAAGGTCGTGGACCATAAGAGACTTGCCACATAAGTAAAATTATGTATTTTAATCCTATGGACTTTGGGAATTATGGGGCATTTAAATAATAATGTTAAGGCCATGCATGTTTAAATTAAGATATTATAACGTGGTTTTATATTATGTTGTAATTCATTCTCTCCTAAGGTTATTTAACCTATGTTATAGAAAGAAAATAAGATAATGATATTAGATAATTTAATGGAAAAAGGTAAATGAGGATTTTAAATTGTAGAAATCCCGCCAAATTTTGAGGAGAGTTGAAGGGCGGTGGTAGTTGGATATGTCACTGGTGTGGTACTCCAGCATTTAACACCATTAAATTATGCATTTAATATTTATGGAAATCCATAAAGCTCCCTAAGGAAGTGAATTACATGAAACTTCTTCAATTAGTTGTATTGATGAAATTGGGGAAAACTCCACTTCTGGTATTTGTGCATGGTGAGAAAACTATGAGTTCATGTCGCTATTTTTAGAAGAGGAATTTCATTTTTATGAGCAAATTTATAAGTCGGGAGACACCATTTAATGATTGTGAATAAGGATTGAATTGTTTGTTGGTTCAAGGTGGATAGTTTAGAATCCATAAAATCGTCGCTACTGTAACACTTACTGGAGATAAATCTTGAAGGATTTAGGAATTGGATTTTGTAGAAATAAACATTCTTTATCCCCTTTATCTTTTTAATTCATCAGAGGTTAGAGTGAATACATATTTGCAATTTTTTTAAGCTAAGAATAATTGGGTATGTGATGGTTGGAGGTTGTTGTTTTTCTTATATACTCTGTTTTTTCTATGAAAAGAAATGGTAATCGTATGGTTGTTGAACCTAGGTATCTAATATTTTTGTTATCTTGTATACTGCTCAAATTGTACTTGCTTAATAAGGTTATGAATGAGCAATTTTGTTTGCTTTTTTCGAAAAGGTTGACCCAGATAATAATGAGGTTTTCGTGTAGATAATATAATATTATGCAAATCAATTTTGGGTGTTATGGGTTTTCTTTTAACTAACCAAAATCTAGATATATGGATCTGGTAAGAAACTTATTCTAGATCCTGGTGTTATTTCTTTCACATCTGGTTTGTGGGTACCAACTGCAGAAAATAGAGGTGTTGTTGGGTATGCACCAAGGGTTATCTGGTGATTTCAGTTGGTGCTTCTATCTCATATCTAGGATATTTAATAGATTATTGTCTTCTATTGATTTGGCTATCAGAGAGACAGGCTCTATCGTGATGGCTTAGGTTCACTAGTTTTATTTTAACTAGAATGCTTATCTTAAATGGGTATGCAAATGGGTTATCTCTGTCACCTTTGTAAATCAATTTTGGGTGTCAAACCTTCCTACTTTACTAGATTGGAATAATGCTTTGTTATAAATAACACTTCGTGTTATCCATGGGTTGTTGTGTTAATCTCTGGAACTCTTTGGAAATTTTTTGAACATTGTCTTGGATCCACTACTGGTATGGTTGGATTTTAATTGAAACAAATGCTAAGTGGTAAAACTTGGATTTCCTCATTACCGTTCAGTCTTGTGTCGACTGTAGGTTCAATAGAAACACTTTTCACCTAGGAATAAGGTGAGTGCAGTTTTCTCATTGTGATATGATGTTGATAGTAACAAGCCTTAGGCTCACTCAGATCTAAAAGAATACCATCACCAGCTTATTTTCTTAAGTTGTCATCAAAACCAATTTGCATTTAATACTAAATACTTGAAAGTAATTCAAGGACTATGTTGTGAAGGTCTGAACCTAACTCATCTTATGACTGGGTATGGAAATTCCTTGTTTCCTCATTCAGAAGCTAATTTTTTCATTTATTGAACTAAAGAAGTATGATGTGAGCTTGGCCTTGATGAGAACAACTAGAAAAATGATAGATTATGCTTTGTTATTGGATAGATTTAAAATTATTATCGGAACCAAGGGTTTTGGTTAACGCACCCTGGCTATGTTTGTTAAGTTATTGCTACTCTATTTAAAGGTGCAACCTTGGAACTGAAACTTAGTTTTGTTTCCATTCTTTAAATTGATTTTTAAAGAAGTTTCCAATAATTATATTATGTGGAGTATATGTAATTGATTGAATCTCTATAGGACAATTAAATCAAGTGTAACATATCTCCATTATTGAGGAGTAATATGTGCTAGTCATTGAGAAAAATTCGGGAGTTTAGACTCTTTACGTATGCATAAATAAGATTTGGAATGGTTGTGCCTTCAGATTCTTATTACAGCTGAATATAGTAAGACATAATTTGAGATGATGTGTTTTATTAAAGAAGGTATAATACGGTATAAATAGGCAAAAAATTCTATATTTCCTTAACTCCTTTAAGTTACTATGATATGTAACTTGAGATGTATAGATATCATTCCTTCTTAGGATATTAATGGATAATGCAGAATATGATGTTTTATGTAGCTATGACATATAAACGTCATGTGTATTAACTAGATCTATTTGATGGATATGTTGGTATTGATGAAACTAGTTGGTTTCATTTCCGTAGCTTGGATTACCTTGTGTGTCCAAGGTTAATACTTGTTTGAATTTCTTGAGCAGCAACAATAGTTGTAGCAATTTCTAGTTATGAATGGGATGGTATAGATACTTACCACGATTTGTAAGAGTTTGATACTCTATATAACCTCTATGGAATTCAGTTGTAATTATAATAACATGTGGTATTAATTAGTTGATGGTCATTGTTTGACATTAACATATTTACTGGGCATTACTTCAATTTAAATAAGAGAAGTGTTGATGAGACTTTTTCATGGAGGAATACTGAAAAAGGTAAAAAGAGTTGTACTTAATGTTTGCAAAGCAAGTTAATTAAATATGATGTTTGTTGCATTACATGGTTATATTGTAAGAATGAGATTATTATTATAGTATATATTCATTCTAACATTTAATGACATAAATTGATAAATGGGATAAAGGAATTTTCTTGCTCAGTTCAGTCGAACTGATCTTTCCTAACCATTGCAGGAAAGTGAGCGAAGATAACAGGCGTAAAGTAAAGAAACGCCTTGATTATCTAATTGAACCGCATGCTTACTTTTAAAGGATAAAGTGGCAGTCAATTGATGAATTGAGACATTCTTAATTATGTCAAGGAAGTTATTTGTTGCCTTTGAGCAAAGATTTTATTGTAAAAATCTACTGGGTACATTTATGATATATTGTGACATGGTAAAGATTCCATATATTTGGTCAATAAATACCTACTTCATATTGTTGAAGAATGTTGATGCCTCTCTGCAATCTCTGTAATAAATTCTACTATGTTGTAGTAGTGTCGGTATAAGAATGGCTTTACACTTATGATATTTTATGAAAATTGGATCATTGGACGATTGTAATGGAGGGCTGTTGTAACTCTCTGTTTTGGAAGTATAACAACTATCTTATGGACTAGGTGAACCTAGTAAGTTCAATGGATGAGTTGTGAAGTTATAAATCATTAATATAATGGATAGGTTAATGGATTACACTATGAAGTAGTGTTGATGAATTCTTTAATCTAAACTGATTAATTAGGGGAAGTTAATATTATTGTTAGCAAGAGGTTGTGATTCCTCACAAGACCAGTTAAAGGTTAAATGCTTGGTAGATGAGAAATCATCTAGGTATGAATCTTGATGTATATGCTTATGTATACATACTTAAGGAATATTCTTTTAGTAAAGTTTGAGTAACTATACTAGAGATAAATTAATATGATGAACCTTATGGATGATAAGATAAAGTTCAACATATAAGGGTTATGTCTTTAAACTTGTTGATGTTCCTTTTGGGCAGCACTTAAACCTTTAAGGAAATTAAGTTGAAATACTTGTAAAATTAACCCAACTCCCATAACATGACAGGGAGTTCAACATAATACTTCAAGGTGAAATAATAATGAGAATAGAACACAGATGTTCTTTGATACTTAAGTGAACTATCTTTCCATAAAATGGGTAAATAAAGTATAAGATCTATCAGATTACCATCATTCAAAATATGATGTGATGAATGTTTATGATGGAGTTACTCCAACTAACAAGATGTAATGAAGATAATCCATTAATAATTAGGTTGAACATAAATGCTAAAAGGACCCATAGGATATGGGATATAGTTGGCATAGAATTGTATGGGAGATGATTAAATCCCATAATACTAAACCTCTATGAAACCATGGGTATGATGCCCAATGCAAATGATGAGATTGTTGATGGGAACATGCAGATTGTGCTCAATTTGAGTACTTTCCATCATATTCATTATGGAATTTTGGTGTCTACGCTCCTAAAATTGTGAGTTGAAAACAACCATGATTAAGATATGACGGTGTAGTCATATAAAGGATAGTAGCGATCTGATAGCTGGAATTAATGGAATGTATTTTGGATGCCAAGGAAAATTGGTATAAGGATCCAAGAAAAATGATTATACTGCCAAGGTGATTGTAACCATGCAAATAAACCTAAGTTAGGGTTCGGGCATTGTTATAAAAGTTCTCAAGAGGATTGGGAATAGTTCTAAAATAAGAACCTTAAAATGAATAAGATTTATATATATAGATAAATCAGACTTAATGCTTAGGTAAAACTGAATAACACAATTCTAATAATATAGCATATGTGTTATTGAAAGGAGGGTAACATGAATGACTCCGTATGTCCCTAATGATGAGTGATTATGTAGCTTACATCATTTCTTATAGGAGTAAGAGCAACATTAGTGGTTATTACTCCTTTATAATTAAAGTCATTATATATTCAGTTGAATTTGAACCACTAATAACAGTATGATTGGGAATTTAGATCTAAAGAGTGATCTATCCTATATCTAAAACAGATAGGAAGAAATGAGTATTTTTGGAACTACATTTAAGATATCATGATACTATGGGACATGACTCTAGATACTCTTCACTAAGTGATGAAGACGTAGGAACTAGAGCAATCTGTCATGTTTAATTTATTAAGATACCATGTTCAATTTTAGGACTCTTGATGATCAACTCACTACCACCATTACGTGGTCATATCCATTTAATGACATTTGTCGTTATTTGAATACTGCCACTTAACAATGATACTGAGTTTCCTTTTTAAGACCTTAAAATGTGGCATGGTATTGCTTGAGTACAAGATTGTTGAAGTTACAAGGGCAAATGGAATCCACGGGTTGGTACCCCGATGTCAACATACGATGGCTACAGGAAGGGAAGTAGTCTAGTAATGATGTGAATCATTACAAAGACACTTGCTTTCCCATAGGCATCACAAGATGACATTGAGGTATGAATTCATGTAGGTTAATATGAGCTTGTACCTTGTACAAGACTTGTAGCTATTTACAACATCATTGACTGTAAATCCTTATAACTGAACAAGTGATTAAGGTGAAACAAAAATTTCCTAATGATGAGTGTGCTTTCATGGAATTGAGCATGGTATACATGACTTAGAAACCTTGCATAAGGTAGTGAAAATGCTAATTACACTGTCAAGGTTTTGCCATTATGTAAGTTGTGAGATGCCTGTGGATTTCATAGGTGGAACCTAGGTACACACTTAGGGGTTATCACTTATATATCATATCTGTTAAAGGAGAACCAAAGGGATACATTTTATGTATGGCTCATAAGAGCATTGAGGGAGAATGAGTAAGTTCAAGTATTCTCTCATACAACTGCACATGGTTCATGATAGTTATCGGAAATGGATTGCATTAAGACTTATGTTGGATTTAAATATATGGGTATTTAAATCAGCTACATAAGGTAAGATAAAAAAATCTCTAAGATTGAAGTGACAAAAAGTGGATGTTACATTTTGGTATCAGAGCTGAAGGTTGCAGCTCTTGGGCCTAATGAGCCCTTACACTTAGAAAATTCTTATTTTATGAATAAAATAAAAAGAATGAAGGATGTACCATGGATGATGAACCAGATCAAACTAAGCTTTGGGTTCGGGGGTAAAAGAGTTAAATAATACTCTAATATTCCTTCATGACACACTATACTAGATAGATGCAGGAAATAAAAAACAACTTAGGCTGAATGATGATGATCAGTAAAGTGTTACTCGATTGATCAAACTACATTATGATAAAAATTGGAGTATAAATCCAATATTAAAAGAAATCCGCATAGGATTAAGGCAGTATTTAGAGGAAGACTAACTGTTGCAATGGTAGTGACTTGAAAGGCCAGTTAGGCTAGAATGAAATCCGCAATAAAATGCTAGTTTTATATGGTAAAATCATGTAAGAGCATTAGCTCTTCTTTACTTCTAATTTTTAGAAAAGAGATAAAGGATGGGAGGAAGTCTGAAAGTGTGATCTTTCAGAGTAAAACCTAGCAGTAAAGTCTGCCATAGTTTTGTGGAAAAGAAACAAGTCATCCTAGCATAATGACAGGAAAGTTAAATAAGAACTTCTTGATGCTAATCAAATACAAGATTAATGCAGTTGAGTTCTTAGTGTGAAGTGACTAACTAGAAACTGAAATGGAATTCAGAAATTTTAATGGAAAATAATAAGCAAAATTACATGAACCATAACTTGGTGTCAGTTATCATGACATAGTCACTAATTGAACTCGTTTCAGAAAGAAGGAAATCTTTCGATAAGGTTGATTTGCATATTTTTGGACTATAGTATAGTTGCATGAGATTGTTTTTATAACAAGATGCAATGGTAAAGTGATTTGAAGATAGATTCAGGAAAATGCATCCTTATGATATCCTTACAGGTAAAATAAATCTATGCAGATTCTTATGTGTTATGAATGGTGCAACCATGATTGGTCGTGACCAAATAAGATTTCTATGGCTCCAAAATTGGAGTTTAGTAGAAGTAAAGGATGTTTATGAGACTAACTACAGATATAGGAGGTTTTTTTAAACTTGTACTATAAATGTATAAAACTTTTACCCTCCAAATTGGATCGTATACCTTGTTAAGGTATAGAGGGACTGTTTTACATTTTACTGTATTACAACCTTAGTTCTTAAGCTTCTTAAGGGCTGAAAGTAATAGGTGTAGAAACTAATATGACTATATAATGGTATTATCATTATTATGTTATTATCCTTGTGGCAGCATATGATTGTTTGTATAATCATTCTATTAATGTACTACTTGGATTGTTATGGTCAAATATGTTTGACTAATTTACTTAAGGGTAGTTGAGTAGACACTCTTCTGGAAGATTGAATGATAACTATGTTGTTTACTTTGCCTAAGATGCTAAGTAATCCTAAAATATCATATAAGGACATGGATGTGATGCCCTGCTAAACACCCCACTTCGAACCTATAAAAACCTAGGGTTAGTTAGGAAAATTATGGAATAATTTTTTTGTGTTAGAAGTGTCTAAAACCAAGTCAGTAAGACAATAGTTTTCACTAACGGGTTCCGAACAAGGTCAATCTACTAAAACATACTTTTATTTTATTAACCATTACAAGAGGTCACAAGGTCCAAAATTTAGGGCTAGAAGTTTCAGTTAGGTTCAAGGGTAAATTATCACCATACCCACTCTCTAATAGGCTTAGAGTTTCAACTTGATTTTTCTCAAAATTAATGCATTAAAAATTTCCCTTAATCATTCCCTTTGGATAGGAAATTTCCTCACCTTTCTCATGATATAAAGAAGTCCTCCTAACTCCTTGTAAAACTCTAGTTATGGGTTGGCGGACTTTGGGAGTCAAATTTTCCCCCAAAGGGACATGTGTCAAGCGGGGCGAAAAGCCCCTTTTGAGGTTGGCGGGTCACGGGCGGTGTTGGGATATTTTCCCCATGCATGTGTGTTGGCGAGAAAATTTTTCAAGTGGACAAACTTGTGGATTTCTTGCCAATGCTCTGGGAATCTAAGTCCCTCTACTTAACCGGTGCAGCTACCGTATGTGCATGCACATGAAAAGGTGAATTTATGTGGTGGCCTTTCGACTAGGGATCCAACAGGGGCACTCCACTGACCCTGCGGAAAATGCTTGCATATACCTGCAAGAGATGACTTTTTCTAGAAGTGGGAAAGGGAGTGAGAATGGAGGTAGGAGAACTAATGTTGCAGGTAGAAAATCAGATTCCTACACACACACTAGTTAGAAACTTCATCACATGCATTTATGAGAAGAAACAACCCTGTAAATGACAACAAGACCAAATAGAATTTGATGAGAACAAAGTGTCATGAAATCCCTTGGTCAAAGAAAGCTAGAAACTCCTTCTTCTTGTATTGATGCTTGAACAAAAGTTGTACATAGTGTAGGAATGGAAGAAATTTGAGAGGGGAAGAGAGTAGAAGAAAATGGCTATCTCCTTTGCTTTCTCTCAAGGTAGAATGCACTCTTGAGTCTACAAGATCAATCGCCAACCCTTTGAAATGGGAATGGCTTTACAATTTATAGAATAGAATATGACTCTTCATCTTCCTCATGACCTTTCGAATACCTTAATATGACTTAAGACTATTCATATTCCACTTCAAATATTTAAGTCCCTTTTATAATAGCAAGGCGACTTAATTTACATTATGTTTCTAAAGTCTCTTAAGTCATATTAAAAGTGCAAACCCCAACATGAAATTAGAATATTGGAAAGTGAGAGAAAGTTGGGGGGAAGAGGAGAGAGAAAGAGGGGGAGAAGAAGAAGAGGAGATGTCATTCCTGATGAAGTCTGTTGATCCTCATTGATGGAAAGCTCCAAATGCAGTGAAACTCTGAATCTTCGAACTCCTTACACACTGTGAAATTCCTCCAAATTATCTCATGAACGCTCGCTAAGTTGAATGAACTAAGGTGGATCTTGAATGCCCTATGAAAAATGACTAGGATGCTCCCGAACAATGATGTCCCCCTGAATGATTATCCTTGTACATCCCATTGTGCCAAAACTTCTCTTTGAGTGTAACTTACTATTTTTAGTAAGTGTGAAAAAGGCAACTCTCTTGATCCTTTGCTGAGTGTTGTGACCTTGATTCCCCTTTCTCCCTGCGTTCCTCACTCCTTTGGATCAAATTTCTATTTTTAGCAGGTGCTCAAGGGCCCACTTACTATTTTTAGTAAGTTCCAAAAATGTCCATTCTGGTGGATTTTCAGCTGTAGTTTACCTCCAATGTCTTCGTCTTCTTCGCAGGTTCTTTTATCGATGACTTTCCCAAAATAGTAGTTCCTATGTAGTAGACCTGCTATTTTTAGAAATTTTTCTGTGTGAGTGAAATTGATGTGGAACAAAGTTTTTGATATGGGTTTTTGCCCAATATCCTCCCTCTGAAATTTCGGGCCCACCCGCTTAATAATCCAGGAGATTTTAAAGTTTTAATTTTTGCACTGGCAGTGCTTCTAGGTACGACACCATTAATGGACCTGAAAATTGTAGGTCTAGTTTTCTCCTCCATTTACAATGAAATTTATATTTTTTATGTGGGTTTTGTCTTCTGGTGCTTCACATGTGATCTTACTTCAATCCGCAACTAGTTTGACAGAAATCTTACTTCTTTCTTCGTTGAGCGAAATGAGATTTCTTCATTGTGGCTGCTCTATCGCACGAGGGGGAGTTTGAAGGTGTATTTCTGATGGTCTTGGATAGAGGAATGAATAGCAGAAAATGGTTTTTTGTTTCATGCACCGGTTTGCAACATTTCTTTAGATCTTCATTTTTAGGCTATGGGGATTTTCACTGTTCTCTCCTTCTTGCTCTTTGTTTCTCCTTCTTATTTTGATGAAAGATCCTTCTAAGACCTGAAAATCACCATGGGTATATTGTTTTAGTGCTTGGGTTGAGCTGTTCTGAGCATTTTCAATGGCAGAGTGATGGTAGAATGTTGCAGAGGAAGAATGGAGGAAAGGAGTGCAAATAAAATTGTTAGAAGCTAGAAGCGGGAAAAGTAGCACTTGGAAATTTTTCAAAAAGATGTACACGGAGTTGATGATGACACGTGGCAGTAGATCCAACGGCAAGGAATGAAGGAGGAAAAGATGATTTGAAGCACTGGGAGCTGAAAGGAGGTCACGTGGGTGTCCAAAAGACTCATCCTAGGGTTTGGGAACATTTTTCCATGTCTAATGTCCCCCACCTCAGTACATAAGGTACATCAGTTTCCACAGTGGTCCTAGAGGTGACACATGGTGCCCGATCCAACGACAGGGAATGGATGCTCCAAAACTACACTTGGGGGCTAAACGGCGGTCATGTGGGTGTCCAAATGACTCCCATAGGGTAGTGCAGGTGAATTTTTAAAGGTCTTATGTCCCCCACCTTAGGTGCATAAGGTACATCAAATTCCACGGTGGTCCTGGAGCTGACACATGGCGACCGATCCGATGGCAAGGAATGCATGCTCTAAATAAGCACTTAAGAGTTGAAGCTGCTGTGTCCGGAGGTCATATGAGGGTCCCAAGGGTCACATGAGGGATGGGAGAGTTTTCCAAGGGGTGATGTACCTAAAATTAGGGACGTGGGGACATGAAATCCTGTAAGGCTTTCGGTGCTGACACGTGTCCTCTCGAAAAAATGACTAAGTCCTGAACTGCCTTTGAGAGGGTAACTTGGTATGCAGATAACTTGAGCTTCCGGTGAAATTTCTTTGTGAAATGTTATATTATCCTGAATATAAATGGAATTTTAAATCCAATGTTGTGGGTCTCGTGTCTTTATTCGATCATATGATCTCGAAAAATTAGATTTTTGATCTGGGACTCCACTTGTACCTGAGAAAAATTGTCTTCCAATCATATGTGCCAAGGTTTTGTGAAAAATATTATTTCACCATCATGTAGGTATTGGAATCCTCTTTCGAAGATTTTTTTACTTCTAAATCCATCTGGAGCTCTCGAAATCTTCGTTTGAATCCCAACAGCTATTGTTTTAGGCCTATGTATTGCCTAGGCTTGTGAACCCTATTTTCACTCAGACTGCTCCAAGTCTTTCAGAACTTCCCAAAGCCTTCCAAAATCATTTCCATGATGTTATAAGGTCTTCCATTCACCTCCGTGTTGAATTTTTCCCTTCTTCTCTACTCCAGGGGGTTGATCCAATCCCAAGAAGGCCAACAATAGCCCTTCCCTATACTGCCAAAAGATAACATTTTCAATGAACTCCTAAAATCACCTAGGGGGAATGAATGGAATTTCCTAAATCACCTAGGATAATATCATGAAATTGGTTGGGAATTCATTTGGACTGATTGAATAGATCCGGGGTTTCTTAGGAATGATAAAACATGAAAAATTTGGCATAGGGGTATAGTTGTCATGCTCAGAAATTGTCAATTTCCCTGTTGCACATTCTCACGAAAACAGGTGCAAAGTCCACATTTCTCCCATGCTTCCGCAGTCCTCCAAGGAAACATGTCGACTCTAAGCCAAGTCGGGGAGAGGATGATGGAAGGGCGGGGGTGGTGGAGGTGTTTAGGACATTTCGCCAAACGGAGGGAAAAAACCAATTAGCGCTTGCGTACAAGTAGTCCACCAAGGACACATGGTGGTCAACAAGCCGAAGAGGGAAAAAAATTAGGAAATGGTGGGGTGATAGAGGTTTAGTAGAAATTTTTTCAAAGGGGGAGAAAAAGGAGAAGTTTTTCACGTGGGTCTACACGTGCGTAGAAGGGTCTTCTCCGAGGCGGGGTGGGGGTGCGGGGCCGAGGGGATCTTTTCAAAAAAATTCCCAAAAACAAAAATTTCAAAAGGGACAAGGTTTGCGAGGGTTTCGCCCCTCCGTCGTACCATGTGGCAGCCTACGATTGGTTACGGGCTGGTGGAGCGAGTAGGAAGATTTGTTTAAAAAAATTCCCCAAAAAATTTTCAAAATTTTGTAAGGCTTTTAAAGGGAAATTTTCAGGCCGCGGGCCCACTAGGGAAAATTTTACCGAATTTTCTTGCAAAGGAAGGAAAAATTCAAGGGGCCATAACTTTTGCTAGAAATATCATTTTTGGGAAAACAAGGACTTTCTGGAAAGATCTCGACGCCCTCTTTGTACAACAAACATGAGTTTATAATTTTGATAAAGTTTAAGGGGTCAAATTTTAGAAAATGTTCTGCAGGATTTTTAAAAGTAAACTGGTAATTTTTAACTTATAGATTTTGTTCAATTTGATCTTATCCCTCACTCAACATGCCCAAAAGACATGGAGAACTATTCTAGGAAGGATATATGATGTTCAAGGAAGGTAAATTTCCTCAATTGATTTTCAATTGAATTTTTCCAACAATTGACAGAACAAAGACTGCAAAATGGTTGTGAAAGGTTTGGGCCCAATTTTTGCAATGTTTTAAGATATTTCCTTATGTGTTTTTTTCAAATTTGAGTTCCTTGATATTTTAGCATGCTAAATTTTAATGTTCCAAAGTTGATTATTATGTTCATGCTCGAGCTATGCATTTTAATTAAATTATTTACCAGTTTTAAAAATTTACAATGAGATCAAATGAAAAGGGGTCCATCTAACTTTTTCATCATTCAAGTATGGAATTTCATTTCTAATCTAGTCTAATAAATTCAATTTTTTAATCAAACCATTCAAGATCAAAATGCAATACTAAATTCAATTTTATACATTTCCAAAAGATAGAAATCTGTATTATTCCCACATACATTTCTTCCTTTTTTCCACTTTCCAAAATAGGGATTCCAATCACAATTTGATTTTTTAATTCAAAATAACAATGCATATGAATAAAGGAATTACAGTCCTTTATTGACTTCAATTATACAACTTTACATCTTTCAATGTTTGAATGCAAATAACAGATTTCTATTTCTTTCTTTCCAATAAACAGAACAGAGTATAAATATCTTTCACATTTCGAATATACAACTTTCATAACCAATTACATACATATTTTCTTCACAAAATACATTACAATTTCATCCACTTCAAAGTGGGAAAGGTTACAATAAAATATATTTCACAAGGGACTGGAAAAACTATCTTCTTCTGCTCCAGAACAACAACATGCAAGTTTCCTTTTTCTTCCAATTTGATCACAACAAAAGTGGGGGAAAGGCAACGCTCTCCACCCAACCAAGACATCCAATGAAATGAGAAGCCTTTGTTCATCATTGGCCCCCAAGCCCCAACAAAAATGCAATATGAAATGGATATCAACCCATGGCAACAATAGGATTCCAAAAAACACAACATTCTTTCAACATGCATATTCAAATTAAAACATAGTTCAACACAAGATAGCATTTTACAACTGCATTTGAAAACATTCAACTAGAACACATGCTTTATCATACAAGCCAAAGGAGCAAGGACTATGGGCGAAGCTACTTATGCCTCGCAATGGGAATTGGGCATCCACCCATAATAAACCGCTAATAAAATTCACCACACATATCCTCATGTCCCCCCATAATCCTTCCTTATGCGCCCCACAAATTTTCATTATGCCCCCCAAAAAGTAAGAAATGCAAGCTATTTCTTTTCCATGGTGGATCCCAAACCCAATCTTCCTCCACAAAATTTGATGCCTCTGGCATTCCTTATGCCACCCCAAATGGATTCGCCATAGCCTTCTACTACACCATTCCTATGGTAGTCTACCCAAATAGCCAACAACTGCACAAAACATACACCATTCACACAACACAAAAAGAAGTAACAACATAAAAGAAGATCTAAGCTCCTACCTCTCCATGGTAGCTTTTGTTCCAACACAACAAGCTTCTAATGCCAAAAACACAGTCCCAAAATTAGAAACCAATAAGCATGCAAGGTTTACCAATCGCCTTCCAAAATCAAGAGCTCCAATCACTAGAAAATTTTCCCCAAGGAAGCATGCAAAATGATTCAACAACCCAAAACAAGGCAAAGAGTTTGAATTTTATAGAAGAGGATGAGGTGGATCCATGTAGGAATCCACTTCACACATCCTCAACTCCAACACAAAAGTCTAAATTTCATTCTCCAAAGCACAATAAAGAGGTGGGTGAAAATATGACAAATTAACTCACACACTCTCAAAGCCCACACCCCAAGGGACTAAATTAAATAACATGTAAGAAGAGTGCAATAAAAACAATGCAACATGATTAATAAAAAAGCATTAAAAGGGTGTAAAATCAACCCTCCAACCATAGGTGTGGTTGGTAAATAGCTTTAAGAGGCATGGGACAAGGTTTACTTATCCCACAAGCCTCTAAAAATACCCCCAAGGAAAAATTCAAATTTCCAAGGAGGTGGAGTGTTTCATACTCCAAAATATTCCTTACACAACTCTTACACATACACACACATCTCTTACATATTTAATACAAAAGCTAACAACTTCTATAATTACTTTCTCATATCCTTATTTGATTCATTTATTTATTTATTTTTAACAATAAGATTACTCACATTAATTCTCCACAATTTAATTAAATAAAAGAAAGGGACACATCACTAATAAAACACATACAATAAAACAAAGTAACACATTAATAAAATGCACAAATCCCATGGTCACATTTAAAGGTGATCCCCCCATGGGAATCCCTAACAACAATCAAACACAAACACAACAAAACAAGTTGCCATGGTGACCTTGTTGAATTCATCTAAAATTCTAAAGTGGTTGGTCTCCAATCCCCCAATGTTTGTTATGATAGTTTAACCTAGAAAATTCAAATACCTCCTTCGGGCTCTTGGCCATATCAGAACATCCAACATGATATAAATATAATCACAAAATAAACCATACATATGAATCACAACACATCAAGGCAATCAACAATATCACTTACAACTTATATTGACAACTATACCATCATCATATAATATCCATTTTCTAGGTCTACTCACAATATCCAAAAATCACATGTCCAAACAACATTCATAATATATTCACGTCAAAATAGTATATCATCATCCACATATGAAGTGTCTCTAATAATCATCATGCATCATAACTAAATCAAGATCGCAATAATCCATGTTCAAATATCTAACATCATACTAAATCAAAACTATAATAATATCCATAATGTAATCAACAATATAAAAAGGTGTTTAAAGGAAGTGGGCACTACATCCCCTTCCCCTTAGACTTGAATTCCTCTTCGAAGTCACTGGAACAAATGTGGAAACTGAACTCATAATGAAGTGGCATCCTCCCATTTAGTTATAGTCTCATCATATCTGTCCCACTACACCCGAACCTGATCAACCTCTCTGCCTCGAAGGCCTAGGGTCCTATGATCTAGGATGCGAATGGGCTCCACCATCACCTTCCTCTGATCTTGCACTTGTAATGATGTCGAATCCAACACATGAGAAGGATCTGCAATATATCTCCTAAGAACTGAAACATTAAATGCATCGTGTATGTGAGACAAGCTAGGTGGCAATGCTAGATAGTAGGCCAAAGGGCCAATACGCTCCAATATCTCAAAAGGGCCAAAAAATCTAGGAGCCAACTTAGAACCTTTTCCATAATGGATAGGTATATTGTGTGGCCTAACAAGAAGGAACACCTTCATGCCCACATCAAAACTACGGTCGATCCTATGTTAATCTGCATACTTCTTCTGCATGTCATGTACCTCCTGCAATCTCTTCTTGATCAACACCACCTGCTACCCCATGTCCTGAAAAAGAGATGGTCCAAGAGATACTCTATCCTCTAACTTGTCCCAGCTAAGAGGTTTCTTGCACTCTCTACCATACAAAGCCTGAAAAAGGAGCCATGCCTATAGAACTTTGAAAACTATTATTGTAGGAAAAATCCACCAAGTATAGGTACTCCCATTTAGACTGTTGATCCATCACATACATCCTGAGAATGTCCTCTAAAATATGATTCACCCTCTCATTATTTCCATCTATCTCCAGGTGATATGTTGTGTTGAAGTTGATTCTCGTCCTAAGTACTGCATCGCATGGTAGTCCGTAAATGGGAAGTGTACAAAGGATCACAGTCACAAATGATCTTCTGCGAAATCCTATGCAACCTAACAATCTCATCCAAATATACCCATGCCACTGCTTTAGCTGTATAAGTGGTCTTCATTGGAGAAAAGTAAGCCACTTTTGTCAATTTATCAACCATGACCATAATGGCATCATGGTGATATCTCGACATCAGTAGCCCAATAATGAAGTCCATGGAAATGGTGTCCCACTTCCATTCTGGTATAGCATGAGGATAAAGAAGGCCATTTGGATGTTGATGCTTGGCCTTAACTCTCGGAACTCTAAAAATTGTGACATGAATTGGACCACGTCTCTATGGAGTCCTCTCTAATGATACAATTGTCACAAGGTGGCATGCATCTTCTTCACCCCGAGATGGGTGAATAGGGTGCACGATGTGCCTTTTCCAAGATGTCTTGCCACAAGCCTCCATCTCTAGGAACATAAATCTGATCTCTTTGCTTGAGAAGACCATATGACTCTAAGGAAAATCACAAACTTCCCTCAAGGCGTCTCGAGACTCAATCTCTTCTTGAATCTGCAATGTAGAAGCTGTCAAGAGGAAGCATTGAAGAATTATACTCTACAAATCTATGCTCACCGAAGTGACCATAGCCACATGTCTCCATCTACCGATAGTGTTTGCTACCACATTCTCCTTCCCCTTTACATGCTCTATCTCTATATCATACTCACAAAACAACTCCATCTAATGCCACTGACGAGCATTGAGATTGGGATGCGTGAAGAGGTGGCGAAGACTCAAGTGATCTGTCTTGTGTGTGAATCTCTGACCAAGTAGAAAATTCCTCCATCAAAAAAATCATGCACAACTACCGTAAGCTCAAGATCATGAGTCAGATAATTAATTTCATAATCCTTGAGTTTACAAGACTCAAAAGCCACTACTCTACCCTTCTACATCAACACACCTCCATGCCCTCGCTAAAGATGAATACGTGCAAACGAAAAACTCACCCTATGGATCCGACACTCGTAAGAATAGGCATTGTAGTGAGACATTCCTTCAATTTCTGAAGGCTTTCTCACATCTATCTAACCATAAAAAATTCTTCCCTTTCCTCTGAAGGGAAGTGATGGGGTACGCAATCCGAGAGAATTCCTAAAAAAAAATTCTATAGTAACCTACTAATCCCATGAAGCTATGCACCTCCATCACCATAGTGGGTGCTAGAAAATCCATAATGGCTCTAATATTGGAAGGATCAATGGCGATACCTTCCCTAGAAATGATGTGACCTAATTACTATACCTCGCCTGCGGAAGAATGCGCACTTCTCCAAGTTCCCGTAAAGTTGCTGCTCCCAAAGACACCGAAGAACCCGCGAAGGTGCCCCTCATGATCCTCATGCATACGTTAGTAAATCAAAATGTCATCAAGGAAGATGAACATGAAGTGATCTAAGAAAGTCCCGAATATCCCATTCATTAAACTCATAAACACTATGGGGTATTAGTCAAACCAAAGGCCACCACTGTGAACTCATAGTGCCCATATCTCATACGAAAAGCAGTCTTATGAATGTCTACCTCTAAAATCCTCAACTGATGGTAACCTGAATTAAGATCAATCTTAGAGAAAATTGTGGCTCCCTTCATCTGATCAAACAAGTCACCAATGCGCGGAAGGGGATAACGATTCTTGATCATTACCTTATTCAACTAGCAATAATCAATACACAACCACAAGGATCCATCCTTTTTCTTCACAAAGATCACCGGTGTACCCCAAGGGGATACACTAGGATGGATAAGGCCTTTCTCCAAAAGGCCCTCAAGCTACAACTTGAGCTCACATAGCTCTAGGGTGGTCATCCGATAAGGTTCTTGAGAGATAGGATCTGCTCCAGAACTATATCTATATGAAAATTAATCTCGCATGGGGGTGATAACCCGGTAGCTCCCCTAGGAAGACATATAAAAACTCTCTAAAAATGGGATGATAATCTAGCGATGGTCCACTAGACCCATCCTTTGATCTATCACTAATGGTAACAACATACATCTGACAACTCCATCGCACACACAACTTAAGTTGCATGGTGGAGATTGTGCGAATAGAAATGGGTCTCCGACCCCTAAAATCACTTACTCCACTCCTATATCATCCACACAAGATATAGTCTTGTGGTAATAATCCATCCTGGATCTATTTGCGAGATAACCAATCCATACCCAAAATGAATCCATACAAACCCAAAGGAAGGATACAGAGATCCGAGGTAGTGGTGAAAGGTCCCAAATCCACTACACATTCCTTAACTAAGGAGTCTATAAATATCTTGGCTCCGAAGCCATCTCAACATCCCAACTATGACCCCGCCTAACCGCCACCAACCTAAATCACTCTACTAAAGATGGTGCAATGAAAGAATCAAAAGAACAAGAATTAAACAATACAGAGGTAGGAATACCACCAATGATACTTGTAGTCTCAATGACTTTACTCGATGCTCTGCCTGCAATTCTAAAAACTTGCTGCATAAATCTTGTGGTTACGCCCATATCACCAACATTCAACTCGAAATATGTGTGTTACCCTTGTTGTTAGGGTTTTGTGGGAAATCTCTCCAAAATTGTCCAAGAACACCACAACCAAAACATCCTCCTAATCCTCCCCAATGAGTAACTCCTTTAGAAGAGTGCCATGGAAGTCTTTGGCATGGATCATGATGATCCGGCTATAGTCTATTGTGGCCTCTACTAGTGAACTCTCGCATACTAAGCTCTAGGTCCACCCTGTGTCTGGTGGAACCCCTCAGGAGGAGGCCCCATACTCGAACTCTTTGTGCATTAGCTCTCTATGGAAGTCTATTAGGTGGGTGGACTACTCGCTCTTTGTGGCCTAAAGGATAACTATGTTGAACCCTTCCCACCACAAGGAAGAGGTACTGACCCCCTCGATTTATTGTCATGCATCTATTGTATGCGGCTCTAGACTCAGTCTTTAGCCTGTTGAGTCTTCCCCGAGTCTCCTCTTCTATATAGGCCTTCTTGACGGCCTCAACTAATTTCTATGGACAATGGATCCACACTACACCTCTAATGTCTAGATTCAGGTCTTGAATGAACATAGGAATCTGCACCTTCTCATCTTACATATACTCAACATACTGGAGTAGATCTAAAAACCTACTCTCATACTCTGCTACTAAAAGATATGCCTATCGAGGTCATGGAACTCATTGATCCTCTGTTGTATGAACCTCTCGTGACAAATATCTTCTCCTGAATCTCTCCTCGAATAGCTCCAAAGTCACTATCTCAGAATCTACATGGAGCTTCTACTCCTTTGTCCTCCACCATACTCCTACTCCATCTCTCAGTAGATGGATCGTAACATGAGATTTTATGTTTCTAGAACAAGGAAAAATCTTGAAGCAGCCACTCAAGATCACTAGCCGTGCCTCTTCCGAAATCCACCCATGTCACCTAAGTAATGTGAGGGTTGAAGCTTCAGGATCTCCCTGATGTGATCTCGTAGCCGTGGTATGACAGCCTCTAGGTATCTCTACATGTTGATCCCTAATCCTAGGGCTCGAGACCTCTCTCTATGCTCTTAAACTCGGTCTCCTGTCCCCTCTGTGGTGACTCTACCTCGGCTAACTCTGCATGGGATTTATCTCCTCCATGCTCCTCACTATGTGGAGGAGATTCCGAGCATCAACAAATGGCTCCCTACTATGTCTTGTTGCATGCCCTCCTCCTAATCCTCCGTGTAGAGCGGCATTAACATCCTTAAAAGTCTACAAAATCTGGGGTAGGATGGTTGCTACACCTCGATCTCGGTGATAGTAAGTTTGGGTCTATGTGAGGAGCCCCTCATCCCATCTCGCACCTCTTCGCATAGACCAACACAATAGTTAGTTCATTTTTCTAAGTTTTATTCAATCTCCATGTTTACCTAAAATATGCAATTTCTATACTAAGTTGTTTTCTATATTTAAAAGTGAGCTCAGTGTAATTTTCATGTCTTAAGTTTTCTAGTGTGTCTAATGGTCCAAGCCTTTAAACCACTACTCGATACCAAGTGTGATGCTCGCTAACCAACCCACGTGAGACCCAATAAACAACCAAGGGTTAGGAAAATTATGGAATAATTTTTTTTGTTTTAAGAAGTGTCTACAACTGAGGTTGCGTAAGACAACAGTTTTCACTAATAGGTTTTGGAATAAGGTCAATCTACTAAAACATACTTTTATTTTATTAACCATTACAAGATGTCACAAAGTACAAAATTTAGGGCTACAAGTTTCAGTTAGGTTCAGAGGGTGAATTATCACCATACCCATTCTCTAACAAGCTCAGACTTTCAACTTTATTTTTCTCACACTTAACACATTAAAAATTTCCCTAAATCATTCCCATTGGATAGGAAATTTCCTCACCTTTCTGATGATATAAATAAGTCCTCCTAACTCCTTGTAAAACTCCAGTTATGGGCCAACGGGATTTGGGAGTCAAATTTTTCCCCAAAGGGACATGTGTCGAGCGGGGCCAAAAGCACCTTTTCGGGTAGGTGGGTCACTGGGCGGTGTTGGGAGATTCTTCCCGCATGGGTACAAAGTCCACATTTTTCCCACACCTCCATGGGTCCTCCAATGACACGTGTCGGGCTCTAAGCCAAGGCAGGGGAGAGGATGAGGGAAGGGTGGGGCGGCATAGGCATTTAAGACATTTTGCCAAAGGGAGGGAAAAATCTAATTAGCACCTACATGCCCGCAGGTTTGTCAGAACATGTGGCGCTCAAATAGCCGAAGCGGGAAGAAAATGAGGGAAGGGCAGGGTGGCGAAGGTTTAGTGAAAAATTATCCAAAGGGGGAGAAAAAGGGAGAAGTTTTTCATGTGGGTTCGCGCATCCACGGGAGGGTCTTCTCGAGGTAGGGCAGGGGTGCGGGGCCATGCAGATCTTTTCAAAAAAATTCCCAAAAACAAAATTTTCAAAAGGGACAAGGTTTGTGAGGGTTCCACCCTCCGTCGTGCCATGTGGTAGCCTTTGATTGGTTGTGGGCTGATGGGGTGGTGGGGAAATTTTTTTAAAAAATTTCAAAATTTTATAAGGATTTTTAAAGTGAATTATTCGGGCCACGGGCCTGACAGAGAAAATTTTCCCAAATTTTCCCGCCAAGGAAGGAAAATTTGAAGGAGCCATAACGTTTTCTAGAAAGATAATTTTTTGGCAAACGAGGATTTTCTAGAAAGCTCTCGATGCCCTCTTTGTACAGGAAACATAAAGTTTAGATTTTGATAAAGTTTGAGGGGTAAACTTTAAGAAAACATACTGCAGGATTTTTAAAAGCAAATTTGTGATTTTTAACTTATATATTTGGTTCAATTTGATCTTCTCCTTCACTCAACATGCCCAACAGACATGGATAACTATTCTAGGAAGGATTTAGGATGTTTTAGGAAGGTAAATTTTCTCAATTGATTTCTAATTGAATTTTTCCAACAATTGACAAAAACAAAGACTACAAAATGATTGTGAATGGTTTGGGCCCGATTTTGCAATGTTTTAAAAGATTTCCTTATGTGTTTTTGTCAAATTTGAGTTCCTTGATATTATAGCATGCTAAATTTTAATGTTTCAAAGTTGATTATTATGTGCAAGCTCGAACTGTGCATTTTAATTAAATTATTTGATTTTAAAAATTTACAATGAGATCAAATTAAAAGGGGTCCATCTAAATTTTTCATCATTCAAGTATGGAATTTCATTTCTAATCTATTCTAATACATTCAGTTGTTTTAATCAAACCATTCAAGATCAAAATGCAATACTGAATTCAATTTTATACATTTCCAAAAGATACAAATCTTGTATTATTCCCACATACATTTCTTCCTTTTTCCACTTTCCAAAATAGGGATTCCAATCACAATTTGATGTTCCAATTCAAAACAACAATGCATATGAAGAAAGGTATTGCAATCCTTTATTGACTTCAATTATACAACTTTACATCTTTCAATGTTTGAATGCAAATAACAGATTTCTATTTCTTTCTTTCCAATAAACAGAACAGAGTATAAATATCTTTCACATTTTGAATATACAACTTTCATAACCAATTACATACATATTTTCTTCACAAAATACATTACAATTTCATCCACTTTAAAGTGGGAAAGGTTACAATAAAATATATTTCACAAGGGACTAGCAAAACTGTCTTCTTCTGCTCCAGAATAGCAACATGCAAGTTTCCTTTTTCTTCCAATTTTATCACAACAAAAGTGGGGAAAGGCAACGCTCTCCACCCAACCAAGACATCCAATGAAAGGAGAATCCATCCTTCATCATTGGCCCCTGAGCCCCAACCACAATCCAATAATAAATGGATAACAACGCATGGTAACAACAAGCTTCCACAACACAACATTCTTCAAACATGTATATTCAAATTAAAACATAGTTCAACACAAGATAGTAGTTTACAACTACATTTGAAAACATTCAATATGAACTTAGGCTTTATCATGCAATCCAAAGGAGCAAGGCCTATGGGGAAGCTACGTATGCCTCCCAATGGGAATTGGGCATCCACTTGTAACAAACCGCCAATAAAATTCACCACACATATCCTTATGCCCCCATAAAGTAATAAATGTAAGCTATTATTTTTTTCCATGGTGGATCGCAAACCCAAAATCCCTCCACAAAATTTGATGCCTCTAACATTCCCTTATGACCTCCACATGGATTCCCCATAGCCTTCTCCTACACCATTCCTATGGCAGTCTACCCAAATAGCCAACAAATGCACAAAACATACACCATTCACACAACACAAAAATAAGTAATAGCATAAAAGAAGAGCTAAGCTCCTACCTCTCCATGGTAGCTTTTGTTCCAACACAACAAGTTTTTAATGCCAAAAAAATAGTCCCAAAATCAGCAACCAACAAGCATGCAAAGTTTTCCAATCTCCTTCCAAAAGCAAGAGCTCCAATCACAAGAAAATTCACCCAAGGAAGCATGCAAAATGTTTCAACAACCCAAAACAAGGCAAAGAGTTTGAATTTTATAGAAGAGGGAAAGGAAGAGGATGAGGTGGATCCATGTAGGATCCCACTTCACACATCCTCAATTCCAACACAAAATTCCAAATTTCATTCTCCAAAGCACAATAAAGAGGTGGGTGAAAATATGACAAATTAACTCACACACTCCAAAATCCCATACCCTAAAGGACTGAATTAAATAACATGTAAGAAGAGTGCAATAAAAATAATGCAACATGATTAATAAAAAAAGCATTAAAAGGGTCTAAAATCAACCCTCCAACCATATGTATGGTTGGTAAATAGATTTAAGAGGCATGGGATAAGTTTTACTTGTCCCACAAGCCTCTAAAAACAGCCCCCAAGGAAAAAATCGAATTTCCAAGGAGGTGGAGTGTTTCATACTCCAAAATCTACCTTACACAACTCTTACACATACATACACATCTCTTACATATTTAATACAATAATGCAACAACTTCTATAATTACTTTCTCATATCCCAATTTGATTTATTTATTTTTAACAATATGATTACTCACATTAATTCTCCACAATTTAATTAAATAAAAGAAAGGGACACATCACTAATAAAACACATACAATAAAACAAAGTAACACATTAATCAAATGCACAAAGCCCATGGTCACATTTAAAGGTGATCCCCCCCATGGGAATACCTAACAACAATCAAACATAAAAGAACAAAACAAGGTTTCATGGTGACCTTTTTGAATTCATCTAGAATTCCAAAGTGGTTGGTCTCCAATCCCCCGATATTTGTTGTGATAGTTTAACCTGTAAAACACAAATACCTCCTTCGGCATCTTGGCCATATCGAACATCCAACACAATATAAATATAATCACAAAATCAACTATACATATGAATCACAACACATCAAGGCAATCAAAAATATCACTTACAACTTATATCAACAACTATACCATCATCATATAATGTCCATTTTCTAGGTCTACTCACAATATCCAAAAATCACATGTCCAAAAAACATTCATAATATATCCACGTCAAAATAGTATATCATCATCCACATATGAAGTGTCTCTAATAATCATCATGCATCATAACTAAATCAAGATCACAATAATCCATGATCAAATATCTAACATCATACTAAATCAAAACTATAATAATGTCCATAATGTAATCAACAATATTAAAATCAGTATCAAAAGGTGTCAAAGGGAAGTGGGCACTACAATGGAAATCATTATTATTGCAGACTTGTCTGTAAAATTTGATACCTTGAGTTGAATTTAAAGTATAATTGGTCCAAATAATATTTCATGGGCTGAGACAACATTTTCAGGTTGGTAAAATTTCAAACCTAGTAGAAACTAGAGATTGAAAAGTGTAACGAAGAAATTCAGGTATGTAACTTGATATTCATGATTCCATGGGAATATGTAAACTAACCTTCAAGGTTTTAAAGTCAAAGTGTCCTTAAATTTAATATTGTTATCAATATTATGTGCCAAAGATGGTAAATACAGCTAGCCTAGTTGTAAAAGACTAGTAATTTAAAGCTGGCAGGAGTTACATGATTGCTAAAGTAAAGGCTACTTAACTCCAGTCTCAGATTTTTGAACTTTAAATTTGGGAATCATTGAATTGAGGTGCCACACTCTGGAATGTTTCATAAGGTTCTGTTGATCCTTTTTAACAATGTGATCATTGTGTAGGCACTCTATCATTTATACTACTGTTACTTGATTACATTGATGAACTCATAACTTTCATTGTGAGATGAATGGTAATTATAGTATGTATCTATATCTGATGATACAGTGAAGTATAACTTATATTAAAAAAAACATGCTTAGTCCATACTGGCTATGGAAACTAAGGAAGTATATACTCATATTGTTATGATCAAGTATCGGATGTATGACCTTACTTGAATGATTAGTCTTATTATGATAAAATTGTAATGGGAGGTAACTCTCTTTACCATGTTGTATTAATATTATACATGACTGTATAGAAATTTAAGAATTATTTGTCTTAACCAATTCATATGAGTTTTCGGGTATGTAACTCAAGGATATATAGATTGATAATCTGATCTACTAAGGTATCAATGGACTAATATTTTATAATCTGTTAATGAATTTGTGATATTTAAACTTAAAGTAACTCAAATAATAATATTACAGTTACATAAGTATGGGATTATATGACTATAACATTATTATTCTAGCATTACTTGAGCTGATTGAGAACAACTATGTTTTACTGATTACTTATGTTTATCTTGAGTAAATGCTTGTAGGTTAAAAATAGCAAAGATCTGCAAGTGTTGTTTCAAACCAGAATTTTGAGAATATATTGTATATATTACATAGTACTACATGGAATAATTAGCTATAAAGATCGGGACTATGACATGTTGTCAATTTTTTGATTGATTGCTGATTTACCAACTATGACAGCCAGTAAATATGAGCTTGTGAGACTTAGAATTCTGATTTCAATGAAAATAATGTCGATTTTTTCTCAAATGAAAGTATATAATTTTGTACTTGATTGATTTAACTGAGTAGTAATAATAAATCATCGGGATGATGATTCATTAAGAGGGGAAGAATGTAATACCCCGCAAGTACAGTCAATGATTTAACAAGATCGTCTTCTTCAACCTATCCTGACCACAAGTGAAAGAGAAACAAGTGTTTTCAATAAAGGATGAGAAAACAAGACAAAGGGAATGATAATTTTATTAAGATTTGATATTGATCTTAAGATTATCTAAACTAAGGGTGTTATTGCTAATTAATGTCCGTGAACACGATTATTATTATTCTATCGACTTAATCTTGTATGCACTAAGTCAATAAGTCTCCCAACGTATAAGTTAATGAATTAAGGGAAAAAGTATTTGCTCCATGATCTGCATCTCTGCAAATTAATCTTGGGCCATTATGTTACATTACGCCTGGCGTATAGATATTACTAAAGCTAATGTACATGTTGTGAGATAATGTGTCATTGTGACATCTTAAGAAGATAACGAGTTTTAAACATTATAGTCGAAGGGAGAGATTCACTTAACCCATATTAACGATTAATCATTTTGTAGATTAGTTGACTTGGGCTTGTAAATTATGGGTCAAGTTGTTAATTTTGGGACCTTTGAATTATTGAAATTGATTGTGTGATTTACACGTGATCCTTTTGGGGTGCCGGAGGTTGGTGGATAACGATTAAATGACCGTAAAATGGTAGAACCAAACCACTATGTGTATGATCATTGCTAACTTAAAGAAGGTCATGGGCCATAAGAGACTTGCCACATAAGTAAAATTATGTATTTTAATCCTATGGACTTCGGGAATTATGGGGCATTTAAATAATAATGTTAAGGCCATGCATGTTTAAATTAAGAGATTATAACGTGGTTTTATATTATATTGTAATTCATTCTCTCCCAAGGTTATTCAACCTATGTTATAGAAAGAAAATAAGATAATGATATTAGCTAATTTCGTGGAAAAAGGTAAATGAGGATTTTAAACTGTAGAAATCCCGCCAAATTTGGAGGAGAGTTGAAGGGCGGTGGTAGTTGGATATGTCACTGGTGTGGTACTCCAACATTTAACACCATTAAATTATGCATTTAATATTTATGGAAATCCATAAAGCTCCCTAAGGAAGTGAATTACATGCAACTTCTTCATTTAGTTTTATTGATGAAATTGGGGAAAAACTCCACTTCTGGTATCTATGCATGGTGAGAAAACTATGAGTTCATGTCGCTATTTTTAGAAGAGGAATTTCATTTTTATGGGAAAATTTATAAGTCGGGAGACACCATTTTATGACTGTGAAGAAGGATTGAATTGTTGGCTGGTTCGAGGTGGATAGTTTAGAATCCATAAACTTGCCACTACTGTAACACTTGCTAGAGATAAATCTTGAAGGATTTAGGAATCATATTTTGTAGGAAAGAAACATTCTTTATCCCCTTTATCTTTTTAATTCATCAGAGGTTAGAGTGAATACATATTTGTAATTTTTTTTAAGCTAAGAATAATTGGGTATGTGATGGTTGGAGGTTGTTGTTTTTCTTATATACTTTTTTTTTCTGTGAAAGGAAAGGGTAATCATATGGCTATTGAACCTGGGTATCTAATATTTTTGTTATCTTGTATACTTCTCAAATTGTACTTGCTTGATAAGGTTATGAATTAGCAATTTTGTTTTCATTTTTCCGAAAAGGTTGACCCACATAATAACAAGTTTTCATGTAGATAATATAATATTATGAAAATAAATTTTGGGTGTTATGGGTTTTATTTTAACTGAGCAATGTCTAGATATACAGATCTGGTAAGAAACTTATTCTAGATTCTGGTGTTATTTCTTTCACATTTAGTCTGTGGTATTGTTGGGTATGCACCAAAGGTTATCTGGTGATTTCCAGTTGGTGCTTCTATCTCATATCTAGGATATTTAATAGATTATTTTCTTCTAATGATTTGGCTATCAGAGAGACAGGATCTGTTGTGATGGCTTAGGTTCACTAGTTTTATTTTAACTAGAATGCTTATCTTAAATGGGTATGTGAATGGGTTGTCTCTGTCACCTTTGTAAATCAATTTTGGGTGTCAAACCTTCCTACTTTACTAGATTGGAATAATTCTTTGTTATAAATAACACTTCGTGTTATCCTGGGTTGTTGTGTTAATCTTTGGAACTCTTTGGAAAGTTTTTGAACATTGTCTTGGATCCACTACTGGTATGGTTGGATTTTAATTGAAATAAATTATAAGTGGTAAAACTTGGATTTCCTCATTACCATTCAGTCTTGTGTTGACTTTAGATTCAATAGAAACACTTTTCACCTAGGAATAAGGTGAGTGCAATTTACTCATTGTGATATGATGTTGAGAGTAACAAGCCTTAGGCTCAATCGGATCTAAAAGAATTCCATCACCAGCTTATTTTCTTGAGTTTTTTCAAAACCAATATGCATTTAATACCAAATACTTGTAAGTAATTCGAGGACTATGTTATGAAGGTCTCGAACCTAACTCATCTTATGACCGGGTATGGAAATTCCTTGTTTCCTCATTCGGGAAGCTAATTTTGTTCAGTTATTGGACTTATATATATATATATATATATATATATATATATATATATATATATATATATATATATATATATATATATATATATATATATATATATATATTACCAGATTTATACTTGTGGAGAAGCGTGATTTGAGCTTGGCCTTGATGAGAACAACTAGCAAAACGATAGATTGTGCTTTGTTTTTGGATAGATTTAAAAGTCTTATCGAACCAAGGGGTTTTGGTTGGCACCCTGGCTATGTTTGTTAAGTTATTGCTACTCTATTTAAAGGTGCAACCTTGGAACTAAAACTTAGTTTTGTTTCCATTCTTTAAATCGATTTTTAAAGAAGATTCCAATAATTATATTATGTGGAGTATATGTAACTGATTGAATCTCTATAGGACAATTAAATCAAGTGTAACATATCTCCATTATTGAGGAGTAATATGTGCTAGTCATTGAGACAAATTCAGGGAGTTTAGACCCTTTACGTATGCATAAATAAGATTTGGAATGGTTGTGCCTTCATATTCTTATTACAGTTGAATATAGTAAGACATAATTCGAGATGATGTGTTTTATTAAAGAAGGTATAATATGGTATAAATAGGCAATAAAGTATATATTGCCATAACTCCTTTAACTTACTATGACATGTAACATGAGATGTATAGATATCATTCCTTCATAGGATATTAATGGATAATTAGAATATGTTTTTTACCGTAGCTATGACATATTAACGTCATGTGTATTAATGGGAAGTATTTGATGGATATGTTGGTATTGATGAAACTAGTTGTCTTCATTTCCGTAGCTTGGATTACCTTGTGTGTCCAAGGTTAATACTTTTTTAATTGTTTGAGTAGCAACAATAGTTACAACAATTTCTAGTTATGAATGGGATGGTATAGATACTTACCACAATTTGTAAGAGTTTGATACTCTATATAATATCTATGGAATTCGGTTGTAATTATCATAACATGTGGTATTAATTAGTTGATGGTCATTGTTTGACATTAACATATTTTATCGGGCATTACTTCAATTTAAATAAGAAAAGTGCTGATGAGAATTTTTCATGGACGAATACCGAAAACAATAAAAGAGTTGTACTTAATGTTTGCAAAGCAAGTTAATTAAATATGATGTTTGTTGCATTACATGGTTATATTATAAGAATGATATTATTATTGTAGTATATATTCATTCTAACATTTAATGACATAAATTGATAAGCTGGGTTAAAAGAATTTTCTTGTTCGGTTCGGTCAAATCGATCTTTCCTAACCATTGCGGGAAAGTGAGCGAAGAAAATAGGCATAAATTAAAGAAACGCCTTGATTATCTAATTGAACCGCATGGTTCTCTTGTTATCCAAAATTCACCCCCAAGGTAATTTTGATAACATGCTTTATGCAAGCAATTATATTGATTCAGGTGAAAATTCATGTTTCTAGGGTCCCCTCATATTTGTCTAACTCCCCTGTCCAAGAGGAAGAGAGTAAGTTATGAGAAAATGTGAAAAAGGGTTGCGAGAAGGCAAATAGGTTGATCTAGGAAAAATCGTGAAAATTGGCTAAGTCTCGCTCAAGGTCGCCCCGGGACGTGTGGGACAGAAAAGCGCGAAAACCGGCCGAACAGGTGAAATCATCACAACAGTCCAAAGCACTGTTGACGGACAAATCGGACAAAAGTACGCGGCGGGCGCGAAATGCCGGTTCGACAGAGAGAAAAAATCGACTAATTTGAGAGAGGGAAGGTGTCTCGGACGTTTGGGTCAAATGGACCTGAACCGGCCGGTTCGGCCGAAATGGGAACAAATGGTCTGAAAAAAATGGGACATTTGGGCCGCGAATACGCGAACCGGCCGAACCGGGCGAAAAGAGTCGAGGCAGCCCGAAAAGCAAATGGGACAAATAGGACAAAAAGGCGCGAACCGGCCGGTTATGAATCCAAAAAATCAAGCACAAAGAGCACTGTACCAAATGGGACAAAGGGACACGTGGGACGCGAAAACCCGAAGGAGCCGAGGACCAATCAAATCATGACACGTGTCACAGGAGGAAAAGTCAACGTTTGGTCCGGAAACTTCAAACGGCCATAACTTTTGACTCCGAGCTCCGATTTTGATAAAATTGGACTTTCTGGAACGAGCACGACGTCCTCTACGCCACAAAAACTGGATTTCTTAATTTTAATAAGGGTAGATATATTTAAATTAAGGAAACGTGTTCGGCTCCAGTCAGTGAATGCTCTTTCCGTCGATGAGAAAACGCCCATGTGCCCAAAACTTTTTTGCCCGCACTCGAAGGCCATAACTTTTGCATTTCTCAAACGAAATCGCACAAAATTGGTACCGTTGGAATTGTGGTTCCAAGCCCGATGAACAGAAATCAAGAAATTCCATATTTGTTAAGAAATTGATTGAGTTTTTAAGAAAATGTGGCCGGGTTCGAAAAGTGTTTTATTTGGTAGCGGGAGTGCAATTAAGAGGCATGGTCATCATTCCTTCTCTCGCTTTGCAGCACATGGGATAGTATGGGGAGCCTTTTTCAAGTAATGTATAACCATTCCACTCAATTTAATGCCTCTTACAGTGGTTGAAGGACAGATTTCGGGATTTCCATTTTTCCCTTCTCTTTTCCTTCTCATTTTTCTATAAATTGAAGTGTTGGGCTCATTATAAGGAGAGAGTTTTGGGTAACAAAGCTCTGTCAAAATTGCTTTGTAAAGCCGCAGGTGTGTTGTAGGCCCTTGTAGTGGACTCCTTGCATGGTGATCAAGCCCTTATCTTGTAATAGATTGAATCTGTGCATATCATGAAGCAATAAAATATCGGTTTGTGGATATATCTTCCCCTCTTTGTGTTTCCTTGCATTCTTCTTGCCCCTTTAATCTTTCTACAAGTATATTGTGTCTATTTATTATGTTCTTTTTCAGAATTCATTATCATTATGTGTGCTTGGAATATTATCAGTAAATGCATTTTTTTGGATTATGGTGAAGCTGTCATCACCTCTTCTAGTGTGCACTTTGCCTCTGTATTTCACACATTTAGAGATTACTCTCACACCCTCCTTTTCTCGGTGTATCACCGCTTTAGTGTAGGCTTTCATTTTATGCATTCTCTATCTCGGTCCTTGGAATTTTAGGTTAGAATAGCTAGTTTCTCTGCATTAGAGTAGATTGTGGCGGGTGTAGTTTAGAGAAGAACCAACTTTCTCTCGGAGGTCTATCTCAAGTAGCAAGTCCCACAACTTGGAGATAGTACCCATGTTATCCAATCACACCTTTGGATGTTTAGAGTGATCAAACTAGAAATCGATCAACATCCGGGGTCTTGTGATTCGGTGATAACACCTACTTTTAAAGGATAAAGTGGCAGTCAATTGATGAATTGAGACATTCTTAATTATGTCAAGGAAGTTATTTGTTGCCTTTGAGAAAATATTTTATTGTAAAAATCTACTGGGTACATTTATGATATATTGTGACATGGTAAAGATTCCATATATTTGGTCAATAAATACCTACTTCATATTGTTGAAGAATGTTGATGCCTCTTTGCAATCTCTGTAATAAATTCTACTATGTTGTAGTAGTGTTGGTATAAGAATGGCTTTACGCTTATGATATTTTATGAAAATCAGATCATTGCACAATTGTAATGGAGGGCATTTGTAACTCTTTGTTTTGGAAGTATAACAACTATCTTATGGACTAGGTGAACCTAGTAAGTTCAATGGATGAGTTGTGAAGTTATAAATCATTAATATAATGGATAGGTTAATGGATTACACTATGAAGTAGTGTTGATGAATTTTTAATCTAAACTGATTAACTAGGGGAAGTTAATATTATTGTTAGCAAGAGGTTGTGATTCCTCACAAGACCAGTTAAAGGTTAAATGCTTGGTAGATGAGAAATCATCTAGGTATGAATCTTGATGTATATGCTTATGTATACATACTTAAGGAATATTCTTTTAGTAAAGTTTGAGTAACTATACTAGAGATAAATTAATATGATGAACCTTCTGGATGATAAGATAAAGTTCAACATATAAGGGTTATGTCTTTAAACTTGTTGATGTTCCTTTTGGGCAGCATTTAAACCTTTAAGAAAATTAAGTTGAAATACTTGTAAAATTAACCCAACTCCTGTAACATGATAGGGAGTTCAACATAATACTTTAAGGTGAAATAATAATGAGAATAGAACACATATGGTCTTTAATACTTAAGAGAACTATCTTTCCATAAAATGGGTAAATAAAGTATAAGATCTATCAGATTACCATCATTCAAAATATGATGTGATGAACGTTTATGATGGAGTTACTCCAACTAACAAGATGTAATGAAGATAATCCATTAATAATCAGGTTGAACATAAATGCTAAAAGGACCCATAGGATATGGGATATAGTTGGCATAGAACTATATGGGAGATGATTAAATCCCATAATACTAAACCTCTATGAAACCATGGGTATGATGCCCAATGCAAATGATGAGATTGTTGATGGGAACATGCAAATTGTGCTCAATTTGAGTACTTTCCATCATATTCATTATGGAAGTTTGGTGTCTACGCTCCTAAAATTGTGAGTTGAAATCAACCATGATTAAGATATGATAGTGTAGTCATATAAAGGATAGCAATAATCTGATAGTTGGAATTAATGGAATGTATTTTGGATGCCAAGGAAAATTGGTATAAGGATCCAAGAAAAATGATTATACTGCCAAGGTGATTATAACCATGCAAATAAACCTAAGTTAGGGTTCATAAATTGTTATGAATGTTCTCAAGAGGATTGGGAATAGTACTGAAACAAGAACCTTAAAATGAATAAGATTTATATATATAGATAAATCAGACTTGGCTAGTATAAATGCTGAAGTAAAATTGAATAACATGATTCTAATAATATAACATATGTGTTATTGAAAGGAGGGTAACGGGAATGACTCTGTATGTCCCTAATGATGAGTGATTATGTAGCTTGCATGATTTCTTATAGGAGTAAGAGCAACATTAGTGGTTATTACTCCTTTATAATGAAAGTCATTATATATTCGGTTGAATTTGAACCACTAATAATAAGTAGGATTGGGAATTTAGATCTAAAGACTGATTTATCTTATATCTGAAACAAATAGGAAGAAATGAGTATTTTTTGGAACTACATTTAAGTTATCATGATACTATGGGACATGACTCTAGATATTCTTCACTAACTGAAAGACGTAGGAACTAGAGCAATATGTCATGTTTAATTTATTAAGATACCATGTTCCATTTTAGGACTATTGACAGGTCAACTCACTACCAACATTACGTATTCGTATCGATTTAATGATGTTTTTCGTTATTGGAATACTCCCACTTAACAATGATATTGAGTTTCCTTTTTAAGACCTTAAAATGTTGCATGGTATTGCTTGAGTTCAAGATTGTTGAAGTTATAAGGGCAGATGGAATCCCACATGTTGGTACCCCGAGTGTCAACATACGATGGCTATGGGAAGGTAAGTAGTCTAGTAATGATGTGAATCATTACAAATATACTTGCTTTCCCATATGTAACATCCTCATTTTATAACTTAGAACAAGTGGAATTTTTTTATTTTTTTTTTTTTACATCCGGTTCTAAATACATAATTTAGAACTTACAAATCAAATAACCATTCTTATAAGAGACAACCATATGCAGTTGTAATGACTCGGAGTACCTCCGATCTATTCATTCCATGACTCGGTAACCTACCGATCTATTCATGAGTAATAAGAGTTGGCATTTTATTTAACGCTTCACTCTCGTGGTTCTCTTTCCTATTCTGGGAATTCAGAATGCTCTGTCCAAGGAACCTAACTGAATAATTGTTACCATTATTCATCGGCATCTCATCCCTTAGACTAGGTGAATTAGGACAACGCAATCAGCAGCTTGTGATACTTTGGCCAAAGATTTGAAACATACTGTTTATGTCTCGTATTCCTTAACAGCATACTCGTCAATCTGGAATACGCCCTTCACCCCATTCTTATGTTATATAGAATGTCTTACACTGACTACTGTCAGTCCTTCCTTTCACAACTTAATCACTCGGAGACAGATTAACAAGGTGATAATGTTATATGGATGCCCACGAGTATTAGGGATACGATGACATACTGGTATAACCCTGCAGTTAGACCAATGTGTCAAGATACCCCGAACCTCCTAGGTAGCCTTATAACCTGACCACATTCCTAATCGGTCCCTGAGTAACTAATCCGATCACAAGTGTAAATCTCAGCGATCAATGCAAAGGGTGTTGCCATAAGTCACCCTGCATTGTTGTAACTTTGAGAAGATCCTAATCTTCTCGGAGGTACAACCTCATAGTAGTTGTCTTGTGCCGTCAACCTTTAAATCCGCCTCGAAAAGATCTACTTATTAATATGTGTACGCACGTTGAGTTTTAAATTACTTTAAAGACTTTCCCTAAGGTTATCCTTTCCCGATCCTGGATTCTTCATCATAAGACGACCTTCCTCATTAAAACCCATTACATGGTAGAGGTATTAAGGTCATGATCTCTTCAAGGAGTCATTAGAATACACATGATTCTAAAAAACGGGAATTGGACAATATCTCATAGCCTTTACTTGAGATTGCCATCTCGAACCCCATTAGATTTACATCAGTTCTCCTAATCGAATGTATATCATACTTATTAGTATAAATATATAAATGATTAAGAATCCAATTTAATATTGTCCTGTCATACTCGGGACTAGGATTAGTAATTTAATTCCGCTTGATTGGCGTTCTCGCTTAGGTTCATTTCAGCCCTATCCTTATAGAAAGTCAATGATTTAAATTTCAATTTAGCTTTCGATAGAACAAATCGAACTACTAAACACTCATAAGAATTTCAATTATATTTCCTTTAAGCTTTCATTGTCAATCACAAAAGCATCGATTACACAAAGATAACATTACCACTCGGTATATAAACCGAAGAGGGTCAACTATCGAATTTAGAATATAACACATAAGTAACAAATACATATTTCCATTCCTTTCGTAACTATACAATTAAATTTTATGCAAACACCATACTTGATACAATGCTTAACGGAAAAGTACATCTTTCCACATATAGTACATTTAGAAAATCAAGCTGTAATTCATTATAAATCAAAATAAACAATCTGATCATCCTGTCATATCTGCATTGCTTTTACCACTTACGGCAACCATATGCAAAAATAGTCAACATGAGTCAGTTCGATGAACTGAGCATGATAAGCACTAACTTTTAAAACAATTGCAATCCTTCAATTGTTTTCATTAAACACCCTATTTAAATTAGATCAATTATCCAAACAAGTAAACATATTCAAACTATGCCTTTGTAATACAAAAATGACTACAAACGTGTAACTCTATCATCGTTACAGAATAGTCCTAAACACTTCTCAAATATTTCATCAAATATTAAGAATCAAAGAACGAAAGTATCTAAACAATTATCTTGAATCCAAGATCAGCAACATTGGACAGATCGTTACTTTCATCAGAAAAGGAAATATCATAGCAAGTCATGATTCCAACAATAAGATACAAGAACAATTCCAACTGTTAGACAGATACCAACAAGTATTAGAATAACAGAAGAGAAAGAAACAAATCATTCATACTTCCCTTCACACAAGTTCACTACTGTACCGTCTCTACATATGGAAAGCATTCATCCAGTATGTATACGAACAAGTCCGACAACCCACAAGAAGATTCACTGTCATATTAAAAATCGAACACAGCAAAAACTCCTGTACAGTGGCTAACACGTCAATAGTGCAGACTATCAACCAAACAGACTCTACAGGAAGCTTCAAACAACATGAAAATCACCACATTGCCCGCCGAGGTACTGAGTCGGCGGCTTTTAGATCGATCCGGCCCAAGCAAGCGGGATAGTTATGCAAATGTAAGAAAACACGCCTACAATCCCATATATCAACCTATAGTCCAATGCTAGTCCCTTTTACACACAAAGAAGGTTTTTTTTTGAACCAAGTTCGAAATCAAGAACCTCTAGTATATCGCGGTCAACAACAGACTTCATTTCATTAAACAATTGATGTTTCCATAAGACCATACAGAGATTACCTTACAAATGCCGTAATATACACTGCCACATCCTATTAGGAAATCAGAAAGGAACATATCATCCTGTATGTACATCTGTACGTAATCGGAATCAGTCATATAGCACTCACGATTCATTTATACAGAACGCGTTACTTGATATAAATCATTACTCGGAAAATTCCATAATGTCAAAACTACAAGATACCAAGTCAAGTTTTCAACTGAGGCAAAAGAAGATACAGGTTAACTTCCACAAGTTCTACTTAACCTGCAGGATAAGAGTGGCATGACAAATGATTTCCAATGATTCCATCTCGGTCAAGTCAATGGTGTACATATTAAAATCAAGCAAAAGCAATTTAAATACTGATTTCAAAACAAGATACCCGACTGAACCTTTGCCAATTCTTCATACAAGTTTGCATGAATGCAAACGTAAAATACACCCAAAGAATCTGTACCACAAAATCCATGCAACACGAAGGTATTCCTACAAATAACAGAGGTCTTAGTACATGTTATTCTTTCGAGTCACTGGCTCATCAATCACCAATGTTCAATTATATTTAACTTGAACAGAGGTCCAAATATAAATAAATCATTCTATCGACTCCACAGAGTCATTCTGATTATAACAATAATATATACCTATATATATTGCATACTACTAACGGGTTGAAACCTAGAACCACAAAGCAAGGAATACACAATTTCCAAAAATGGGTAAAGAACGAAATACGAAACACAAGAAGTTATTCGTTCAAAATAACTTAAAATGCCATAGCGAAACCCTACTAGGTTCTGTATCCTTCACAAAAGATAACCACTACAACATGCAAAGAAATCCAATAAGACTGGACATTCACACAAAAGTCCAACATAGTTTTTTTTTTGACAAGAAACAAGCCTTAACAACAAGTTACAAACAACAAGTTTCCATAAACAAACTTCTATCAGCAAGTTTCTACCAACAAGTTTCTCTATGAATCACGAACCAAAGCAAGAGAAGCATGCACGAGTTCTCACGGAGCAGGAAGATACTCTTCAAGCACATGTTTTACAAACCTACGCCGGAATGTAAAGCACAACAAAATAGTGAACAGTTCGAAGTACAACACACACCCATTAAGGGTTAAATTTGTAAAAACGAACAGCATAAAGATACAGTACCAAATCACACAAGACAACCATAGAAAATCATTTATTCCATAAATCATTTGAACAGAGTTGTTCTAATGAAATCACTTGAAAGACAGCAAGATTTTTAAAGGTTAGGGCCTAACATGCCTGGATTTTTTTTGCTCAAATTTCCGAAGCAGACCACTGGAAGAGCTCAGACTTCCTTTTCCTTTTCCAAGTTAGAGCGACCAACAAAATTTTGCTATCTCCAAAACATATATATTTTCCTTGCCAGAGAAAAGAGCTAGATATCCTCATGTTCGCCATGCAACACAAAGAAGGCTGGTGCGAAGAACCAGTGAACAGGCAGAAGGAAAACCGAAATTCGTGATAAGCCAAACAAACCAACAACTTCCGAGTTTGCATGCCTTCACGCGAGTTTCGAGCTCGACTCACCGAGCGCATTGAATGCATTTACACCAACTTTCCCACTCAAACTCCATCACACCGACCGCCAAAGTTGGCGGCAGTCAAATAAAATCTCAAGTCCATTTCCGTTTTGGCGACTGTCACGTCGGCACAAGTTAGTCGTTCCTTAAACTTCCGCCAAGACTGTCCCTCATACTTATCCTTAGCATTTAATGACATAGAAAACGCTGCCCATGGTTCGCACCCTCTATAGGCCCCTTTACATTCTTGCTCAAAGTTAGGTTAGTATCTTAGGTTAGAATTTAGGATAACACCTAATCTAACTTCCATAACATAGATACTAACTTAGGACATTAGTACTTAGCCTAGGTCTAGGTTAGATTAACACTAATCTAACCCCTAGGTTAGGTTTAGTTTTAGGTTACTAACCAATAATAATTCCAGTTAGGTCTACATTTCGTACACTCAGAAAAAGACCTACATCATACGTCTTCGAACAGGTTTAGTTCTGTTCTGCCTTAGGCTACAGAATTGTATGCAACCGAATTATTACCTGGTCCACAATCGAGACCTTCCAGATATACTTCCATATCGGGAACCAATTCATTTCACTTGATCAGCCTGAGTCATACTCCTGACTAGCTTATTCAATGCTTCTAGACCTTGCAACCTATTCAAGGTCTGTAATTTTAATTCATCATGAACAAACTTAAAGCAATACTTGGATCAATTCCACTGATCCAAGACTAGGTATTATAGATGGATAACTCTATAATTCATTCCGAGATCAGATTAAACTTAGATGCAAAATGAAATAGATAAAAGAGTCTAATCATATTCTGACTCAGTCAAGGATCTGCAAAGAAATTACAGTACATATCAAGCATGATTTCTAAATCGAGGAACACATCCTTTTATAAGAAATCACATATCAACATGTGTATGCTCGTGGAGGAAGTAACAACAGTTCAGGGTGTTACATGCTTCCCTCCTAAAAAGATTCATCGTCCCGATGAATTACATATTAAATTAACCTTCAGGTCAATCAATTTATCAGTACACAAATAATGTGACTATTTCATATTTGAATAGTTCCAGAAATCAATGTCACAACACATTTTATTCAACCTGAATAAAGTCTGCCTTCATCTGGCTTTCATAAATACTTAAAAACAATAAGTTCATAAAAGTATGTTTTGTCAACAGATTTCATTCTGTTGAAAAAGAGAAGGAAAAGCAATTTTCATCTCTTCCAGATTTTCCCAAGTTGCACTTTCTTCACTAAACTGGTCCCACTGGACCTTACATTGTTGTATATCACGATTTCTTAAATGCAATTGGTGAGTTTCCAGCACTCGTGTGGGTTTAACCACGATTATTCCTGGGTCTTGGACCTACAAGGAATTCCAATTTAAAACATGTGACAGATCTGAAACGTATTTCTTAAGCAAAGAAATATGGAAAACATCATGCATGCGAGATAAAGCAGGTGGCAATGCTAAACGATAAGCTACAGGATTGATTATTTCGACAATTTCGAAAGGTCCCACGAATCAAGGTGACAACTTGGCAGCCTTGCCAAAAGTTATAGAACTCTTTCTGGGTTTAACATGAAGAAAAACCTTATCACCAAGCTCAAACCTTCTATCAACCCGCTTAAGGTCAGCATAGCTCTTCTGTCTATCCGCTGCTTCCTTTAGTCGTTCACGAATCAGCTTAACTTGCTGTTCCATTTCAGTGAGAATCTCTGGTCCAATTACCACTCTATCCTCAACACTGTCCCAACTAACAGGGGTTCTGCACTTTCTTCCATAAAGTGCTTCAAATGGTGCCATTTTAAGAGATGAGTGATAAGTATTGTTGTATGCGAACTCAACTAATGGAAGATACTCTTCCCATTTATACTGTTGATCCATGCAATACATTCGCAACATGTCCTCCAACACTTGATTTACCCTCTCAGTTTGTCCATCCGTTTCCGGATGATATGCAGAACTGAAGTTTAGTTTCGTTCCTAGGGCTGCGTTAAGCGTTTGCCAAAACCTTGACGTCATTCTAGGATCCCTATCAGATATAATCAATTCTGGTACACCATGCAATCTGAAAATTTCATGTACGAATCTTTTGGCTAGCACTGGTGAATCATCCTTTAGATTTCCAGCGATGAAATGAGCTACCTTGGTCAGTTTATCAACAACTACCAGGATAACATCATGTTTATTCCTGGACATAGGTAGTCCTTGTACAAAATCCATGGTTATTACTTGCCATTTGTACTGCGGTATGCTATGAGGATATAGCAGTCCAGCAGGGTGCATATGTTCTGCCTTCACCCGCTGACATTCCAGACAATGAGTCACAAAATTAATTACATCCTTTTTCATACCTTTCCAAAAGTATTGTTGTTTCAAATCAGCAAGCATTTTTGTGATGCCTGGGTGTCCAGAGAAAGGTGAATTATGAAATTCAACTAACAACTTCTTTCTCAAATCGTTCAGCATAGGTACATATACCCTGTTTTCATAACGCAAGATTCCTTCATTATCAAAATGAAAACCTTTATACCTTATATCCTTAGGTTCTGCAGCAAGCGCTGCTTTTACTTGTTGAAAGTATGCATCGATCTCAAGCACTTTTTACCTCATCTTTAAACCGAGTTCTTAAGGTTATAAGAGCAGAAATGTGCCTCCTACGACTTAGAGCATCATTTACTCTATTCTCCTTCCCTTTGATATAGCTAATATCAAAGTCATATTGTGATAAAAATTCTAACCACCTTCTCTGTCTCGGCATTGATTGGGCTGAGTAAAAATATATTTCAGTCCTAAGTGATCGGTTTTCAGCTCAAAAGGTTTCCCAAGTAAATAGTGTCTCCAGGACTTGAAGTGCATGAACAATGGCAAAGCAAGTTCCAAATCATGAGGATCATAATTCAGCTCATGTAACTTAAGTTTTCTACTTTCATATGCTATGACCTGATCATTTTGTAGCAAAACACCTCCAAGGCCTTCCCCAGAAGCATCCGTTACAACAGTAAAACTCCCATTAGGGTCTGGTACAACTAGTATAGGTGCAGAAGTCAACTGGTCTTTCAAACTTTTGAAAGCCGCTTCGCACTTATCATTCCATATGAATTTCTTATCCTTCTTCTGCAAAGAAGTTATTGGTGCAGCTACTTTAGAAAAATCCTTTACAAATTTTCTATAATAACCAGCAAGACCCATGAAGCTTCTTACTTCGTGCACATTCTTTGGTGCAGGCCACTCAGTTATTGCCACTATTTTTGAAGGATCTACAGCAATTCCTTCGTTACTTATAACATGACCCAAATAGTGAACTTCTGAATCAAAGAAAGAACATTTGGATAACTTACCATACAACTTCCTCTTTCTCAAAATTCCCAAAACTATCTTCAAATGCTCATTGTGCTCCTCAACGCTTTTAGAATAAATGAGAATATCGTCCAAGAATACAAGTACAAACTTGTCCAGGTATTCTTGAAAGATATTGTTCATTAAATTCATAAAGGCTGTGGGTGCATTGGTTAATCCAAAGGGTAGAACTGTGAATTCATAATGTCCGTATCTTGTTCGGAAAGCTGTTTTATGAATATCTTCCTCTCTAATCCTTAACTGATGATAACCAGATCGAAGGTCTATCTTAGAATAAACCGCTGCTCCACGCATCTGATCAAACAGATCATCGATCCTAGGAAGTGGATATCGGTTCTTGATTGTTGCTTTGTTCAACATCCGATAATCAATACACAGCCTTAGTGTTCCATCCTTCTTTTTCACAAATATTACAGGCGCTCCCCAAGGTGAAACACTTGGTCTGATCAAACCTTTAGACAAAAGCTCTTGCAACTGTGCCTTAAGCTCGACTAACTCAGTAGTAGTCATCCGATAAGGCACTTTGGATATAGGTTCTGTTCCTGGCTTGATTTCAATGGTGAAGTCAAATTCTCTCTTGGGTGGTAACCCTGGTAATTCCTCAGGAAAAACATCCCTGAAACCTTGTAAAAGAGGGAATCGTTCCATGAAATCATCATCTTCTTCTGAAGATTCAGATATCTTTACCGCATAAAGGGTACATCCTTTATTTTTAGCCTTTTTAAGCTGCATAGCTGACAGTTTTCTAACTGAAATTTCCCGTTTCACACCTTGAATCTCTGCTGATTCCAGCTGATCATCTAAACATTTTATGTTCTTTTCATAGCAATCTACCTTTGCTTTATGGTCAGCTAACCAATTGACACCGATGACAATGTCATACGATCCCAAAGGTGCAACATAGAGGTCAACTTCCGTGGAAAAGTTAGGTAAGTCAAGGACTGCCCCAAAAAGACACATACTCACTGTATGAACAGAATTATTACCATACTGTACAGTCCAAGATTTATCCATTTTTCCAGCTTTTCTTATTGTTATCTCCTCGGAAACTTACTCTTGTTTCCAAACTTTTTCCATGGTCCTTTTCTGGGTGCAAGAGAGGTTGAAGAAGGGTTTGCAGTCTTCTTCCGCACTTCCTCTTTATGAGCAGAAATAGCCTTTAATTTTTGTTCTTGCCTTATGGCCTTTTCAACAACTCCTTCCATAGTGGTTGGGTGTGAACATCGATCTCTCCCCTATCACGGGATTCAATCCCATGATGAATTTCCGTATTCTGAACTTCTTGTCAGTTTGATACTGCGGTACATACTTGAGGAGTTTTGTAAACCGCTCCCAGTATTCAGTTACCGTTAGCTTCCCTTGAGCTAAATTCTGAAATTCTGTCATTTTCGATCATAGAAAAGTTGTGGCAGCCAACGCGTTGCCTAAAATAGCCTTTAAATTGATCCCAAGTAATATTGGTCTCATCAATGTTTAGTTCAGCTTTACGGCTATCCCACCACAAAGATGCTTCGTGGGAAAGCCGATAGGCTCCCAAATAGCTTTGGTTTCCTCACGAGAAGTTCCTTATTGCAAAGTACTTCTCCATTTCACCGAGCCAGTTCTCGGCTCCATCTCCCAATGTGGTGCCATCATACTTAGGTGGACTTATCCTTTTATATCATTAGTGAGTTCTCACGCTAACTGGGCCTTTTTGTTTTCGGTTGGACGGGTGCATTCCTCAAAGCATTAACATCAACACCCATGTCGGGGTTGTCTCGGGAGGTTGCTGATTATTATTATCGCTTCTTCATCCTCCTCATTTCCCATCACCTGCTTTGCTCCAAGATACAGCTAAGCGATCTCTTGTGTCCAACAGGGCAGCAAGGATCTCATCAAGTTTCTGGGTTGTTGCCACTCCTCCTTCAGGTGGAGCATTACTCGCAACGTTCCCCCTTGTTCTAACCATTTTCTCGCTACAAGAAAATTTAGGTTTTTATCGATTATGGACACTGATAGGTCCAAGAGCCGCAACCTTCACTACGATACCAAGATGTAACATCCTCATTTTATAACTTAGAACAAGTGGAATATTTTATTTTTATTTTTTTTTTTTGCATCCTGGTTCTAAATACATAATTTAGAACTCACAAATCAAATAACCGTTCTTATACAGACAACCATATGTACAGAATGACTCGGAGTACCTCCGATCTATTCATGAGTAATAAGAGTTGGCGTTTTATTTAACGCTTCACTCTCGTGGTTCTCTTCCCTATTCTGGGAATTCAGAATGCTCTATCCAAGGAACCTAACTGAATAATTGTTACCATTATTCATCGGCATCTCATCCCTTAGACTAGGTGAATTAGGACAACGCAATCAATCAGCAGCTTGCGATACTTTGGCCAAAGATTTGAAACATACTGTTTATGTCTCGTATTCCTTAACGACATACTTGTCAATCTGGAATACGCCCTTCACCCCATTCTTATGTTATATAGAATGTCTTACACTGACTACTGTCAGTCCTTCCTTTCACAACTTAATCACTCGGAGACAGATTAACAAGGTGATAATGTTATATGGATGCCCACGAGTATTAGGGATATGATGACATACCGGTATAACCTCGCTGAGTTAGAGCCGGTGTGTCAAGATACCCCGAACCTCCTAGGCAGCCTTATAACCTGACCACATTCCTAATCGGTCCCTAAGTAACTAATCCGAACACAAGTGTAAATCTTAGCGATCAATGCAAAGGGTGTCGCCATAAGTCACCTGCATTGTTGTAACTTCGAGAAGATCCTAATCTTCTCGGAGGTACAACCCTGCAGTTGTCTTGTGCCGTCAACCTTTAAATCCGCCTCGAAAAGATCTACTTATTAATATGTGTACGCACGTTGAGTTTTAAATTACTTTAAAGACTTTCCCCTAAGGTTAGCCTTTCCCGATCCCTGGATTCTTCATCATAAGACGACCTTCCTCATTAAAACCCATTACATGGTAGAGGTATTAAGGTCATGATCTCTTCAAGGAGTCATTAGAATACACATGATTCTAAAACAACAGAATTGGACAATATCTCATAGCCTTTACTTGAGATTGCCATCTGAACCCCATTAGATTTACATCAGTTCTCCTAACTGAATTTATATCATACTTATTAGTATAAAGATATAAATGATTAAGAATCCAATTTAATATTGTCCTGTCATACTCAGGACTAGGGATTAGTAATTTAATTCTGCTTGATTGGCATTCTGCTTAGGTTCATTTCAGCCCTATCCTTATAGAAATTCAATGATTTAAATTTCAATTTAGCTTTCGATAGAACAAATCAGAACTACTAAACACTCATAAGAATTTCAATTATATTTCCTTTAAGCTTTCATTGTCAATCACAAAAGCATCCAGTTACACAAAGATAACATTGCCACTCTGGTATATAAACCGAAGAGGGTCAACTATCAGAATTTAGAATATAACACATAAGTAACAAATACTTATTTCCATTCCTTTCAGAACTATACAATTACATTTTATGCAAACAGCATACTTGATACAATGCTTAACGGAAAAGTACATCTTTCCACATATAGTACATTTAGAAAATCAAGCTGTAATTCATTATAAATCAAAATAAACAATCTGATCATCCTGTCAGATCTGCATTGCTTTTACCACTTACGGCAACCATCTACAAAAATAGTCAACATGAGTCAGTTCGATGAACTGAGCATGATAAGCACTAACTTTTAAAACAATTGCAATCCGTCAATTGTTTTCATTAAACACCCTGTTTAAATGAGATCAATTATCCAAACAAGTAAACATATTCAAACTATGCCTTTGTAATACAAAAATGACTACAAACGTGTAACTCTATCATCATCGTTATGAATAGTCCTAAACACTTCTCAAATATTTCATCAAATATTAAGAATCAAAGAACGAAAGTATCTAAACAATTATCTTGAATCCAAGATCGAAACATTGACGAGATCGTTACTTTCATCGAAAAGGAAATATCATAGCAAGTCATGATTCCAACAATGAGATACAAGAACAATTCCAATCAATTAGATGATACCAACAAGTATTAGAATAATAAGAGAAAAAAACAAATCATTCATACTTCCCTTCACACAAGTTCACTATTGTAACGTCTCTACATATGGAAAGCATTCATCCAAAGTATGTATACGAACAAGTCCGACAACCCACAAAAAGATTCACTGACATATTAAAAATCGAACACAAAGAAAAACTCTTGTAAAGTGGCTAACACATCAATAGTGCAGGACTATCAACCAAACAGACTCTACAGAAGCTTCAAACAACATGAAAATCACCACATTGCTCCGCCGAGGTACGGTGACGGCTTTTAGATCACCAGCGCAAGGCGTGATAGTTATGCAAATGTAAGAAAAACACGCCTACAATCCCATATATCAACCTATAGTCCAATGCTAGTCCCTTTTACACACAGTAAGGTTTTTTTTGAACCAAGTTCGAAATCAAAGAACCTCTAGTATATCACGGTCAACAACAGACTTCATTGCATTAAACAATTTGATGTTTCCATAAGACCATACAGAGATTATCTTACAAATACCGTAACATACACTGCCACATCCAACTAGGAAATCAGAAAGGAAACATATCATCCTGTATGTACATCTGTACGTAATCGGAATCAGTCATATAGCACTCACGATTCATTTATACAGAGCCGTGTTACTTGATATAAATCATTACTCAGGAAAATTCCACAATGTCAAAACTACAGTATACCAAGTCAAGTTTTCAACTGAGGTAAAAGAAGATACAGGTTAACTTCCACAAGTTCTACTGAACCCGGACAATAGTGGCATGACAAATGATTGCCAATGATTCCATCTGGTCAAGTCAATGGTGTACATATTAAAATCAAGCAAAAGCAATTTAAATACTGATTTCAAAACAAGATACCCGACTGAACCTTTGCCAATTCTTCGCACAAGTTTGCATGAGTAATGCAAACGTAAAATACACCCAAAGAATGCATACCACAAAATCCATGCAACACAAAGGTATTCCTATAAATAACAGAGGTCTTAGTACATGTTATTCCCTCAAGTCACCGGCTCATCGAATCACCAATATTCAATTATATTTAACTTGAACAGAGGTCCAAATGTACATAAATCATTCAATCGACTCCACGAGTCGTTCGATTACAACAATAATATGAATATACACATATTGCATATCGCTAACGGGTTGAAACCGTAACCACAAGCAAGGAATACACAATTTCCAAAAAGGGGTAAAGAACGAAATATAGAAACACAATAAGTTATTCGCTCAAAATAACTTAAAATACCATAGCAAAGTCCTACTAGGTTCTCAGTATCTTTCACCAAAGATAACCACTAGAACATGCAAAGAAATCCAATAAGACTGGATATTCACACAAAAGTCCAACAAAGTGTCTTTTCCGACAAGAAACAAACCTCATAAACAAGTTACAATCAACAAGTTTCTATAAACAAACTTCTATCGCCAGAGTTTTACCAACAAGTTTCTTCGAATCCCGAACCCAAGCAAGAGAAGCATGCACGAGTTCTCACGGAGCAGAAGATACTCTTCAAGCACATGTTTTACAAACCTACGCCGGAATGTAAAGCACAACAAAACAAAGTGAATGCGGTTTGAAGTACAACACACACCCATTAAGGGTTAAATTTGTAAAAACGGACAAAGATAAAGATACAAAAGACCAAATCACACAAGACAACCATAGAAAATAATTTATTCCATAAATCATTTCAACAGAGTTGTTCTAATGAAATCACTTGGAAGACAAAGAAGATTTTTAAAGGTTAGGGCCTAACATGCCGGATTTTTTTCTCAAATTTCCGAAGCGAGACCACTCGAAGAGCTCATACTTCCTTTTCCTTTTCCAAAGTTAGAGCGACCAACAAAATTTTGCTATCTCCAAAACATATATATTTTCCTTACCAGAAAAGAGCTAGATATCCTCATGTTCGCTATGCAACTCAAAGAAGACTGGTGCAAAGAACCGGTGAACAAAGCAGGAATGAAAACCGAAAATCACGATAAGCCAAACAAACCGACAACTTCCCGGTTTGCATGCCTTCACGCGAGTTCCGAGCTCGACTATTGAGCGCATTGAATGCATTTACACCAACTTTCCGCTCAAACTCCATCACACCGACCGCCAAAGTTGGCGACAATCAAATAAAATCTCAAGTCCATTTCCAGTTTTGGCGACTGCCACGCCTCGGCACAAGTTAGCCGTTCCTTAAACTTCTTCCAAGACTTGTCCCTCATACTTATCCTTAGCATTTAATGACATAGAAAACGCCGCCCATGGTTCGCACCCCTCCATAGGCCCCTTTACATTCTTGCTCATAGTTAGGTTAGTATCTTAGGTTAGAATTTAGGATAACACCTAATCTAACTTCCATAACATAGATACTAACTTAGGACATTAGTACTTAGCCTAGGTCTAGGTTAGATTAACACTAATCTAACCCCTAGGTTAGGTTTAGTTTTAGGTTACTAACCAATAATAATTCCAGTTAGGTCTACATTTCGTACACTCAGAAAAAGACCTACATCATACGTCTTCGAACAGGTTTAGCTCCTGTTCTGCCTTAGGCTGCAGAATCGTATGTAACCGAATTATTACCTGGTCCACAATCGAGACCTTCCAGATATACTTCCATATCGGGAACCAATTCATTTCACTTGATCAGCCTGAGTCATACTCCTGACTAGCTTATTCAATGCTTCTAGACCTTGCAACCTGTTCAAGGTCTGTAATTTTAATTCATCATGAACAAACTTAAAGCAATACTTGGATCAATTCCACTGATCCAAGACTAGGTATTATAGATGGATAACTCTATAATTCATTCCGAGATTAGATTAAACTCGGATGCAAAATGAAATAAATAAAAGAGTCTAATCATATTCGACTCGGTCAAGGATCTCTGCAAATAAATTACAGTACATATCAAGCATGATTTCTAAATTGAGGAACACATCCTTTTATAAGAAATCACATATCAACACTTGTATGCTCAGGAGGAAGTAACAACAGTTCAGGGTGTTACACCATAGGCATCACAGATGACATTGATAGATGACTTCATGTAGGTTAATCTGGGCTTGTACCTTGTACAAGACTTATAGTTGTTTAGAGCATCATTAACTGCAAATCCTTATAATTGAACAAGTGATTAAGGTGAAATGACAATTTCCTAATGATGAGTGTGTCGTCATGGAATTGAGCATGGTATACATGACTCAGAAACCTTGTGCAAGGTAGTGTAACTACTGATTACACTATCGATATTTCTCCATTATCTAAGTTGTGAGATGCCTGTGGATTTCATAGGTGGAACCTAGGTACACACTTAGGGGTTATCACTTATATATCATATCATGTTAAAGGATAACCAAAGGGATACATTTTATGCATGGTTTGTAAGATCATTGAAGGAGAATGAGTAAGTTCAAGATTCTCTCATACAGATGCACTGGTTCATGATAGTTATCGAAACGGATTGCATTAAGACTTATGTTGGATTCAAATATATGAGTATTTAAATCAGCTACATAAGGTAAGATTTAAAAAAATTCTCTAAGATTGAAGTGACAAATAGTGGATGTTATAACCCACAATAGGCAATGTCACCAATTTTATCATGTGCACACCATGAGACACATACTTTTCTACATATGTGTGTTTCTTAGGATACACCAATGTGTAGCACATATTGTGGTGATCCTAATCTCTAGAAATTAGATCAAATCCATGTTTCTTCACCTCCTTAAACTAGTTGATCATGCCTTGAAAATACGGCTGTGAAGGAGAATGGTAATTTACACCAAGGGCTCTTAGTGCCATTTGTATAAGTAAACATGTCAATACATAAGTGCTTGTATATGGGAAACTTATCGTCTCCATCCACCAATGTAGGAAATTGCTTAGGTATCCTCCATTCTCGCACCGAATACATCATGTACATGTTTATACCATTTTTCCAAGCGTGCCTTATGAGCGGCCATCATGGTGTCATAGGTATACGCTTCAAATATCTTTGTGGGGGAGGGGTCCTCATTTAGGTATTCCCAAACAAACTTATCCGGCCCATCGGGCACTCCAATTTTTGAAAATACAATGGTGAGAAGGACGTTACCAAACATAATATTTTCCCCATCATGCACGACATCTATGATCTCCTCTGCAATAAAATCTGAAAGGTTATAGATGGTTCCCTCTAAGATCTTGTGGAAAACATTCAACCAACTCTTATTCATCGTATCCATCTCTCCTACCCATTCAGTTTTGTAACCAAGTGTGTGACCATCCTCATGACAGGTCAATCATGAAGAGATTTTAAAGTAACGTGAACCCTTCATGTAATCATATGCTTTAACTATTTTCTTGATGGCCTCCTTATCACATAAGTATTCATCTAGCAAATCTCCTTCATAGATAATTCTAGTGTACTTTGAAATTAATTGAGAAGTTATGTGCATTCGTAATCCCGTGAAATAAAAGTGATCCTAATGTACACGTGATATTAACCATTGGTAAAGTCGCTTGGGTTTTCCGAAATAGGGCAAATCATATAGTTACAGGAGCCCAAAATTTTCCAACTTAACCTTTATTTTGTCATCATATATGGGCTTCCCATCTTGTGTCCATTCTTCTTTAGGGAGAACCAACTCTAAATTCATATCCTTTTCTATGATTCTTGTTCAATGGTTATAATCGTGCATGTCCATCTTTCGTATATGATACACCTACTCCTTTCCTAATAGCACACCATTTAGGTACTACATCTCTTCTCGATGCAACCTAGAATTCACTATAAATGACCAGTGCATTGGAACATCACTCATCTTGATCTCGAGCTCTCACTTGAAGCATGCAAAGGCACCAAGTCCCTCTTTAGAGTTGCTTGTACAAAATGTTAGCATGATAGTGCATATGTATATTCAAATTCATAACCAACAGTAAATAGTCCACAATGCATAAACCAGATCTAGATCTTAGAATATATAAAATATGAACTAAACAATGACTATAACAAGATTTACCATACAATAACTAGTTTCAGTCATGTTCAACACCATTATCTAGCCAATATGATCCATTTCATTAAATACTATAAAACATAGAAGCTTCATACATTATAAAGGTATCTTCATGAGTCATGTGCACAACAAGACCAACAACATAACTCTACAATAATTGATAGTTACTTCATCATACAAATTGATACATATATATAGGGGTGCGGAATTATACTTCACCACCCATACACGATCTCAAAATAGGCCACATGCTAATAATAGCCATGTGCCTTTACAAGAGGATGAAAAACATACAACTACTCTAACAATAGACTTCCTATAGTTAACTCTAAGAATAAATCCTATTATTAGCCTAAACTATACATGGTGCTCGGTTGATGCATGTTCCCAAAATACCCTTGCGTGGACTGAAGTCTTCATGTCTTTGTGTGCTCATTACGCTAACTCCAAAAATATCCTTAAATACATAAATGGCTAAGTCCTAATCTTGGGCACTTTAGCCATACTATAAGCACCGCGTGCTCTTTTCAGCTCCCTATATTCACATTCCCAACACTTATCCCCTTTTTGTCCATCCAAAATTACTCCACTCTAGAATTGGATTTCCACCACATAAATGGGTAATCACCTAAAGAATATAGGATAGTGAATGGAAGATTAAATAATAAATAATACATTGAGTCATCTTATTGTGTACCCTTTTCTTCTTCTGGTAGAATGAATTTTAGACATTCACTTTGAATTTCCCCTTAAAAATCATACCAGTACTTAAGCGTTGCATTTGTCTTATCAGGGATGTCCAAAACGATTCCTTCTAACTCATCTATAGTCATGTTTCAGCCCTCACTCTTCAAAATTATAAGGATATTGGTCATCCCTGAGACCATCCCTTCCATGACATCCATCTTTATGGTAATGAGCTTCCCAATTCTCTTGATTTGATCCATATGTTATTTCCTTGCAGCATCCAACACGTCGCACTTCATTTCTACCTGTGGTAACTCGCTCTGTGCCCAAGTGTTTCATTTTTTCTTCCTATATAACTTAATTTTCCTCTACTTTTGTTCTTTCTTATACTAAGTTATCAGGCACTGTACACATGGCCAACACTAAATCTTCCTTCTTCATTTCATCCTTTAAGGCTTGCAAAATAGCCTCATAGTTAGATATCTTCCTTACAATTGAAGCCTTGGCCCTCGATTCTTCTTCTCAAACATAATTTTGTTTAGGGAGGCATGCTATTCCTTCCTCCAAAAGTAGACAAACTATTGTGTATAGATAATGTAGTTCAAACTTAAAATCATATACCACCTTCTCCTTAAAATTGGGCCTCTTCTATAAGATCTCATCCGCTATCTATTTGGTCATCTTCTTAATGTTTGTGCCTCATCGATTGCATTATATCATTCCTAGGTTAGTCAATTTATCTCTATTTCTTTATCCTTCTTATCATCCAACAACACCAAGTATTGTTATTGCCTTATCAATATTTTGGCGTGCTACTTCTATTGACACTTTAACCAATGTGTTGCTCACTTGTTCATCTAAAAATGTGTGGGCTTGATGGTCATATGGCATGTATGTTGTGCCTTCCTCATCTTCTTCTAACTACATGCCTCCTCGCAAACATAAAAATAGGGATCATCCATGTGAGTCCACATACTCCATGATAGTTGCTTACGAGTGCACATATTTTCCATCTCTGGGTCCATCCAATCCTAGCCATATAAATATTTATTGGGAAAATTTCTTTGAAATCAGGTGTGAATAATTTTTGACAGTCATCCATATAGCCCAAATTATGAGTACCTATTACCTCTTCATCTTCATGTCAACCTATATGTTCCCCAACGTCCTCATGAATAGATGCACCCTCATCTTGTTGTACTGCAATTCCTACATCCTGCTACACAGTATCACCCACATTCAAGTCTACTTATTTTTCATTCTCTTCTTCCTTCAGTGCATGGCATATTAATACTTACGTGTCTCCACCGACACTGCTTTCCCCTTCACCTTAGTGTTGTTCATGGACACTCATGCTTTGGTCTATAGTCTCATAGACTACTCACTCTCCAATATCCTCATCCTCTTACATTTCCACACTAGGGGTGGCCTCTACTCTACGCTCTCCCATACTTGGACTAGCCTCCTCATTCTTCACGCTTGATTGTGGGGAATCCTCCTCACTATCCTTTACTTGAACATATTTTATGTGTTTTCTCCTTTCTTCTTCCTCATTATTCATAGGAGTTACACATGGTGATCTTCTTACCGACTACAAATTCCTTTCCCTAGTGTCTCTAAATTTTTGCTTTCTCCACATAAATCTCCTTGTATGGATCATTTCGGCATTGTCTTCTAGTTCCTCCTGCTCCAGAAATTATCTAACCTGGTAGGCACTGGATCTTCCTAAGTAGGGGGCACCGATGCAACTTGCCTTGAGGTTCCTACTATCTGCCCCTTCTTTAGAGGTCCTAGAAGTGTCATATTCATGCCCTTCACCACCTTCCATCCTTAAAGCTTGGCCTCAAATAGATGTACACAAGAATTGGTTAAATTTTTCCTACGAAAAAACTCTCTCGGAGTAATACCCACGTTATCAAACTACATTTTTTCAACATAGGCCTCTTTACCTAGCCATACATAGGTCTTGCACAAAATGTGAACATCTACATCTACTTTATCCATGTCAAACTAGATTTTGTGTGCATAATGGAATTTGATCACAAATTTGCTAAATTACCTTATAGTAAAGGAAAACGGAAACTCACACCACTAGATTTTCTCCCTAGACTTCATATGGAACCTCCCTAAGCTAAAGTCCTAGCAAATAGTAAATTCAGATTCTCCATCTAGCACCTTGGGAAATTCACGCGGAATGTGCCATTCTCCCTCAAACGCCCTGTGTAGCCTCCTGAACCACTTCTCCAGGCACTCCTTATATGTATTAGAAATAGCCCCGCATAGAGTATACTTAGCATATTTCTTTGTTGGGGATTTTTTTCCAATGGAAACTCCTAGATGTTCTCCTTGGTCTCATCAGGTAAAGCTAATTTCACTAAATACAATCAACAACAGGATGATGCCCCAAGTTATTTTCTCACCTTTATCTACCTAGATGCATGCCTCATTCACCAAGCTTTTTGTAATGTACCCAACGATGTTGTAGTATGTCTTATTTACCATCTTGTGCATTATATGTAACCAACACATATTTACCTCATTCCACCATTGATTTGCACCCAGCCTTTTTCCCTATTAATTGTATGTTGCAACCCTGGTGGCCATGTCTGCAATGTTGGTTACTTTAAAGGCTTGGACCCCCTTCTTATACTGATGTATGGTGGTTGTCACATCAATGCCCTCATCATCTAATAAATCACCAGTGATCTCTGAGACCGAGTCACGCAACCCTGTCACCTTCCCAATCATCTTAGTGGTGATCCTCATTCTCCTTCCCACGAAGTAGAAAAATTCTTCATGCACGTGTGACATGAGCCATTGATATAACTACTCAAGATTCCAAAAATAGGGTAATTCTAGAATTTACATGACCCCCACATTTTCAAGTATCCTTTTAATGGAGGTTACCAAAACGCTAGTATCATCTGTTAACTGCCGGTTAGTTTTCCTATGGACTTCTTCTCTAATGTCCTTTAGGAAATTCTCGAGATCGGTGGTTGATTTCTGAAACCCTACACTGTGTTATTTTTGTCTTCCATAGAAGCCCCTCAATCACCTCTTCTAGGCATAACATTTCAACTAGCCATTCTTTTGTTGGGTTTTCATCACTCCTTTAGATCATGTAAGTGTGATTGAAACCCTAGTTTTTATGCAAATGAAACCCAAGTCACCCCCTCATCATGCACACACACCACCACTTGAATCCTACTTCCATGCCTGGATGCTCAACAATGTGCTTCGAATCTTGATAGGTTTACTCAATCTACAAAGTGCTCATCATCTCCAGCTCTTCTTCGCACTTCTCAATTTTATTTGAACTCACAAGGTAACAAATGATGTTGCAAATACTAGATTTATTACAAGTTTCAAAAAACCCTTCCTTAATTGCTCCACCTACCACCATACATAGAATTAATTCCCATTGAGTTTGTTTTGTGCTTCTTTGTCCCACGCCCCAATCTCTCATGCCTCAAAATTTTGCACCTCAGTCATAACTTTCTGGCATGCCACTACTTATCTGTCACAGATCTCCTCTACCCACACTTCCTTACGCTAAATTAGTTTATCCAATGTGACCCAACATACATATTCTCTAATGTTACATCCCCTTTTATTTATACTTATCACTCATTTCCTTACACGTGGTGTTAACTTTGAGCAATTTCTCCTAAATTTTTCATTAATTTTGAAATCATGTTCCCTTTATGGTCACCCGTGAGTTTATTTCTTTTTTGTACCATACTAACCTTCTTTATCCACCCCATACTAAGGGTATGTGTAGTCCTCTATGCATGAAAACACTTTAGATTGCAACTAGCTTCCAACGCGCAAGTGCACTTATTACACATAACACTGAACTAAATTGACAAAGCATAACAACAATGAAGGAAACACATCTAAAGGAAATACATTAAGGGAAATCTAATATAAATGGAAATATTTCCTTATTACAAACACCAAGAAGGATTATTTATAGTAGGGCTTTAGCCTACTCCCATTGAATTAATTGGGCAACTATGATCCATCAAGCATTTCTAACTTGCAATTGATTGATTCAAGTATATGATTAATAATATATAGTCCCAACCAATGCACCTTAAGCTTTCTGGGTGGCACAAAAACTTTAAATCATAAAGAAGTACCATCTACCCAACCTCAAGCTTCTTTTCCCTAATGTTCCTATCATGCCATGCCTTCTTCCTAGATTTTTCTTACTTATGACTCCATCGTGCTATTACGCGCCTCTCATCCAATTGTATCAACTTGTCAATTATTTCTTCCAATGATTTCTCATCAGCGAGACCTCTCATGCACGCAATACAAAAATAAGGTAACATGAATTCCATGGGAAGAACTACCTCTGTACAAAAACCAATTGAAAGGGTATTGCCTTATTCAATCATTTGTAGGTTTTTCTATATGCCTAAAGCACAATAGAAACTTTATCATTCAGTTCTTTCCTTCCAACATCACAAATTTTTATCAAAGTCTAGCTCAATATCTTGTTGAAAGCCTCAGCAGTCCCATTTTCTTGAGGGTGATAGGGTTTTTTCTTATGGTGTGCAACCATAAATTCATCCAATAATATCCTGATGGTATCATTAAGGAAATGATTTCCTCTATCACTTTTCAAACTTAAAGGACATCCATACCTAGTAATAATAATTTCCCATAAGAACCTTATTATTGTAGCTAATATACAATCCTTTTAGGTGCCACTTATTCCCACCTTGTAAGATAATATGTATTCGTGATGACGTATCACGATCCATTTATGCACGTGGATGGGGAAATAGGACCCACTTCTCAAAAGGTTATGCGCTAGTAATAGTATTCAAAGTCATTTCATTCCTCTTCCTAGGTTTTCAAGGTGCTGACATTGATCACACACCTTACAATATTCTTTATAATCCTTGTACAAGGTCTCCCACCATAAACTAGCTAGTATAATCTTACGCACGGTGGCATCACCTACATAGTGTCCACCTACAATACCACCATGAGCCTCCTCCATGATTTTTGTTTGCTCATGCTCTAGTACACATCGGTGCAATACTTCATCTTGGCCTAGTTTGTATAAGTCATCACTAATCAACATAAAAGGTGTGGCACAAATTGTAATTTGTTTCTTTTTAATGCCTTCATTCCTCAAAGGCCATACCCGTGCATAAAAGATAACAATATCCTCTAATTCAGAGGGCACATGGTTTAACCTGTATAACTATGCATTTGACATTATATCTTCAATACTCTATACGTCCTCTCCTAATTGAATCCTTGACAAATGATCTAGGCCTTAATGGATTTTACCTAGCTTTACCACCACCGTAAAGTCCAATCTGTTGGAATAATAGAACCCATCGACATATGTTCCCTATAAGATGGGCTTGTTCACCAAGTATCTCAATGTCATGTGATCTATATAGAAAACAAAAGGTGTTGCTAACAAGTACTATCAGAACTTATGCAGCACGTAGATCATTGAAAAAGCCTCGCACTCCATAGTTGTATAATTATGTTCTGTAGGAGTCAACTTTTTGCTAGAAAAGAAAATAGGATGATCTATAATACCTTCTCTAGGATGAGCTAGAATTGTGCTAATGGCCATGCCAGAGGCGTCCACATGTATGTGAAAATGTATATTCCATGAAGGAAAATACATAATAGGCATTGTAGTAAGTTGTTCCTTCAGTGCTTTGAATGCACGTTGTTGTGGTTCTCCTCAATAGAACTTTGCTTTACCCTTTAATAACTCCTCCAATGATGCTACAATCTTAGCATATCGTTTGATTGATTTTCTATAATACCCTATGTGGCCCAAGAATCCATGCACCTCACTTTGAATATTAGGATCCTTCAAGCATAAGATGATTGTAACCTTAGCTAGATCTACTAACAAACCCTCCTTGCAGATGATGGTGCCCTAGTTAGTTCAATGAATTTCTCTTGTTTTGTTTCATGCAACTTGTTTACCATATAACTTTCCACTAATCGCCTCTGTGAGTGAAATGTAGTGATATGTGTAGGATAAAAGTGGGAATTTACTGCTAATGCTATGAATTGTAATCAAAGAGTCCTAGTGTGGATCCGTCATGTATACATGGAAGAATTTTTCCATTAACAACCTATAAACATGAATCTTGTTTCTAGCAGTTTCATAGGATTTAATGATTTTTAATAGGGTTGTTAGTGGAATAACTCATTGCCTAAAATTTTGGCATGATGTGTAACTAACTATGTCTATATAGACATCTCCTTAAAGAACAATTTAGTAGTTAGTTGATGTTGGTAATCTATGGTAGATTTAGAATAGTTAGTATCTATTTTCCAATTATGTACTGATTATGTTATGGAACTTTCTTGAATCAATATATTAGATGTTTTTTTGAATATCCTGTGGCGTTGAGATTACCTCTCATCCGAGGAAGAGAAAGGGCCCACTCAACCAAGGTGACTAAAGGCTTTTATGTTTATGAATGCTTATGGTTTTTGATAAGTTACGTTTGAAGGAAATTACTTATTTCCTTTACTACGCTTTTATTTAGTGTGTGTCATTTAATTTCATGCAATTTCAATTTTGAGTGTTTTATCTCAATTCTATGAATTCAATTCAAAGTGTGTGTTCTTTGAATTATGTTATAGTGATTTGGTGTGTGCATTCTAATTCCAGAAAGTATTTCCATTAAATGCATTTCATCACAGTAATGTTTTTTCAGTAGTTTAGCATTACATTTCCATAGATTAGCAAAGACAGAGAAACATAACAACCAAAACGCCCAAAAAGGAATCACTGAAAAATTGAGTTGCATAAAGCTTCATTGTCTACAGCCTTGGACACATAGCCCTGGTTTTAGAATGACATTAGCAGAAGAATTTTTTAGTTAAATGATTGGAGAATATAATGACCCATCATTTTTGGCATCATTATCATGGAAACCATAAGCACAACACTCCATTTTTATTCACTTTACATGTTCTTGGTGTTAATGAAATTAATCTACGTAACAAAGAGAATTCCTAGTCCTTGTTTACATAACCAACCTCTATGCATAGGCCACAAGACATTCAAGGGATATTTATACCACGTAATATCTAAATAATATCTCAAAAAGTACAAGTAGGGAACACTGAAAGTGACACTGAATCTAATCCAATGCCTAGAAGCCCTTCTGAACATTTAGCATCATCCTATTTAGAACCATAACAACCTTCAAAAATGGGAGACAATAGGAATAATAAGAATCAACCTTTGGGTAGAGCCTTTACCTATCCCATTGTCTTAGATGAAGATGAGGATGAACCTATGAAAATATCTCAACATCCATCCTCCCTATCTTTTGAGGAATGTCTGGTAAGACCCAAATGAGCTCATGTTTGAATTCAAAGTTCATTTCCATAAATATGACTATAGAACAGATAATCAAAAAATCAAACTATTTCCTTCCACCCTCAAGGACTCTACTATGAGGTGGTTCATGGGATTTTCCCCTAACTCCATTCATTCTTGGGAGAACATGGAGACAATTTTTTAGAAAAATATCAAGGCTACTATATGGGAATTGATAGGAAATAAGATTTCTTCCAGATAAATCAAAAAGAAGATGAAAATCTAGAATATTATCTGGATAGATTTCTCTTTCTCCATCAAAGGAGTGGTTATGAGTTACATGCAGAAATCACTAAGATAGTTTTCCTTAAAGGAATTGATGAGGAAACCAAGTATTCCCTCCATCTTATGGGAGGAGGTGATGTGCACAAAATTAGTATGGAAAATATCACTAAGTTATGCAGAAGTTACTCTAGAACATGAGGAGGTATAAGGAAAAGAAAAACATCCAAGATTTCCTAGGTACCTCAGAACTTCAAGGAAATAGATAACATGAAAACATACATCTTTTTGTAATTAACATCAGCCATATATGGGCTAAAAGCCAAGACTATTGTTGCAAAAGAACCTATAGACATATACTGCCCTAAATCTAGGAAGATACATTCTTTGAGAGAGTTTCCTTCACATTTCATGGACATGTGTTTGATATGTGATGCCAATGATCACGATACTAAGTATTGCACTTTCTTACCTCATTTGAAAGAAGGATTGAATGTCATGTATCAATTAGATGCAGAGGTAATATTTTTTTAAAGGCCAAATAATTAGGTTGTGTATGGCCCTGCACCGCTCTGTAACCCCCGGAGGATGTCCGGCCTAGTCAAACTCCTTAGCCTACTTGGGGACAACCTGAGTGGACACCACCAAAATAGATGGTTTACCCAAATCCACCACCATGGATGACTCATTAAAATTAGTAGGTTTGAGCACCACTAGCCAATGTAAATCCATGGCAAAACCAACAATGGGAACCTCAATAGAATTCTAATCAAAACCAACAATGGGCACCTCAACAAAATTCTAATCAACAAAGGAGGTTCCAACAACCACAACATGATTTAATGGCCCCACAACAAAAATATCAACAACATAGGTAAGAAGCATAAACTCAACTTCCAACCCAACCTGTAATGAACCCTAAACATCAACAGATAACTTCAATTAATGAATCATGAAAGAGTGATACAATGCAGGTTAATACTATCAATAATATGTGACTAAGGTCTAGGAGAACATTGAATCATCCTCCTATTGTTATCACATAAATACCTAAAGAAAATGAGAAAGAAGAGACACCTAAGGAAAATTAAGAAACTAAACATGTTCCACAAATATAAGACACTAGGAATGGTCAAGGAAAATATAAGAATGCACATGCAGCTCCTTTTCCAGAATGATTACAAGAAACTCGAATCGAAAGAAATAACACTAGTTCAAGAGTTGAAAAAGATGAACATTGAGGTCCCACTTCTGAGATAAATAAGGGACATTCCTAAATTAAACTAGACCATTAGAGACCAGTGTATAAAGACACTGGAAGAAAGAAGAAATACCCAAAAATGGTCAAAGTGGAAGGGAATCTAGCTGATCTTGTTGTTGGAAAGCTTATTTCACCAAAATATGGGGATCCTGAGAGCATAGTCATTACTATTTTTATAAATGGTTAGTCAATATCTAACATTTTGGTGGATCTTGGTCCTGACATTAATGTTATAATAACATATATGTTCAATCTGTTGCTTTTAATAGTATTGTAACTAACCAATATCTGTTCTTTAACTGTGAGATCAATCTATTGTTGTATCAGATGGAGTGATTGAGGATGTAATGGTCACGGTTGAATCCTAGGAGTATCCCATCAATTTTATGGTCTTACATCCTAAAGCTCAAAATTTGGGATATCTAGTCATCTTAGGAAGGCCCTAGTTGGCTATTGTTGTTGCATATATTGACTATAGGTCGGGAAAATGACCATTTTAAATGGGCAAAAATCAAAGAATATTTCATTGTATCCCCCTGTTGTTGCAAATCAGCAGCACCCCCTGGATGTTGATCAGATTTCTAGTTTGATCATACTAGCATCTAGTGTGATTGCACAACATTGAATCCTTTCCCCAAGTGTGGGACTTGCAAAATGAGAAAGGAATCTCCAGTTTAGAGGTTAATTCCTCAATTCCTTTGGTCAGATTTATCACTTACAAGTTGCAGAGGTCTATATTCCTAACCCTACCCTAAATTCCAAAGGAGATAGAGATAGAGAATGCAAAAAGCTAAAACTAATGCTAATAGGTGATGCACCAAAGGAGTGGTGAGCATTTTTTACTTCTGCAGATTGACACAGTCCATAAAAATGCAACAAAGAACCTCATGTAAAATTGATAATTGTAATGAAGGATCATAAATTAACCAAACAACACAGCAGAGGATGAAAACTAATCACAGAGAGGCTGTATTGTTATTTTAACATCAAAATCACTTACATTACAACACCTGGGAGGAAAAAATGAGTTGCAATTCTTAGAAAAGGTCTAATATTCTACCAAAATCACTTCCAAGGTGAGAAAGGGGACTGCAATACACAAATAATGTTAAACCCTTTGAAAATGAGCCAAATCTAGATTTTACAAAGGCAAGGATGAGCCCAAGAGAGAGAAACACGGGAAAACATGGGAGAGTTCAATCATTGACCAAAATACATTCAAAACAACATGGGAATCCTTACAGAACCATTCCCTGACATTTTTAACCATGCTGGGAGAGAATGCAAGCCATTCTTTATTAAAAACGGTGGTCGAAACATCATTTCTACTCATCACCACGTGCCAGATATGTTTTTCAATTTTCTCTCTCCAAACTCCACCAAAATGCAAAATTAACCTAGGAATCTTGTAGAGAATTTCACCATATTTCCATTTATATAAAGAACATGAAAAACCGAGCTCTGGATCGAAAGATATGGCCATTTGAAGTTTTAGGGCAAAACAGGGCCAAATCAGGTTGGTGGGCAAAAATTCAAATTTTTGCACCTTTTTGGTCATTTGGGAAAATTTCTAAAATTTCCCCATGCTCCACCACTCTAGGTGCCACATGGTGGTATCTCTTTGTCCACGGGCCTTTCAGGGGAAAATTTTCCCAAAAAACTCCGCCAAGCCATAACTTCAAAAATACATGGAGTTAGGAGGAAAACTTTACCTTTCTGGAAATCTGAGAAAGAGATCTATCCAATGGTGCCATTTCTAGAAGGTTTTGAGTGCCTAAAAAGAAAAATATTATGTCTGAGGCACAAGAGAAGGAAAGATGAAAGGGAGTTAGCCACAAAATGAGCAGGGGGCACATTTTGGATAACAATTTTGGTGACTCAGAGGGGTCATCTACCTGCTGGATGAAGTTACTAGTTGCTTGAAGCAATCCATTGGGCATGGAGTCACTTGATTTTCTATCTGATACCCCAACTGACTAGAATGTTGCAAGGAGGAACATGGAATATCACCTGATGGAGCAAGGCCTGCAAACACATTCCCAGGAATAGCAAGCCTATGCCAAAGCACTTAGGGAAATCAAAACTAACCTACAACAAAGCAATGTGCACAAGCACTTGGAGGAATGAAAACCTAAGCTAATATTTATGAGGTGGAGAATTTCCCTTTAGTAGCAATTCTTTAGATGGATTCCATTGACTGGAATTTACAGTTCTTCACCATCCAATGAAGACAATTGGAAGGCATTGATGTCCTTACACTTTGTGACCATGTATGGGCCACTCCAAATGGCATCAAATTTTGAATGCCTCCCTGGTTTTTCTCTATCTGCATCCCATTTTAGCACTAGATCTCCAACTTGGAAGGATCTATTCTTGGCCTTTCTATCAAAGGTCTTCTTTATCAAAGCCTGATCCTTCTCCATTGCTTGGGATGCCTGATTCCTAATTTCTTAGAGCTCCATCAATTCTTGCATATCTAAATTCCATGGGCTCAAACTCCAACAACTCCAACTGTTTCATGAGTTCTAATGTTGGAAACTCAAGAGACATGGGTAAAATTTCCTCTCTCCCATAAACAAGCTTGAATGGAGAATTACCTGTAGATCTCTTGGGAGTTATCCTATCAGCCCATAAAGATGATTTCAATTTAGTATGCCAAGACCTCTGATTTTCATCAAGAGTCCTCCTAATGATCTTCAACAAGTTCTTGTTTGTAGACTCAGCCTGGCCATTACCCTGAGGGTAATAGTTTGATGAAGTACTTAGGTAGATCTCATTCTTGACAGCCCATTCAGTCACCTTGGATCCAATGAATGCTAATGCATTATCTGATATTATTGTAGCTGGTATGCCAAACCTGGTTACTATTCCCTCATAGAAGTCTAGGATACTAGCTTCATTTGCTTCCTTGAGTGCTACTGCTTCAGTCCATTTGGTGAAGTAATCTGTGGCTGTTAAAATCCACTTGTGCCCTTGGCTCGAATTGGGATTAATAACTCCAATGAAGTCTAAACCCCATTGCATGAATGGCTGGTCAACTGAAATTGGATGCAATGGAAGGGCAGCTAGCCTCTCTTTACCTGTGAAAAATGCACAATTCTTGCACCTCTTGATCCATGCATAACAATTATTGAAAATCTTGGGCCAATAATAATCAGCCCTCATGATCTTTAGAGCTATCACTCTTGGTAAAAATGACCACCACTGGTCCACCATGGAACTCTTCCAACACCCTATGAATCGATTCATACCAATGCATCTCAAGCAGTACTCCATTCACATCTCTTTGAACAAAACACCATCAACAAGGGCATATGGGACACCCCGCAATCGAAGTGTCTTCTTTGGGTCTTTTTCATCTCTCGGAGGACATAGGCCTCGTGCTTAGGAAGTGCATTATACTGGGTCCAGCAAGGGGTGGGGACACCATTACTTTCCTCTTGAGTGCTTCCTTGCTCATGGCTATCTCTTGCAACGCCAAAACAGCCTCCTTCTCCTTGCATGCTTCCTCTTATTTGCTTAAAATCAGCTTCTCACACAATCCTTTTCCTCCGAACAACTTGGTGATCTTGATCTCTATGTCATACTCCATGACACGAGTAATCCAACCTGCCCTTTTTTCATTCAATTCTTTATTTAGGAGGAATTCCTTAACTCCCACATGAGAAACCAACAATTGAACCTTTTGTTTGAGACTAAATGCTTGAAATTCTTCAAGCTTCGATTCTTGCAAGAACATGCTTCTCAATGAAAGAATATCTCACCTCATATTCCTCCAGGCTTTGGCTGAAGAAAGCAATTGGATACTCATCATTGTCTTTATTCTGCTATACCAAAATTGCAGAAATAGTATCATCACCTCCAAATGCATAGAGGATGAAATCCTTGGAGAAATCTGGGTTGATGAGAGTTGGGGCTTGAGAGATGGCTTCTTTGATTACTTCAAAACTTTCCTTACCTTCTATTGTCCATTTGAAATCCATCTTTTCTTTAACATTTTGGTGATAGGTCCGACAAGGGCTACAAAATTTGGGACAAACCTCGAACAAAATTTATTCTCCATAAGAAACTTTGAAGGGCCTTCTTGTGGCTTAGCAATGGCAATGCTTTTATGGCTTTGACTCTTTCCGGATCAATTGCTAATCCTTATTTGGAGACAATGTGACAAAGGATTTTTCCTTCATGGGCTAGAAAAACACACTTTTTAGGATTCAAGGATACTCCAAACCGTCTGCACCTTGTGAACACTTGTCTCAAATGAAAGAGATGGTCTGCTGCATTTTTTGAAAAAACAGTGATATCATCAAGATATATCAGCACTATGTTGTTAATCAAACCCTTGAATGCCATGTCCATTGCCCTTTGGAAGGTAGCTCTAGCATTGGACAGCCCAAATGGCATTTTCCTGTATGCATAAGTTCCCCATTTAGTTGTAAAGGTTGTCTTGAACTGATCTTCTTCCTTCACCATAATCTAATTATACCCTGAATAGCCATCAAGTAGTGAAAACCTCTCAGAGCCAGCAACAACTTGTAAAATCTACTCCATGGAAGGTAGTGGGTAATGATCCTTGAGAGATGCTCTATTCAAATCTCTGAAGTCAACACACAATCTGATTTCCCCACTCTTCTTTCTGACTAGAACCAAGTTGGCAACCCAACTAGAATGCTTGATAGGGAATATGATTCTTGATTCTATCAACTTATTCAATTCTTTCCTCATGAGAGGCTCCATGTGGGGGTTGACTGGCCTTTGTTTTTGCCTAATGGGTTTAGTACTTGGATCCAATTCAATGGTGTGTTGAGCTAACTCGGGATTGAAACCTTTCAAATCTTCATAGCTCCAAGCAAACACATCAGGGAATTCTTGACAAAGTTGTATGAACTCATACCTTTCTTGCTCAGTTGTCATCTTACCAACTTGGAGTGATTTGCCTTCTCCTACCGAGATGGACACTGAATCTTCTTCCTTCACTTGGATGTTTTCTTTCTCCTTCCTAAACTGATCATTAGGATTGAAAATGGACTCCAAAGTAATAAGTCCCTTTGGTAGTTTTTTGGTTCTTAACTGCAACACTTGGTCACCATACTGCTGCTCTAACTTTTCCTAATTTTTGGCTGAGAATTCAGCCTCTTCTTGCAAGAAATAGATGATTTTTTGATCATTTTCAAACACTTGCCAACTTACATTGTTGTCCAACACTGAAGGCCTTACAATCACATGGATGTTTGGCTGTACCTTGTCCTTTTGAATGCTCTCCACAATGTCAAAGGCTGCCCCAACTGCTGCAAGCCTATCAGCAGCTTGGTTCTCTTTCCTAGGAATGGATTTGATGCCAAAACCCTCAAAATATTCAATGAGGTCCCACACCCTGTTCTTGTAGCACTTGAGTAGATCATTCTTGACAGCATGCTGCCCCTTGACTTGGTTGACAATCAACTCACTATCACCAAAGACTTGCAAGTTCTTTATTCCTCTCTTGATTGCCCAATGCAGTCCTTGCACCAAGGCTTCATATTCAGCAGTGTTATTAGAGCATGCAAACTGAAATCTAAAAGTTGAATAATACTTAACTCCTTGAGGTGAAACCAGCATGGCTCCCCCTCCTACACCTTGTCTACTCCTTGATCCATCAAAAAACAACTGCCATACCTCATTGTCATCCTTGTGGTCTGGCTTGGTGATGCTAGGGATAGGCTGATTTTCTTCATGCATGCAATAGACTCCTAACTCAGATTCTTCTATTTCTTGATAAGGATCAAAAGCATGCACCTTGTTTTCCCATTCATCAAGAGTTAGATCTGGGATACTTCCGACCTTGGTGTTAGCTTCATCAGTGCTTGGGTGATCTTCTTGATCAAATGCTGAGCAATTGGCATTTATCTTACTCAAGGTGTAAGGATCAATGTGAAAGTTTGCAATAGGTTCAGACCTACTTGTGGCTTTGATTCCATATCTTGTTTTGAACAACATGTGTGACCAATTTGTAGATAAGTAACCTCCAATCTTAGTTGTGAAATCCCTTAACAAACATAGGGAAAAGAGTGGTGGAAGGTCTATTACTAAGACATCTTGCAAAACAACCACGTTGGGACAGGAATGCAAAGTAAGACTCAAGTTTTTAATCACTCCAACTATTGTTAATGTTGTCCCATCCAATTGTACCACCCCTTTGGATATGGTTTCATACTGAATTCCCAACTGATCAGCTATTTGCTTGGGCATTACTGAACTACTTGCCCCGGAATCAATCATGTAATTGTGTACTAATTGGTTCCAAATGATCAATGAAACATAGAATGGAGGGGGATTCAACATCTTACCTTGTTGTCCTCCATGATTCCCCTCAGGCTGGGTGGCATTTGTGAGCACCTTCTCTTGCATTTGGACTTGCTGATTTGAAGTTGACCAGTCCTTCATGGCAGCTTGTAGCAAATCTCTTTGGCCTGGGATAGATAGTGATTCCCACATTGATATGTTTACATTTGTCTTCTTCATTTGATCAATGATATTGAATGGGGATGAAGTATCCTTTTACTATCCCTTGGCCTACACATTCATCCCTTGTATATGGGCAGCAACAACTGGCATTTGAGTTGGCCTAGGAATTGTTTTAGGTAGTCCTTGTGTGCTTGGGATTGCATTTTGCTTGCCAATAGTTTGTGGAGTGATAGAAGGTCATGAATTACTTGGGGCCAATAGTTTTTCTTCACCCAAATTTCTCCTCTTTGACCTTGTGTTGGCTGTAAAACTTTGGGAAACTATCTGGTTCATGCCACAAAAATCTTCTGCCTGCCATTTTACAAGTGTGGTATCATTTGGAGCTGATTGCTGCTGGAATGTTTCTTGTTGCTGGTCATTTCTTTGACTACCTTCACCCCCCACACCAGTTGTTGTCACCATTAATGCTTGATACAAGGCACCGTTAAAGCACATGGACTAGTTATGAGGTTCATTGCATGGGAAACACCAATCATACTCTTGAGCTATATTATTTTGTCATCGGCACTAATGCTTTAGATGCAGATGTAGCATTGGGATTATAGGGCTGAAATGGTCTATTGGCAGGAGGCCTTGCTTGATTTAGATTTGCAGCTAGATTGGGTGGTCTTTGGGGTTGATATGGCTACCTGTTAGGCTGAGCTTGGGGCTGGAAAGAAGGTCTAAAACCTTGAGCTTTCTGCCTTTTGAGTGTAACCAGCTCATTACCTAGATTTTGTAATTGCTTCATGACTTCTTGAAGTTCATTTGAGGCACTAGAAGATGAAGTGGAAGCTTCACTTGAATTCTGATTTCTAGGAGTGGGAATAGAAGCTAAATTAGGCACTTGGCTAGTACTTGGGCTCTCTAAACTTGGAAATAATGGCATTGGAGGCCTAGGAGCTAGCTTTCCAGCTTGAATCAAACAATTTTCAGCTCTAATGGCAATGTTATAAGCAATGGGGATAGTTGTGCCTCCCATGGACTGAATTAACATAGAAATATTAGAATTTAAAGCTTTAAGGTAATAAAGAAAAGCACTTTCTGTTGTTGGCCTGACTACCACTGGAATTCTCTCCCAATTCCTTTGAAATCTAAAATTAAAATAAATCAGCTGCTCATTGGGAGCTCTTTTGATAGTTGTCACTGCTCCAAAAGGGACAAGTTGTCTCCTTTTCCCCAAACTGCTCATAGAGGGCTATACATAGCTGATTCCAATTTTGAATAGAACACGAGGCAAGACTCGAACCATTACAAAGCTTTCCCTTTGAATGAAGATGCCAGCAACTTGACAACAACTTGCATCTCATTGATCTCATGGATTGCACAAATGTTAGCAATATCCTTAACATGATCACCATGAGTGATCTGATTTTCTCCAGTGAAGTATGGAATGTTCTTCAATGTTGTAACTGGGATTGGATTTTGTGCATTGAGAGAAAGTGGGCTGCTGCCAGTGAAATTGACATAGGGGTTGTTTTGTACCATTCTGATTGGCCTTAGAACCCTTGTTGATTGAATGAAAGGCCTACTAGGTGGAGGAGTTAAGAGAGTTCTGTTTGGTGGAGATGGAGACCTTTGGATTCTCCTCCCACTTTGCCTTATTCTTGGAGATAATTGCATATATTCAAACAACACCTCTTCTTCTCCATCTCTTGACCTTGTAGTGATTCTTCTCATGAGTTTTTAGGTCCGCACTGCTAAAACCAGTTGATTCTTCTTCCTTGGAGTCGGGAGATGTGTAATTTATAGCTCTTTTAACCAACAAACTTGTAAAAATTCACATCAATTTTGTTGCAATGAATATGAAGACCTCTAAGGTCCCATCGGGTGTGCCAAAACTATTGTTGCAAATCAGCAACACCCCTTAGATGTTGATCAGATTTCTAGTTTGATATTACTAGCATCCAGTGTGATTGCACAACATTGAATCCTTTCCCCAAGTGTGGGACTTGCAAAATGAGAAAGGAATCTCCAGTTTAGAGGCTAGTTCCTCAATTCCTCTGGTCATATTTATCACTTACAAGTTGCAGAGGTCTATATTCCTAACCTTACCCTAAATTCCAAAGGAGACAGAGATAGAGAATGCAAAAAAAGCTAAAACTAATGCTAATAGGTGATGCACCAAAGGAGTGGTGAGCATTTTTTACTTCTGCAAATTGACACAGTCCATAAAAATGCAACAAAGAACCTCATGCACAAACTGATAATTGTAATGAAGGATCAGAAATTAACCAAACAACACAGCAGAGGATGAAAACTAATCACGAAGCTATATTGTTATTTTAACATCAAAATCACTTGCATTACAACACCTGGGAGGAAAAAATGAGTTGCAGTTCTTATAAAAGGTCTAATATTCCACCAAAATCACTTCCAAGGTGAGAAAGGGGACCTGCAATACACAAAAATGTTCAACCCTTTGAAAATGAGCCAAATCTGGCTTTTACAGTGCAAGGGACGAGCCCAGGAGAGAGAAACACGGGAAAATGTGGGAGAGGTTCAATCATTGACCAAAATGCATTCAAAACAACATGGGCATCCTTACAGACCCATTCCCTGACATTTTTAACCATGCTGGGAGAGAATGCGAGCCATTCTTCATTAAAAACGGTGGTTGAAACGTCATTTCTGCTCATCACCACGTGTCGAGAGATGTTTTTATTTTCTCTCTCTAAACTCCATCAAAATGTAAAATTGACCCTGGAATCTTATATATAATTTCACCAGCTTTCCATTGATATAAAGAACGCGAAAAACCGAGCTCTGGATCGAAAGATATGGCCATTTGAAGTTTTAGGGCAAAACATGACCAAATCGGGTTGGCGGGCAAAAATTCAAATTTTTGCACCTTTTTGGTCATTTGGAAAATTTTCTAAAATTTCCCTATGCTCCACCACTCTAGGTGCCACATGGCGGCATCTCATTGGCCATGGGCCTTTCAGGGGAAAATTTTCCCAAAAAACTCCGCCGAGCCATAACTTCAAAAATACATGGAGTTAGGAGGAAAACTTTACCTTTCTGGAAAGATGAGAAAGAGCTCTATCCAATGGTGCCATTTCCAAAAGGTTTTGAGTGCCTAAAAATAAAAATATTATGTCTGAGGCACAAGAGAAGGAAAGATGAAAGGGAGTTAGCCACAAAATGAGCAGGGGGCACATTTTGGATAACACCCCCTACCCGAGATATATTTGGATGTTTGTGAACATGTATGGGTAGATTATTCATATAATAATCATCTAAGTTATTCTTATTTGGACACCAATGCGGTGAAAAATCACATGGAAGAAATTCTTGACTCATACGCAATTTCTAATGAAGAGGAAATTGTGGCTATGAAAATCAAAATTGGGGCTACGGAAATTGGAACTGAAGCTACAGAACCATCTGTTCTAAACACAAAAGATAATATTACCTTGGTAGGTGACATTTCTAATTAAAATTGTGAAGAAACCTAGGCTTACAATGAGGAATGTGCAGTCACTGATTTATATTGTCCTTTTACCAAGGTTATCTCTCTTGAAAATATGACTATTTTGCACATGCTTCACCTCATGTTTGTCCTTGAATTCTTTAATTGTTGATGCAGAGCTCACTATTTTTAAAGATACCAAGCAAGTGACTATTGACATAGGAAAAGATCTTACCATTGGTAATAACTTAGAGGCCAGCCAAGAGACTAGGGTTGTAGAAATATTGAGGAAGCATTCCCAAGATTTTTCTTGGGATTATATTGATATGAAAGGGATCCATCCAAGCATATGCACTCACCATATCTACACCAAGGATGTTAAACCTATGAGACAGCCACAATGAATAATTAATCCAACACTTAGAGACATAGTCAAAATAAGATAGAAAAATTGTTGAAGGTAGGATTCATCTATCATATATCTGATAGTCAGTGGGTATCACCACTAGTTATAGTTCCCAAGAAAAATGGTAAATGGAGAATCTGTGTAGACTATAGGGAACTTAATAAAGCCACCAAGAAAGACTACTTTCCCCTTCCCTTTATTGATCAGGTTCTGGACAATCTTGCAGGTAAGAAATATTTCTCCTTCTTGGATGGGTTTAGTGGGTATAACCAAATTAGTATTGCACCTATTGATCAAGATAAAACCACCTTCACTTTTCCCAGGGTACATTTTCATATAGAGTCCTACCATTTGGGATTTTTAATGCACCTACTACTTTTCCAGAGAGTAGTTTTGGCCATTTTATAGATCTTACAAATGACTATGTTGAAGTTTACATGGACGAATTCACTGTCCACGGTTCCACTTTTGATGAATCTCTAAACAATCTTGAAAAAGTATTAACTAGATGTGAGCAACACCAACTTTCCTTGAGTCATGAAAAATGTCTGATTATGGTTGATCAAGGAATTGTCTTAGGTCATCATATTTCTACCAAAGGAATACAGTGTCGACCCCAAAAATATTGAAGTAATTACTCAGCTACCTATGCCAAAAAATCATACTGACATCAAGAGTTTCCTTGGACATGCAGGGTATTATAGGTGGTTCATCAAAGACTTTAGTAAAAATTTTGCACCTATGTTTTCTTTGCTAACAAAATATTTTGTTTTTGAATGGTCTCCTCAATGTCAATGAGGATTTTGAGATTATTAAAGAGAAGATAACCACTGCTCCAGTCTTAGGAGGACCCGACGGGGGAAAGCTTTCCATATTCACACTGATGCATCTAATACAACCATGGGAGTTGTTCTTGGAAAAAATATGAAAAAGATCAGATGTATGTCATTTATTTTATCAGCAAGAATCTGACCCCTACAAAGAGAAACTACACCACTACGGAAAAGGAATTTTTAGTTATTGTTTACTCTCTAAATAAATTCAAACATTATATTACTGGGTACAAAATATTTGTTTATACTGACCATTTGGCCATAAGGTATTTGATGAATAAACCAGTAGTGGGGGGCAGAATTATCAGATGGTTACTCTTGTTGCAAGAATTTAACTTAACAATTATTGATAAGCCAGGAAAGACTAACGTTGTTGTTGATTTCCTTTCAAGATTGAATGTTTTAGGAGAAGAAGAAGCAGTCTAGGATCATTTTCCAGATGAACACTTGTTTTCAATATCAACTCAGCCTCCATGGTTTTTTGATCTTGTGAATTACCTAACTATAGGGAATTTTCCACTTACTTTACCAATAAGGAATGAAATATATTAGTTAAAAACAACTCAACATATAAATGGTGTAACAGAATTTTATTTAAATGTTTTCCTGATATGGTTCTTCACAGGTGTGTTCGTGAGGATGAAGTATATGACATACTGAGAGCTTTTCATGATGAGCATGGAGGAGGACATTACTCAGTGAAGAGGACAATTCATAAGGTCCTTAGAGCTGGGTATTACTAGTCTTCTCTTCACAAGTCTATTAAGAATTATGTGTGTTAGTGTGATGCATGTCAAGGAATGCAAAAGCCTACATCATCCATGGAAATGCCTTTAAATCCTTAGCTAGTCTTAGGACCATTAAAGAATTGGGGTATTTATTTCGTTGGACCTTTTGATCCCTCATCCTTTGGGAAAGACTACATGTTAGTGTGCATTGATTATGTCACAAAGTGGGTGAGGCTCAAGCATTGGCATTTGCTAATGAAGATGTTGTAGCTGAATTTTTGTAAAATAAGGTTATGTTATATTTCACACCCCTAGAGCTATTCTATCTGATCAGGGACCTCAATTTGTGTCTAACATGATTGAGGGTTTATTGGAGAATATTTTAACCAAAGTTTTCAATGCAGACAAAAAAAACTCAGTTCTAGAAAATCCTAGAAGTGGTTTGGGCCTACAATACAACCTGGAAGACCACTACTGGTTTCTCCCCATATGAACTAGTGTATGGGAAGAATCCATTGTTACCCATTGAGTTTGAATTACAGACTTGGAGGAAATTAATGGAAGTAGCATCGATTTTGAAAAAACATAATGTCAAAGAGTAATGTAACTAAATGAGTTGCATGACATAAGGATGGAGGCACAACAACAAAATAAGATTCTTCAACATCAAAGGAAATCTTGGCATGATGCTCATATCAAATATAGGAAGTTCAATGAGGGATATTGGGTCTTACTTTTTGACTCAAAGTATCAACAATTCAAAGGCAAGTTGAGGACAAGATGGTTGGGACCATACCAGATCAAACAAGTGTTTGATAATGGCTTTGTGAGATTATTTCCAATTGATGGAGATAGAAGAAATATTTTGGTGAATGGACATAGATTAAGGATGTATCAGTTTCTCTAGATAAAGAAACCTTTAGCAAAGATATGTTGTTATGCAAGGAAATGGATTCAGTGGAGGATCCTGGCTCTTCCCATCATGAGTAGTCATTTTTAAATTTGAATAAAGAAATATGATCATGCTTTCGATCTTATTTCCCTTAGATTGTAGTTTTTTTTTTTTCATGCTTTCAATAAAGGTGGGCATGTCTATTATTAGAATGTACACTACTCACATTTTCTCTATGAGCACAGGATGTGGAAATCTACGGATATCGGGAAGTTGAATTTGGAAAGGGTAAGTGCATTTTACTTCGCTATGGATATTAACTTTTGAAGCACTCCCCCATCGCATTTACTTAGCATGATTAAATCAATACACAATTTTCAATGCATTTATTGGGAATATCATTCAAAATCTTGTGACGTGGAGTGGGGTGTAATGAATCATAATGAATCATAATTAGCGGTGATACCGCATGTGTCAAATTTCTAAGAAAGGGATAAGATGTTTTATAAGGACAAGTGGAATTATTATTCAATATGATGGGGTGTGTGTCGTACCATGCATTAAAACTTCCCACGGAAACTTGGTCCTGTCAACTTTTCACGCACCAATTTTGCACCAACCTAAGGCAATTACAAAAATTTGTGGTATATTTCAAATTTTCACTCACCAAACACTTCATGTCATTTCTCTGTGAGTTCAAACACAACATCGTTCTTCTTGCACAACTATCTAAATTTTTCTATACTATGGGTGAGAAAAGAAATCCAGAACAGATTCTCCACTCCACTTTGCTCCAGAATGCTGTAATTTCCTAGGTATTTTATGATGCTGGCTAGCTAGAATTTATTAGGAAATTTGAAGGCTTTGATGAAAATTTAGTTGATGATTTTTTGATAAATTTTGAATCCACTTGCTCACAAATTGGGGAAAATAGTAGAAATAAGTATTCAAGTTGTTTCTAACCTATCTAGTTTACCAGAATTCGGTCTCAAGGTTATGAAAAATGCTCCTCTTAAAGACCTAATTCCCATGTTTCATGAGGATGGTAAATCTCTTCGGAAGTAATCCTCACTTCATATGGTACTCAAAAGGGGATTAAGTGGGAAATTTTTCCTAGTATTTGGAAGGAATTTGCTAAATGGGTCAACATGTACTTTATTTGTGATGGACAACCATCTATGCTTGGAGGGGATTCACTGAATATTTTAATTCATTTGAAGAAAGGATGAATAAACCATACACTCAAGGTAAATTTACCTAAATATTTATCTGATACGAGTCATTAAAGTGGGACAGAAATATAAAAATGGAGGTGGTAAGGCTGCATTGAAACACCCAGGGCTTATTTAATTGATCTGTTCACATCAATTTTTTTACAAACCCAAGAGAAGGATCAAACAAATAAGTGTAGGGGAGAGTTCCAAACAAAATAAAATCAAGAAGGGACCATCTCCCATCATTTGACCTAAGCTCAAATCGGCTCCTCGCCCTTCATAGGAGACTATGGAAGAACCTGGTGGTTAGGATAATCCATCTTCTATGCCACAAAATTCTAAGGGTAAAATCACTTTACTAGTTCCTTCTTCTATTTCGTTGAGGCCAAGAAGGTCTTGTACTTTACAGAGACCTGAAGTTTCTTGACAGAAGTTTTTCATGAAGATTCTACTCCCATTGTGGAGGAGAAGGAAGAGGATGGTACCTCAACTATCCCTGATGAAAAATATAAGGATGATATATTCAAAACAACTATCCCTATAATGTATATTCCAAATATTTCTATAGTAGCAGAAACCAAGACAAGAACACCGAAAATGCCTTCAACACTAGATATATCAATCCATGGTGCTAGAATCTATTGCAATGGAGATTAGTGGCTAGGAATCACATGGAGATGATGTACTAAGGTGTTATCTAGATGAAATTGCCTTCGTAAAGGAAATTTAAAAAGTTATACAAGAAACCAATTTATCTTTGCAAACTACATTTACACAGAGAACTGTAGAAAAAGTGAGGGAAATTACTTGCTTTGAAGGTAGAGGTTAGTAGTCTAAAGAGACAAAGAGATATAGGCCTTAAAGTATGGGATGATTTAAATCTATTATCTCTTTGGAATAAAGCATTAAAAAGGAAATGAAAATTTAAAAGAGCATATTGAGTCTAGTGCAAATAAGAATAAGAAGTTAGAATCTATTCCTCTATTTTTCCATTGGCTTGTAAACTTTTGGCTTGTAGAAAACCTTATATCTATAGCATATTTTTCCAAGAACAATTCTATGTTTGGAAATTAATGAGATTTTGTAGTCAAGAACCTCATGAAGCTCCTGATGGAAAAAAAGTTTGTCAATTTATCAAAACAATACCCCGAGATACAAAATCAACTGTGTGAATTTTACCTCCACAACATGTTGGTCACTAATGTGCCTAATTTCTTTATTAATATATTTGTGGGAGATTTTTAGTTGAAGGCCTTTCATTCCTTGCTTAGGAACCAAATTACATGGGGTGAACAAATAGATATTTTCACTCAAACATATTACACCATAGGTTTCTACATTAGGCCTACCCATCACAATGATGTGGCCATGAAAAATAATTTCGATCTCTTTATTATTAGGATGGTGTTGGGGAAAATACTTCAAAGATTCTATTGAAATGTGTGCAGGATTTTGAGGCCTATAGTCAGCAGCATTTTGGTGAAGTAAGATGGGCTTGTGATAGAAGGTGGGATACCTTAAACTTTCCATTAAAATGAGGGAAGTTATCTCCCCTCATAATCCCATTTGGTGTATACGGAGGGCTGATGCTTTGGTTACAATAATTTGGTAGTTGTCTAAGGAAAAAGACAAGGGATATAGTGATGAGTAGGTTGGAACACAGGTGAGGCCACCTCTTCTCCTGAATCTGATTACTACCTATCACAATAATGTTTCCCAATCACATGATAGTTTCAAATCTTGGGTGAAAGTCATTTCAAACTTAATCAGGGATGCAAAGGAACCATGAAACAATATGCAGATCAGTTTGAGGAATATGATATGGCACAACAACTTGGCCTTAGGGCAGGGAAAAGATGAGATGCATAGGGACATGCAATAGGTAAAGTGCGGGGAGATGATGAGTGCATTATTTGACTTGTTTATATCATCTATGTGCTTATTGATTTGTAATTAAACATGATTAATTAGTGCATGGGGATGCTTTATGTAGTTATATCGTAGTCGGTCAATACATTTATCTTGTTTCTGTTTCATGTAACTTTTTTACCATATAACTTGCCACTAATCACCTATGTGAGTGAAATGCAAAGACATGTGTAGGATAATAGTGGGAATTTCTGCCACTTTTCGGAATTGTAATCAAGGAGTTTGAGTCTAGAGCCATCGTGTAGTCATGGAATACTTTTTCCATTGACAACCTATAAACATGGATCTTGTTTTTAGCAGTTTCATAGGATTTAATGAAATTTAATAGGGTTGTTAGTGGAAGAAATCAGTTCCTAAAATTTTGGCATGATGTGTAACCAACTATGTCTATATAGACATCTCCTTGAAGAATAATTTAGTAGTTAGTTGATGTTGGTAATCTGTAGTACGGTTCAGAATAGTTAGTATCTATTTTCCAGTTATGTACTGAGTATGTTATGGAACTTTTATGAATCAATATATTAGATGTTGTTTTGAATATCATGTGGTGTTGATATTACCTCCATCCCAGGAAGAGCAAGGGCCCACTCAACCAAGGCGACTGGAGGATTTTACATTTATGCATGCTCATGGTTTTGATAAATTACAATTTTAATGCAATTACTTATTTCCTTTAATGCAATTTCTATTCAAGTGTGTGTTATTTCCTTTCATGCAATTTCAATTCTAAGTGTGTTATTTCAATTCTACAAATTCAATTCATAGTGTGTGTTATTTGAATTTTGTTATATTGATTTGGTGTGTGCATTCTTTTTTAATTAGAGGTAAAAGTTAGGGTTGAGGGGACCCTACCCCATTACAAAGAGTTATCATTTACTTACATATTGGCCAAAGTATTTATCTTCAAGGGCCAGTCATGATCCACAATATCAAAAACAAAAAACCAGTATAAGATATCCATTATATATGATATACATTATATAGCAGTCCCAAGGGAAATACTAATAGCAAAAAGTTAACAAGCAGCAGATTCTAAACCAAAAATTTCATTTCTCTTTAACCAACTCATCCACCATCTCCATGCATACATTTCATTCTTTGACCAGGGTTGTGATGGTCTCCTTCAAAGATTTGTAGTTGTGTGCATTCTAATTATAGAAAGTATTTCCATTAAATGAATTTCATTACATTAATTTTGTTTGAGTAGTTTAGTATTACATTTCCAAATATTAGTATAGATAGAGAAACATAACAATTAAAACCCCTAAAAGGAACCATTGAACAATTGAGTTGCATAAAGTTTCATTGCATATAGTTTTGGACACACAACCTTGGTTTTATAATGACACTAGCGAGGAAGAATATGTTCGTTAAATTATTGGAGAATACAACTACCCATGAGCGAGTTCTAAAAGGTTTAGCAAATACACACTTCTTGATATTTAAAGAGGTTCTTAACTATCTTCACCTCTCAAACATTAACCTTAAATTGTCATAGTGATCCTTGACAAGCCCATACATGGTCTAAACATCCAAGTAAACCTGCAATAATTTGTGAATAAAATCATATTTGCTTGAACAACAATGCACAAAAATATTGTAGGCATGTTCTTCAATACAAAGGGAATCACCATGTATGCAAAACTTCCCCATTCAGTGGTGAAATTTGTCTTCTCTTGATCTTATTTAGAAATTTTTACTTGATGATACCCAGAAAATCCATCTATAAAAGATTAAATTTCTTTCCCTACAACGCCTTCCAATATTTCTTCATTGAATGGTGTAGGGAAAGTATCAATCACACATGCAGTATTCAACTCCCTGTAGTCCACACAAATCCTAATTATTTAATATTTATTTATGTTGATCACCATAGGGCTAATCTACTATGATTCCTCTATGGGATCAATGATGCCATATTTCAACATCTTGTCAATTTATTCTTTAATTTTTTACATGCGAGTTAGGGTTCATCTTATAAGGTCTTTTCGTAACCGGTGCACACCTTCATTTAACTTAATTTTCATATCACCCAAAGATTCATGCACTCTTTTAAAATCATGGTAGCCTCTAGGAAACAGGTCCTAGAAATCACATAATAACTCAATTATCTTAGCCACTTCATAGTCATACTAGTAATCTCCAATTATGGCCTCCTTAGGTTCAGTATATGTTCCAATGTTCACTTTCTTTGTCTTCATAGGTTCATGGTAGGCATGTTCCTTCTCATCTGCATTGTCTAAGACCTCGCATGTACCCTTTGAATGATCTATGTCCAAATTTTCCACTTCTTCATCATCCACCATGTAGACCATCTTTCCTTTCTCCTTCTTTAGGCAAGCGCACAAAAGCGAGTCCAACATCTGTCTCATCTACTTCTTTAAAACACACTTCTAGGTATGAATCACCAAGTAACTCCTGAATGAGTTCTTCATCTTTTGCACTATATCCCATATTCAAGTGATTCATAACCTATAATTCCTCATTCACTGGAGGTTTAGTGGAGAATTAGTCTAAATTATGGATCATACATGCAGTCTATTCTTACCAATTTTCAGTATCTTTATTCAACTCTACATAAACATACCATGTGCGTGCATAACCTTGCAAGGTGAAATAAATTTTGTGCACCTACAAAGAATGTGGTAAACCTTCCTCTCCCTCTTTCCAAAGTCTCTCACACTACTAAACATGGTGGTGAATAGGATTATTAGCATGGTATTCACATTTTAGTAGGTGCATTACTTCTGTGAAACCTTGTTGATAGAGCAATTCTCACCTCTCTCTCTTTTATGAGATTATCCCTATGAACCATCTAGTAGTGTGTTGGTGTCCCCACAGGTATAAACTAACATGTTCTTTCTGTCCACCTAATCCTTCCACTATACTTCCATGGCTTGCAAGAATACCTCATATTTTCTTTCACCGGTGTATTAGGGTACAAGATTGTTTCCTTATCGCCTAACACAGCGTGGCATGATTACGCATGCAGTTATGCTTCTTACCTCATGCCTAACCATCTCATAGGTGTCATGTGCCCAATTTTCATAGGAAATACTTGTAGTATCATTGATGGAATGTGCATCATCCCATTAGATAACTCCTTCCTTAGATGGCTCAAGTACTTCCGGGTCTCGAATGGTGCACACATAAATTTTGTTCATATCTTCTTCACTTAAGGGATCAACATAAGGTGCATATTTCCCATCTATCAAAGGGATAATAACTCATTCTTCCTTGTTCTCAAAACTGATATATCCCTTATTGAACCATAGATCAACATTATTTTCATAGCACTAAGGGCACCCAAGTAGATCTAGGAAGTTATCTACTTCTACAAGTGCTAAGACCTCAAAGTCCCCAGTGAACTTGGCCCCTTATATAGTAATGGATGCATCCTTCAAGACTCCAATTGGCATGGCCTTAGTCCAATTTTCCATATACAGTACATTGGAAGATGGTTGTAATGGAGGTATTCCCATCTGAACCCATATATATAAAGTAACCACATTCACTTCTATGCCTACGTTAATAAAAATATTGATCAAAATCCATCCATCCACAATAACATTCAGAGTGATCTCCTTGTCATAATCCAAACTATGAGGAGGGATATTATCATGAAAGATATGTCATCCATTCTCAATACCATTTGGCGGAATTTTTCCTTTTAACATGCTCCCTAGTAATGGAATAATGTTCTCCTAATGTAACATCTTGCATACTTCATTCAGATCATTAACATCCAAATGGAAATTCTCGTTGCCTTCTATTATTCCTACTTACGTGATTGTTCCTTTAAACATTGTATTTCACCCTCTGATTTACTGAGTACCTCCATGGTTTCTTAATAAACCTCCTTTTGATGTGTAGGGTCTAGATATTTTACATGTAAAACCTCCTCCTTAGTAATGGTAGGATTCTATTGCAACATTTCTCTAGTGCGCATAGCCTCAGTGCATGTAGTAATATTCACAAGTACCATCTTAGGATCCAGTGCTAACTTTAGCATCCATTGGTTTTCCACGGCATGTTGTATTCTAACCATCCCTACGCCCTTCTAATCATGTTTTTAATTCTTTTTCAGATGCTCATATAAATATGGGCACTCTTTATAGATATGATTCTTTCCACAAAAAGAACAAGTAATGTTCGATGACACTCATGCCTGTAATGGTCGGTATATCCACATGTATAACATGTTAGACGAGGGAACTTGCCTCATCTACCACTAAAACCTCAACCTATGAATCCACCATGGTATCCTTGACCTCTACCATGGCCTCCCTGAAAGCATACTTCATTATGATCATAACACTCTTGAGTTTGATCATGATCATGTTGCTCACTTTTGTCCTTAGAGTTATTTACAAATCCATTCTGCCATACACCCATATCAATGGCATCCTAGTTACGATCAATCAATCTGCAATCTTCAATATTATGATTTGTGGACTGGAAAATCTTACGAGTAATAGGAAAGTTCTTCATTATCCCTATTGCAACAATGGGCATTGGCTCGCATCATGGTATAAATGAAATATCTCACAATCCAGTAACAAGGAGTGCACTGATATATGAGGAAAGCTATCCTTAGTATGTCCCTCTACTTCAAAATTTGTTCACTAAATTCCAGTGCATGTCTCAAGTGTTGTATTGGCTGATAGTTTCTCCAAAAAAATTCCATTATTACAATCTAAGCTTCCAAGAATGGGCTCACTCTAGAGTTTATATCCTGACTTCCTCATCTTGAAAAGTTACTTCAAGTGCCTTGCATGGGTCTGTATAAGTCTTATGTGAGAGTGCCCTCCTAAAAGGTGTGATCAAGCCTCGAAAAACCACTGTGCATGTTGACTTGCATGGATATCATAAGATAGTTTAGACAAGAGTGTTTTGAAATGAGCATCATATTCCTGGACACTCTTAGTAGTGCCCTACTTGATATCCTTGAGCACGCTTATAATTTTCTTCTTGAACTCAGGGATATAAAATTATTTAATGAAATCATCTCGTAACGCCATATAATCCACACAAGTATGATCAGGGTCAAACTTTGCACTGTACCGGTTGTACGTGCATCCCTACAACATATTTGCAAACTAAATCGCCTTGCACTCTAAAGCTATAATTACTTTCATGTACCAAAATATCTCACACATATGGACATGTTTAGTAGAATCTTCTATTCCCCTATACTCTGGGAGATGAAGTGACATCTCCATGTAAATATTCTGGGGCTTGTGAGGACCATGCCCACCAGATCCAGAATCACCTATGCTACCTCTACCTCCGGATATTCTAGATCCTGAGCCACCTGTACCTTTTGATCCTCCCCTTTTAACAAGAATTTAACCAGACGATGCATTTCCTTGTGTCCAAATAGTGGTGCTAAACTGAACTCCCATAGTTTGCAAAGTTACACTACTCCCAGATGTGAATCCAAAATTTTGTGCATATGTGTTTTGTGTTGATGATGCACCTAAAAAGGTACCTCCAACCGGACCTCCAAATAACAAGAAAGATGTTTTCTGGCCATAAATTTGTTTGCTATTTTATTTACTCATGAACCTACTGATAAGTCAACTTTACCTCTTATTACTCTACTTCTAAAACTAGCTTGTTGACTACCAGTTGTACTAGAAAATTTAAAACCAATCACAAGGGCTACATCACTAGGTAGGTTCGATGCGCACCCACAACCCATGTCCTATTGGTGGCATGCTCTTAGAAGAGGTCGATGAGGGTTCCCTATCATGCTTTCCCAAATGGGGGAGTTCTAGATGCTCTAGCTCTATGTCCTTTGCATGAGCTCTAAATCCTTCAAGAGTCATCTCTCTCTACAACTCCATCCATTATGTAACCTCATGTTGTTTCTCTAAATCCCTCTCATGCACCTCATTGAACTTAAGCCAACTTTATTCTCTTTTCCTCTCTTCTGCTAGGTCCACCATCCTTTTACACACTTGTCCTACCATGTGCGTGGTGGGGTTTAGCTAGCCATCGCCTTCCCTTTCAAATTCAAGGTTGTCATCAAGATCTTGATCACCGGTGGAATTCTATGCAGATATGATAATGTGGGAAAATGTAAATAATTGAAACTCAACTACCCCTCGAATAAGAGTAAGTGGAGATTGAGTACTCCAAAATATAGCTATTCAGAACACCACAGAACCAAGTATCCACAGGCACATCCAAATCATATCAGCATCATAGAAGGCCTTAAATTCTACTTGCATCTAGAAAAGTGTACGAAACCTTCAATTCATTTTAGACACATAAGCAACTAGCCACTCATATAGCTCTATGGGAAAACTAGCAAATTATCTCTCATATAAACATTGATACAGATTTTGTTCAACCCATGTGCGTGTGTCAAACTCAGATATAGTATTGAATCTCTAAGCATATTTTTCTTCCAGATATACTATCCACTCCTCAACACTTGTTAAGGTCAACCGGTACATATTCATCACGCAACATCTTGAAAAACATATGAGAAAGAGGTACCAAAGCAATGAAACCAATGATGCAGCCTAGAATTCACTATAAATGACCCAGGCATGTTGGCACATCACTCGGCTGAGCTAAGTTCTCACCCGAAGTGAGTAAAGGCACCAGGTACCTCTTTATATTTGTTTGTATAGAATGTAAGAATGATAGTGCATATGTATATAAAGATTCATAACCAACAATAAACATTCCACAGTGCGTAAACCAGATCTAGATCCTAGAATATATAAAAGATGAACTAAACAATGACTATAACAAGATTTACCACACAAGAACTGGTTTCAGTCATATTCAACACCATTATCCAGCCAATATGATTTATTTCATTAAATAATGTAAAACACAAAATCTTCATACATTGTAAAGGTATCTTCATGAGTCGGGCGTGTGACAAGACCAACATCATAACTCTATAATAATTAACACTTACTTAATTGTGTAAATACATACATATATATAGGGGTGGGGAATTACCCTTCACCACCCATGCACTATCTCAAAATAGGCCACATGCTAATAATATCCATGCGCCTTTACAAAAGGATGTAACACATGAAAGGACTCTAATAATATACTTCCTATAGTTAACTATGAGTAAAAATCCTATTATTATCCTAAACTATGCATGGCGTTACGATGCTTGTTCCCAAAATACTCTTGCGTGGACCTCAAGTCTTCATGTGTTTATGTGCTCAGTACGTGTTGGGTTTTAGAATGGAACATGGATTGAAACCACGATCAGGGGACAACAATTCCATCCTCTTTAATGGGAGAGGTTGCCTTAATGAAAGAAAGAAAAATAAATATATAGATATACAACTCTCAATGTTTGGACCCTAATATTCTAGAATGTTTTCATACTTAAAATATTATCAATCAAAAGGAATGGAAGAATAGAGAGATGGGAGAAGGAAGAAAACAACAATGCTTTTAGGAAATATAGATAGCAAAGTATCTCCCTACTCACATTGAACCAAGAAAATATAGAAAAGGATCAATTACTTCACCACCTGCACAAATCTGCAGACACAAAGTTCTAAATATTCACACAAACCAGAACACAAAGTTTCTGTTGAATGCAAAAAAATATCCATTGAATTGAGAAAGGAGAGAGAAAGATATAATAGAGGAAAATAAGAAAGAAAGAACTTCTGTATTGAATTACTTCAGAATTTACAACCTTCCCTAGAAAACTAGAATCCCTTTTTCCCATGGCCAAAACCATATATTTATAACAATCCATGTACATCCATACTTTTTCCCCAAGAAAATAATATCCGAAAGGAATAATGTTTGTTGCATATCCACTTTTGGAAAGTGACATGAAACAAACGCACTCAAGAAAACCAGAGGTTCAAAAAGGTGAATATTTCATCAGTTCAAGCATGATTACCTTAGGATGGGGCATCTCATGATTTTATTCTTCATGTGGTCCTACCATTTTCACCTTTTAACCACTTTCATAGCACTCAAGTGCTTACTGGTAAGTTTTATCCCTTTTTATCGTGTATGCTCGATAAAATTTGCTTTCTGATGATCAAACTTTAAATCCCTTTAAACTTATAGATTTTGCTCCATAATAAACTAGAAATACATCTCATGGAGAAACAACAAGAATACAGAGAAAATAATGAAGAATGATCCATTTTTGTGTTTTACAGAGCTCTGGTTCGTTAATGGCGTTAAAAACTAGATGATTTCATTCAGCTATCTTTTCCTATTTTTACCTTCAAATTTGGACCCTACATGTGGCAAGATCCAAGCAATGATGGCCCTAGAGGAGAAATCTACATTTCCTGACATCTGGGAGAAAAAACATGATTTCTCATTTTTCTCCACCCCTCCACAGCTTCACCAAAGTCTGGACATGTGGCGCCATCTGAGTGGCTGAGGAAATGTAGTTCAAATCTACCATTTAAAGTATTTTTAACAAAAGGATCAAATTCTCAAAAACATCCACCACTTTGTTGTTATAATTTCATTCTTCAAAATGTGGCATCTCCTGACTAGTTGTGGGGGTGTGTTTCACTTTTATATTTTATCTATTTTGGAAAGGGGAAAAATTCCAATCTTTCCCCCAAAATTCAATACACCTGTCGTTGATTTTTCAACATAGGCCACGTGTCCCTTCCTGATTAACTGTAGGCCTTAACTTAGATATTTTCCCCTTTCGTATGAGAGGGGCTGTAGTTTCCATGAAATTAGATTCGAAAGGGTGGGGAAAATTGAGAGGAGAATAGTATGCTAACTCCAAAAATAGCCTTAACAATAGAAATGGCTAAGTCCTTATCATGGACACTTCATCCATATGTAGCATCACGCACTCTTCCAGTTCCCTACATTCGTGCACCCAAAATTTTTAGCCCCTTTTTGTCCGTCCAACATCTCGTATATCATTCTTCATTAAAACTGGTCGAAATGGTCAGTTTTCCTTTACCCTTGCCTTTTCCCTTTTTTGGTGAAGTGTTCACTCCCTTCCTTGGTGCCATTTTTCTCCTCCTTAGTCCTGTACTCTATAGTTCTTCCCTTACGTCAAGTTCACTCACTGCTCAAACCCTTGGCTCCATTTCTATGAAATATCCTCAGAAACTCATGTCCTAGTTTTTAAACCCTAACCTAGAGCACTTATTTTCCACAAGGAAATGTAATCACCCACAGGATCCCAACAAATAACCTCCTTTAAATACACTTTTGTACTGCTTCCACATTGGTTCACATACACGTTGATCTCTTAAAATCTGCACACTACTCTTGCAACTTCTTCACAAGAATCACCTTAGATCACAAAAACTTCTTCGATATCAAAACAAAAGGTACAAAATAATAGTTCACTAGCCTTCTATTTATAGCTTCTCAATTGTCTCCACATTAAATTCCATGCCACCTACTAATGTACAAACACAATAAAGTCATCTTTTCCACTACTAATTTGTGTGCATTTATCCCACTCGTTTAATCGTGCTCAACCCCGCATGAAGATCCTCCAACCTTTTAGCACACAAGACTTCTTTGACATCGACTCATTTCCACACACCCCCATGCTGAATTATGTCATCCTCTACATCCTTTACCAAGTTCTCTTCTTCACTCCACCACACACTAAATAAATGTGCGGTCCTTTGTGAATAAAAACCCTTTAAAATGTAACATGCTACCGGTGCACAAATGAGCCCACAACCAACCAAAAAAAATACAAAGAAAAGTGACAAAAAGGGGAAACACAAAGAAAGTAAATTGAATTAAGGGAAATCCTAAGATAGCTGGAAATACTTCCTTATTTACAAGCACCAAGAAGACTATTTATACTAGGGCTTCATCGTACTCCCATTAAATAAATCAGCAACCTTGTCCCATCTAGCGCTAGAATCGAAATCACCGAACTAAGTATGCAAGTGATAGTTTATGGGCCTAACCAATATACCTTGAGATTTCTTGGGTGGCATAGAAACTTAGAGTCATACAATAAGATCATCTACCCAACCTCAAAATTCTTATTCTTGATGTGTCTATCATTCCATGCATTCTTCCTAGTTTTTTTCATTTTCTCGACTCCATCGTACTATGGCACATCGCTCATCCAATTGCATCAACTTTTCAATTCTTTCCTCAATCATTTGTTCATCAAATAAACCTCCCGCACACGTGATACATAGTGACGGTAACATGATTTCAATAGGTAACACAACCTCCACACCAAAACCAATTGAAAAGGTGTGGCCTTGTTGAATCTCTTATAAGTACTACGATATGACCATAACATGGCAAAAAAATTCATCCTAGTATTTTCGTCCAACGTCAAAAATATTGGTCAACGTGTGACTACAAATTTTTTTAAAAGACTTCACCTTGTCCCATTAGCTTGTGGGCGATAATGGGTAGTATTGTGATGGGATACCATGAACTTATCCAACAAGATTCTAATCGTCTCATTTAGAAAATGAGTACCCCTATCACTCGTTAAACTCAACAAGCATCCATACCTGTTGATTATATTTTCCCATAAGAAACTAGTTGTTGTTACCACTTTGCAATCCTTCGTAGGCACCACTTACGCCCATCGTGTAAGATAGTCTCGTGCATGTAATGATATAGTGTGAACTTATCGTCCGTGAAGACTAGGTAATAGGGCCTACAAAGTCAATAGCCCATTTCTCGAATGGTTTTGCGCTAGTGATAGGCCTTAATTGCATCTCACTCTCTTCCCTAGTTTACCAAGGACCTAGTAGTGATCACATGGCCTACAATACTTGACATGATCCTTATAAATCATTTCCCACCAAATACTAGCCAAAATAATCTTGCATGTGGTCACATTCCCTATAGTGTCCTCCTATGATTCCACCTTGATCCTCTTCCATAATTATAGCACGCTCATGCTCTAACACGTACCGAGTGCAAAACCTCATCCCTTCCTAACTTGTATAAGTCTCCACTAATTAATATGTAGGGTGTTGGCATATAGCTAATTATTTCCTCTCCAAGTCCTTCATCCCTTTTGGTGCCACACCTATTCTTTAAAAACATAGTGATATCTTCCAAATTAGAGGGCGCACGCTGCAATCTCAATAGTTGTGCATCCAGAATTATATCCTCAATGTTCTAAATGTCTCTCTCCCGAGTCAATCCTTGATAATTGGTGGGCCCCAAATTAGTCTTACCCAATTTTACAATAACCATAAATTCAAACTCTTGAAATAATAGGACCCACCTACATATGTTCCCTTACAAGATAAGTTTTTTCACCAAGTACTTTAATGCCATGTGATCTGTATAAAAGATAAAATATGCCACTAGCAAATATGACCTAAATTTGTGCAGTAAGCAGAGATCATCGAAAATGCCTCGCGCTCCATGGTAGTATAATTATGCTCTACTGGGGTTAGCTTCCCACTAGCAAAACACAAGGGATGGTCAACAATTCCCTCTCTAGTTTGTTCTAGTACTACTCCAATCGTCATCTCGGATGCATCAAAATGCATGTGAAAAGGCTTATCCCAAAAGGGAAAGCATAATATGGGCGCAGTAATGAGTTTATTCTTCAATGTGTCAAAGGTTGTATGTTGTGCCTCTCCCTAAATATAACTTATTCTTTTGTTTTAGCAACTCCTCCAAAGATGCGGAAATATTGACATATCCCTTGATGAACTTCTTGTAATACCATGTATGTCCAAGGAATTCATGTATTGCACTTTGCCGGTAGGCTCCCCTAATCCCACAATAACGGAAACTTTGGTAGGAATCACCTACAAGCCTTATTTACTTATGATATGTCCCAACATGGTGCCAAATTTAGTATAAAAACACATATCTTAATTTTGAGAGATATACTCAATTGCCAAAGCATCTCTCAAACATCAACCTCATATTGTCACAATGGTCCTTTACTAGTCCATAAACTATCCAATCATCTATGTATACTTGAAGAAACTTGTGGATGAAGTCCGAAACTCTTGAACCACAATGCGTGAAAACACAATAGGCACGTTCTATGTCTAAAAGGCATGACCGTATAGTAAAAATTCCCCATTCGGTGAAGAAACTCATCTTTTCTTGGTGCTCCTTTGGAATTCTAACTCGATGATAACTCGAAAATCCATCTGTAAACAAATAGATCTCATGGCCATCTATCTCCTTAGTAAATGGGGTCAAGAAAGGATCAATGACACACACCACATTCAAATCCCTATAGTCAACATAAATCATTATCCTCCCATCCTTCTTAATGTTGATGACCATCAAACTTACCCCTTCATATTCTTCAATGGCTTCTATGATTACATATGCTATCATCTTATCAATCTCCTCCTAAACTTTGACACATAGATTTGGATTCATCATGTAAGGTCTCTTCTGAATCGTGCATGCACCATCCTTTAAATTTATTCTCATTTCTCCTAACGAGGGGTGAAATCCTTTAATTTCATGGTAACTCGCATGGAAATAGATCCTAAAAATAGCGTAGAAGCTCAATAATCTTTGAGACCTCTTGGTCTATCTAGTAGTCCCCAATAATAGCTTCCTTTGGTTCTACCTCCATACCAATGTTAACCTTATTTTTCTTCAATGTCTTGTGGTAAATGTATGTTTTCTCATCAACATTATCTAACACTTCATGTGTACCTTCGTATGGCTAACATCTAAGTTCTCCACCTCTTCATCATCTATCAAGTAGACCAACTTTCCTTTCTCCTTCTCTAGGAAGGTGTGCTCAAGCTGTATTTCCTCTTATTCTTCCTCCATGAAGCATGCCCCCAAATTTGGTTCACCTAATAGCTCTAGAATCCTATCCTCCACCATGAAACTGTCTCCCAAGGTAAGGTGTTTGACTACCTACAATGCCTCATTCACCAATGGCTTAGTAATCTGATATTCAAATGTTTGAACAAGGTACACTGTCAACTCCATCTAATTCCCTATATGTTTCTACAAATTTGAATGAATATCCCATGTGCGCACATAAACCTATAAGGTGGAATATAACTTATGCACCCATAGGGAAGGGGTAAAGCTTTTGTACCTCCTATCCAAGTCTTCTCACACTCCCTGAACATGACATGAGGTGGATACCTTCCCATCATAGTCATAAATTTTAGATTGTACATTTCTTTGAAGAAACCTAACAAAGAGTTTAATTCTCACTTCGCGCGACTCAATAAGATTATCTCGATGTGTCACCCACCAATGTGTTGTTATCTTGTGCAAATTATAGGTAAGAATATTCCTTCTCTCCACTTGACACTTCCACTAGGTCTCTATTTCATGCAGAAAGACATCAGGGTTGGATTCCTCAGTGTACTGTGGCAAATTCCTTCCTCCCAAGCACCTAACTAAGTGTATTCTGACAACTTGAGTCTCAGTATCCTTCATATTCCTTCCAACCAACTCGTAAGTCCCATGCACCCAATTATCACAAGTAACATTGGTTGTATCACTTAAGAACTTTGAATCATCCCATTAAATGACCCCTTCCTTTGATGGTTGAATGAACTCCAAGTCTCGATGGTGTGCACATATATCTTGTTTAAGTCTTCTTCACCCAATGGTTCCACATACGGTGTAGATCGTCCATCAGTCAGTGGAATGATCACACATTCTTCCTTGTTCTAAAAACTTATGTATCCCTTATTGAAATGCAAATAAAAAAATTGCATAGCACCGAGGGTTCTGAAGTAATTCTGGGAAACTATCAGCATCAGTAAGCTCTAGAACCTCAAATTCCCCAACAAACTTTTCCCATTAAATAGTAATGGATGCACCTTTTAACACCCCTAGAGGTATGGCCTTTGTCCTATTAGCCATGTATAACACATTCAAATATGGCTGTAATGGGGGCCTCCCATTTGATTCCATGCATCTAGAGTAAGGACATTGACCTCTCATCCTGTGTAAATAATTTTTTACTCAGGAGCCACCCATCAACAACAGCATTTAGTGTGATCTCCTTATCATAGTCAATGTTTTGAGGGGGTACGTTTGCATGTAAGACTTGTCTCTCATGCCCTCCTCTACCATGTGGTACCTTCTCCCTCATCCATTATCCCACCAAAGTAATAATTTTCTCCTGCCATAACATCGACACACTTCGTAACCTCAACACTCTTCTTCTATTCCAATTGGCGCAATTTCTCCTTCAGACACTAAATTTCTCCTTACAAGCTCCTAATCACCTCCATGGTTTCTTGGTACACCTCCTTCTAGTGGGTAGGATTAGGATATTTCCCATGTATCACTTATTCTCTTATGATAAGGGGCCTCTTCTTTGGTTCCTCTGTGTGTGTGCATCCTCACTGTGTGTGTAGTGACAAAAATAGCCTCTAACCCGGAGTTAAGCCTTTGTCATTTTTCTAGTTCTTGCTCATGTGGTCATATATCTCCATGAAATCCTCATAAGTGTGCTTATTTCCACACCATGATCATTGTGAAAAGTCTGGACACTCGCGCTTGTAGTGTTTAGTTGATCCACAATTATAGTAGGTTCCACAAGGAAATTCACTTCTTCCTCCTCCATGATTTCCGCTCCTTATGAATCCTCTATGGAAACCTACTCCTCAACCTCCTCCATCCATTTTCCCTTCATATTGAAAATCCTTGGCATTAGAACTACTCCCAATGCTGGTCTAGAAAACACCAAGATCATTAGCATCATGGATTTGGTCTATCAATCTACAATCCTTGGTGTCATGAGTAGTAGAGGTGCAAATCTTGCAATAGCAAGACATATTCTTACAAATTGTGCACTGCAACAATGATCATCTTCTTGTTTCATTATCTTCATGGTAAATCTCATAGTCTACTGACATGACACACACCTAATTCCATAGGAAATTTTCCTTTGTATGTCCCTCTACTTCGCAGTCCATGTACCATAGCCCACTACGAGTCTCACGAGCCAAGTTCACTGGATAGTTTCTCTAACTGATTTTCCATGGAAACAATCTAGGCTTTAAGAAATGTACTAACTCTAGTATGAAATATTTCCATGGCTTTAATGCACAAGGAATCCTCCAAGGCCTCACACAGATCTATGAAGGTCTTATGTGAAAGTGCCCTTCTGAATGGGGTGATCAGCCCTCTAACTAACCATTGGGCATGTTGAGATGGTTGAATATCAAAAGACAACTTGGACATGATAGCTTTTAAGCATGCATCATACTTCAACACACTCCCTATCATTCCTTGATGAATCTCCTTCAACATGTTGATGTTGTCCCGCTCAAACTCGGGAATGTCAAACTCGCCAAAAGTGCATCACACAACTTGATGTAGTCCACCCTTTGTCTAGTGTGGATCATAATTCATGTACCAACTATGCACGTGCCCTTATAATGTGGTTGTAATTGAATCACCTTCCACTTTGGGGTAGTGATACCCTTCCCATTCCATAGAAACTCGCATTTTTGCAAATTATCTACAAGTTCTTCCATACCCTTGTAATCGGGAAAATGCAAAGACATCTTGAAAAAAACCTCCAGAGGTTGTTGAGGCCCTTGCCCACTAGATTCATAACCTTGGCCTCTTTAAATGTTTTCGTAACCTCTAGCACCACTAGATCCACTAGTTCTAACTCCTATAGATCCATTATATCCCCTCCTTTTACAAGTAAGGGCCCTAATGTAGTTGTTATTTGTGAACCCATCGTCATGCTAAATGCTGTGTGCTAACTATCTCTTCATAAGTCGAACCACTCCCAGGATGTAGTGCTTAAGCTTTGTGTACCCCCACCTTTCCAAAACGTTATACCGGACATGATCCCTCCGAACACGGGGGAAATGAATGTGTGGCCTTAGATGTACCAAATGAAAAATTTTATCTCCTAGTTTTCTATCGATCACTAATACCAAGACCAATGGGTTAACAATACTTATCTCCGGATCCGAAAACTAAGTGTCAAGTTTGGTCATAAGGTGGGCTTAGATGTGTACCTACGGATCTCCTTTCTCTAAATGACAACATCACACTAGAAGCTAAGGGGTATCTCTCCCGCACTTGTAACTATGGGGTAGCATAGACTACTCGATTCCATGCCCTCCCCATGGAACTCAAATCCTTCCCTCAACATCTGTCTCCATAAATCCATCCCTCCAAAAACTTCACGTTGTCTCACCAACTCCCTCTCCTAAGCTTCATTGTACTTGAGACATCTTTCCTCTCTCTCTCTCTTTATTGAAGTTGTAAGGTCATCCATCTTCTACCACGCCAACTTATGTGCCCCGCACTTAGCAAGAGTTTATCCAATCATGGGGAAGGCTTCCAAAATCAAAGTAATAACCAGGATCTTGATAGCCAGTGGAATAGCATACAAGAATGATCCTTTAGGATCTCTCAATAACTCAAACCTAGTAACCTTTCAAAAAGGAATACGTAGAAAGAACGTATTCGTGGTATAACCCATCAACACTCTACACCACCAGTGATCAACAAAGACGAGTCCAGTCAAATCAGCATCACGCAGCCTCTCCGATACTAATCTTGGGTCCATACATGATGTCTATAATACCAACTTGACCTTGATGCATATGTTGATAGCCATTCATATAACTCCATAGGGAAACAACAAACAAATGTTTTAGACAGGTGTTATTCTACCCATTTACATGCATATAACTCGCTTTCAAAGTGTTAAATCTCTGAGAAAAATCATCCTCTATGATTTTAAGCCATGCTTCGACACTGTCCAAGTTCAAACACTTCATTATTACACATCATTCTCATAACAACTTCAAAAGAGGTCCCGACAATGGAACCAAAATGTAGTCACCTTTCATACACCTTCTTTCTACCCCAAGTGTGTCGGCCTATCACCCAAGATGTAATGCATGCTCACCGAGGCACACGGGGTGTGTGCCCCTCCTTTATGTGAGCTTTTATGAGAATGTTCCAACATTAGTGGAGGAAAGGTTTACAAAACAAGAATACATGCATTTAATCTAATATAGAGGTAGTAGATCTAGTTTTAAGCATAAATGCTCCATGATATAATCATAACATCAAAATAACATAATGGAAATAGATATGAACCATGAATAACATGAAAATATACTAGGGTTTAGTCCATAGACACAACTATACAAAAAAATATCCATATATTGATTAAATTTGTTTATAGTAGCCATATTACATAAAAAAGGGGGTTATCTCGAGCATATACACCATGGAATAACATCCTTACCCTACAAAACTTCTCTTGAATATATATCCTTTCTATGCTTTCCCATCACAACCCTTGTTCAACTATGAGCACATATATCTATGCTTAGTAACAACATTCTTGTAGCACTTCATTTCCTCTCTTATTCTCCCTTATTTTGGGCCCAAGCACTCCCTTAAATAGAATTTGGATTCACTGCCATAGATTTTCCCATGAGCATGTCACATGCCAAGTGGAAGTATGGTCCTACATGATCAATCAATAGATTATGCAAGCTTGCAAATGCTTCCACTAACTTTAATGATCCTCCTGGGAATATTCCCTGCATGGAATATTATTTTCTTGACCTCCAAGGCTCCAGGTTGGCACCTTATCTATTCATCATGCGTACTTCAGGCCTTCATGTATTTTGCATGAGATACCAACTTAAAAATGTGCCTAAGTACCCAAAACTTTTCTCGCTTCCGCATGCAAGCCTCTCCTCTTATGCACCTTTCTTCTCACTTTCCTTGTGCACATGTGCTTCTCTTTAGGACTTAGTAATTTTTTGGGGTCCAATAAACCCGATGTCACTTTATACCTCCTTCTAAGGATTTTTTATTCCACCACGATGAATATCTCTATCATCAATACCTACTTGCCCACCCTGATTTTCTTCATCGTGTTCAAACCCTCTTTGCTAATATTGATGTTTCTACAACATGCATTTGGATTCCTTGTATGATACATTTGGTGAGGCCTTTTCTCAACATATAGCATTCTAGGGAAATCCTCCACTGAAATTCACCCTTTTGATAATGACCCACCACTTTACATCATGTCTCGCATCTACAATATTGTTAAGTGTACTCTTATCGATAATGGTTCTCTGAGCTTAATCTGTGCCCTATGTCCTTTATCCAAGCCATAAGCTTTTTCGCTCATGAAATTATCCCTTCTTCCATTTCACTTTGTGCTTATGATGGTTTTATTCGTCCATGTCTAGGCCATGTTACCTTTCCTTTAACTATAGGTCCTAAGACCCTCCCTACTATTTTCTTCATCATTGATTTCCCTATCTCATATAATTTCTTGTTAGGTAGACCATGGCTCCACGCCATGCAAGTTGTTTCTTCTACCATCCACCGTTGTATCAAATTCTTACATGATCATGTTGAGTATACTATCTTCCGAGATCATGATCCATTCCAATATTGTGTCCATGACCCTCATACTAGCATTCATATTCCTTGCATTGACACTATCAATGAACCTCAACCTTTGGATGATCAGCCACATTTACCGCCACTTGAGGGAGCTATTTTTTTACTAGATGTAATTCCCCCTCCATCACCCATTCCTACCGCCATAGTTCCATATCATCCACCCCCTCCTCCATGAACACTATCATCCCATCTTTTCCATTATCACCCATGCACCCACCCTTCACATGTACACTCTTTATCCATGACTCATTTTGGGACCATGTTCCATTTGATCCCACCCATGATGAAACCATATGTTCCCCTACTAGCCTCACTCATCTTGGTTTCACTTTTGAGGACCTTCAACCTTCCACCCATGCTCCACACTTATATTATGGATTTTCCACTATTAGAGATGCCTACATCTTACGTATCTTCCATCTCCTTGTCTACTTACCATGTAAACCTTGTTCCTTTCCACTCACATTAGGATATTTGTGTCCTAATCTGTAATAGTTCCTTGCTTGGATATTCACCTTTATATACTCACCGGGATGCCCACGGTTTCCCACATCCCCCTTTGTAGACATAAATACCGCACATTAGACAATATTTAACCCGGTCTTATACTACTATTTAGAACATTCTCAAGTTTATAAAGTACCAATTAATCCCACCTTTTGCATATTTTTTTATTTTTTACTTCATCTTTCCCACATTTTTCCCAATACTTATCACCCCATTTTATAACTTTCTTAAGATTCTATCCCTAATTCGGGTGCTCCACTCCTATACTAAGGCACCCTAGGAGCCCCGATCTATGCTTAGCCTTTTTTTTCTCATTTTTGGGTCTCTTCTAGCCATTGTTCATCTTTATCTTTTCCTCGTTGGCATCATCGGGATTAATTGTGAAATTAAACTTGAGAGACATATAAATATAAAGCTTATAAGACCATAATAAGGGTCCTAGGTCATTCCATCCATCGCACCATATTGCATCCACATAGAACCGTACATTCAAGCTAGGAAAGTCTACATCACACACATTTTTAAAGGAGGAGGGATTCTATTCATTATATTCTACTATCTACATCTTCTATAGTTACCATAGCTCACTATTTCACAAAGTGCAACTGGCACGAGAGCATCTAGGGCACAACATACACACACTCACCAAAACTACATCGAGTGTCTCAGTAATGTTGTGTGCGCTCGATGATAAGTCCATAGGTTTGGTAGTTGAGGTTAGTCTGACCCCTTCTTCTTCTTCTTCTTGTGCAAGGCGTCATCTAATTCATCCAACAAATCTAGTGTGATAGACACAGATTATTCAGAGACACTTAACAACTATGCCAAATTAGGGTTTTGAGAATTTATATTATTCTGAGCATCCATATTACATACCAGGGCAACTAGTACACTCCGAGGCACCTGTTTCACTTTAAATAGTCCAAATTTTCCCTCTGCAGGGCCTCTGAGTGTTCATCTACATGACCGAGTTCCAGTTCTTGATCTCGAGACAACTGTGACAATCACCTTAAATCAGATAATTCATTTCCTTACTCCCCTCTTGCATTTTAGGGTTTTATTTCCATTAGATCAAATCATGCAATTACTTTACATCACTTTAGCATATTAGTTTGTTGTTGTTTATTACTTTTTAGCCTCTTTATTTACAAGTGTTTTAGTCCTCCTATATTATATTAACTATTTTCTATACCTTCCTAGGTCTTAGTTAATTTTTAGTTAATCACCCTTTAACCGATGAAGAATGCGTTATCAGCATGTATAGTCTACACCTTACCAGCTCATTACATGATCAACCTCACACTATATCCTACCATGTTGTTAATCCCAAGTCATTTGAATTTCACCCAGAGGATGACAATCTCCTTGATGAGTTCACATAGCCTCTTCTCACACTATTGTTGGGGGCATATCCTATGACATACCACTCCTCCCTTATCTCTTCTAGCATATTTATATCATCCAACATCTATCATCACTTCTATCTCGTGTGTTATAACACCCTCATCACCCGATGATGCACCCTAATGCTTCGGTTCACATTGGACTGTTGAGGGATTACCATTACACCGAACTCCACATATCACACTACAAGACCTATACATTTACATTCCATCATCTTGCATTATATCTCCATAGCATACACTAAACTATTCATCATCGTATATGAGCCTCTTTTTGCATTTCATCCTCTCCTTCTACATTTACACTAGGTCACATTATCCATGGGTCTAGATTTACTTATCACCACTACATATTCTATCTACACCTCTATCTATATCTTACATTACATGGTCTTGTTCACATTGTGCATCTATCCATTATCTACATTCTACATGCTACACTAGATTCCATTGCATTCGGGTCTAGTTTTATCATTGCATATCCTATATACATCATACATTCAACATATTACGTTAGGTTGCCTTTATATATGGGCCTAGCTCTACATTTCATTACTACATATCCTATTTCCATCTACACCTATAATCACATTTTACCACACATTTGCACAACCTCTTCATCATTTGGTCACCTACACTATGTTGTTTTCTACGCATTGCACTCACTACCCTATGACAAACTTTATTTTCTTGGTCCATACTCAAATGCCAAGGGTTTACCAATTAAATGGACCTTACCTACATGCGACATGTCATCATACCACATTCATCAAACTAGTGACCAATGCTCTAGGCTATATCATCACCCACATGCATCATCACCTACCATAGTGGTATACACCTTAGGTGAAATCGCCACTCCTTTCATCACTTCTACATCACCCTATTACATTCTATCATCTCCTATTATATAATCATATTACATTTCACTTTTCTCAATTCCACACTAGTCCATTACATTATCACACCTTCGATCATCGCTTAGTGGTATACACCCTAGGTTAAATCACCACTCTCTTCATCAATTTCTCCTTATCCTCATGCATCCTATCATCACACATTCTATTATCCTATTTTATGTCATTCTATAACCTCATCACTTAGTGTTATATGATTTAGTCTAAATCATCACCCTCACCTTATTCGTCACATATTGGTCTATGGTTAGTACTATCACCTTCCATTATCCACCACCTCTTCATATATGCTTCATATGCCCTCATCACCCATCTCGTAGTGGCATACGCTATAGGATACATCATCACCTTATTCTTCCATCATGTGGTGATATACGATTAGTGATAAATCATCAATCTTCCATTAAAAATGTCATGGTATACACTTAGGCTATAGGTTCCATGCACATATTTCCATATATCTCATTCCACACACTCGATATAGTGATATATGCTTAGGGATAAATCATCACTCCTCCAATAAATAAATTTTTGATATACCCTTCGCCTATAAGGTTCATGCATATCTCTCCCCTTGTCACATTTCATCACCACTACACATACACACTCATCACATCGTGTTAGATACAACCAACACTACTCAACCATTTCCCGATGATGCACTCTTGTTTATGGTTCATTCTTGAATGTCAAGGGGGAAAACAAAATTAACCTCGCTATATATGCATTCCATCCACTTAGAAGGTACATCACTCCTATCATTCCATCTTGCACTCTATTCCATCCATCCACAACATACCACATTGTCTTGGTGGTATTTACTTTTGCATTACTAGTGCTTTGCATGCTCACTTTATTACACATGTTACCTTTCGTTATTATATTTCATTATCATACACACGTGTGTTCACGTGTTTGTTTAGTGTGGTCGTAGATATAGGACTCTGCACACAGCATGGATACTCACCTTCTACCCTTCCTATACCGGTCACTGGGGGCATCCACATTCATCCTATCCATGTGTTATTATTTCATTTTGTACTTATCATCTTATACTACTTTTTCATATACACTTTGACATCTTGGTTATCACTCTAACATTCTAACGGGTATTCCATGTGCAACACTTGTTTTTTAGGATTACATGTTTCCATGAGCACCTATTTATTTCTACGTGTCTACGTTGTTTTGCATTATTTACTTAGATTTTCCCTTTTCTTGTGTACACACTTGACTATTTTTTGTGGCCACGATTGCCTTGCATGTCTTGCAACATCATGACTGATGTCCCATGTTTGAAACCCACTTTGTGTGATGTGCTTATTTTCTTATGTGTTTACACTACTTTTCCTAGTATTTTTACATTATCTATGTATTTTACACTTGTCATCTTTTGCATGCATTCATACTTACACTTATATTGGCTAGCCATCCCATTTTATGTGTGCCTTGGTATCTACCAAGTGTTTCCTTTCCCCGTAGGGTAGATTTCTCACAGTCGAGTGCGATTGGTCCTATTTTTGGGCCCTCCTTCCAGTTCATTGCATGCGCCCCAAATATGGGGGCATCATTGAGGGTTTTATACTAACACAACGTATCTACACCGGTTCAGACATAGTGAGCTATTTCAAAACAATCTACGAACTACATACATAGTGGCCTTAACAGGACATGGTGTCCATTGGAAATTATACAGAGTGGTTATAGGATCAAGGGTTACAGTGGGTGTGCCTCTCTACATTTCTCCATCTAGTGGCATCGAATCACCCAAAAAATTAGGACAATACAGAGATCTCTTTCAACATTTCAGTAGAAATGGTTCATGGTTGGAGGATACAAAGACGCTTACTCTCTATACTTCTTCATCCAGGTGGCGTGAGATTGCCCAAAAACTTACAACACCACAAGATATCCTTCGACACCCCTTTTCTCGAAATGATTCAGTGCACTTGTTCCATTTTTCTATTTACACATTCTATTCTAGCGTATTTTACATTTTCATATTTTTACACAACATTTTTACATACATACATATTTGACTACTTGATCATTTTCTCCCGCATGTCCACCATATGAGAAACAAGCGGTCAAATTAGGGGTAATAACTATAGCAACAACAAAAATGACAACACACCACAATAGTACTTGCCATACTAACCATGCAGGTACACTATACACAATAGAAGCTACACATGTGTTCCACTCTAGGTTCACTCTCATCACTTTTTATACACATTTTTCATCTTTAGAATCCATGCTCCTCCACATTTTTCTTTTTTCATTACATGCTTGATTCTATTCCATTGACACATCTTCGTCTACACTCTATATGGTTATCAAATACGTATCTCTATCTTCTTTATGTTACTGAGATTTCCGCTCACCAACATAAAGTGGGTGAAACTGTAGACACAAATATTGCACATTAGAAAATATTTAGCCCAGTCTTATACTACTATTTAGAAGGTTATCAAGTGTACAAAGTACTAATTAATCCCACCTTTTGGCCACCTTTTTCTTATCTTTTGTTTCATCTTTCCCGCATATTTTCTAATACCTATCAGCCCATTTCATGACCTTTCCAACATTCTAGCCTAAAATCAAGGTGCCCCAGCCTATATTGGGGCACCCCAAGACACCTTGGTCCCATTCCAGTGCCCCGATCTATGTATAACCTCTTCCGCTTTTTTGGGTCACTTCTAGTTGTTGGTCATCCTTATCTTCTTCTCATTCGGCCTTTTCGGGATTAATTATTAAATTGATCTTGAGATCCCTATAAATATAAATTTATAAGACCATAATAAGGTTCCTAGGTCATTGCATCTTATCAATACTATCACTCCATCTAGGGTTGCATCCATTACATCACTTACATCCACATAGTGTCATGCATTCAAGCTAGGATATTTGCATCACACACACTTCATAGGGGGAGGGATTCCATTCTATTCCATGCACACATGCTACTTACATTTATATAGCTACTATTTCTCGCTACTTCACAAAGTGCGACTGGCATGAGAGAACCTAGGGCACAACACACACACACACACACACACACACACACACACACACCGAGAACTACATTAGGGTCCATAATGTAGTACATTTCTTAATGATAGGTCCACTAGCTTGGTGGCTAAGATTCATCTCGACCCATTCATGTGCATATTTCATTTTTCTAGGGTTGGTTGCTTCTCCTTACATTATGGGTCATCCTCCAGTTCATCTTGTGAATCCAACACTTTATATGGGAAGCACTCAGAGACATTTAGCGACCATACCAGATTGAGTTTATGAGCATTTATACTATTTTGAGTGCCCATATTGCAAACCATGGTGCCTCGGGGTGCCCAAAGACACTCCTAAGCACATGTGTCATCTCACATGATCTCGATATTCCCTTAGTAGGGTCCATGAGGGTTTGTCTGCACTTCCAAATTCTATTTCCATATTTGCAACACTATGCAATAGTCTTACATTATCGCTAAGTCTTTTCCTAACTCTTCTCTTGAACATTAAGGTTTCATTTCATCTAGAATAGGTTATATACATTTATTTCATACTAATTTATTTCATTTATAGTGTTTTAGTTCTCCTAACTAGATTAACATTAATACCATAGATACCCCCTTATGCCAACTAGGAATCCCTTATTTTTGTTAATCAATAACTATAATTTTTTTCTTATATGGGCACAACCACCACCGTGAGCTCAACATGAATAGTTGGCAAGTTGGGTTGTTAAAATGGCCCAAATGAGTTGATAAGTGTGTAGATTATCGAGTTGATATGTGCCAAACCTAATTCAATATCTCATTCTCCATAAAAAAATTTTAATATAATGTATTTTTTTAAAAACTTATTATTTTTGTTAGAAATTTTTATTTTATGTTTGAAAATTTTAAATTTAAATTGTGTGTGTGTGTGTGTGTGTGTGTGTGTGTGTGTGTGTGTGTGTGTGTGTGTGTGTGTGTGTGTGTGTGTGTGTGTGTGTGTGTGTGTGTGTGTGTGTGTGTGTGTATTAAGGGAAAATTATTGTTTTGTTTCTTTATCACTTTCAAAAATAAGAAGTAATTGCACTTGTTTTTACGATAACTATGTCAGTATTTTTTCAAAAACTAAAAATGTTTACATTTCAATTAAATATGTGAATTTTATAGTCAAATTAATATATTTTGTGCAAGTATTTTTTGATAGGTCTATTTTGACATGAAAAGGAGAAAAACCACTAAAATATGACCTATATATTCACTTGAAAAATGACAAGGGGATTTCTAAAACTAATTTATAAGAACCTATTTTTCTCCTCATTTGAATTGTTTGAAAACATAAAAATGGGGTCTAATAATTTTACTATTGAAAAATTATAGATGTTGAATGGATCAAATTACATCATCTGTAAGATCATATTGAAGTTGGAATTCATGGCAGTCAATTAAAGCAAGAGACCCCTATATAAACACAACATACATACCATTATAAGGGCGGGTAATTCTTATCAAGGGATATATATCTACATATCTCAAGGGACTACATTTGGGTGCATTATTTTGCATACACACTGTATAGGAAGGGGATTTCATTCTATTCCATCCACACATTTGCATTTTATCTAGCTATTACCCACTATCTTGGCATCATTGGTGTGAGGGTGACCTAGGAGAACTATTTTACACACAAGAACATATAACTACATTAGGTCTGAGATGTAGTGTAACACTCAATTGTAAGTTCACCATTGTGATAGTTAAGGATAGTCTGACCCCTCATTTTTTATCTTTAATTTTTAGGATTTGATGTCTTTTTAGGGTTTTCGATGAGGATATTTATGGGCAGTTTACAGTACCTCAACAATCTAAGTGCAACATACAGTGACCAATAATGAACAAGTGTGAAACCCTGGTGAAAATATCAAAACTAAGTTTTGACCATTTCTGCAAACTCCAACACCCCAACATAGGCCTTGGATACCCGTAGGTACCCCTTTTCTTTCCCAGGCACCCGTGTCTAAGCATTTCCACCTCCTCTAAATTTTTATGAGGCTCATTGTGATAGTATTTGTTCTTGTTCCATCATATTCTTCACCTAGGAAAATTTAGGATAATATAAATTAAGTTAAATGGCCTATCTCTTCCATTCGCTTTCACAATTAATATTAGATAAGTTTCCTAGCATTTAAATTTCATTATATGTCATTTATAATAGTTATTTTCTTTCATATTTTATTAAATTAGTATCTACGACTCGAGTTGTCTTTCTACGTATTTCACTTATGTTTCATTACAGGAATATTCTCTTATTGAGCCAACACACATTCGGAGGACCCATTCATCTCTCTCTTTGGGAGTGCCCATCTTTGGAAATTTATCACTTCAACTATTTCAAAGATGTTTTATGATCCACCTCTTCTTGTGGACCCCTTTATGAGGGTTATTGGGACCCCACCATTTTCTTTCTCTAACACATATACTACAATGGGATACCCATTGTATTTTGTGCACACTTTTTCCATACCTATGCCACCTTTTAGTTACATACTAGATGCAGAGATCAGAGTATTGCAGGATTCTTCTTCCTTTATGGATTGGGATGACTTTCAAGTTAATCTTTTTTTTTTCCTTCCCAAGGGTAGGAACATTGTTCAATTTTGGAGGATTCTCTTTATTCTTTATGTAGATAACTACATCATCGGAACTCTTCTTAAGGGGCCTTATCTTCATCACTTCTTTCTATTTTGACTTTGGGGGATGATCATTGTACATGGGTACCTCATCAGGTTGAGTTACTGAGACCCACTTCTTCTTTTTATCCATTTCTTTGAGTGATTTTCTTGTCTCTCTTTTGGGGGAATATTTTTCCCACTTGGTTTTCTCCTTTTACTCTATTTTTGTGAGATATGCATTATATGTGGGTACCTCAACAGGCTTTGTTACTGGACCCACTTTCATTTTCACTACCCACCTAAGTCGTGCTTATAGGAGTCTTAATATAGGTTATTCATTTTACTTGTATTATTTTATTTACTTGGATATTTCATACACTCATGGGATATGATTTTTAGGTTTACACTTGACCACACTATTTTAGCTAGTGGTAGTTACTACCCTTGACCATTTCTCTGTTAAATGTTATTTTAGGTATGGAGGTTACCACCATTCTAGGTAGAGATTTCTATTATTCTAGGAGGAGGTAACTCGACCTCATGAGGTACCTTTTACATTTTATCTCATGATTATATATAGAGCATTGGGTTTATTTGGATTCATTCTTACCTTTTACATTTTATCTCATTATTATTCATAACTTGCAAATTTGTATGTGTAGGCTTAGTTTTGCCTTTATGCAATTCATGTCTCACATTTCTCACCGGTGTACTCTTCAATTCAAAGTGGATCCTTAATGTTCCCAATAGTTTATCAAGGGCTTCTAAGATTGTGCTTACATGATGTAAATTTTTCTCCTATGATTTTTGTAGATGAGGATATCATCAAAAAACACCAAGATAAACTATCGTAGGAATGGTCGAAATACAAAATTCATAAAACTCTAAAATGTGGATGGTGTATTAGTAAGACCAAAAGGCATCACTAGAAATTCATAATGCCCTTGATGAGTTTTGAAGGTTATCTTATGAATATCCTCTTTCTTTACTCTAATTTGGTGATACCCAGAATGAAGATCTAGTTTTGTAAAATAAATTACACCATGCAACTCATCTAACAAATCATCAATGACATGAATAGAAAACTTATCTTTGATAGTGTACTTGTTAAGTTCTTTATAGTTTGGACACATGTGCCACCTTCCATCCTTGCAACACGCCATCACCATTAGATCAAAATAAGCACTTTGACTATGACGAATAATACCCATTTCCTTAACCATGTTCTCGATCTCACTCTTTTGCACATATGGGTATTTATAAGGAATGACATTACGGCTTGGCTCCTCGGAATTAATTGAATGAAATTATTATGATCTCATTTAGTGGGAAATACTCTAGGATGCTTGAAGAAAACTGTAATTTTATCAATAACCTTTTGAATATCATGATGCACTACTGCAATAGGTTGTTGAACTTCCATGGAGAACAATTGTTCTAAAATCCTTGACCTCCTTTTTAAGAATCTTCTCGCATTTGGTGAAAGCTAACCACATGAGGATTTTTTTCATGTATTCCTCTAACTTCAAATTATCTTCCTCAAAATTAAATCACTTGAACAAATACTATAAATGTAGTGTATGGTGCCCAAAGTTGTAATCCACTTAATACCTAAGACAATGTAGTCATTTTTACACCCACTAGAAGAACAAGGGAATCCCATGTGCACCACCTATCACCCAGTGGGAATTGGGTGCTCACCTAAGGCACACACGGGTGTTGAGTCTCTCTTTTATGTGAGTTAAGTGGGAAAACATCATCTAGATCAAGAACTTAATGAATAATGGTGGCAATGAGACACACATTCATCATCATACTTAGAGCGGTATCTAGACAAATGTGTTCATTCCAAATAGAAAGTACTTGTAGATAATAGATAGAATACAATAGGAAGTAAAATACATAAGAGCTTACATCCATTACATAACATCCATGAATAGAAATGAAACAATATAGATATGGATCGAATCAACTATACTCATGCTCATTCATGTTTGTATCCTCATTACATTCATACTCATTACAATCAGTGGATCCACTTAGACTACCACAGCTTGATCAGACCGAAGTCATACATCACAACAGGGATCATGTCTTTCATCCATATAAAGAAAATTTACATCCCAGCCCCTTAATGCATTACTCCATAATATATCCCCTACCCAATCCCATGAAATATATCTCCAAAACTCTACTCTCTCTCTCTTTTTCATTCTCTATGTCTATCTCTTGATCCTTTGATCCTTCTACCCCCCATCCTTTATGTAGGTGCTCATATATAGGCATCATGTGGTGACAAAGACTCCTCCTTCGTGGCCTCAAATCTGTTGCCAAGTGTTTATATGGGCTTTCCATGGGAACATGTTCCTTCAGGTATGGGCTCTACACATTCTGCCATGATGGTCTCCTATGTGCACCTGCTCTCTAGCATGGGCTCTAGATGTTCTGTTATGATGGTCTCCCATGTTTTCCTCCATCACTAAGCATATTCCCTAAGTGGGCCCCATGTTGTCAGAATGACACCTTATTCTCTTCACATACATGGTCAAGTCCCACTTTTCATGCCAAAAATGGCTAAGTCCCCACAAATGAGATCTGTTTGCATGCCTTATCCTATGTGCCCTTCTTTCACTGGGCCTTGCATGCTTTCTTCTTATGTTCCCATCCTTCAATCCATATATTACATGCCTACGCACATTGGTGCACTTAGTCAATATTTTATGGGCCCAACATCACCCTACACTACACCTATTCTCTGTCCATGGGAACATTTCTTCACTAGACAAGGGAACCAAGATGTAGAATTAAATTTTGTAAAATAATAAGGGAATGAAAGAATTAGGGTAGAGAAAAGAATGGGAAAGGGATGGCATCAACTCAGCAAGCTAGGAAAATCCTTCTGCAGGTCGGCCTCCAACTTGTTCCATACGTCGACCTCGCTCTATGCTTTCTAACAAAGGTCATTGACTAGGGCGCTTACCTCCTCAAAGCTTAGGCCATTTCCCTGGGTGCCCAAAGTGTCAATAACCTTCTCCAATTCCTTTCCCAGGTCTTCAAGTGTATCCATCCTCCTAGTGATCTATGGGTACAGTTCCTTCAACTGGCTTTTGATTGAACCCCTTAAGGTTTCAATGGCCTCAGACTTCCTTTCAACCTCAACCAGGACTTTGTCCCTTTCCACCCTATTTCCTTTATTTTTCTCCTAGAACTCCTTTAGCTCTACTTTGTGAGTGGTGACCAAGGTGTTTGCTATCCTATCCCTGTCTCAACAATTATCATATGTGGCCTTGGCAGATTGGGTAGCAATCTTAACATCTTCCAGTGCATTGTTGTACTTTCAAAGAATGAGTGCTACCACTTTCAACTTGTCTTCTTTCTCTAAGCATTTTGCCACTTCTTCGTGGATTCCGGGGCCAATGGTTGTCTCTCCATGGTGAGGATGTATGTCGGATCTTCTAAGCACTCAAGAGTGGACCCATACCTGTGTGTGGGTGTGCTAGGTCCTGGATTCTTCAATATGATGGCACTCTTGATAGATTCCACCTTTTTGTATACCTCTTGTACCTTCACCTTTTCATCCCTTAGCTCACAATTCAGCTGTGCGCTGATCAAATCTTCTTGCTTCAAGCTCTTAGCCTTCTCAACCAGCTCCTCTTCCTTCTTTTCTAGTTTTTCCTCTAGAACCCTTATGTTGTCATTTCTCACAAAGAGCCTAGCCTTAGTCTCGATCGTGACCTTGTTGAGCACATTACAGAGCTGCTCATCCAAGAGTTGTTGGGCATTTACCAAGGGATTGGCTCCCTTAGACTCTGACACTATTATGATTTCCCCTCTACATACTTCGAAGTCTGGCTCGTCAATATGGGACTCAAACACCCAAGAGAGCATCTTCCTTATCCTGGGGTACACGCCCTTCTTATCAAATGACTCCATGGCTAGGAGCCTTTCGTGGGTACCATGCAATGGAAGTGCATGCGTAACACCTTCTTTTGGTCATCCACATAGTTCATGACTTGTCCTTGCTCTACATCAAGGATCCTCCTTCCCGAGCGCATGCCTTTGGGGAAACTCACTATTATACTGGGACCTCCTCCCATACTATCTTTCTCTTTCTCGACATCTTCCTCCTTACCTTCCTCTAACACAAGGTCAGCACTACACTCCAATTCTTGTTCTACTGTGGCCTTAATTATTTTTGTATCCTCTCTTTTCGCCACCTCGATTACTTGCTCCTCCATAAAGCTTATAGGCTCCTAATCCTCCACACCAACCTCCTCACTTATTCCCATGTATTGGGTGCTTTCCTCTCCTTTGATATCCTTACGCCGCATGATCATGAACTCCTGTTTCTCTTTTCCAGTCTCTTCTCCCGAATTGTACATGTTGAAGACAGTGGCTCTTTCTCTCTTTCAGGCTCATTCTCCCCATTTTCATCTTTTTCACTATCATCCTCCTTTCCACCCATGTATTTCTCCAAGCTATTGGTCTCCTCCGAGTCAGCTTCCTCTTCTATCCTCTACTTTTTCTTGAGAGGTGACTCTTTGGTAGGGGATTCAGCCTTCTCTGCTTCCTCTGGTGACTTCTCTTTAGTGAGGGGTTTCTCTGATGCCTCTTCTTCCAGTGTCTTCTCCTTTACCAAGGATTTCTTCCTACATGCATAGGTGCTAGGTTTGGCACTCACCATTGGCATGCTTACCGTCTGAGAAATCTACACACTTGGTGCTTCTTCTTCTTCTCTTTCCCTCTTCTTGGGTGCAAACTTCTTTCTACCCATGGGATCTTCAAGTATGGAGACATCATTCTCTAAGTATGCACATTTCTCAAACTTAGGTCTTATGTGGAGGTATACGCATGCCACATATCCTTCTATAATGGGAAAGGTCACGAGGCCTCGTAATTTGCAGTCCATGTGACATATACCTCTCTACGTATGCATGTTTTCCACCGGGGTAGATAAACCCTTTGTGCATTTCCTTATGGTCTCGGTCCAGATTATCAAGGTCCATCTTTAACTTCTTGGATTTCTTGAACCTGTTTACTCCCACTTGGAAGTATTGAGTTGTGAAGGCGAAGGGAGCTTGCACCATGGGCCCCATGTCTCATCCATGAGTCCGAATCTACCTAGGAAGAAATGCTAGTACACCACAAATTCAGCCTCCTTGGTGGTCACTTGGCAGTGCTCGTGAATCCTCTATTCCTCCCCAAACATGTTCCTCAGGTGCGTATACCACTTCTCCGTGCACACCTTGTGCATGGTCGTCATAGTGTCATAGGCATACTTTTCAAATATCTTTGCGGGAAAAGTTCCCACTACAGGTACTCCCACATGAACTTTTCCGATGCATCAGGTAGTCCAATATCTAAAAATACAATGGTTAGTAGGACATTCCCGAAGAGAATTATGTCACCTTCCTTCGCACAACTGAAAATATCCTCTGCGATGAATGTAGACAAGTTGTAGATGGTGCCCTCTAAAATTTTCTTGTAAACATGCAACCATGGCTTATTGACCTAGGTCCATCTCTCCTAGCCATTTAACTTTTTTACCAGATGTGCGGCCATCTTCATTACCATGTTCTTGATATCTAGAATATCATAGTACCTTGACCCCTTTTTGTATGCATAGGCGGTGATAGTTTCCTTGACTTCCTCTTTGTCACCTAATTCATCCTCCAAACTGTCTCCTTCACATATGAGGCTCGTGAAGTGTAAAATGAGCTTATAAGTAATGCACATTTTGTGCCTCATGCGAAGTGGAAGTAGGCTTCATGCACACGTGACATCAGCCATTAATATAGGCACTCAGGCTTCCCAAAATAGGGAAACTCAAAGAGTTGCAGGAATCCTTCCTTCTCCATGTTGACCTTCACATCATTGTTATAGATGCGCATGCCCTCTAGTTTCCATTTATTTTTTGGGTGCACTAACTCCAGCGCCATCTCCTTCTCGATTGTGCTTGTCTACAATGATTGTAGTTGTTTACATGACATATCTTGCATATGGGACTCCCACTCCTTTCCCAACAATAATCCATCTAGGTACTACATTTTTGCATACCACTCTTCACTTGTAATTGTTGTGGTTCCCATTTAAAACAACCCACTTGAGACCTAAGAAACAACCTAGGATTAGCTAGAAAATTATGGGATTATTTTTTTATTAGAAGTGTCTACAACCAATTTGTAATGCAACAGTTACCTCAACAGGTTCCGGAACAAATCTAAAATTACAAGAACAAACTTTACATTTATTAACAATTATCAAGTTCTCATGGTTCAATTTTAGGGTTAGAAGTTTCAGTTAGGTTCGGGAGTAATCTACCCCCACACCCACTCTCTAACAAAGCTCAAAGTTTCAACTTGATTTTTATCATACTTAACATTTCCAAAATTTCACTAAATCATTCCCATTGGGTAAGAAATTTTATCACCTTTAGGTGATATAAAAAGTCCTCCTAACTCCTTCACAAACTCTAGTTATGGATTGGTGGAGCATAGGGTCAAATTTTCCCCAAGGGGACACGTGTCAAGCAAGGGTGAAGGGAAAATTTTGGGTCAACGGTCAGTCGCGAAGCCAGCATATGGAAATTTTTCTTACATGGGAGAAATTACCCAATTCCTCCCACACCTCCGTGGGTCCTCCAAGGACATGTGGCGGCCTCGAGTAATCGCTGCAACAAGGAAAGGAAGGGCGAGGTGGCGAGAGTTTTGTGGCAATTTCACCCAAGGGGAGAAAAGTCAATTTGGCGTCCACGCACCCACGGGTCCACCAGGGACACATGGCACTCCACGATTCACCGCAGGAGAAGGGAGATAGGCGGAGCGGTGGGGAGATTCGGTGAGTTTCGCCAAAGGGGGAATTGGGATGAAAGGCGCGCGCGGGTCCGCGCACCCGTGGAAGGTTCGCATCAAGACGAGGGCATGAGTTTGGGGCCATGGGAGAAATTTTCAAAAAATTTCAAAGAAAAAAGATTAAAACAAACAAAGGGTCTACCCCCTCTGCTAGCACCAAAAGCTGCCACGTGGTAGCCTGTGATAGTTTGTGGGTCGGTGAGGGAGAAATGGAAATTTTTTCCAAAAATTTAAAAAAGTCTAAGGAAAAAAAGATGCAGCGTCTGTCTCTCCGCTGCCCTATGAGGACACATGGCACCCTCTCGATTGGTTTCGGATTGGAGGAGAAAAAGCTCAAATTTTCCCAGAGCCAAAAATTTTCAAATATTTTTCTAAGGGTTTTCCGATGGAAAATTTTCGGGTTGTCATAGGCCCGCTTAGGAAAATTTTCCCAAATTTTCCGCCAAGGTACAAAAACTTCAAAGTGCCATAACTTGAGCTAGAAAGCTCAAGTTTGGATAAACAAAGACTTTTTGGAAATCTCTCGATGCCCTCTTTGCATAGGAATCATAAATTTTACTTTTTGATAAATTTTGAAGGGTTAATTTTGCAAAAATGATCAACGGAGCTTTTAATTAGCAAATTGGTAATTTATAACTTTCAAATTTGATTAAATTGGATCTCCTACTTCACTTGACATGTCAAAAAAACATGGAGGATTTCTCTAGGAAGGATTTAGAATGTTTTGGGGAAGAAAATTTGTTCAATTTCTTCATGTTGCATTTTTTCAACAATTGACAGAAAAATGATTGTTAGAGGAATTGGATACGATATTGCATTAATTTAACATGCCTTATTAAGTTTTATTTGTTGATTTGAGTTCATTTATGATACAACATATTAAATTCTAACATGTCCAAGTTGGTTAATGTGTGTAGGTCTGAATCAGTACATTTTTATTAAAATTAATTTCCATTTTTAAGTTTGTAATGAAATTCATTTCAAGGAAAACTCTATATATCCATTTTATCATTTAAGTGTGCTATATAGTTTCTAAACTAATCCAAGGCATTTATTTGTTCCTAAAAAAATCATTTCCATGTTAAATTGTAAAATCTGATTTCAACTTTAATATATTTCAAAAAAGAAATGATACAATATAATTCCCTCATACTTACTTCTTCTTCTTTCAATTTTCAAAATGAAGATTCCAATCATAATTTAACATTCCAACTCACCCAAAAAAATGAGAGGTAACCTTGCAATTCTTTATTAATTCAAAAGGAGATACATCTTTACATATTCCATTCCTTGAATGCAATTAAGAGAGTTCTATTTCTTTCCAATAACAATACAGAATGTACATGTCTTTCACAATTCCAATATACATTCTCATAATCAATTACAACATCATTTCTCCATAACATAATGTTACAATTTCATCCACATCATGTGGGAAAGGATTACAAATGAATGTGTTTTCACAAAGGATCATCAAACTGTATTTTCCTTTTGCTCAAAGACAACAACATTCACATTTTCTCTTTCTCTAAGTTGATCACAACAAAAGAGGGGGAAAGGAAATGCTCTCAACCAAAACAAGACATCCAATGAAAGTAGAATCCTTCCTTCATCATTGGCCCCTAACCCCAACCAAAATACAATAATAGATGCAATTCAACCCATGGCAACAACTGGCTTCCACAACACACATCATTCTTTCACATACGCATTTCCTTTTAAAAACATAATTCAACACACAAAAATAGTAGTTCACAATCGCATTTTAAAACATTTCAAAATAGAACTCAGCTTGATCACGCAAGCCAAACAAGCAAGGTCTATAGGGAAAGCTACTTATTCCTCCCAATTTGAATTTGGGCATCCACCAAGAATGAGACCACCAAATTAATCCATCACACACAAATCCTTATGCCCCTCACAAATCCCTCCTTATGCCCCCACAAATTTCCTTATGCCCCATGCAAAGTCGAAATGCAAGCTATTTCTTTTCCATGGTGGATCCCAAACCCAAACTCCCTCTAAAAATTTTGATGCTAATGGAATTCCCTTATGCCCCACCACATGGATTCCCCATATCCTTCTCCTACACCTTCCCTAAGGCACCTACCCGACCAGCCAAAAATAAAACAAAGCATGCACTATCCACACAACACAACACAACAAGAAAATGACAAAGATATAAAAAGAGAGTTAAATTCCTACCTCTTAATGGTTACTTTGGTGTCAAACAGAAAGCTTCAAGAGCCAAAACACAGTCCAAAATAGTAATCTCCAAGCATGTAAATCTTTCTCCAAACTTCCTTCAAACACAAGAGCTCCAACAAGAAAAATACATCCCCAAGGAAGTTACAAAAATGATTCAACAACCAGAATAAGGCAAGAGTTTGAATTAAATAGAAGAGGGAGAGAAGAGGATGATGTGGATCCATGATGGATGCCACATCACACATCCTCAAATTCAAACACAAAAGACAAATTTCCATTCTCCAAATCTCAATAAAGAGTTGGGTGAAAATATGACAAGTTACTTGCAGACTCCAAAAAGCCCACACCTCAGGGACAACAAATTAAATAAGATGTAACAAAGTGCAATTAAAAGCATGCAACATGATTATTAAAATTCATTATAAAAGTAACAAATCACTTCTCTAACCATAATTATGGTTGGTAAATTAAATTTAGAGGAATGCGAAAGTTTTACTTGTCCCACAAGCCTCCAAAAACAACCCCAAAGAAAAATTTGAATTTTTTATGGAGGTGTAGTATTTCTTACTCCAAAATCTGACTTACACAAGCTCTTAACAACTTACACATCCCTTAAAAATTAAACACAAACAACCAAAACCTCGTATATATACTTTCCCATATCCCAATTTAATATATTTAAATTTTAAATCATAATATTTCTCACATTAATCTATCACACTTTTAATTAAATAAAGAAAGGGACACATTACTAATAAAATACATACAACAATAATAAAAGAAACACATTAATAAAATACACAAATCCATGGTCACATATAAAGGTGATCCCCCATGGGAATCCCTAACAAAACAACACACAACATAATAAAATGAGTTGTCATTATGACCTTGTCGAATTCACCTAGAATTCCATTGTGGTTGGTCTCCAATCCCCCGATGTTTTGTTGTGATATTTTTAACCTACAAAATACAAATACCTCCTTCAGCCTCGTGGCCATATCAGAACATCCAATATGATACAAATAAAATCACAAAATCAACTATATAATGAATCACAACAACATCGAAGTAACAACTACATCATTTGCATTTTTAATCAACAACTATATCATCATCATATAATATCCATTTTCTAGATCTACTCATAATATCCAAAATCACATGTCTGAACAACATCCATAAACATCCATGTCAAATAGTATATCATCATCCACATATAAGGTGTCTCTAATAATCATCATGCATCATAATCAAATCTAGATCAATAATAATCCATGATCAAATGTCTAACATCACACTAAGTCAAAACATAATAATGTCTATAATGTAATCACATTATCAAAATAAGTATCAAAATGTGTCAAAGGGAAGTGGGCACTACATCCCCTCCCCTTAGACTCGAATTCCTCCTAGAAGTAATGGAACAAATGTGGAAACCGCACTCACAATGAAGTAGCATCCTCCCATGTAGCTACGGCCTCATCATATTTGTCCCACTACACCCGAACCTGATAAACCTCTCTACCTCTAAGGCCTGTGGTCCTACGATTGAGGATGCAAATGGGCTCCACCATCACCTTCCCTTGATCATGCACCTGTAATTATGTCTAATTCAACACATGAGAAGGATATGTAATATACCTCCCGAGGAGTGAAACATGAAACACATCATGTATGCGAGACAAGTTGGGTGGAAATGCTAGATGGTAGGCAAAAGGACCGATACACTCCAAGATCTCAAAAGGACCAAAAAATCTAGGAGCTAACTTATAATCTTTTCCATAACAAATAGGGCTCTTATGTGGCCTGACACGAAGGAACACCTTTATGCCTACATCAAAACTACGGTCGATCCTATGCTGATCCGCATACTTCTTCTCGCATGTCATGTGCCCCTACAATCTATGTCCGATCAAAAATACATATTGCTCCATGTCCTGTAGAAGATCTAGTCTAAGAGAAACCCCGTCCTCTATCGTGTCCCAGCTAAGAGGTGTCCTGCACTCTCTACCATACAAATCCTGAAAAGGAGCCATGCCTATAGAACTCTGGAAACTATTATTGAAGGAAAAGTCCACTAAGTACAGGTACTCCTCCCATTCAAAATACTGATCCATCACATACATCCTGAGCATATCCTCTAAAATTTGATTCACCCGCTCAGTTTGTCCATCTATCTTAGGGTGATATGTTGTGCTAAAGTTGATTCTCATCCCGAGGACATACTGCATGATAGTCTAGAAATGTGAAGTATACAAAGGATCACGGTCATAAATGATCCAAATATACTCATGCCACTACTCTAGTTGTATAAGTGTTCTTCATCGAAGAAAAGTGATCCACTTTTGTCAATTTATCCACCGTGACCATGATGGCATCATGGTGATATCTCGACATCAATAGCCCAACAATGAAATCCATGGAAATGGTGTCCCACTTCCATTCCGATATAGCATAAGGATAAAGAAGGCCGGCTAGATGCTGATGTTCAGCCTTGACTCTTTGGCACTCTAAAATCCATGACATGAATCCGAGCCACATCTCGACGAAGTCCTCTCTAATGATAAAACAGTCTCAAGGTGGTGTGCATCCTCTTCACCCCGAGGTGGGCTGAATAGGGTCCATGAAGAACATCTACCAAGATGTCCTACCTTAAGCCTCCATCTATGGGAACATAAATGCGGGCTCTGTGCTGAAAAGACAATCGACTCTAAGCTAAAACCATCAAACTTCCCCTCGAGGGGTCTCGTGACTCGATCTCTACTCGTACTAAAATGTAGAAGCTGCCAAGAGGAAGCTGCTAAAGAATCCTACTCCGTAAGTCTTTGCTCACCGAGGTAGCCATAGCCACATGGCTCCATCTCATCGAGAGCATCTTCCACCACATTCTCCTTCCCTTTCACATGCTTGATGTCCATGTCATATTCACAAAGAAACTCCATCCAATGCCGTTAACAAGTGTTGAGATTGGGTTACGTGAAGAGGTGGCGAAGAATCAAGTGATCTGTCTTGAGTGTGAATCTCTGACCAAGCAGAAAATGTCTCCATCAAACCAAAGCATGCACAATTGCCACAAGCTCAAGATCATGAGTTGGATAGTTGAGTTTGTGATCCTTGAGTTTGTGAGACTCGAAAGCCACTACTCTACCATCCTACATCAACACATATCCAATCCTTGCTAAAGAAGCATCTATGCAAACAAAGAACTCACCTTGTGGATCCGGCACTACAAGAATAGGTGTTGTAGTGAGGCACTCCTTCAGTGTCCTAAAGGCCTGCTCACATCTATCTAACCAAACAAACTTCTTCCCTTTCCTCTGAAGGGAAGTGATAGGTGTGCAATTTGAGAGAAGTCCTGAACAAATCTCTAGTAGTAACCTGCTAATCTCCTAAAGATGCACGCCTTAGTCACTGTAGTGGGTGTTGGCCAATCCATAATGGCTCTAATCTTGGAAGGATTGATGGTGATACTTTTCCCAGAAATGATATGACCCAAATATTGCATCTCTTTCTGAAAGAATGCACACTTCTCCAAGTTCCCGTAAAGCTGTTGCTCCTGAAGACACTGAAGAACATGGCGAAGGTGCTCTTCATGCTCCTCATGTGTACCTAAGTATATTAAAATGTCATCAAGGAAGATGAGCATGAAGTGATATAAGAAGGTCTTAAATACCCCATTCATCTGAATCATAAACATTGTGGGCACATTAGTCAAACCAAAAGGCACCACTTTGTGAACTCATAGTGCCCATATCTCATGCGGAAGGCAGTCTTATTAATGTCCACCTCCGAGATCCTCAGCTGATGATACTCTGACTTGACATCAATCTTAGATAAAACTGTGGCTCCCTTCATCTCGATCAAATAATTCATGAATATTTGGAAGAGGATAACAATTCTTTATCATTACCTTGTTCAGATGGTAGTAATCAATACACAACCGCAAGGATCCATCCTTATTCTTCACAAAGATCACTGGTGCACCCCAAGGGGATACACTAGGATGGATAAGGCCTTTCTCTAAAAGACCCTCAAGCTGCAACTTGAGCTCACAGAGCTTTGGGGTGGTCATCGATAAGGTTCTCATGAGATAGGCTCTGCTCCAGGAACTAGATCTATATGAAAATCAATCTCATGTGGGGGTGGTAACCCTAGTAGCTCCCCTAGAAAGACATCTACAAACTCTCTCAAAATGGGATGATCATCTAGTGATGGTCCACTAGACCCATCCTCTTATCATCCACACCGATGTAACAACATACTTCGACAACCCCGTCACATACATCGCTTAAGCTACATAGCGGAGATGGTGCAAATGGAAACGAGTCTCCTAACCCCGAGATCACCAACTCAACTCACAAATAATCTACACAAGATATAGTCTTGTGGTAATAATCCATCATGTCCCTATGTGCAGATAACCAATCCATACCCAAAATGACTCCATACGAGCCCAAAGGAAGGATACGAAGATCCGAGGTAGTGGTGAAAGATCTCAAATCCACTACACACTCCTTAACTAAGGATTCTACAGAGATCTTGGCTCTGAAGCCATCTTGACATCCCAATTAAGACCCGCCTAATTGCCACCAACCTGCATTTCTCTACTAAAGATGGTGCAATGAAAGAATCAGAAGAACCATAATCAAACAATATAGAGGTAGAAATACCATCAATGCTACCTGTGGTCTCAATGACTATGCTATGATGCTTTACTCGGAATTTCTTAACCATTGCATAAATCCTCTGGCTATGTTCCATGTCACTAACAATCAGCTCATAAATCTATGTTACCCTTGTTGTTAGGGTTCTGTGGGAAATCTCTCCAAAAGTGTCAAGTAACTCCACAACCAAAACATCCTCTTGATCCTCCCCAATGAGTAGCACCTCCAGTAGGTTCCTTGCAAGTTCTTTGCGTGGATCCTGATGATTCGGCTGCGGTCTGCTGAGGTCTCTTCTAGCGAGCTCCCGCTGACTAAGCTCTAGGTCCACCCTGTGTTCTGATGGGACCCCTAGGAGAAGGCCCCATACTCCGACCTCTCTATACATCAGCTCCTTGTGGAGGTATGTGAGGTGGGTGGGACGTTGGTCCTACTATTGTGGATTAAATGATGACTATGTTGTACCCTAGCCACCACGAGGAAGGGGTACTGATCCCCTCGGTCTACTATCCTGCATCTGTTGTATGTGGCTCTGGACTCGGAATCTAGCCTGTTGGGTCTTTCCCTAAGTCTCCTCTGTAATATAGGCCTTCTTAACGGCCTATGCTAAAGTCTGTGGATAGTGGATCTACACTACACCTCTAATATCTAAATTCGGGCCCCGAGATAAACCTATGAATCTTTTTGCTCATCCCGCATATACTTGACATACTTGAGTAGATCCAAAATCTACTCTCATAATCTATTACTTGAAAGAGAAGCCTATCGGAGGTCATAGGACTTGTCGATCCTCTCTTTTGTATGAACCTCTCGTGACAAATACCTACTCCGAATCTCTCCTTAAATAGCTCTAGGTCACTATCTCTAAATCTACATGGAGCTTTTGCTACTTTGTCCTCCACCACACTCCTACTCCATCCCTCAAGTAGATGGATCACAACCCAAGCTTTCGTGTTGCTAGAACAAGGAAAAATTTTGAAGCAAATACTCAAGCTCACTAGCTGGACCTCTACCTAAAATCCACCCATGTCACTTGAGTAATGTGATGGTGAAGCTTTAGGATCTCCCGATATGATATGCGGTTGTGGTCTCGACGGCCTCTAGGACTCTCTCGCACACTCATCCTTAAGTCTAGGGTTCCGAGACCTCTCTCTATGCTCTGAATTTTTCACCTTGTCTCCTAGGTGGTGACTCTACTCTGGTCGACTCCGCATGGGAGTTCTCTCCTCTATGCTCCTCATTTGGGTTGAACAAATACTCCGACCCTCAATAGAAGGGGTTGGGTCGAGGATAAAAGTCAATTTGGCATCCACGTGCTCACGGGTCTACCAGGGACACGTGGCACTCCATGATTCACCGTGGGGAGAAGGGATACATGTGGAACGATGGGGAGATTCAGCGAGTTTCGCCAAAGGGGAATTGGGGTGAAAGGCGCATGCAGTCCGTGCACCCGGAAGGGTCGCACCAAGGCAAGGGTGGGAGTGCGGGGCATGGGAGAAATTTTCAAAACTTTCCAAAGAAAAAAGTTTAAAACAAACAAAGGGTCTACCCCTCCGCTAGCACCCAAAGCTGCCACATGGCAGCCTATGATAGGCTGTGGGTTGGCGGGGAGAAATGGAAAAAAATTCAAAAATTTTAAAAAGGTCTAAGGGAAAAAAGTTGCCATGTCTTCGCCGCTGCCCCGTGAGGACACGTGGCACGCTCTAATTAGCTACGGGCTGATGGAGAAAAAGATGAAATTTATCCTCGAGCTAAAATTTTTCAAATATTTTTCTAAGGATTTTCCGACGGGAAATTTTTCCCAAATTTTCCACCAAGGAACAAAAACTTCAAAGTGCCATAACTTGAGCTAGAAATCTCAGTTTTGGAAAAATGAGGACTTTTTGGAAAGCTCTCGATGCCCTCTTTGCATAGGAATCATAAATTTTACTTTTTGATAAAGTTTTAAGGGTCAATTTTGCAAAAACGATCTACAATATTTTAATTAGCAAATTGGTAATTTCTAACTATCAAATTTGATTAAATTGGATCTCCTCCTTCACTCGACATGTCAAACAAACATGGAAGATTTCTCTAGGAAGGATTTAGAATGTTTTAGGGAAGTAAATTTGTTCAATTTCTTCAAGTTACAATTTTCCAACAAGCGACATAAAAATGATTGATAGAGGAATTAGATACGATTTTGCATTAATTTAACATGTCTTCTTAAGATTTATTTATTGATTTGAGTTCATTTATGATACAGCATACTAAATTTTAACATTTCCAAGTTGGTTAATGTGTGCAGTCCGAATCTGTACATTATTCTTAAAATTAATTGCCAGCTTTTAAGTTTGTAATAGAAATTCATTTCAAGGAAAACTCTATATATCCATTTTATCATTTAAGTGTGGTATATAGTTTCTAAAATAATCCAAGGCATTTGGTTGTTCCTAAACAAATCATTTCCATGTTAAATTGTAAAATCTGATTTCCAATATAATATATTTCAAAAATAAACAATACAATATAATTCCCTCATACATACTTCTTCTTCTTTCAATTTTCAAAACGTAGATTCCAATCACAATTTAACATTCCAACTCACCCAAAAATGCAATAAGAGGTAAACCTGCAATTCTTTATTAATTCAAAAGGAGATACATCTTTACATATTCCATTCCTTGAATGTAATTAATAGAGTTATATTTCTTTCCAATAACAATACAAAATGTACATGTCTTTCACAATTCCAATATACATTCTCATAATCAATTACAACATCATTTCTCCATAACATAACTACTACAATTTATCCACATCATGTGGGAAAGGATTACAAATGAATGTGTTTTCACACAAGACTGTCAAACTGTATTTTTCCTTTTGCTCGAAGACAACAACATGCACATTTTCTATTTCTCGGGTTGATCACAACAAAAGAGGGGCAAAGGCAATGCTCTCAACCCAACCAAGACATCCAATGAAAGGAGAAGCATTCCTTCATCTTTGGCCCCGAACCCCAACCAAAATACAATAATAGATGCAATTCAACCCATGGCAACAATTGGATTCCACAACACACATCACTCTTTCACATACGCATTTCCTTTTAAAACACAATTCAACACATAAAAAAATCAATTCACAACTACATTTCAAAACAGAACTCAGGCTTGATCATGTAAGCCAAACAAGCAAGGTCTATGGGGGAAGCTACTTATGCCTCCCAATTGGAATTTGGGCATCCACCAATAACAGACCGCCAAATTAATCCATCACACACAAATCCTTATGCCCCCCACAAATCCCTCCTTATGGCCCCCATAGATTTCCTTATGCCCCCCACAAAGTAAGAAATGCAAGCTATTTATTTTCCATGGTGGATCCCAAATCTAAACTCCCTCCACAAAATTATGATGCCAATGGAATTCACTTATGCCCCCCACATGGATTCCCCACAACCTTCTCTTACACCTTCCCTAAGGCAGTCTACCCAACCAACCAACAAATAAAACAAAGCATGCACTATCCACACAACACAACACAACAAGAAAATGACAGCATATAAAAAGATAGTTAAATTCCTACCTCTCCATGGTTACTCTGGTGTCCAAACAACAAGCTTCGAGATCTAAAACACAGTCCAAAACATAAATCTCTAGGCATGCAAATATTTCTCCAAACTACCTTCAAACACAAGAGATCCAACAAGAAAAATCCACCCCCAAGGAAGTTGCAAAAATTATTCAACAACCCAAAACGGGGTAAGAGTTTGAATTAAATAGAACAGGAGAGAAGAGGATGATGTGGATCCATGATGGATGCCACATCACATATCCTCAAATTCAAACACAAAAGAGAAATTTTCATTCTCTAATGCACAATAAAGAGGTGGGTGAAAATATTACAAGTTACTTGCACACTCTAAAAATCCCACACCTCAAGGGACAGAAAATTAAATAAGATGTAAGAAAGTGCAATTAAAAGCATGCAACATGATTATTAGAATTCATTATAAAAGTCACAAATCACTTCTCCAACCATAATTATGGTTGGTAAATTAAATTTAGAGGCATGGGACGAGTTTTACTTGTCCCACAAGCCTCCAAAAACAGCGCCAAGGAAAAATTTGAATTTGTTATGGAGGTGGAGTATTTCTTACTCCAAAATCTAACTTACACAAGCTCTTACACAACTTACACATCCTTTACAAATTAAATACAAACAGCCAACAACTCATATACATACTTTCCCATATCCCAATTTAATTTATTTAAATTTTAAATCATAAGATTTCGAACATTAATCTATCACACTTTTAATTAAATAAAGAAAGGGACACATTACTAATAAAATACATACAACAATAATAAAAGAAACACATTAATAAAATACACAAACTCATGGTCACATATAAAGGTGATCCCCCCCATGGGAATCCCTAACAAAACAACACACAACACAATAAAATGAGTTGCCATGACGACCTTGTCGAATTCACCTAGAATTCCATTATGGTTGGTCTCCTATCCCCCGATGTTTTGTTGTGATATTTTTAACTGCAAAATATAAATACCTCCTTTGGCCTTGTGGCCATATCAAAACATCCAATATGATACAAATGAAATCACAAACTCAACTATACAATGAATCACAACAACATCAAAGTAACAACTACATCATTTACATTTTTAATCAACAACTATATCATCATCATATAATATTTATTTTCTAGATCTACTCATAATATCTGAAATCACATGTCTGAACAACATCCATGACAAATAGTATATCATCATCCACATATAAGTTGTCTTTAATAATCATCATGCATCATAATCAAATCTAGATCAATAATAATCCATGATCAAATGTCTAACATCACACTAATTCAAAACATAATAATGTCTATAATGTAGTCACAGTATCAAAATAAGTATCCAAAAGGTGTCAAAGGGAAGTGGGCACTACACTTTTGTCATGTTCTTGTTTCTTGGCATTTCCCTTTCCCTTTCCCTTCTTAGTTGTGCTAACTGGTTTCTTGGGTGCCATTGTCTAGGTCCTCCTATCTCTTCAATCACTCGTTGTTACTCTGCTCTTCCACTTCTTCCAACCTTAGATCCCAAACCTTTGAGAAAACCCTCTTAAACTCATGCCCTAGTTTTTCAAACCCTAACTGGGATACTCCTTTCACAATACGGTGCCTTCTCATGACTTCCCTTACGCCCGTGAAATCCCTTCCTTCTGGTTCGCAAATCCAACTAGTTACTCATGCTTCAACCTCTCGATTTTTTTTTCACATGGATCAACTCTAAAGCCCTAGTTCACAAAGATGCAAAACACTTCTTTCTCATATTCGCAAAGTGAAAACAAAAATGCCTTGACCCTTTACTTATATCTTTTCCATCTTTGTAACATTAAATGATACCTTACCTACCACCATACATTAACACTTAATGCGGATTTTTCAAACAAAACCCGACATTCACTCTTTCACTCATGTGCCTAACCTTATGCGACAATTTTCTATCCTTCGGCACAAACCCGACTTTCACGCATTCACTCACGTGTCTAACCTTGTAGGGACACTCCTCCAACATTTTGGTGCATAACCAAACCATATTGACAGAAACTCTTTCACGCGGATACCCCGCATCGAATGCACTTCTACCGTCCTATTTTTTGCTCTCGCCTACCTCGTGTTGTTTATGAACTTATTATTTTCTTGTATGTGGATACCCAATGTAGCATTTTCCTAACACCCATCATTCTTTTTCACCTTTTCCTTGCATGTACTTTCTTTCACAGGGCCATTTAACTAGACTTTGCAATCCAATCCTTCTTGGCACTTCACACTTCAATTTCTTCCATCTTACTCCACCCCACACTAAAATGATGTGTGGTCCTCTGTGCATATACACCTTCACTAGAGAGTAATGAGATTACCGGTGCCCAAGGCACAACACAAAACAACAATGAGAAAGGGAAACACAAGAAAGAAAACTACTCTAGAGAAAATCCTAAGCTAACTAGCAATATTGCCTTATTGACAAACACCAAGAAGACTTATTTATAGTAGGGCTTCAACCTACTCCCATTGAAGTGTCCTAGAAATATTGTCCCATCCAGCACTTGTAACTGGCATGTACCCAAATCAAGGATGTATGAGATGGTGTAAGGACCCAACCAATGCACTTTCAACTTCCCAGGATGGCGCAGAAACTTAGAATCATACAATAAGACCATCTGCCTAACCTCAAACTTCTTGTTCCTGATGTGGTGATCATGCCATGCTTTCTACTTTTCTTTCTCTATGGTTTGGCTCCACCTAGCAAGTGATTGTCTTTCATCCATCTTCATCATTTCATCAATTATTTCTTCCAGTGCTTGCTCATCATCCAGTCCTCCTGCGCATGCTATACGTAGAGAAGGTAACATGAATTCAACTAGTAGGATAGCTTCCACACCAAACACCAATTGAAACAATGTGGCTTTGTTCAGCCTTTTATAAGTTTTCCGATAAGCCCATAACACAGTTGATACCTTGTCATCCCAATCTTGTCTCTTGACATCATAGATCTTAGTTAATGTGTGACTAAGTATTTTATTAAATGCCTCAGCGGTTCCATTTTCTTGAGGGTGGTAGGGAGTAGTTTTGTGATGAGCCACCATGAATTCTACTAACAGATCCTCATGGTCTCATTCAAGAAATGTGTACCCCTATCACTGGTTAAACTTAAAGGGCATCCATACCTCGTGATAATGTTCTCCCACAAAAATCTTACTATTGTAGTTGTTGTACAGTCCTTAGTTAGGGCTTCCTTTTTCCACCTTGTTAGATATTCCATGCAAATGATCACATAGCACAATCCAGTCCTACGCACTACTGGTGCAATAGGGCCTACAAATTCTATTTCCCATTTCTCAAAAGGTTTAGTGCTAGGGATGGGGCACGAAGGCATTTCATCCATCTGTCCTAACTTGCCAATGCACTGAAAATGGTCACACACTTTAAAATACTCCTTACAATCCTTAAACAGGGTCTCCCACCACAATCCTACCATTAATATCTTACGCACGATAGTGTCACTCGCATAATGCCTACCTTTACTTCCTCCATGCACTTCCTCTATGATTTCGAGGTGCTCATGCTCTAAAGCACACACCGTGTAAAATGTCATCACACCCTAGTTTGTATAAGTCCCCCGATCAACATGTAGGGCACGGCGCATATGGCTAATTGCTTCCTCTCTAATGTCTTCATCCCTCTCGGTGCCATACTCATCTTAAGGAACACAAAGAATATTCTCCAAGTCTTAGGGTGTGTTCTCAGTAACCTAAACAATTGTGCATCCGGCATGGTATCTTCAATACTTTGCGCGTCCTTCCCGAATCAATCCTAGACAAATGCTCGGGTCCAAAATTACTCTTTCCTGGTTTGACCACCACGGTGAACTCAAATTCTTGGAATAGCAACACCCACCAAAGATATGTGCCCTTGTAGAACAAGCTTGTTCACCAAATATTTTAATGCCATGTGGTCGTGTAGAAGATAAAAGGAGTTACCAACAGCACGCCTTAGCTTATGGAGTGTGTAGATCATAGAAAATACCTCACACTCGGTCATGGTATAATTCTATCCCTCGCTGGTGTCAACTTCCTGCTTGCAAAGCATAGGGGGTGATCAGCAATTCCTTCATCGGGCTGTGTAAGCACTGCCCCAATGGCCATTCCAGAGGCATCCACATGAACATGGAAGGACTTGTCCCAAGAAGGAAAACGTAATATAGGTGCGGTGACAAGCTTATCTCACAATGTGTTAAACACCTTTTGATGCGCTTCTCCCTAGTGAAAGGCACTTTTATGCCTGATCAACTCTTCTAAAGGTGCGGCTATCTTTGCATACCCCTTGATGAACTTGTGGTAGTAGCCCGTGTGTTGAAGGAATCCATGAACTACGCTTTGGTTGGTTGGCTCCCTAATCCCACAATCATTATAATTTTGGCATGATACACCAACAAGCCTTCTTTGCATATGATGTGCCCCAACAGGGTCCCAAATGGGGTAGCAAATACACACTTCTTGATGTTGATGGATATCCTCAACTGCCAACACCTTTCAAACATCAACCGCAGTTATCACAATGGTCCTTGACCAGTCCATACACGGTCCAATCATCAAGGTACACCTAGAGGAACTTGTGGATGAAGTCCTGGAAATCTTTACTTGTAATGCATGAGAACATAGCGGGAACATTCTTCAATCGAAAAGGAATGACCATATAGTAAAAACTCCCCCACTTGGTGGAAAAAGTTGTCTTTCTCTGGTCTTCCTTTGCAATCCTCACCTAGTGATAGCCTGAGAACCCATCCGTGAAAGAGTAGACTTCACACCCTGCCACTCCTTCCAAGATCTCCTCAATAAATGGGGTTGGAAAAGGATCAATGATACACACTACATTCAAATCCCTATAATCAACACATATCCTTATCCTCCCATCCTTTTTGATACTAATCACCATCAAACTTATCCATTCTAACTCCTCCATAGCTTCTATGATTCCTGATTCTATCATCTTGTCTATTTCCTCCTTGACCTTTACATGTAGATTAGGATTCATTCGGTATGGCCTCTTCCCGACCGGGTGCATGTTGGTTGGATATTTTTCAAACCAAAATATGAGGTTCAACACGATATGGGATTAAATCCCTCCTCAAAGACAGGTGAGGCTGCCTGCTTATTGCTAATCTAAAACATGGTAAACAATATATACAGTATTCACACTAATCTAACCATTGAGGGTTGGGATGAAATCCTGAAATCCACATTCACACGATTCAAGGGTATTTCTTCCTTAAATGAACTGGGTTAGAAATAGTTACAATGAAAGAAGCACAATAGAAAGGAAATGAGAGAAACGTATTTTCTTTCGAGTAAACACAGAGCACGAAATAATCATACGAGTTTTAGATCACAAATATAATGTCCGAAATAATCAGAAACACTAAGATGCTATGCAAAGAATAGCTTAAGATCATGAACATAAGAACACTATCTTAAGTAAGATATATTCCACAACACAAAGTCTGTAAAACAATATCGATTCCTATTCTTCAAAATGATTGAATGAAAACACAAAGTTTTTCTTCTTTCCAATAGCCCCTAAATATTCCAAAAAATCTCGACCCTTTGGAATGCATAAGCATCCCTTATTTATAACAAAAGAAGTAGAGATAAAATAGGCAGATCCTAAAAATAGTGTTTTAACAAGAGTTTTGTTTTGCATGATTCTCACGCAGAGATCAAGTCAAAATATGATTCAAAAATGTGAAAAGAAATGAAAAAGACATGTCGATTTCAAGATTGAAATGACATGAAACGCTGGGACTTAATCAATCATCATCTTTTGTTCCTTCCTCTTTTTCTTCCTCCAGCTGAGACTGTTTGCTCTGAAATTCCTGGAACTTTCGAATTATGCCTTGCATTTCATTCTCATCAGGCGCAGTGGAATGATCATTCCAAATTTCACAGGTTTCATGAACATCGCTGGCAGTGTCGGGAAGCTTTTTCAATCCTTTTCTGAGCTTTCTTAAGGCCTCCAAAGAATACTCAATCCTTACCAACCGATCCATCTTTTCAAGGTCAAATCCGCTTATTGGTTCATGCTGAACAGACTCTTGGATTTGCTTGAAGAGATCATCTGCTGATAGGATACCTGAGTTCCCAACTGACACCTTTGGACAAATCTTCAGCAATTCTTCTTCCAGATCACTTTTCCCATCAATCAATTTATCCCTTGATTCTCTCAACTTACTGCAGGCTTCATTGAGAATCTTTATTCTGAACCTGATGGCCTTGGTCAGCTGGAAATGCTTATCTGTATGTGGGAGAATACCTTCTTCTACCAAGAGATGTGCTGGTATTTGCTTTAACACCTGGAGAGCTTCATAAGTCAAATCAAGATGTCCAATTTCTTGAGAAATCTCCTCATCCATCTTTTCTCCATCCTTCTGAATGTCTCCCACAGATTGATGAACTTCCACAACGCCTGTATCACTTCCTTCCCCGTTGGAGAAACCTTTGGACCCATTCATCGACCACCCTTCCTTGTTTAGCAATCTTCTCAATCAGTAGGTACCGATGAGAAATCGAATCCAACAGAAATGTAAGAAGGTGGTATGGATTCAAGGGGTTTTGAGAATTTAAGCAAAACCTCTATCAATCGCTCTACTTTCCTTTTAAGCTCATCTCTCATTGTTTTTGTTTCTTTCAACTTTTGGCACAAGACGTTTGTGGCATCCCGTGCATCTTGTTGCGCCCCTTCTACTATCACTTTCCTAGAGCCACCCTAGTTATCTCGATAATCGAGGCTGTTATATCCTCTCTAATTTTGTTAGCCGAGTGAGTGGAAATCTCTCGCGAACTTATCTCTGAAGCATCCACCAAAATCCTTGAAACTATTTTGGGCTTCTTGGCCGACTTTGTAGTAGGAGCCTTGAGTGAGCTGAAATCAAAAGATGGTATGGGTACAATCACCTTCCTCTTCCTCGAGTTTACTCGAGTAGCCATCATGCGGCGTATCGAGGAAGTTACACATGTTGTAGAAACTGGTATTCTACTCTCAAGAGGAGAAGATTCTACTATTGGAGGAGGAATAGTTACCAATGTGGTAGTAGATCATATAAAAAGAGGCACAGGAGGGGGCGTGTTGGTAATCACTTGGGTACCAGCAGAGAGGGGTGAAAGTCCAGAGAAAATACTGGCCATTACTGAAGAAGTTGTTGGAGAATAAGGAGGTAGGAGTGGTTGTGTGGAAAGAGGCACAGATCCAGACTCCAAAGCCTTGGATGCAAGAGATAAGGTCTCTTCAGTTGAGCAATCAGCAAATGGTGAAGACAGAAGCTGGCTTCCTCCTTCTTCCAAATTAATTTCTCCTATTTCTGGTGGTGTTGGTGATTCTGGCACATTCACCGTTTCTACTGGAGAAACAATTGAAGAGATTTCTCTTTCTTTCCTCTTTTTGACAATCTTGACCTTTATAGGCTCCCTAGAAGATTTTCTGTCCTTTTCCTTTTTGGAGGGCCCCGCCTCTGAAGCAGCCAACTTTGAAAACTTATCATCTTTAAAATTCATTCCCCAAGAGGAGAGCCATGCTTTGGTGTGAGCAAGGATTAGAGCCGACCTATCTGTAATAGAGGCTTTTTCGCTGGCTGACCAATCAATAGGTGGGAAAACATATTGATCCTCCTTTAGTCCATCATAGGAAAGATCCAAAACACTTTCATTGTCACTACCTTCTGGTAAATCAGCAAGCTCTAGTGTTTGAATCTCAGCAATAGTCAATCTGCTATTATCCTTTCTGCGAACAGCAACCTCATTACGCAGATCCACCCAAATATCCTCTATGTTTGGCCGTGCGTGAAGATGCCGGGTTCCATATGCTCGAGCACTCCTCGGATGTCAAAACCATCTCGAGGCTTCATATGCTTCTTCAATTTGTCCTCAAGTTCATGGACAACATTTTTGGCTTTCACTACTGTTGAGCAAGTATATCTCCCAATAGAAATTGGGAAGGATACAACAGCCTTATGTTTGCTTTGTTGGAATTTATGGAAATCCAACAGCTGCCTAACCAACTCCATCAATATCAGTCTATCCCCTGGATATCGGGGCAGGCGAAAAGGATCTCCCGAGTACATGACCACCCGAAGATATGTAAACTTCTTGAATTGTAAGAAGATACATCCCCATTTAGAAACTTCAGCCCAAGCCTCATCTGAGACTCTTGTCTTCCTCAGCTCAGGGTTTATCCTGCAGATATTTTCATAGAAGAAGGCATCATTCACCCTCCTGAAATGGTCTTTGGACCCCTTCTTTGTCAATTGAGGGAAGTATTGATACACCTGGTTCGCCGTTCTGCTTCCCTTGGTATCCAGCCCGGGATAGTTCCTCATCCCGGCTGCTGCGTATGTGACATATGAAGACATATAAAATTTCCCAGTTGACAAGACCGTTGTCATTTGGGAATCAATCTCATCACTGATGAGAGTTCCCGCCGATCCTCGCTGATTCTTCTTGATGGTGATCATAAATTGATACATCCATCCTTGAAATACATTTGATTCGGGCAAACCAAAAACCCGACTCAGCAGGGTGATGATGTCATTGATTTCTTGGATGAAATCACTCCTGGGGATAATCCTTGGAAATCTGGAGATAGCTGGTTTGGGTTTGATCAGGAACTTCTTGTTCACATGTTTGATGCAGTCTTCCTGATCGTTGTCCCAGGCTTTCTGAGCTGACTTGATGTCCAACTCTCCATACTCGTCAAAATTAGGCAATTTGAGGAGATCATCAAAATAACCTCCATCTAATTTGACCACTACTTCACCTGATTGACTTCTCACAGAACGAGACGCCGAGTCATAACTGGATGCACAAGCCAAAATGAATTCTAGACACTGAGCAGACATGGGAAGACCCGCTGCGAGAGGCAAGCCACTATCGGCTATAGTTTTCATCCATGGAGTTTGGGAGGAACTCCTCACCCTACTCCAGAAATCTTCAATGTCTATATTTCCAAGTTCGGTGTCTCGGATGTCGTAGTTGCAATCAATATACGATGGAGATTCCAGCTTTTTAAACTTATATTTCATTCTTCCTGACTTCTCGGTCTTTTCCTGAGATGGACCAGGGTCCGACATGAAGGATATCGAAGGAAGAAAGTTTTGAAGCTCAAGACACCGCCACCGTGAGAATCGACTCGCTGGATATGCCTAAGAATGGAAGAACCCGACACTGGCGAGGAGGATGTCGGGAAATCTTGAAAACCCGATGCACTGAAACTGTCAGAACTTTGGGAAAACCCGACACGTTTGACAATGTCGGAACTTTGGGAAAGTCCAAAACGTTTGATAATGTCGGAACTTTGGGAAAGCCCGACACTGCCGATGATTTCAAGAACAGAAGATAGCCCGACACTTGTGTTGATGTCGGGAACTCTGGAAAGTCCAGCACGCCAAACCTTCAATATACTTTGGGTCTGCAACACCGCATAACAGCCTTCAAAACCCTAGAAGAGTAAAACAGGTTTTTTTGTTTGTATTTCCAACATGCAATCTCCTTTTAATCATTCATATACCAGGCACATAATAAAATTTTGAGGAAATAGCACCAAATGGTAATTTAGAAGAGATAAACCCTAAAACCTAAACCCCTTTTTTTCAAAATAACTCCAGAAAGAAGAAGAATAAAAATCCCTCAAAACCCAGCAAGAAATTGGGAAGAATCGACGCGCAATCAATCCACAAAAACTAGGAGCAAAGAATGGAGAGAGAAATACCTTAAACCAGAGAAAGGGAAGATCGAAAATAGGTGATTCAATCGAGCACAAACGAGCTTTCGGGTTTCGGAATTGGAAGAGCATGTACGAAAAATCCACGAGTTAAAAATACGTACGGTGAAAATGACGTGGAAATCCACGTATTTATAAGAAAATTGTAATTAATACACTTCAGCTCGGCACGTGCCAACTCACCGACAACTCGGCATGAATGCCATGTCAGCATGTTTGAGAGGTCCGAAAACCCGACACAAGGGGGCTTAGTGCAATTCGGGCTTCGGGTTTCGGAAAACACAAGACATAAAGCATGAGATGTTTAGATGCTTCACAGCTCCGAAAACCCGATACAAAGGACCTAATCAGACTTCGGGTATCGGAGAACAGTGACACAAAACATGTTTTGAATAGGTCATGTTCCGATGCGCCGGAGGTCCGAAAACCCGATTTACTCAATATGAAGCGGGTTTCGGGTTTCGGAAAACAGGCGACACAAAGCATGTTAAAACTCATGTCGAACTGTTGGACAAACCCGAAAACCCGAATTTCTCTAAAAGAGGCCATAATGCAAAATCAACTTCAAAAATTTCGTAGGGGTTATCTAATCATTTTGTCGTGAACTCAAAATGGAGATAACAGCTGGCTCCAGCTGGGGACTTTCTTTGTAATACCAAAGGAAGAGAACTCAGAATCTCTGGTCTCGTAGACCAGAGCCTTATCCATTGGGCTACGGAGAAAAGAAGAAAACCAAAACAAAACAAAACGAAGAAAGAAAGAAAACCAAAAGCAAACACACAACAAAACAAAATAAAATATGTACAATGCAAGAGAGCATCTTGCATTAATGGTGGAACAACTTTAGATGTTGTCCACTGAAAGGCAACGGGAGTAGTCCTCCATCCAGATATGATAGTAGGAAACTATTTTCACCATTCAGCTCATGGATTTTGAAAGGTCCTTTCCACAAAGAATCAAACTTCCCGTGCATTCCTTTTTGTTCTCTTCTCTTATCCCAAAGCAACACCAAATCTCCAATCTGGAAGTTACGCTGCTTTGATTTTTTGTCAAAAATTTCTTCACTCTGCTCTGATGATCTGCTATGCGATCAACCACCTTGATTCGTTCCTCTTCTAGCCTGGCTAGGTACATAACCCTCTTCTCGATAGAATTCTGAAAAGCCGCATCTTCAACCGCTTTTGCCAACTGCAAGGCCGGTAATTCTACTGAGATAGGAATTTCAGCATCAATCCCGTATAGCAATTGGAAAGGAGACATCCCTATGGCTCGCTTTGGAGTGATCTCGATCAGCCCACAATGCATCATACAATGCTTTGTGCCATGTCCTCTGATTTTCATCCACTAGTTTCGATTATGGTAACTGTGTTCTGTTATTGGATTCACTTGCCCATTGCCTTGAGGATAATAATCAGATGAGTGAGCCAGAGTGATGCCAAATCCATAGCAAAACTCAGTTAACTCATGTGATGAGAAATTAGAAGCATTATCCGCTACAATCTTATGAGGTACACTGAATCTGATAATTATATTTTCCTTAAGGAACTTGCAAACAGCTTCAGAAGTTACTTGCTTGATTGGTGCGGCTTCTACCCACTTGGTAAAATAGTCTGTAGCAGTCAGCACGTAGTTATGTCCAGCACTGGAGGTAGGATTCAATGTTCCGATGAAATCAATCCCCCATTGGCGAAAAGGTTCTTCAATCACTACAGGCTTCAGAGGAAGAGCTGCTAACTTGGGGCGACCAACGAAATGTTGACAAGCTTCACATTTGGACACCCATTCTGCTGAATCCCGGAAGAGAGTAGGCCAATAGTACCTAGCCCGTAGGATCTTATACGCTGTTACAGAGGATGAAAAATGTCCTCCGCAAGCTAGGCTATGGAAGGATTCTAATAACTTTTCCTGTTGTGATTTATCAACACAACGCAGGAAAACACCATCAATACCTTTCTTGTATATTGCATTATTCCACAAAAGGTATTTTGCAGATCTCAACTTGACGGTCCTCTTCTCCTTTTGATTTAAATGCGGGGGGCATTCACCATAAGTTAGGAAGAAAGCAATGTCCGTGTACCATTCATCGGTCGTACTCACGAAAAGCACCATGGGCAGCTCTGAAGAAGTGTCTTGAGTCTTTTCATACTCTGCTTCGGCATGATTTTCTGCAATTAATTGGCACAGGCCCCTTCCTCGTACCAACTTGGTAGGCCTGATGTCTAAATCATACTCCTGAACCTTAGCTATCCAAGTACCTCGTTGACTTCCCAGCTCTTGTTGAGTCAGAATGGATTTAATAAAAAGAAGATTGTGAATGAGAACGCGAGTATGGGAATTCAGCACATAGTACCTGAAATGTTTCACTGCTCACACCACCGCATAAGCATGCTTTTCAATCTGTGACATCTTCAATTCATGTTCTTTCAATGGACAGCTCATGAACGCGATGGGAGCTTCGATGCCTTCCCCATTTTCCTGCATCAGGATGGCTGACACTGTGTGGGCAGAGGCGTAGCTGTACATGATGAAATCTTTCTTGAAGTCTGGACATACTAAGATAGGAGCACAAGCAACTGCCCTTTTGATTTCTTCGAATGCAAGCTTCCCTTCTGTACTCCATCGAAATGGAACTTTTCCTTTCATCATTCCAAGGATATCCTTGGTTTTGTCAATAAATCAGGTACAAACCTTCTCAAGAAATTAACCTTTCCGAAGAAAGAATGAACTCCGGTTTTACTTGTGGGTAAGGTAAGGCTCTGAATAGCCTTTACCCTTTCTGGGTCAATTTTGGTTCCTTCTTTAGTCACAATATGACCCAGCAGCTTTCCTTCGGTCACCCCGAACATGGACTTCTTGGGATTCAATGAAATCCCGTGACGCCTGCATCTCAAAAGTACTTGTTCTAAATGATCATAATGATCACTCCATTTTTAGAGAAAATGGTCAAGTCATCCAAATACACAACTATGACCTTGCCCATCAGATCTCTGAATGCCAAGTCCATAGCTCTCTGAAAAGTGGCTCCGGCGTTGATCAAGCCGAAAGGCATCCTCCTGTAAGCAAAGGTACCCCATGGGGTCGTGAAGGCCATCTTGTGTTGATCCTCTGGTGGTTACCTCGACTTGATTATATCCCGAAAATCCATCGAGCATGGATAGCATTTCTGATCCAGTAACAGTTTGTAATACCTGATCCATGATAGGCAAGGGATAGTTATCCTTCAGTGAGGACTGATTCAAGTTCCGGAAGTCAACACAAATCCAGATCTCGCCATTCTTCTTCCTGACAGGAACAATGTTTGCAATCCAAGTGGAGTGATGGATTGGGAAAATAATTCTGGCATCTAACATCTTCTGAATTTCTGCCAGGATAGTTCCTGAGATCTTGGGATTGTAATGTCTTTGCTTTTGTCTGTACGGCTTCACATCAGGCTTCAAAGGGATACTGTGTTGTACATCTTTGGGCTTGAAGGATTTTAAATCTGCATAAGACCAGGCCAACACATCGATGTATTTCTTTAAAAGTGAAGTAAATCTTGCCTTCTCTTCAGGAGAACAACATTTCCCAATATTCACCATCCGAGGTTGATCAGACGAACCTAGATTGATTTGATCTACTTCAGAGGAAGAAACTCCTTCGACTTGCCTTTTGTTTTGGATAAAACGATCATGCTTATCAAACAAGCCCTCCAAAGAAACCAAACCTTTAGGTATCTTGTTGCCTTTCAGCTGGATAAATTCACCATCAACCTCCTGATATGGATCTGAAATAGTTTCACGGAAGGCTGATTCTGAACCTTCAAAATATAACTCACTGAAATTGTCAGCCTTTTCTAGAAAAGCCAACACCTGTTGATCATCATTGAACACTTGCCAATGAGTTGCATTATCTGGGATACTGGGACGATACACAATCTCGATAGAGTATGTATCTTGCTTGAACTGAGGATGAGGAAGAAGAAGGGATGCAGATACGGCCAAAGAATCAGCCTTGTCATTATAATCTCTCAAAACTGCCTTAATAGAAAATGCATCAAAGCATTCTATACTATCCCAAACTTTATTCCGGTAATGTTTCAACCGATCATTTTTCACCTGATATATACCCCTGACCTGATTGACAATCAGCTCCGCATCTCCCTGAACCTTGAGATTTCGGATTCCCTTCTGTCTGGCCAATTCTAATCCTAATAACAGGGCTTCATATTCGGCCGTGTTGTTAGTATTATCAAATTGCAACTTGTAAGCTGATGGGAAAATCTCGGAGCTAGGAGATATAAGGACAACACCAGCACCTGATCCAGAGGTTGAGCAGCTACCATCAAATTCGAGCATCCAAATAGCATTGGGATCTTCTTCTTCAACATCTACAATGGGTATCTCTGAAGTCATGAAATAATTCCCAAAGCTAGCATCTTCGAAAAGAATCTGAGCTTTTGGATCATCTGATTTGGTCACCAAATACTTCACCTGTGGTTCAGGATGAAGAACCTGATGAACCCCATTGACCGGGATCTTAGCTTTGGTCCAATCCATATTAATCTCTCCTCTGACGTCTTTACAAAAACCTCTACCCAAGAGGATACCGTAAGCTGCAGGAATGTCGGCAACCAGAATAGTCATTTTCACTCTCTTCTCAGGGAAGGCAACAAATGCAAACTGTGCATCTTTGATTTGACCAATCAAAGGGACTTGTTTAGTTTCCATGGAATAGCACCGTCCATATGACTTAGTCAAAGTAAGTCCAAGGGCATGGGCCACTTTTGCGGGCATAACATTATCAGAGGCCCCTGAGTCGATGATGCAATTGCTGAGTTTAAACCCATTTATAAGTAGAGACAAATAAAATGGTTCAATCTTTCCTGAGGAAGAAGCAGAGGTCAGATTGTTCTGTGGTGGGAGTTGAGTAGGATTTGGAAGGAGACCTTTTGAAGGTGATGGAACAGCCACTTTACTTCTGATGAACTTGGCCAGCTTTTCAAACTGTTCAGGATTCGACTGAAGGTATTCTGCTTCTGACATTTGAATTTTGGTTCTCTTTGCATGATCAACAATGTCAAAAGCAGTATAAGAAGGAATGATGGTAGGCTCAGTCTAATTACATGAGCTTGTGCTGAGGCACTGATCTTAGGAGAAGGAGAATAAGGAGCAGCTGCCTTTTTGGTAACCTCTCTTTCAGTTTGCGCCGAAATAGGGGTACCCCTCTTAACTATGGATATGGGAGGTTCCTTATTCTTCTCCTTAGTGTTTTCAAGAGGTTTTCTGGGATTCTGAGATTGGGACCGAGTGAAGACAGCAAATGACTGACCATCTGGCGCACATTCATCTTCATCGTATTCCAAATACCCAATGTTGGAGTCTCCCGGTGACTCGTCATAAGACTCATCAGCATATCCTGAAGCTTCGAAAGCCTCACGAGAATCTTGTTCTTCTGGTTCATCGTCTTCTTCAATTATTTCTACTGCTGCATTGACTGGAGGAGCTTCAATTGCTAGTCTTGGTTGAGCAGGAGTTAACCGTGGCCTATCTCTGGCAGGTGCACCATTGTTGTTATTGAAATTCCGTCTAGGGATATCCCGATACGGAACATTGCTCACCTGCTGGGACATTTGCTTTTTTAAAGCAATCAAATCATTAGCCATTTTTTGAAACATAGGATCAGTGTTACCTTGAGAAGAACCTTGATTTTTGAGTTTGGGTATGTCTTTCTTGATCCTTCCGCCAAGATGAGATCATCCTCTATTTCAGTAGCTGTTGACTGAGCAATAGCCAAATCTGGGATAACCGACCTTCTTAATAAAAAGCTTATATCAGGAGGTTGAGCATTGATGAAGAAGCATTTTTGGTTTTCCAGAGTAGGTACAGCTATTTCTGGAATCTTCCGGATCAGCTTGTTGAACTTTGCCACAAATTCCCACATAGGTTCATGTGATTCCTTCTTCATATGCGTGAGCTGAGCTAACAAAGCATGGGAATCTTTGGCTGGTTTGAAACGTGCTTCGAACTTAGTCCGCATGGTAGCCCAGTTTGGAATGCATGCATTCGGGAGGTGATAAAACCATTCAGCTGCTGCACCCTGCAACGTTTCAATGAAGAGTCGAACGGAGACATCTTCGTGGGCTACTCCGAGAACACCGCATGCAACAAAGAAAGATGTTATGTGCTCGTTAGGATGCTGCTTCCCATCCCCATTGAACTTGGGAATGTTTTTACGCGATCCACGTGGTAACTCATTCAATGGAGGAGTCAAAGAAAGAGGACCAATAACTGCGCCCCAAGGCACAGGTTGAACCGCCATCCTTCTGAAAAGAGTGCGTACAGGGATCCGAGTATCAGACAAGAGTAGTGCATGACAAGTTGCAGATGCTTCCTGTTCCACAGGATCCGGTTTCTCCGAACAGGCGAAGAACTTCTGGTTCGGTTAGAGACAATGCTGTCGGGAGAAAGACTGAAATTGTGCTGTTGCAGTAACTCAAAGAGTGGATCAATTTCACCTTGAGCTCGGCGGGACCGAGTAAAGATCTTCCTGGCCAGCTTGAACTGAAAGGAGATCTTGTTGAAAATAAGGCAAATACGGAGTCGCCAGACACCGAGAGGATAAGCTTTATACTATAGATCCGTATTCCCAACTGAGTCGCCAAAAACTGTTGGTTGGATATTTTGTCAAACCAAAATATGAGGTTCAACCACAGTATATGGGATTAAATCCCTCCTCAAAGACAGGTGAGGCTGCCTGCTTATTGCTAATCTAAAACACGGTAAACAATATATACAGTATTCACACTAATCTAACCATTGGGGGTTGGGATGAAATCCCGAAATCCACATTCACACGATTCAAGGGTATTTCTTCCTTAAATGAACTGGGTTAGAAACTGTTACAATGAAAGAAGCACAATAGAAAGGAAATGGGAGAAACGTATTTTCTTTCGAGTAAACACAGAGCACGAAATAATCATACGAGTTTTAGATCACAAATATAATGTCCAAAATAATCAGAAACACTAAGATGCTATGCAAAGAATAGCTTAAGATCATGAACATAAGAACACTGTCTTAAGTAAGATATATTCCACAACACAAAGTCTGTAAAACAATATCGATTCCTATTCTTCAAAATGATTGAATGAAAACACAAAGTTTTTCTTCTTTCCAATAGCCCCTAAATATTCCAAAAAATTTCGACCCTTTGGAATGCATAAGCATCCCTTATTTATAACAAAAGAAGTAGAGATAAAATAGGGCAGATCCTAAAAAATAGTGTTTTAACAAGAGTTTTGTTTTGCATGATTCTCACGCAGGAGATCAAGTCAAAATATGATTCAAAAATGTGACGAAACAGAAATGAAAAAGACATGTCGATTTCAAGATTGAAATGACATGAAACGCTGGGACTTAATCTGAATCATCATCTTTTGCTCCTTCCTCTTTTTCTTCCTCCAATTTGAGACTATTTGCTCTGAAATTCCCGAACTTTGAATTATTCCTTGCATTTCGTTCTCATCGAGCGCAAATGGAATGATCATTCCAAATTTTCGCAGGTTTCATGAACATCATTGTAGCAGCGTGTCGAGAAGCTTTTTCAATCCTTTCTCGAGCTTTCTTAAGGCCTCCAAAGAATGCTCAATCCTTACCAACCGATCCATCTTTTCAAGGTCAAATCTGAGCATTGGTTCATGCTGAACAGACTCTTGGATTTGCTTGAAGAGATCATCTACTGATAGGATACCTGAGTTCCCAACTGACACCTTTGGACAAATCTTCAGCAATTCTTCTTCCAGATCACTTTTCCCATCAATCAATTTATCCCTTGATTCTCTCAACTTACCGCAGTTTCATTGAGAATCTTTATTCTGAACCTGATGGCCTTGGTCAGCTGGAAATGCTTATCTCGTATGTGGGAGAATACCTTCTTCTACCAAGAGATGTGCTGGTATTTGCTTTAACACTTGGAGAGCTTCATAAGTCAAATCAAGATGTCCAAGTTCTTGAGAAATCTCCTCATCCATCTTTTCTCCATCCTTCTGAATGTCCCCCACAGATTGATGAACTTCCACAACGCCTTGTATCACTTCCTTCCCCTGTTGGAGCAACCTTTGGACCCATTCATCGACCACCCTTCCTTGTTTAGCAATCTTCTCAATTGTAGGTACCGATGAGAAATCGAATCCGACAGGAACAGAAGAAGGTGGTATGGATTCAAGGGGTTTTGAGAATTTAAGCAAAACCTCTGTCAACTGCTCTACTTTCCTTTTAAGCTCATCTCTGCTGTCTTTTGTTTCTTTCAACTTTTAGCACAACACATTTGTGGCATCCCGTGCATCTTGTTGCGCCCCTTCTACTGTCACTTTCCCTAGAGCCACCCTGGTTATCAAATAATCAGAGGCTGTTATATCCTCTCTAGTTTTGTTAGCTGAGGGAGTGGTAATCTCTGCGAACTTATCTCTTGAAGCATCCACCAAAACCCTTAAAACTATTTTGGGCTTCTTGGCCAACTTTGTAGTAGGAGCCTTGAGTGAGCTGAAATCAAAAGATGGTATGGGTACAATCACCTTCCTCTTCCTCGGAGTTTGCTCGAGTAGCCATTGCAGCGTATCAGAGGAAGTTGCACATGTTGTAGAAACTGGTATTCTACTCTCAAGAGGAGAAGATTCTACTATTGGAGGAGGAATAGTTACCAATGTGGTAGTAGATCCAATAAAAAGAGGCACAGGAGGGGGCGTGTTGGTGATCACTTGGGTTCCAGCAGAGAGGGGTGAGAGTCCAGAGAAAATACTGGCCATTACTGAAGAAGTTGATGGAGAATAAGGAGGTAGGAGTGGTTGTGTGGAAAGAGGCACAGATCCAGACTCCAAAGCCTTGGATGCAAGAGATAAGGTCTCTTCAGTTGAGCAATCAGCAAATGGTGAAGACAGAAGCTGGCTTCCTCCTTCTTCCAAATTAATTTCTCCTATTTCTGGTGGTGTTGGTGATTCTGGCACATTCACCATTTCTACTGGAGAAACAATTGAAGAGATTTCTCTTTCTTTCCTCTTTTTGACAATCTTGACCTTTATAGGCTCCCTAGAAGATTTTCTGTCCTTTTCCTTTTTGGAGGGCCCCGCCTCTGAAGCAGCCAACTTTGAAAACTTATCATCTTTAAAATTCATTCCCCAAGAGGAGAGCCATGCTTTGGTGTGAGCAAGGATTAGAGCCGACCTATCTGTAATAGAGGATTTTTTTCGCTGGCTGACCAATCAATAGGTGGGAAAACATATGTATCCTCCTTTAGTCCATCATAGGAAAGATCCAAAACACTTTCATTGTCACCTGTACTCTGGTAAATCAGCAAGCTCCAGTGTTTGAATCTCAGCAATAGTCAATCTGCTATTATCCTTTCTGCGAACAGCAACCTCATTACGCAGATCCACCCAAATATCCTCTATGTTTGGCCTATGCAGATGCTGGGTTCCATATGCTCTGAGCACTCCTCGGATGTCAAAACCGTCTCGAGGCTTCATATGCTTCTTCAATTTGTCCTGAAGTTCATGGACAACATTTTTGGCCTTCACTACTGTTGAGCAAGTATATCTCCCAATAGAAATTGGGAAGGATACAACAGCCTTATGTTTGCTTTGTTGGAATTTATGGAAATCCAACAGCTGCCTAACCAACTCCATCAATATCAGTCTATCCCCTGGATATCGCAGGTGAAAAGGATCTCCCGAGTACATGACCACCCGAAGATATGTAAACTTCTTGAATTGTAAGAAGATACATCCCCATTTAGAAACTTCAGCCCAAGCCTCATCTGAGACTCTTGTCTTCCTCAGCTCTGGGTTTATCCTGCAGATATTTTCATAGAAGAAGGCATCATTCACCCTCCTGAAATGGTCTTTGGACCCCTTCTTTGTCAATTGAGGGAAGTATTGATAACCTGGTTCGCCGTTCTTCTTCCTTGGTATCCAGCCCGGGATAGTTCCTCATCCCACTGCTGCGTATGTGACATATGAAGACATATAAAATTTCCCAGCTGACAAGACCGTTGTCATTTGGGAATCAATCTCATTGCTGATGAGAGTACCCCAGTCGATCCCCGCTGATTCTTCTTGATGGTGATCATAAATTGATACATCCATCCTTGAAATACATTCGATTCGGGCAAACCAAAAACCCGACTCAGCAGGGTGATGATGTCATTGATTTCTTGGATGAAATCACTCCTGGGGATAATCCTTGGAAATCTGGAGATAGCTGGTTTGGGTTTGATCAGGAACTTCTTGTTCACATGTTTGATGCAGTCTTCCTGATCGTTGTCCCAGGATTTCTGAGCTGACTTGATGTCCAACTCTCCATACTCATCAAAATTAGGTAATTTGAGGAGATCATCAAAATAACCTCCATCTAATTTGACCACTACTTCACCTGATTGACTTCTCACAGAACGAGACGCCGAGTCATAACTAGATGCACAAGCCAAAATGAATTCTAGACACTGAGCGGACATGGGAAGACCCGCTGCGAGAGGCAAGCCACTATCGGCTATAGTTTTCATCCATGGAGTTTGGGAGGAACTCCTCAACCTACTCCAGAAATCTTCAATGTCTATATTTCCGAGTTCGGTGTCTCGGATGTCATAGTTGCAATCAATATACGATGGAGATTCTAGCTTTTTAAACTTATATTTCATTCTTCCTATCTTCTCGGTCTTTTCCTGAGATGGACCAGGGTCCGACATGAAGGATATCGAAGGAAGAAAGTTTCGAAGCTCAGAAGACACTGCTCACTGTGAGAATCCTGACCTGCTGGATATGCCGGAAGAATGGAAGAACCCGACACTGGTGAGGAGGATGTCCGGAAATCTTGAAAACCCGATGCATTAAAACTGTCGGAACTTTTGAAAAACTTGACACGTTTGATAATGTCGGAACTTTGGGAAAGCCCGACACGTTTGATAATGTCGGAACTTTGGGAAAGCCCGACACTGCCGATGATTTCAGGAACAAGATAGCCCGACACTTGTGTTGATGTCGGGAACTCTGGAAAGTCCGGCACACCAAACCTTCAATATACTTTGGGTCTGCGACACTGCATAACAGCCTTCAAAACCCTAGAAGAGTAAAACAGGTTTTTTTGTTTGTATTTCCAACATGCAATCTCCTTTTAATCATTCATATACCAGGCACATAATAAAACTTTGAGGAAATAGCACCAAATGGTAATTTAGAAGAGATAAACCCTAAAACCTAAACCCCTTTTTCAAAATAACTCCAGAAAGAAGAAGAATAAAAATCCCTCAAAACCCGGTAAGAAATTGGGAAGAATCGACGCGCAATCAATCCACAAAAACTAGGAGCAAAGAATGGAGAGAGAAATACCTTAAACCAGAGAAAGGGAAGATCGAAAACAGTGTGATTCAATCGAGCACAAACGAGCTTTCGGGTTTTGGAATTTGAAGAGCATGTATGAAAAAACCACGAGTTAAAAATACGCACGGTGAAGATGACGTGGAAATCCGCGTATTTATAAGAAAAATTGTAATTAATACACTTCAGCTCGGCACGTGCCAACTCACCGACAACTCGGCATGAATGCCATGTCAGCATGTTTGAGAGGTCCGAAAACCCGACACAAGGGGGCTTAGTGCAATTCGGGCTTCGGGTTTCGGAAAACACAAGACATAAAGCATGAGATGTTTAGATGCTTCACAGCTCCGAAAACCCGATACAAAGGACCTAATCGGACTTCGGGTATCGGAGAACAGGTGACACAAAACATGTTTTGAATAAGACATGTTCCGATGCGCCGGAGGTCCGAAAACCCGATTTACTCAATATGAAGCGGGTTTCGGGTTTTGAAAGCTAGGCGACACAAAACATGTTAAAACTCATGTCGAACTGTCGGACAAACCCGAAAACCCAAATTTCTCTAAAAGAGGCCATAATGCAAAATCAACTTCAAAAATTTCGTAGGGGTTATCTAACCATTTTGTCGTGAACTCAAAATGGAGATAACAAAGGCACACCTTCCTTCAACTGAATTCTCATTTCCCCCAAGGAGTGGTGAATGCCTTTGATCTCATGATACCCGCGTGTGAACAAATCCTCAAACTCACGTAAAAGATCAATGATCTTAGAGACTTCTTTCTCTGACCAATAATCTCCAATGATAGCTTCCTTGGGTTCCACCTCCGACCTAATGTTAACCTTATTTTTCTTTAAAGGCGCATGATAGGCACATGTTGTCTCATCAACACTATCCATTACTTCACGCGAGCCTAGAGAATTGTTAACCTCCAAATTTTCCATCTCTTCACCATCTATGACATAGACCATCTTTCCTTTTTCTTTCACTGCACACGCGCGCTATAACCAAACCTCATTATATTCATCTTCACCAATTTTTCCACCCAAACATGGCTCTCCTAGAAATTCTACAAGCCTAACCTCTTATTTGGCATTATCCCCCATCGTAAGATGCTTGACCTCCTATAATTCCTTATCCACTGATGGTTTGGTTCTTCGATACTCAAATGTTTGGGACGAGATCAGCTGTTAGTGCTTGCCAAATCCTTGTTTGGCAGTGTGTCTTAGAGTGGATGTACCATGTGCGCGTGTAACCCTATAGTGTAGAATACAGTTTGTGGATCCAAAGGGGTGGTGGAAAATTCTCTCGTGCCTTCTCTCCATACTCTCTCACATGGTTGGATGTGGAAAGAAGCGGGCTCACTACCCCGGTAGTATTTGATGTTGGTGGGCACGTTACTTCTAGAGAACTAGACAAAGAGGGAAATTATCACTTCATACCACTTCGAAGGTTATCGTGATGTCTTGCCCACTAGTGCATAGAAGTTCCGGTAGGACATAACTTAGCATCCCTCTTCACTCCTTTTCTTCCTTCCACTGATCTTCCATCTTCTACAAAAGGATCTTAGGGAAGGCTCCTCCTAAGTACTTAGGTAGCTCCTTTCCTCCGGGTGCCAAACTTGGTGCGTGCCTTTGTCACCCTTGTCACCGATCCTCTCAAGTGTTGTTTGATTAACTCATAGGTTCCATGCACCCAATTATCACATGCTATACTAGTGGTGTCACTCACCGACTGAGCATCTTCAAACTGGATAACTCCATTGGTAGGATGGATTATCTTTGGATCCTTGATTGAGCACACATATATCCTATCTCAGGACCTCTTCTCCCAAAGGTTTGGTATAGGGTGTTGACTTCCCATCAGCCAGGGGTATGATGACATGTTCCTCTTCATTTTCAAAGCTGATGTACCCCTTGTTAAACCAAAGATTTGCATTTTTCTTATAACACCATGGGCACCCAAGTAGTGTTGGGAAATTGTCTGCCTTAGCGAGAGATAAGAATTTGAAGTCGCCAGTAAACTTGGCTCCCTGAATGATGATAGTTGCATCCTTTAGGACACCTATAGGCATTTCCTTTGTTTTGTTTGCCATATATAACACATTTGAAGATGACTATAATGCAGGCCTTCCCATCTGATGCCAAGCATCCAAAGTGAGAACATTGACCTCCACGCCTGTGTCGATGAGGATATTGCTAAGGAACCATCCATCCACGAATGCATTTAATGTGATCTCCATATCATAGTCAAGGTTGTGAGGGGGAAGGTTTTCATGCAAGACTTACCTCTCACGCTCTTCTCCCGTGTGTGGTACCTTCGCTCTCAACCATGCTCCTAGCAAGGGAATAATATTCTCTTGCCTTAGCATCCTGCATACTTCCTTGACCTCATCCAAGTCATCTTTTGGTGCCTCAACCCTCCTTCTTTCTCTTCTCTCTTGGATTTCTCCTTTAAACACTAGATTTCTCCTTGCAAACTTCGAATCACATCCATGGTATCTTAATATACCTCTTTTTGATGCGCAGGGTCTAGGTACCTTCTATGTACCACTTCTTCCCTTGAAACCAGGTTCTTCTACCTTAGCATTTCCTTTGTGCGCATAGACTCTACCCTTGTGGTTACTAAAATAGGTTCCAAGCTTGCATCGCTGCGCTATTCATGGCATTCATTGGGTGTCCGATTTCTTAATGCTTACTTGTTAGTGCAAATTCACAAAGACCCCAAAATGACCTATGGATCAGCGTTTCTAAGGTAATGTCATTTGGTGTGAATGCATAACATTGAGCTTTCCCAAAGTGTGGGACCTTTACAAATGGGGAAAGCTCTCCAGAGAAGGTTGGTTCCTCTTCCTAAACTACCTACCACAAGCTATTCCAGTGTAGGCAAGCTAATCTAATCCTAATATAACTATGCCAAGGAGATAGAGAGAGAGAAAAGAGGGAAAACAGAGCCTACACTAAAATGGTGATACACCAGAGAAGGAAAATGTTGAACATCTATCAAAACTACCATGGAACAAGAAAATGTGAGCAATGGGAAGGATGGATAAGTGCATCACAAAACCAAGGATGGATTTCACACAAAAAATGTTCCAAAACTCCATGAAGACAGCTCCAAAACCTGCAATGAACATTCAAACATGCACAAATACCTGCAATGAAGAGAAGAAAGAAGAAAACAAGTAAAAACAAGCAAGGATGGACAAATGCATCATGAAACACGTTTTTATTGCTCCAAAATTTTACACAAAACATCATTTCATGGGTAACAGGAAAAAAATGCCATTACAGAGCAGGGGAAGAGGTTCAAACTCCTTTTTCAACCTTGGGGAAGAAAATAAGGGAGAGGTAGAAAAGATCGATGAGCAACTTTACAAATGAGCCAAAACTGGCTTTTATCACAAAGCTAGAATGAAGAAAAGTGAAAAAACGTGGGCAAATTTGATTTGCAACTCCAACCACCAACAAATCCTTCTAATTATCCTACAAAATGATGGGTTCCATGGAAAAGCCCATACTTCAAAGTACATTGCTCTGCAGAAAAAACAACCCATACTTCATTAAATTTGGTGGTTGGGAACCATTTCTACGTTTTTGCATGCCAGGGACGTTTCTCCATTTTTCTCCCACAAATCTCCATCAAAATACAAAATTGAACCCTCCATCATGTAGAGAATTTTACCAGCTTTCCAATGACACCAAGAATGCAAAAATCTAAGCTCTGGATCAAAAGTTATGCCCTCTAAAGATTTAGGGCAAAATTAGGGCAAAAATGGATTGGTGGGCCAAAACTTTAAAATTTTCCCTTTTTTGAATTTGGGAAAATTTCCCCAAAAATCCTCGCACACCGCTGCTCCACCGCCACGTGTCATCATCCCATTGGTCTGCGGGTTCAAATGGTCCTTCTACCTTTTTTGAATTTTGGAAACATTTCCAAATTCCTCCGCGCCCCGCCAATAAGGGACACATGTCACCACCCTATTGGTGCATGGGGATTTAACCAAAAATTCCACTTCCTTCTCCACGAGCTTTTGGGCCAAAATTTTCCTTTGCACCCTTTACCATTTTGGCAAAAAGCCAAAATTTACTCTTCCGCTCCACCTCCCGCCGACCTCATGGACACATGGTGGCCTCCTATTGGTCCATGGGCCTTCAAGCAAAATTTTCTATTTCCTTCTCCGTGGGCTTTCGGGCCAAAATTTTCCTTTACGCCCTTTACCATTTTGGAAAAATACAAAATTTACTCCACCACTCCGCCTCCCACCGACCTCATGGACACATGGCGGCCTCCTATTGGTCTATGGGCCTTCGAGCAAAATTTTCTATTTCCTTATCCATGGACTTTTTGGCAAATTTTTCAACTCGCCTCAACTGACACGTGGCACCTCCTCATTCGACACAGACCTCAAGCCATTTCTTTTCCTCTACGGGCCCGCTGGGAAAAATTTTCCTTTACACCCCACCCACTCTTTGGTGATTTTTCCAACTTACCCCGTTGGCCTACCATTCGCCCTACCACGTGGCACATTCCTATTGGTTGTGGGCCTTCCTAGGGAAAATTTCCCTCAAAAACTCTGCCGAGCCATAACTTGAGAAATACAAGGAGTTAGGAGGAAAATTTTACCTTTCTAGAAAGGTGAGGAAAAATCCTATCTGATGGGATCATTTCCTAGAATCTTTTGAGTACCTAAAGCATGCCAAAAATTCATTTAAGTGCTAGCAAAGGAGAAGAAGGAGGAGTTAGCCAAAAATAAGCATGGGGCTTATTTTGGATAACACTTATCATTACAATGCCCTTGTCCTTTCGGTGCTATTAAATCATATGCTCAAACAACTCAGGGCATTCCTCATACTTGTGCTTCTTTCCACACCATGAGCACTACAAAATATCTGGGCACTCATGCTTATAGTCATCTATAGACCCACAATTGAAACAGATTCCACGCAAAGTAACTCACTTCTTCCTCCTCTACTGGTTACCACAACCACGGAATCATCGTGAAATCTTCTTCCATGTGTGCTTTCATCTGCACTCTCCTCATAACATCCATCATCACCTTTAGAACTACTAGCAATGTTGGTCTAGTGTACCCCATGATCAATAGATTCATGGATCTGGTCAATGATTCTACAATCCTTAGTATCATGGGTTGTAGAGGTGCAGATCTTATAGTAGCATGACACATTCTTCTCGCATCGTGTGCTACAATAGGGGATATTTACTCGCATCATGGTCCCCATGAAAAATCTCACAATCTATTGTTATGGTGCATACTGTCCTTTGGGGGCAATTATCCTTGACATGCCCCTTTACTTCAGAATCTGTACACCATAACCCACTGTGAGTCTCATGTGCTGAGTTGGTAGAAAAATTCTCCAACTACTTAGCCATAGCAGTGATTTGAGCCTCCAAAATGGGTTAACACCAGTATCAACACTTCCAAATGACCTCGGCACGCAAAGCGGCCTCCAACGCTTCACACGGGTTTGTGATAGTTTTATGAGATGAAGCTCTTCTGAAGGGTGTTATCAACCCTCCAACAAACCATTAAGCATGTTGTGAAGGATGAATGTCATATGACAATTTTTATAAGAGAGTCTTAAACCGCACATCATACTCCCACACACTCTCTCGCCATCCCTTGTGAATCTCCTTCAAGGTGCCTTGATACTCTTTTGTTTGAACTCAACAATGTGGAATTCTATTAGGAAGGCATTCTTTAGAGCAAGATAATCCACCACCGTCTCGATGAAGGTCATATTTCCTATAAAAACTATGTGCACGCCCGCAACGTCGTTACTAAACTAACTTTCCTTCCGCACCTTGTGGGCTAGTGATCCCTTTAACGCGTCATAGCGGCTCACACTTGTGAACATGGTCTCGAGAATCTTCAATACCTCTATACTCAAAAATGTAATGATGTCTCAAAGAAAACATGAGGGGGTTCCCGAGGTCCTTGTCCTCCCGAGCGATCATTGGTTTCTCTCGGTGTTTCCTCCGCCATTTGGATCCACCGTGCCCACTAGGTCCTGTTCCACCAAATCCACCTGGATCCACCAAGTCCACCAGATCACCGGTTCTGCTTCTACCAGATCCACCGGATCTACTGGATCCACCAGTCCACGAGGTCTTGTAGTAGTCGCGCCAAGGGTCCCCATAGTCCCACTGAACTACATGCTAACGATTTGTGATGATGCCCCACTACCAATAGTGTACCCTGCGCCACTCCCGAAGCCACTCCTGACGCGAGACCGAAGGCTTGTGTGCTTTCTCCTTGGCCAAAAATCCCTCCAAAACTAGAATTAGTGTATCCATAGAAGTTCCAAACAATAAATTATCTCTCCCGAGTGCAGATTGGTCACTCCCACCGATACCAATTTGACTAACAATAGTCTCCCCTTGATCTAGAAATCCAAGTGCCAAGGTTTGGTCACTAGGTTGGTTTAGACACATGCCAATGGCTCTTCTCTCTCTTTGTGATGAAATCTCATCAAAAGCTGAAGGGGTCTCTCTTACGCACTTTCCAAGATGGGGTAGCACAGACCGCTCAGGTTCCACGTCCTTTGTGTGAACCTCAACTCCTTCCCGTAATGTCTACCTCCCCATATCCATCACACCTACAACCTTGTGTCATCTAGCAATCTCCCTTTCACATGCTTCACCATACCTAAGTCATCTCTCCTTCCTTTCCTTTTCTAGTGCAAAATCTGCTATCTTCCCCACCCTAGCTTCCTCGCCTAGCGCTGGAATGTTTTACCCAACCATTGGAAATGCCTCTAAACCCGAGGTAACAATCAAAATATTTATCACAAAGGGATAACACATAGAAATGATCCTCTGAGATGCCACAAAAACTCAAACTCAGCAACTTCCAGACAAGAGTATGTAGAAATAGCGTACTCCAGAGCATAGCTAGCCAACACACCTTTCCACCAATGATCCACAAAGACAGTCCACGCGATTTACATCTTGCAGAGTCTCTGGTAATCTTCTTGGGTCCATACGCATGATCTATAATACCAACTTGATCTAGATGCATATGCTAAGATCCATTCATACAGTTCTACTGGGAAGCAACATAAAAACATCTCATATAACTCATGGTAGAGGTTCTCTTCTACCCATCTATGTGTATTAAACTCAAACCCAGTGCTGAATCTCTAAGAAAATTCATCCTCCATGCTCTTGAACCATGATTCAACACTTTCCAAAGTTAAACTCTCTGTCATTACTCATTACACAGATCAAGATGCATGCCATTTCCCACTACAACTTTGAAAAGAGGTCTTGGCAACAAAACCAAGATGTAGTCATTTTTACACCCACCAGAAGAACAAGGGAATCCCATACGCACCGGCCTATCACCCAATGGGAACTGGGTGCTCACCCGAGGCACACATAGGTGCCAAGTCTCTCTTTTATGTGAGTTAAGTGGGAAAACATCATCTAGATGAAGAAATTAATGAATAATGGTGGCAATGAGACACATATTCATCATCAAACTCAGAGTGGTCTCTAGAGAAATGTGTTCATTCCAAATAGAAAGTACTTGCAGATATGATGATAGACTACAACAAGAAGGAAAATAAATAAGAGCTTACATCCATTACATAACATCCATGAAAAAAAAATGAAACAATTTAGATATGGATCAAATCAACTATACTCATGCTCATTCATGTTTGTATCCTCATTACATTCATACTCATTACATCAAAGTGGATCCACTTAGACTACCACATCTTGATCGATCAATTCCTACATCATAGCAAGGATCATGTCTTTCATCCATACAAATAAAATTTACATCCCATCTCCTTAATGCATTACTCCATAATATATCCCCTACCCAATCCCATGCAACATATCTCGCAGAACTATGCTCTCTCTATCGCCTCTACGTCTATCTCTTGATCCATTGATCCTTCAACCCCTATCCTTTCTACGGGAACTATATATAGGCATCTTGTGGTGCCAAAGCACCTCCTTCTCGTGGCCTCGATCCGTTACTGCAGAGCATCCATATGGGATTTCCATGAGAACATGTTCCTTTAGGTATGGGCTCTGCACATTCTACCATGATGGTCTCCTATATGCGCCTGCTCTCCAGATGGGCTCTGCATGTTTTGACATGATGGTCTCCCATGTGCACCTCCATCACTAAGCATATTCCCTAAGTGGGCCCCGTGCTATCAGACTGACACCTTATTTGCTTTGCATGTGTGGTTGGGTCTCACTTTTCATACCAAAAATCGCTAAGTCCCAAAACCTTAGCTCTGTTTTCACACCTTATCCCCGCGCGCCCTTCTTCCACTTTGGGCATTGTGTGGTTTCTTCTTACGTGATCATCCTTCAATCCATTTCTTGTGTGCCTACATGCCTTGGTACACTTAGTCAATATTTTAGGGGCCCAACGGACAATATCAACTCCTCCCATGGGAATATCAAACATAGTGGATTACATTGTGTAGTTACCCATCATAAGTTTAATTTTATGGCATTTCCCTAAACATGGACTCGCACCATCTATAATCATTACTTGAAATTCAGGATCTAGGTAGATGAAACAATTTAACCTTGTTGCCACCTTATTATTGATGAAATTATGCGTGCTCCCTAAATCAATCAATATCGCCACCTTTTTCTTCTTAAGGTAACCCATAACCTAAAGGGTTTATGGAGTGTTAATACTAGATAGAGCATGACATGATATATGTTGATGGGGTTCTTAGAGTCTTCCTCTAATTTTTCCACTTCATCACTTAATGTTTCCTCATCTTCTTCCTCCTCATTGGTCCCTTCAATGTAAAATAATTTCTTCTCGACACATTTATGACCTGGTCCATATTTTCTATCATAGTTAAAACATAACCCTTTTTCTCTTTTTCTTTAATTTTTAAGGTGTCAATCAAATTGGTTGAGAGTATGATAGTAGGAATGTGCTATGGTATTTTATGTTAGTGAAATTATTCTTTCTACTGGAGAAAGGTTTTTTTCCTCCGCCCTACGTGCCACGATAATAGAATCAAACCTTCATTGGATTAAGCATACACACCTCATGCTCAATGTGGTCCTCAAGACCCTTAAGAAATGGGTCATTCAAATTCCATTTTGTAATATTCTCCATACGCAAGGATAGGTTTTGGAAATCCTCGACCGATCCTATTTTCTATAATTTTGCTAATTGGTTGACGTAATTATCTAACACACTAGAACTATAGTGCAACGGTATTCTTTGGTAAAAATGTCCAAGTAACACCGAGACCATTCTTATACTTTTGATCTTATAACCATCAATACCATATGAATTGGTCAAGTTGGAGATGCAAGGATGTAATTTTCACCTTTTTCCCGATGGGATATGATGTAGATCAAAGAAATTATCCATTTGGTTAATCCAATTGATTGTATCATTTCCATCAAACTTACACATTTCTACTTTCGGAATAATTTCATGTCATTGGCTAGAAGATCCACCGGAATGTACGAAGGATCCTCCTTGGTTGGTATGATTTAGATTTGTGTGTGCATTTCTCGATGAACCCATGTGACTAGAATGGGAATTCATGTAATCATGCTTGATGTGATGCCCGGTTAAAACAACCCACTTGAGACCCATGAACAACCTAGGTTTAGATAGAAAATTATGGAATTTTATTTATTTTTATTAGGAGTTAACGACCAAAGTCTCAAGGAAAATTAAATTCAACTGATAAATTTTCCCATTATAATAATTACTAATTTCACATTATAAAGCAACAAGTGTAATAAGTCCACACCTAGCTCAAATCTCCCTAGGAATTAATTTAATTATTGATTACATTGACATTTTAGCTAAATATTCCTTGATTAAAATTTTAGGGTTAAGGGACCCAAAACAATTAAATACCCAAGGTATTTAATTTCATAAGATTTAAGACAAGAGCAGGGTTTAATTATAGTGAGGAAAGGAATACATATTTAAAATCATCAGAGTAAAGTCTTACTTACCCACTCCCAAAACTCGATTAAGAGTGTCTACAACTAGGTTACGAGACAATAGTTACCACTAATAGGTTCCGAAAAAACTCAAATCCACTAGAACAAACTTTTATTTTATTAACAATTATAAGAGGTCACAAGGTCCAAAACTTAGGGCTAGAAGTTTCAATTAGGTTCAGGGCGTAAATTATCACCATACCCACTCTCTAACAGGCTTAAAACATCAACTTGATTTTTCTCACACTTAACATATTCAAAATTTCCCTAAATCATTCCCATTGGATAGGAAATTTTCTCACCTTTTCAGTGATATAAAGAAGTCCTCCTAACTCCTTATAGAACTCTAGATATGGACAAAGTGAGACTTAGAGGTCAAATGTTTTTCCCAAAGGGTGGATGTGGGCTCAGTGAAGGGGAAGTAAAATCCCGTAAAGGGGGGCAGGGCAAGAGTGCAGGGAGGTTTAGAATCTTTTTCCTTTGCATGGAGAAAAATGCAAGTTGCTTTATGCACCGCAGTCTGCGCTAAGGGCACGTGTCGCTCCACAAGCCAAAGCGGGAAGGAAGAGAGGGAAGGGGGGGGCAGCGAGAGTCTTGTGGAAAAATTGCCAAAGGGGAGATAAGGGGAAAAAAGCACGTGTGGGTCCGCACGCAAGGCCGAGGAGAAAATCCCAAAGCGAGGGTAGGAGTGCGGGACTACAGGAGAATTTATTAAAAAATTCCAAAGCAAAATTTTAAGGGAGAAAGGTTGTGATGGTTCCCCCCCCCCGTCGCCAACATGCCATGCTGCCACGTGGCATCCTATCATAGGCCGCGGGCGGTGGGGAGAAAGGTAAAAATTTCCCAAAAATTTAAAAGGCCCAAAGGCAAAAATGATGTCGCGCTCCGTCGTTGCCCCTGTGAGGACACGTGGCATCCTCTCGATTGGGCTGCGGCCGAGTGGAGTAAATTTTTAAAAAATCCCCAAAAAAAAAAAAATTTCAAAATTTTCTAAGGATTTTTTTAAAGGGAAATTTTTGAGCCGCTGGGCCCGCTAGGAAATTTTCCCAAATTTTCCCGCCAAGGAAGAAAACTTCAAAGTGCCATAACTTTTCTAGCTAAAGCTCGATTTTGGGAAAATGAGGACTTTCTAGAAAGCTCTCGATGCCCCTTTATGCACAAGAAACATAAAATTTACATTTTAATAAAGTTTGAGGGGTCATTGTTTTGAAAACGATCTCTACAGGATTTTAAAAAGCCAACTGGTAAATTTTAACTTATCAATTTTGTTCAATTTGTTCCTCCTTCACTCAACATGCCAAAAAGACATGGAGGATTACTCTAGGAAGGGTTAAGATGTTTTAGGAAGGTAAATTTTCTCAATTGGTTTCCAATTTTAGTTTTTCCAACAATTGATAGAAAAAGAAGCTGTAAATTGACTGTGAAAGGTTTGGGTTTGATTTTGCAAAGTTTAAATTATTTTCTTAACTTTTCATTTTCAATTTGATTTCATTGATAATGTAGAATGCTAAATTTTAATGTTTCAAGTTGATTATAATGTGCAGGAGTCGAACTATACATTTAATTAAATAATTGCTAGTTTTAAATTTACAACAGAGATCATTTATACGAAAATTTATTTATTAATTTTATCAATCAAGTGTGGCATTTAATTTCTAAACTAATCCAATACATTAGTTATTTATAAACAAACCATTTCAAAGCCAAATTGCAAAGTCTCGATTTTCAATTTAATATATTTCCAAAAGAGACAAAATATATATAATTCCTTCATATGTATTTTTCTTTTTTTCTATTTTCCTAAAACAGATTATAAATCACAATTTGATATTCCAATTTGCATCAACAATGTAAATGAGGGAAAGTATTGTAATTCTTTATTAATTCAAAGGAATACATCTTTACATCTTTCCATATTGAATGCAAATAACACAATTCACTCTCTTTCTTCCAATGTATAAAAAAGAATGTAAACATCCTTCACAATTCGAATATATACTTCCATAATCAATTACAACATATTTTCTTCACAAGTATACAATAAAATTTTCATCCACATCATAGTGGGAAAGGTTACAATGAAGTAATTTTCACAAGGGACTGTCAAAATAGTATTTTTCCTTTGCTCCAAAACAACAACATACAAGTTTCCTTTTTCTTCTAATTGATCACAACAAAAGTGGGGAAAGGAAACTCTCTCCACCCAACCAATACATCCAATGAAAGGAGAATCCATCCTTCATCATTGGCCCGAACCCCAACAAAAATACAATAAGAGGTGTGATTTAACCCATGGAAACAACTAGCTTCCACAACACACATCATTCTTTCAACATGCATAATTCAATATAAAACATAGTTCAACACAAAACAACAGTTTACAACTACAATAGAAAACATTCAAATCAAAACTCAGGCTTGATCATGCAAGCCAAAGGATGAAGCTCTATGGGGGAAGCTACTTATGCCTCCCAATTTGGAATTGAGCATCCACCAATAACAAACCGCCAAAATAATTCATCACACACATATCCTTATGCCCCCCACAAATCCCTCCTTATGCCTCCCATAGATTTCCTTATGCCCCCCACAAAGTAAGAAATGCAAGCTATTTGTTTTCCATGGTGGATCCAAAACCCAAACTCCCTCCACAAAATTATGATGCCAATGGCATTCCCTTATGCCCCCCCACATGGATTCCCCATAGCCTTCTCCTACACCATCCCTATGGAAGTCTACCCAACCAGCCAATAAATTAAAACAAAACATGCACCATTCATTCAACACAAAAAAAAATAACAATCACAAAAGAAGAGTTAAATCCTACCTTTCCATGGTGGCTTTGTTTCCAACCACAAGCTTTCAATGCCAAAAACACAGTCCCAAAACAAGCAATCTCCCAAGCAATGCAAATTATCTCCAATTCTCCACAATCCACAAGAGCTCCAAAATAGCAAAAAAATGTGCAAAGAAGCATGCAAAAGTTTCAACAACCCAAAACAAGGCAAGAAAATTTGAATTTAAGGAAGAGGGAAGAGAAGAGGATGATGTGGATCCATGTAGGATGCCACATCACACATCCTCAACTCCAACACAAAATTCAAATTCCATTCTCCAAAGCACAATAAAGAGGTGGGTGAAAATATGACAAGTTACTTGCACACTCCAAAAAGCCCACACCCCAAAGGACTAAAAATTAAATAAAATGTAAGAGAGTGCAATCAAAACTTGCAACATGATTAATAAAATGCATTATAAAAGTCTAAAATCACCCCTCCAACCATAAGTATGGTTGGTAAATTAAATTGAGAGGTATGGGACAAGTTTTACTTGTCCCACAAGCCTCCAAAAATAGCCCCCAAGGACAAATTTGAATTTCCAAGGAGGTGGAGTGTTTCATACTCCAAAATCTGACTTACACAACTCTTACACAACTTACACATCACTTACATATTTAATACAAAGAGCCAACAACTTCCATTATTACTTTCCCATATCCCAATTTGACTTATTTAAATTTTAACCATATGATTTATCACATTAATCCACCACAATTTTAATTAAATAAAAGAAAGGACACATCACTAATAAAATACATACATACAAAAAAAAAGAAACACATTAATAAAATACACAAACCCATGGTCACATATAAGGTAATTCCCCCCCATGGGAATCCCTAACAAAACAACACACAACACAATAAAACAAGTTGCCATGGTGACCTTGTCAAATTCACCTAGAATTCCATTGTGGTTGGTCTCCGATCCCCCGATGTTTGTTGTGATATTTTAACCTAAAAACACAAATACCTCCTTCGGCCTCATGGCCATATCAGAACATCCAAAATGAATATATAATATAATCACAAAATCATCTATACATATGAATCACAACAATCATCAAGGCAATCAACAAAATCATTTACAATTTATATCAACAACTATATCATCATCAAATAATTTCCATTTTCTAGGTTTACTCAAAATATCAAATATCACACATCCGACAACATCTGTAATATAACCATGTCAAATGGTATGTCAACATCTATATAAAATGTCTCCAATAATCATCATGCATCATATATGAATCAAGATTCAACAATAATCCAAGATCTGACATCTAACACCATACTAAATCAAAACTATAAGAATGTCCATCATATAGTCTACAGTATCATGATCAGTAATAAAAGGTGCCAAAGGGAAGTGGGCACTACATCCCCTCCCCTTAGACTCAATTTCCTCCTGGAAATCACAGGAAAGAGAGATAGGAATAACTGCAATAGAAAAAGGATCACTCCCATTATGGGATTTCTTGCTTCAAACAAGTGTGGGTCCACAGAACTCCCAAGTTTTGGTCCAATGCAATTCAATGGAAGAAGGATATTGTAAGGGATGAGTTCTAAACTTTCTGCATGCAAGGCTATGAACATTTAAATCTAAGGAGTAACTTTATGCTATCAAACAAGATACAACACATAACAATATAACATGAAGAGTTCCAAAATATTATTAAGAGTAACCACCAAGTAAGGGAATTACAGGGAGAATTTCCATAAACTTGAGATGACCACATAGTTTCCCATTGATACAACATACCACAATAATAAAATTTAAGGTTTCTACACATTTAAGCCATGATTTCAAGGTTCGTTGTCTAGACAAGGCTAGAAAAATCAACTATGACCAAATTTGCATGAGGAACAAGTCTACTCAAGGTCCCACAATTTGAGGATCACACAGGATGAGGTGGATCAACAAGGACACCTAAATTAGCAAACATTTAAAATCAAGGAACTATTCCCAGGAAAGGCACTTCTATAATCTCGAGAGGGTACAATCAAATTTTCATGGTAATACTAAGCAAATTCATGACCACAAGGTTTCCTATAGTCTGATTTTTACACTTTTGTTTTAAGAATCGAAACACACCAAACAACCAATCTAAAGAAGTTAGTTGTTTATCAAAATAAAATATATATATATATTTATATCTCCCTTAGCAACTAACATAACAATACAAGCACCATACATTATATCACAATGGATTTATTTATCTTATTTCCTACTCAAGCTCGGAATAACCATAAAGAGAGCACAAGAAACACCAAGGACCACTCAAGGTCGCTAGGGAGAAGAACAAGTAACATGGGGTCCAATCAAATCCAAGGGTGAATAACATCATCTTGCACTTTCCATCCTAATGGGAAAAAGGGCTACAACAACAAGGTGACCCAAGAAAATATGAAGAAAAGAAGACTTCTCGAAGTTATTTTATATCCTTAACATATGTTGCCTTAAAATTACAATACTTAGGTCTCAAGGACTAAGGAGGTTTCTTCTCAAACAATAGATAAGTATCAATCCAAAAGGACCACAACTCACATCCATCAAGCTATGGGATGATAAGGGTGTGATGACCCAAAACTCCCACAAGAAAGGCACATACATCTATGGACAAGAAGTAATAAGCAACTAGAACACATTACTATCCACCAAGTGTTTCACAATTTTAGGTAGGTGACAGAACTACAGGTTCAACTATACATTGTACTCAATACACATAAATTTTACCCATTTTATAAATCAACTCATTAAGTCAAAATTTATAGCTTTTACTTGTTAAGAACATTCCTTTCATGTTTCCTTAGTTACAAACTTCCTTCTATTATGACATCACTAGTTTACGTTATAAAGAGCACCACTAAGGTGGGCTATGATGTCTCACCATTTATGTATAGGTAGAGAGCATTTATTTTACTCGTAAGGAAGGTGGATGGACAAGGTTTCCTTTCTATTCTTCTACATGGTTTTTATTTCTTCTATTAATCTACCAAGGGTATAACAAGGATCACTTCCCTTTTTCTATGCTCCAGTTTATTTGTTAAGTTCCAAGGTCAAATCTCCTTAATTATAGTTTTATGGTGTTTTGGTTGAGTCGTCTTATCAATCAAATTTTAATGAGAAGGAAGGTTCAAACATATCACATAATTACTTTTATGGGAAGAGATATAAATCAACACACCACATTTTTAATTCTAAAGGAACAAGAGACATTCGTCATAGAAATCACATCATTAATTTTTGTAAGAACTAGGAAACAATGAACCAACATGAATCACACCAAGATTTCAAAGATTCACCAAATAATTTCAAGCATCATTAAACATTCTTAGTGGGTCTCCACAAGTCTCACAAGAAATTTTCAAGGAAGGCTCATTAAAGAGGTATAATCTTACTTTTACGAATCTATTAAGGTTTAACAAATTTTTTTGTTGTTTAGGATGGTAACATTTTACTCCCCTAATAACCAAAGAAGGTTTTCCAATCAATTCTCATGTCCCCATAAGATACCACTAGCCAAGCAACTAGATGACAATGCAACTTTACTCCAAGGACACCACATCCACACTAGAAAGCATCAAATGCAATGGGGAAACCAAATAATTTACCAAATCATGGACTTTATAGCCAAGAGTTATAGTTTTTAAAAGAGGAAGTACAATATAAGCACCATCAAGATTAACTATTAAGATCTACCAAACTAACATCTCTAAGAGAAAGGTCCAAAAGACCCAAAGCATCCATAAGTGTTTCCAAGTAACCCAAAGATTAATAGGTCATAGAATGTTATTCATAGTAAAGGAAATTTAAGGTAAGGGTAGACTTATTTATAAGTCAAGAGAGAAAAACAAGTACACTTAAATAAACACACTACCTGAAAGGGCTTAAATCTTTCCATAATTACCAAGATGCATACATTCCATGAGTCAAAACTTTCTATGATGCAACCAGGAACCCATGATACAATTTAACATGCCATCGATGAAAAGTCACTAAACAAATACTTTTCCACTAACATTTATAATCAACAAAAAGGCAATCCAATCCTAACAAAATATAAAATCCCATAATTAAACACTCTACTCCGACGAGGGTCAAGCTCTTACTAGATTGTAAGAGAATCACCACTACCGTTGTCGACTTGCCATCTAGACCGCACTACACAACAAAATTTCTTTCTAGCAAGGTCAAGCAATGAAAGGGTCACTCTAAGATCTTAGACACACTAAGGTTCTATGCATCCATAGCCAAGGCATAACTTAACGCACCTAAGAAGACATTCCAGGCACCTAGGGTGTACCCCCATATGACAAAATATTACGAGACAAACAACGTAGAACCAGCTCAACAACATGCAAGTGAGAATCACGTAACATTTGGCTAAGTAGCCAACAACATAATGAGCTCCGAGTCACTAATCAAAATAAAGTCCAAGAAATATCAGCAATCAAGAAAAGTGGCTAAGTAGCTGCATTGCAAAGTTTGAAAATTCTTGCAAAAATTATAAATAAATAAAAGATCCTCAAGAGCTTCTCAATCCAATCATAAAATAAGATGCTGGTCCTTGATAAAATATCACAAGATTACGAATGTAAAACACAAAATTTAACACCACATTCACTCCACAACCCTTCATGGCCGCCAATAGGGGTACTCTGCCTCGAGGTTAGTTCCAAGAACACATACACAGGATTGGGTCCTAAACGACACCTAGACTTAGTGTCCACTCTCTCACACGGGTAACAAAATGGAAAACTGACAACCAAACCCTCTTTCCTAACCACTGAAGGAAGGAAGCTCTAAATAGCTTCTAATTAACTCTTCCCAACCCAAAACACAACCACTATTGTCCAACCACAAGAATCACACCATATAACTTATCATTCCAACAACATCAATAAAGAAGGGTCTCAACAAAGGGCTTAATGCATCATACAATTAAATCAAGTTTTAGGACTTGTAAAACAACACATTTTCAAAGGGGAACCAAGTTTCCATTATACTAGAAGTTCACCAAAATCAATTTAATCTGACATTCTTAGTTACCTAGGTTTAGACAAAATGCCACTAAGCAAGAAAACAACTCAAACAACTTGTTATTTTATTATGATTTTAATTTTAGTAGTTCAAATGAACAGAGTAATGTAATATTTCTCCATACTTATTTCTTCTTCAATTTTCAAACAAGTTTGTTTTCTTAGATTAAATGTGCTAGGTTTATAGTTCATGTCTTAATTTTTTCTAGTGTGCCCAATGGCCCAAGATTTTGAACCATTGCTCTGATACCAAGTGTGATGCCCGGTTAAAACAACCCACTTGAGACCCATGAACAACCTAGGTTTAGTTAGAAAATTATGGAATATTTTTTTTATTAGGAGTTAATGACCAAAGTCTCAAAGATAATTAAATTCAATTGATAACTTTTCCCATTATAATAATTACTAATTTCACATTATAAAGCAATAAGTGTAATAAGTCCACACCTAGCTCAAATCTCCCTAGGGATTAATTTAATTACCGATTACAATGACATTTTAGCTAAATATTCACTGATTAAAATTTTAGGGTTAAGGGATCCAAAACAATTAAATACCCAAGGTATTTAATTCCACAAGATTTAAGACAAGAGCAGAGTTTAATTACAGTGAGGAAAGGAATACATATTTAAAATCATCGAGTAAAGTCTTAATTACCCACTCCCAGAACTCAATTAAGAGTGTCTACAACCAGTTATGAGGCACATTGTCACTAAATGAGTTCCAAAACAACTCAAATCTACTAGAACAAACTTTTCTTTTATTAACAATTATAAGAGGTCAAGGTCCAAAACTTAGGGTTAGAAGTTTCAATTAGGTTCGGGGGTAAATTATCACCATACCCACTCTCTAACAGGCTTAAAACTTCAACTTGATTTTTCTCATACTTAACACATTCAAAATTTCTCTAAATCATTCCCATTGGATAGGAAATTTTTTCACCTTCCGTTGATATAAAGAAGTCCTCCTAACTCCTTGTAGAACTCCAGATATGGACGGCGGACTTAGAGGTCAAATTTTTTTCCCAAAGGGCGGATGCGCGGGATCGAGGAAGAAAAATTGCCCAAAGGGGTGGGTTGGCAGAGCATGGGGAGGTTTAGAATCTTTTTCCTTTGTCGGGGGAAAATCAAGTTTGCCCGCATGCCCGCAGTCCACCAGGGCACGTGTCGCTTCACGATCCAAAGCGGGAAGGAAAAGAGGGAAGGGGGGCGGCGGGAGTCTTGTGGCAAATTTTTACCGAAGGGGAGATAAGGGGGAAAGGCACACGTGGGTCCACGCATCTGCGGAGGATAAAATCCCAAAACGAGGGTGGGAGTGTGGGACCAGGGGGAGAATTTATTAAAATTTTCCCCAAAGAAAAATTTCAAGGAGAAAGGTGGCGATGGTTCCCCCGCTAGCACGCCATGCGACACGTGGTAGCTGTAATAGGCCGCGGGTAGGCGGGGAGAAAGGTAAAAATTTTCCCAAAATTTTTAAAAGGCCCAAAGGCAAAAATGATGCCACGCCTCCGTAATTGCCCCGGAGGACACGTGGCGGCCTCTAATTACTGCGGAGTGGTGGCATAGGGGAGTAAATTTTAAAAAAATTCCCCAAAATTTTTTTCAAAATTTTCTAAGGATTTTTTAAGGGAAATTTTTAAGGCGTCAATGGGCCCGCCAGGGAAAATTTTCCCAAATTTTCTTGCCAAGGCAAGAAAAACTTCAAAGTGGCATAACTGTTGTTAGAAATCTTAGTTTTGGGCAAACAAGGACTTTAGAAAGCTCTCGATGCCCTCTATGCATAGGAAATATAAATTTTATATTTTGATAAATTTTGAGGGGTCATTTTTTTAGAAAACATTCTATAGGATTTTAAAAAGCCAACTTTTAAATTTTAACTTATCAATTTTGTTCAATTTGTTCACCTCCTTCACTCAACATACCAAACAGACATGGAGGATTGTTCTAGGAGATGTTTTAGGAAGGTAAATTTTCTCGATTGGTTTCAATTTGAGTTTTTCCAACAATTGTGAGAAAAAGGAGTGTAAATTGACCTGTGAAAGGTTTGGGTCTAATTTTGCAAAGTTTAAATTATTTTCTTAAGTTTTCTTTGTCAATTTGAGTTCATTGATAATTTAGCATGCTAAATTTTAATTTTTCCAAGTTGATTATAATGTGCAAGCCCGAACTGTACATTTTAATTAAATAATTGCTAGTTTTAAATTTACAACAAAGATCCATTTCTAGGAAAATTTGTTTATCAATTTTATCAATCAAGTGTGGCACTTCATTTCTAAACTAATCCAACACATTCAGTTGTTTATAAACAAACCATTTCAAATCAAATTGCAAAGTCTGATTTCCAATTTAATATATTTCCGAAAGAGACAAGCAATATAATTCCTTCATACGTATTTCTTCTTTTTCTATTTTCTCAAAACAAAGATTATAAATCACAATTTGATATTCCAATTTGCATCAACAATGTAAATGATGGAAAGTCTTGCATTCTTTATTAATTCAAAGGAATACATCTTTCCATATTCGAATGCAAATAACACATTTCACTCTCTTTCTTCCAATAAATAGAACAAAATGTAAACATCCTTCACAATTCGAATATATACTTCCATAATCAATTACAACATCTTTTCTTCACAAGTATACAATACAATTTTCATCCACATCATAGTGGGAAGGGTTACAATGAAGTAATTTTCACAAGGATTTGTCAAAGTTGCATTTTTCCTTTTCTCCATAACAAAAACATGCAAGTTTCCTTTTTCTTCCAATATGATCACAAAAAAGTGAGAGAAAGGCAACACTCTCCACCCAATAAAGACATCCAATGAAAGGAGAAGCCATCCTTCATCATTGGCCCCCGAGCCCCAACCAAAATACAATAACATGTGTGATTCAACCCATGGTAACAATTGGCTTCCACAACACACATCATTCTTTCAACATGCATAATTCAATATAAAACATAGTTCAACACAAAACAACAGTTTACAACTACAATAGAAAACATTCAAATCAAAACTTAGGCTTGATCATGTAAGCCAAATGAGCAAAGTCTATGGGGGAAGCTACTTATGCCTCCCAATTGGGAATTGAGCATCCACCAAGAATAAACCACCAAAATAATTCATCACACACGCATCCTTATGCCTCCCACAAATCCCTCCTTATTCCCCCACAAATTTCCTTATGCCCCCCACAAAGTAAGAAATGCAAGCTATTTCTTTTCCATGGTGGATCCCAAACCCAAACTCCCTCCACAAAATTCTGATGCCAATGGCATTCCTTATGCCCCCACATGGATTCCACATAAATTTCTCCTACACCATTCCTATGGAAGTCTAGCCAACTAAACAAAAATTTAAAACAAAACATGCACCATTCATTCATACACAAAAGAAATAACAATCACAAGAGAAGAGCTAAGCTCCTACCTTTCCATAGTGGCTTTTGTTTCAACAACAAGCTTTCAAAGCCTTCCCAAACCAAAAATGCCAAGTATGAATTATCTCCAATTCCTCCACAATCCACAAGAGCTCCAAAATAGCAAAAAAATGCATGCCAAAGAAGCATGCATAAAGTTTCAACAACCCAAAACAAGGCAAGAAAATTTGAATTTAAGGAAGAGGGAAGAGAAGAGGATGATGTGGATCCATGTAGGATGCCACATCACACATCCTCAACTCCAACACAAAATTCAAATTCCATTCTCCAAAGCACAATTAAGAGGTGGGTGAAAATATGACAAGTTACTTGCACACTCCAAAAAGCCCACACCCTAAAGGGCTAAAAATTAAATAAAATGAAAGAGAGTGCAATCAAAATTTGCAACATGATTAATAAAATGCATTATTAAAGTCTAAAATCACCCCTCCAACAATAAGTATGGTTGGTAAATTAAATTGAGAGGTATGGGATAAGGTTTACTTGTCCCACAAGCCTCCAAAGATAGACCCCAAGGACAAATTTGAATTTCCAAGGAGGTGGAGTGTTTCATACTCCAAAATCTGACTTACACAACTCTTACACAACTTACACATCACTTACATATTTAATACAAAGAGCCAACAACTTCCATTAATACTTTCCCATATCCCAATTTGACTTATTTGATTTTAACCATATGGTTTTTCACCTTAATCTACCACAATTTTAATTAAATAAAATAAAGGGACACATTACTAATAAAATACATACAATAGTAAAAAAGAAACACATTAATAAATTACACAACCCCATGGTCACATATAAGGGTAATTAACCCCCATGGGAATCCCTAAAAACAACACACAACACAATAAAACAAGTTGCCATGGTGACCTTGTCAAATTCACCTAGAATTTCATTGTGGTTGGTCTCCGATCCCCGATGTTTGTTGTGATATTTTAACCTAAAAACACAAATACCTCCTTCGGCCTCATGGCCATGGCCATATCGAACATCCAAAATGAACATATAATATAATCACAAAATCATCTATACATATGAATCATAACAATCATCAAGGAAATCAACAAAATCATTTACATTTATATTAATAACTATATCATCATCAAATAATTTTCATTATCTAGGTCTACTCAAAATATCAAATATCACATGTCCAAACAACATACGTAATATAACCATGTCAAATAGTATGTCAACATATCTATAAAATGTCTCCAACAATCATCATGCATCATATATGAATTAGATTCAACAATAATCTAGGATCTGACATCTAACACCATACTAAATCCAAACTATAAGAATGTCCATCATATAGTCTACAATATCATGATCAGTAATAAAAGGTGCCAAAGGGAAGTGGGTACTACAATTGAAAGAGAGAGAATCATCTCCTTCCATAATTATTCAAACCCCATCTTCATTTGATCCTTAAGGTTACCTTCTAGTATATGAAGTTCATTGTTGAGGTCGTTCTTACTCACCATATTATTAACCCTTTCGAAGATGATCGTGTCTCGGATATTCCGAACATGAAGATTTCAAATCCATATCTTCCTTACTTAGAGTCATTCCTAGAGTTTTTTTACCTTTCCTTGGCCTCGAGTTGATCTATTGATCATGATGTGGGTTTTGGGTCTTAGGATATAAGGATTAGGGTAAAAATTTAGGGTTTGTGGTTTCGTAAATTTATTTTTCGAATAGATGGAAACATAGAGAACAAACCCTAGCTAATTTTTGGAAAGCTTTCCGAAAATATAAGAAACTTGAAAAAATTCCCAAAATTGCACCCTAGGAAGCCGATTTATGAAAAAACTAAAACTAATATAACTTTTGCAAAACAATTCCAAAATGTTTGAAATTTAGAGAGGATCTTACTTGATATATTTCACAACACCAAAAAGAAAATTGTAGAAAAATTCGCTAGTATTTTTGAGATATAGTCGGACCTTCACAATTAGGGTTTTGACGAATTCAGCCACGATCACACTCTAATACCACTTGTAATGAAATTACTTGGATAAATATGAATATCAACAACAATAGAACACCAAAGAACACAAGTTTTGGATAAATAATCTCAATATGCAAGTAGAATAACTTATAGCCATTTTGAAGGAAACCTCCAAACCATACAATAAGACTCAAATGCTCAATATGATGATTAAATACTCCTTGTACCACCTATATAGACTAGTCTTATCTTTATGGCCAACACTAAGGTTGACCTAGTAAACATATGAAAGCATAAATGAATAACATATGGCACGAAGAGAGATTATGTAAGCCACGAGTTGACACTACATATCCAATATAAGATATATGAATACGGGTGTGGAATGCACCATCATGAGGCACGAAGCTTACATGTTGGACATAGTTTAAAAGGTTTTAGCAAGGTTTATCAAGTCAAGCTTCTTCTCTATGACTTTTGATCCCTTTTCCTCGCCTCCCTTCTATAAAGTGTAATGTTTCTTCATAGAAACGATCATCTCTTGCTTGGTAATGTTATTATGCCAAAAATTTGACATAACCAAGGAGTTGCAGACCCATGGCATGTGTTTGGTAATGCATCTCACCCTTTGTTGATTGTAACAATTTTTGCACAATTATAACAATAATATGATGTCAATTGTGGTTTGAATCTTCCCCTTGTGTCACATTATTGTCTTCTTTCCTTATATTTTTTCATTTTTGATGTGTATCCATCATGTTTTGTAGAGTTTCATGTCATTTATGTCAACTATATAGGGTTGTGAGTTAATTTAGTTGTAGAGTTGGAAAGTGGCAAGCATCTTCCCCTCTAACCTTACATTGGATCTTCTTTCTTCTTTGAGACTTCAAGAGAGAGTGATCATCTTCTTCTAAGTGCACCTTCACCCTTTTTCTTTTTTATCTTAGTTTCCTTTCATGCATTTCCTCCTCCCTTTTCATATGCAGTTTGGTTCTTAGCATTAGTTTAGGAGTAGAAGTATTGTTAGTCGAGGAGGAACTAGAGAAAATCGACCTTCTCCGGAGGTCGATCTCGCCCATGCAAGTCTCACATTGTGGAGATCATCCCATGTTGTTCTAGAAGTCGAATGCTACGATCCAAATGAGGGTGCAATTCGAGCTAGAATAATTTTTCTTAACATAAGATTGAAGTCAAACTTGTCATTGCAAAGGATAAGTTGACAAATTTTAATGTTTATACTAATAAATATTGTAATGTACATGTTCCCATTTTCTTTGTACTTTGATTATTAGATAATTTTGTTTGTCAATGCTATTATCGTCTAGAATGCTCTCAATGATTATAAAAATTCTCACAAATTCACTAAGCTAAAAATTACAATTTGTTATTTCAAATTAATAGTTGTTCATTTCCATCAATATTAAAAATATAAATCTTATCTCAAGTCAATTAACTTACTTTTATAGAACAATTTCAACATAACAAAAATGAAACAAAATACAAAATTAAAACATGAGTAGGATTATCTACATTGACCTCTACCATTCTTCTCGATACTAAAAACATATAGTTGGAATCAAATATGTCACCTTACCTATTATCAATGTCAACTAATACCCATCCCATACCCAATACATACACATAAATACATTTTGTATAGGGTATAAGTGCTTCCCTTACATATTAAGTGTCACTTTTGATGTTGAACTCGTAAAACATATGGCAAATGTGTATTGAGTGTTTCAAACTATACATTCCGTAATCAAAAGGTTCAAATGTAACGGTAAATTGCCCAAACTCAAACCTCATATTCATCTTCACGAGCAGATTGAATTTGGGAAAAAGGTGGATAAGGAGGAATCATAGGTGGGAAGAAGTAAAAATGCAACTTACCTAAAGCGAGAGGTGGAGAGGGAGAGGGAGAGGGAAGAACCCCGCACATGAGGGGAAAACAGTGAAAAATGCGGGGAAGAGGGCGCCCTCCGACAACAAATGCGCGTCCTCCAAGCAGACCTCCTTGCTGCCTATGCCCACCGGGAAACTCTGCACGGAACTGTCAATCACATTTATGACAACCTATCACATCTGTGACAGTCACGTACAAGTAGATTAAATTAATTTATTTTCTCCATTTAAACAACGCCACATAAGCATTTGACTTTCAAAACATTGCACGGAGGAGGGCGAGGCCTTCATTCATGTGCGGAGGGCAGGGTAAAATGCGCACTCGCATCACTGTAGCTGCGCATCCGCACTCGCATCCTTAGTCGCCATGTGCGGGATCTAGGAGAGGCGTGATAATTGACGGCATATTTGGATAAGATAATGAATAGGTAGGAAGGAATCTTTGAAAGGATACGAGTAAATGGATTTGTGAGGCCTTTCATCGTACGTGTCATGTCTCACACTTTATTCCGTATATTTAAAGCTGCTAGGTGGGTCCCCTGTGCCCGCAATCAGTGCAAGTGCAAAGGCTTCTCCCATTCCCAATAAAACCAAATCTGCAAATCATATCAGATACCGACTCTAATACAGAGTGTGAGTAACCGTTAAAGTGGAGTCGGCAATCGGCTATCTATAAGTAGTCTCCCTCATCTCCACTCGGTTTGCGCAGCTCATCCACAGTTAATGAAGAAGCGATTGAATGGAGCGGAGGAGCCAGTCACCCCGCCGCTCGCTAACGCCTCCCCTCGCCTTTCACAGATCCCTGTCCCCCAATCGCGCCGCCTGCCTTAGGCCTCTCTCGCCGAACTCTCGCTTCGTCGCGCCTCCACCGCCCAGGGGAAGCGGTGGCGGAGGCGCTAAGAAGGCGATTTCTTCCTCCGCGCAGACGAAGAGGATGTGCATGTGCTCGCCTACAACGCATCCAGGCTCGTTTCGCTGCAGTTTCCACAGGAAATCGTCTTCGTCTTTTTCATCGAAGCTTCACGCAGGGAGATCTGCCATGACCAATTCGCTTGTAAGGATCGGCAGCGTCGAAGGAGAATGGGTCAGAAGAGCCCTCACCGCGCTCATACGACCCTCTTCTCATCAAGTGCGGCGGAGAATGTCTTTCCAGCCACAGCCCAGCCGGCTCTGCCATATGACCAGAGCGTAAGAACATTTGTAGTCATTCTATGGCTGAATCTGTACATAAATTGTAACGTTAATCATGTTTAAAAGTCTTCTTTCTTTCTATACATTGTAACCCTATGAAACACTTGCAGGCTACTGTTAAAAAGGCATTATATTCTGTAACCCTAACCCTAACCCTCGGCAGCTTACTAATTACGCAATCAACATAGAAATTCAAATATACCATGGGCGGCATTAACTTATGGATTCTTTATGAATGTGTTGATCTGCATAAAAGGCGTTTACAATTTAAAGATCACATAGGGTTTATTTTCAATTTTCTTGTATTAGTTCAATTTATTTTTTTAATTTTTGCAAAAGGATATTAAGCATTTCACACGGAGAATCGGAATACTTTGGGTTACGATTTAAATAATTTATAAATGTAAACAAAGCTTCCGTTCATAATTAAAAAACAATTTATCCTAAGCCGTTAATGGCTGGCGATCCATCTGGAGAATTCGACAAAAGAAAGAAACAGACGCAATTGAATCACGAACAGTTGTCAGTCGCTAAGTGGAAGAATCAGCAATTGCAGGGGACTTTAAAATGACACGATAACCTTGAGCGTGTTACTGCGGGATTGGTTGGTTGTTGAAATGTAAGGTCAAATTAATTTAAGTTTTCACAGATTGGAAGAAAAACTGAAAAGGGACATGATCTGGGGAAGCCTATCCTGATTTACATTTAAATTCTCAATATTTTTTTAATGCTTCAAATTGGAGAACTTAACTAAAGTTTAAAACTTTCCCATCTACTTAAAATTTAAATTTAACTTTATCCTCCATTCCAGTTTTCCGTGATTTGGCAACACCACATCGTGACAATAAAACTGGAAAAGGAATACAGCTGTTTTATTTTATCTCCAATACCTTTTAAGTACATATTCAAATCTTTTGTTTTTATGTAATGTAAAATGTATTGAAGGACATCATATGCATTGGGCTATCTTTATATACATTGATAGGATAAGAACAAGAGTAATCAAGAAGTAACAATTATGCTAGTGTTAAGTGTTTATTCAAGTTGCTCAATGTTTTTCTAAGAGCTTGACAACACCTAGCATGAAAGATTGTTTACATGGACATCGCCTTCACCACCTCTCAATATAATTTATTGGTCAACTTCATTATGAAAAAGTAAATATTATATATATGTAATTACAATGTAATATTTAATTATGATTTTATTTTTTCATGTATAGATTCTGTTCTCACTTTTTTCTACACCAATCTTTAAAGCTCAATATGTAAGCTTTTCACGTACCATTCATGTGTATGTAACACAATAATAAAAATTGTAATTTTAATCTTGTATATATAAAAAATAAATTGTTAGATTACCAATCTATCAATCTAAATGTTTTCAACAAAGATTTGATATTAAGGTCTATGCAAATTATGTAATCGCCTAGGGTGCCAACATTTAGGGGTGCTAATTTATTTTATTTAACTCGATTTCTATAAAGAGTAAATCAATTTATTAACAATATATGCTAGTAGCAATTAGTGGCTAACCTTACATAAAAATTCAATTCATTTCATTCAAAATTAAATTAAAATTGCATAATTCAATTAAGATAATGATATTTAGAAGGCTTCAAATATTTATGCAAGTGCTTTTGTTGTTTAATTCAAAAAAGCAGTGTGACCCAAAGCCAAAATTCAACATCTAGACAATATTGAAGTAGCCCTAAATCAATCATTGCAAATGCATAACCGATGTCAACCTTTTCTTGTTTAATCAAGGCATCATTGCTTCCGTTGACAATAAGATCATCAACATAGATAACTAAGATCACAATGTCATCACCAATCAATTTAACATAGAATAGATTTTGCGTCACTTCTTTTAATACCATACTCTCTAAAATATTTATCAATTTTAAAATCCCTTGCTTTCGAGGATTTTGTTCAAGTCCATATAAGGAATTTACTAACCTACAAACCAAATGTTCTTTTCTAGGAATCTGAAATCCCTGTGGTTGTACCATGTACACCTCTTCCTCTAAGTCTCCATTCAGGAAGAACTCTTAACATCCATTTGATATACCAGCCAACCAAACTGAGAAGCTATAACAATAATCATTCTAAATGTTACCATTTTTACTATAGGAGCAAATGTTTCTTCATAATCTACTCCTTCCTGTGCATATCCTTTAGCAACAAGACATGTTTTATACTTATCTAAAGAACCATCTGACTTACATTTCACTTTGTAAATCCATTTACAACCAATGGATTTCTTACCTAGGGGTAAATCTGACAAGACCCAAGTTCCATTTTTATTAGAGCATCATACTCCACCTTCATGGCAGATTCCCATTCTAACTTGCCTTTTGCTTCTCCATAAGTATGTGGCTCAAATATCTGTGAAACAACTAAATTTAAAACATTTTATCTATCCATTGCTTTGCACTTCTTGTTTCTTGTATTTCATATATCTTCATTATAATGATGTTGTAAGAACATCTTGCTTAGACACCTATGATGTTCTATAGTACCACTTTGGTTGTTTTAAATGACTAATTGAATCACCTGCATTTATTTCACTTTGCATCCTTCTATCAAACTATACTTTTTTGGTGTGGGCCTTTTTAAGTCTTGTTCCACTTTAGGACTAGCACTTGATTCATAATCATCAGTAGGAATCCAAATATTACTAGTATCTATAGGTGTACCGTCTTTTAGAAATACAAAAATTTCTCATCTATTTTCATCTCTCTACTTATAACATCCTTATGTGTAGAGATATTTAGTATTCTATATGTTTTGGATTGCTAATTATATCCCATAAACATGTACTTTTCTTGTTAGCATATAAGCTACTCCTTTTTTAAAAGAATTAATGCTAAAGCAATATAGCCAAAAATGTAGAAATCAATTACATTAGGTTTTTGCTCCGACCATGCTTCTTATGGATGAGATGTTCTACACATCTTTACAAGTACTTTTATTCGGGATGTAGACCACAATATTGATATCTTTTGCCCGAGATCGAAAAGGTACATTTCTACTTTGCACCATACTGATTGGCCATCCCATAACATTCATATTCCTCCTTTTCAAAAACTACATTTTGATGTGGAGTGTAAGGAGTAGTATATTATGTATGTATACCTTCATGTGTGTAGTATGATTAAAATAATTTTGATACAAACTCACCTCCATTTGTAGACATTGATTTTCGGCATGTTGTCCCCTCACCCCGTGTTCACTACTCTTTTACCATCATATTGCACACTCATCGCTCTCATATTATTCCTAAACTCTTATATCCCCCTTTATCCGTCATAACTCTTATTTAATTCTCATCCTAAACCTAGCATTTTTAACCCCTTCACATCCCCCTAAGTACCCATTTATTTTAATCACCCCACACCATATTATTATTTATTTCATTATTTATTTACCTCCCCATTTAATCCCTTAAATATCTCACCTACCACCCTATCTAAACACCCTTAATGTTATCACATAACTCCCCCGATTTCTCCACACGTAGTCCTACAACCCTAAAATAACCCGCTATCTCCAATTTAGCATTGTCATAATATCCCAATCTTCTAAATAAATATTCAGTTTGTTCGATGCTAGTGACTCATCCGATCGTCGTTGACCCTATTTAAACACCTCCATCCATCCTTTCGATCCCTTGAAAAATTATGATCTTCGACATCCGTGCATGTTTCTTTACCTTCATCTTCGTTTGTGGAGCTACTATTATTAGTTGAAGCAATCTTGGGTGTTCTCTTGCATGCTATCATTTTAATTTTTTTCTTGAAGTTTTCTTGGAGATCTTTTTCACCTTCCTTATCACTATTTTGTAGGATTTTTAGGTGCCTCTAGAGCTATGTTCATCCACTCAGCCATCTTGGATCATTTTCAGGCCTCCTTTCCCATCCATCTATCTTATCGAATCTTAAATACCGATAATTCGTCATTGACCCACCTTGATTGTCGTCAACCCGCCCTATGTTGATCTTGTTCCATGTCTGAACCAAATGTTGCCTCGAGTTCCTAAACCTCTTCTCCATCAAGAACACCCATTTTCAGCCACCCACTTCCTTATCATCCCTTATCTAATCATTTATGCCCGATCCTGCCGACTCGACCTGGTCATTTATCGACTCTACCAGCTCCTATACCATTTTTTCCTTGGGATACATAATCTATGTTCATTTTTGTTCCTACATCAAGTCCAACATCTTTGTGCCAAATCAACTCAGCCACTGGTTCGTTCTTCAATCATCTCTCCATCGGTCATCGTTGGTCATACCGGTCACAGGTCGATGTCCTCCGCACAAATTTGGATTGTTTTTTAGCATCTTTCATCATCGTATCATCTCTTCAAGTATCCTTAGCATATTAGATCTTTATCTCAGCTTTTTTTTCATCCTTTGTCTATTATCATTTTTACATAAGTTTACCAAAACGTGGGTTGATATCCATCCTTAGAAGATGTCCCTTTCCCAAAAATGACTCACAAAGAAGCCCACCATATTTATTACTAATATTTTTCTATGTCTAGTTCTCTTTGTTGTGTAAGTCATCAAGCTCACAGCAGAGATGATCTCTTATTTTGCACCCGTACCATCTTCATCGTCATCTACATCAAGAGGTCACTTAAACCCTCCCATACTTTGAGGTTTCTTGATTTCTCATATACTTTTCACTAACCTAAAAAAGGAAGCAAGGAATATCGTCAAACATTCGCACACCCGGTAGGACTCAAACTTCTTCCTCGGTGAGTCCTTTTTTTCCATTCTCTTTATATTCCACTTTTTTCTTTTCACCTGACCGCATAGGTGGGAGCTTCGTTTGCTCATGTGCGTGGTGGTTTGATTTTCTAGATTGAGAATGCTCTTGCTAAATTAAAATAAAAATAAAACAAAAAGGAAATAGCGTACCAGATATTCTTCTTTTTGTTCCCTATTTTCTCATGTCCGCATCTTCTTGTGTGTGTTTTCATTGAATTTCACATTTCGTTTTTAGGCTTAAAAAGAACCCTTTCATTCATTCCTACTCACCTAGATTAAGTAGGAGGTTAATTTGTTGCATTCACTTTTCTCCACACACATCCAAACTTACACATCTCAAACATCATGTACAAGTGGAACTATTGGGATTTCATCACCTAATAGGAAAGTCTCAGTAGTGTTCGGACACATTATAATTTTGTTGGTTATCGGTATATTGGTTAAGCACCTAAAACCCTTATCGTTGTGGTACATGATGTGTAGGGGTAGAGCCCTATATTAGTCCCCATACCGGTAGTCATCACATATTTGTGCCTCACGTACCTTTAGGTACATCAAGGAATCCATCCAAAACATCTCAAAACCAACCTTAGATCAACCATTTCTTAGGTTCTCTCTTAGCCTTTTACTTATTCTTCACATCTCCCAATAAAACAAGATAATTAAAACAATGTTTTTTCTCTAATTTGTTTTAGCAACATTTGTATAGGTTTTTGTTTGTTTCATGCCCATTTTTACCAAATCTCAACTGAGAAAAATGGAACAAATCGTAAACAAAGAAAAATTACTTGAGAATGAAAGATAAACAAACAATGCAAACCTCAAATAAGGGTCTCTTGTGAAACCTTGCAAATGAATATCAGAGATGATTGTGGATGCTCTTGAGTACTCTCCAAACTTTGAATGCAAATGATACCAATGCAGTGAATTCAACAGATTTTTTGTATGTCAGATTCAAGAGGCTTTGTAAGGAAGGTAAGGCAAAATCAGTTAAAGTTGGTTATACACGAGATAAATGAATATGCTACAAATAACATTGTAAAGTTGCAATAGTGTCGGGGAATAAGAAATGAACTAATTGCAAAAAGCGCATCCAAAAAGGTGGTTGTACATGCATTTTAATCGCCCCACCTTTCTAGGATTCGAGAAGTAAAGTCAACTAGGATAAGGATAAGGAGTCCAAGTGGAGTCTAGGTGGAGTTTGAGAAAGTGGAAGATGACTAGGATGTGCACACACTTAATTAATTAATTATTTAATTAATAAATACTAATTAATTAAGCTAAAGGGGAAAGGATACATGGGATTAATGTAATTAATCCAAAGGGTACAATGTGAATTAATTAATTAATTTAATCAATTAATCACAAATAGGTGAATAACGGGGTTCACTAGGATAACATTGATAACAAGTGGAAAAAGAAGTGTAATTTTGGGGTGTCTACATTTTCCCCCTTTTAAAGTGCTATTGTAAAGTAATAATATTTTAAAGATAATAGACGCATGCAGATCATCGAGCGGAAAAATTATGAAGCATTGAGATGCCCTGAGAAAGCAATGAAGCGTTAGGATGCCCCAGTGATTTGAATGGTATATTAATTCCCCCTCAAGTGGGTGGATGATGCAACAAGGATGACATAATGCTTGATAGGAAGGAAAACAAAGGATTCGAATAAGGATGGGAAATGAATGTGTTCATAGCATGAGCATTATTTGGAGAGTAATTTTTAGAGCAACTTGATTTTTGTTGTTGGACAATAGAGTTGTCACCATTATTATGAAAGAACCAAGATGGTTAACCCAAATGCACATAAACAAACACACAAAAAAAAGAAAAGATAAAAAGGAAAAAATACTCAATATACAAAGTAGGTGCCGTAAACTATGACAGGGTTATAAAGGAACTAAGATGTAATTACACTACTCGTAAGTGGTCCAAAAAGAGTAAAGATCAATAATGCAACACAAAGTTGAAAAAGAAGACAATCAGCCATGCCCCTAATGCGTGCCACAATGATGATTAAGTAGATACAAATGCTCCCAAGTGGGAATAGGATCAAACTGGAAGAGCGGAGTTAAAGTGACTCCTTATGACACTCTTGTTGAATCCATTGTGTAAATGATCAAAGGTTAAAATTGCCCCAGAAAGTTATATCGCGAAGGAAAAAAAATTAGTGACTTGCCCCAAGCGAGTTAGCATATCATGCAAAGGGAAGAAAGTGATAGTTGTAAGATTGACACAATCACTAGGGTAATAGATAAAAGTATGACATTTATCAAGATTGTATTGAGATGTTGAAGGATTCACTTTAAGGGTTTTCTAATTGTAGGATTTCTATGATAAGTGAATATTTGTTTGAAAGTTTTGTAATTTTTTTGATTTTTTTAGATTTTGAAATATTTGATTTTTTTGGATTTTGCAATATTTGATTTTTGTGCAATATTTAATTTTTTTTTAGATTTTTACAAGTTTTGAAATACAAATACAAACAAAAATGAAGACATTCCATGGCTTAAATAAACCAGGAGGAAAACAAAACACGTGCAAATGAAAAAAATATATAAAAGAAGTAATAGAAAGAAACCCAATATGAATAGGAAAGAACCACACCAAAGTTATATGTGAACTAGGATGTGAATAAATTTCCTGTAATTGGTCTATAAGTGCAAACAAAGGATACACAAAGTGAAAGTTATTCAACTATCAAACATAAGAAACTAAACTAAGAATATACAATACAAAATCCATATGTACAAATGTTCCAAACAAGCAAACAAGCTAGTGAACAAAAACACACTAATGTAAAAAATTATAATAAAGAAGTGAATATGTATAGGTGTCAAGATTCCCCAAGAAAATCCAAAGCCAAGTGATGTCCCTATGAAAGTTACATTGCAAAAAGTAAAGCTTGATTGATTGGAAAAGATGATTGAGAACAATCGGATCAAGAAGAAAATGGTGAACAAAATTACACAATTGCAAGTTTATTTTATTTGAAAAGCATTTTGAAACATTTTTTATTTTTATTTTTATATTTTCTAAACAATTTTATATTGTTTTGGGATTTTGAACAACTTTTTTTATTGTTTTTGTGTTTTTGAACAATTTGATATTTTATTTTATTTTTAAAGTTTTGTGAGACATTTTTGATATTTTTGTATAGTACAACTCGGTAAAAAGGTACACTACTTGAAAGTAGGTGAAAATAATTAAAAGCATTCCATTCCATTGGAAGAAATGTAGAAGATAAGATGATGATGTGTGTCACTCCGCTTGTGGCTCCACACAACTAGGAAGATTTGAGGGCTCATCACCGAGAGCCAAGAAGGATGTGAAAATGAGATGAATAACGATATGAAAGGTGAAGAGAAAATATGCGATGAAACAAGTTGTAACAATGATCCATATGAGAAAAATGTAACTCATCTCCAGTCAAGATTATCTGACCGATTACAAGATGATTCCACTTTATAGGTTTTGAATCAACTTAGATCCATTGATGGCTTACTGATTAGAAAAATTCAATTGAAGGAATTGGTGTCTTCTGTAACATGAGAAGCTAAATTACTTCTTGGGATGTTTTTGATTAAGCACTTTGATTCAGATTTCAAAAAGGCTTTATTAGTTAATTATTTTTGGATTTTATGAAGGACCCTACTACTGTTGCCCCATGCCATCAGTAAAAGGCAAGGGCTCAACACCGAAGACAAAATGTAGACGAGTAAGGGATTTCTCTTTTCCTAGTCTCATACTGCTAGTAAGAAGTATGGGCTTATCATCAAATACTTTGAAGGACGAAAGGTGTATTAATTTTATAATTTTTGTATTTTTAGATTGATTAAAATTTTCCTTGTATGTTGATAGCGTGCTTGTTGGGAAGGAACATTCTACCCCCAAGTCTCAGCCTCATGCAGCTAGTAAGATGCAAGGGTTCAACACTATAAATTGAGACGGGACGTCAAAAAATAATCGGGTAAAGAAGTTTAGTGCTTTGGTGAAAAAGAGAGCTTATTTGAAAGGAGGATTTTTCCATCAGTAAGCTTGAGACAAAACCGTAGGTAAAAAGATCTAAAATGGTAGAAACCATAACAAAGATGAGACACACAATGCCTAAGAGGAACAAGGTTAACATGTGTCATAATAGGTGAAGAAGGTGAATACATGATAATGGTATGATTAAGGTATCTACCAATAGATGGAATGCCTAACATTATTTGTACGCACTTTTGTTGTTTCGATTGGAAAACAATGCTCTAATACAGAGTTTTATTTTTTTAATGATTTTTGAGTTTTCGAATGTTGGTGGATGAGAGTTTGAAATGGACTTATCAAGAAAAAGGTCCATGTTTATTGAAGTTGAATGGTCTTGAGATACAAGACTTGTGTAGACGAAATGCAAGTCAAGAGGGAGAATCAAAAGATTTGATAAGTCCTGAAATATGAGACTTGGATGGACATGAGCCAAGTCAAAGGAGTGAAACCAAAGTTTTGATAAGTCTTGTAATATAAGACTTGGGTAGATAGGAGCCAAGTCAAAATGATTGAATCAAATGATTCGATGGGTCTTGAAGTACTAGACTTGGGTAGACAAGTTCCAAGTCAAAGTATGTGTGATTAGATGAGTTTTTGATGAGATCGAAATACATATGTGATGTTAGAAGAAGATTGTCGATGCGGGAAGATGTTGAGATACATATTCACCTGTGAGTGAAAGAGCACGAGGAAAGAAGGATTGATCTCTAGATGTATACCCAAGACTCTTTATAGGTCGTAGAGAGGAAATGTTCAATGTTGTTCCTTCTAGGTTGTAAATTAGTTGATTTGACGAAATATTTACAATTAAAGCTTGAAATGGTTGAATAAGGATATTCATGGGTATACGTACCTCATAGAGTGTATGCATGAAGATGTCTTGACAAGTAGGAATCATCATTGATGAGATTCCTACTGTAGGATGGATCATGTGAGGTATAATGGACATAGAAGGTTGCGTTGTTGCAAGTGTCCAAGATTGTTGTGGTTGTATTTCAACAACAAGACTAGAGATGTTAGGTATAGGAGTTGGAATGGAAAGAATAGAATGAAGCTCAATGGTGTTTGATGATGGACCTCTTCTTTCATGTCAAGGGTTGAAAGAGAGTCTTGAAGAAAATTCAAGTTCTCGTTAGGTGTTAGAAGGTTTTTCAAAACATGTTCAATGTTTGTTTGGACTATAGGAAGAAAATCAGAAAAGAAATGGATTGGTTTGAAAGGGAGATACTTGACCTTCATCATGATCTCGGAATGTTAGTATGAATAGAATTGGGAATAACATTCAACTCTTCATTTGAAGGTGTGGAAGTTGACATGTCATCGGTTATGAGAGCTTCATCGTCAAGATCTACAAATATCTCTTTGTCATCAATTAAGTCTTGGACATAGTTCTTAAAACGTGTACATTTATTAGTTGAGTGGTCATCAATGCGATGAAAATCACAATATGCATGAGGTTTGTACCAATATGGCTTAGGTTCTCCTTTAATCCAAGGTCTTGTAAGGGGATATTTTATCATCCTAGCCACTTTGAGTTGATGAAAGACACTAGAGAGACTTTTTATCGAGGGTGTAAACTTATGTTTAAATTTACGTGGCATAGTTTCTTGGATAGGTTGTATGATTGGATTTTTGATTGATTGGTCATGTATGTTGGCCATATTGTGATTATCCGTGACACCAACAATGATGACATTGCGGTTGCGATTGATGTACCAAGATTCATCATGAGAAGCTCTAGTACGGTGATTATTGTAGGTGAGGTTGAAAGAAAAATGTTTGATGAAATTATTTGAGAGGTCCACAAAGGTGGTAATAGATCCCTTTGGAAGGTGTAATAACCAATCCAAAGCTTGTCCTCCTAGAATTCTAGGAAAAGGCACAAGAGAAATCTATAGTATATGCCACTTCATGACATGTTATGGAAAATTCTTTGATATGTTGTCTTGGATCAGTTTTGCCCTTGTATTTTTGAATTTGGGCATCTCAAAAGACCATGGGAAGGGTATGTGTAATATGTCCATGTTAAAAGGATATGGACACAATTCATCAAAATTGAATTGTTTGCGTTGTTTTTGTAAACCCACAACGATGTCTTTCATCATTTTCCATTCTTGGGCAAAGGATGAATTGTATAAATCCACCATTGTAATGAGAAATGAGGTAGAGTGAAGAAAGGTATGATGAATAATGCAACCCTTAGCAAAGTGAATGCTAAGATAGAAGCGATGAAAATGTTTGAAAACCTCGACTCCTAGCAAAGTGAATGCTAAGATGGAAGAGGGAAGAAGATGGAAAAAGTTTGACCCGTAGAAAAATGAGTGCTAAGAGGGAAGAAGCAAAAAAAAAAGGTTAGTCGAGTGCCTATCTCTTAAAAAAATGATAGTAAAGAGAAAAAGGGATGAAAAGAAGTTATATGTGCTCTATTTCATAACAAAAATGAGTCATGAAGGAAGAGAGACTTGACAAGGTGACGCGATCAACTCGTAATCAAAATGAATGATAAGAGTGATGAAAAGATGTAAAAAGGTTAACTCCTAACATGGTAAGTGTTAAGAGAAATGACAAAAAGGGGGAAAAGTGAAATGTGCTCGACACGTAACAAAAAATGAATGTCAAGGGAGACAAGACTTAACAAGATGAAGTCGATCAACTCCTAACAAAATGTGTGATAAGAGTGACAACAAGAGGGGACTTTACAACACCTAAAAAATGAGTGATGTTAAGGTGGAAGATGGGTTGAAATGTTAGTTTAGAGGATTCTTAACAAAGTGAGTGTTAAGAAATATGAAGAGGTTTGAAATGATTTTACGATCCTTTACAAAAGTGAACATAAAGAGGGGAGAGATGAAAGGTTAGCGTGCTCAACTTGCAACAAAGTAAGTGTGACAAGAGGAGACTTAAAACACATTGGATGATGCTCAATTATTAATGAAAATGTTAAGTGAAGAGACTTAGGAAATAAAATGATGGATTTGCTCAACTTTTAACAAGATGAATGGTAAAAGGGGAGACTTAGGAAGATGATGATCAATGTCAACTCTTAACAAAAAGTGTGTTAAAAGATAAGACATGACAAGGAAGTGAAAGCACTAAAAGAATGAAAAGGTAAAGGTCATCACAAGAAGTGAATAAATGATGATAAAAAGGTCTGAATCTCACAAAAATGGAGATAAGAGACAAGGGGGAAGTGATGGGATTAGTGACCTCAAATTAAAAAAAAATGAATGCTTTAATGAGAGAAGTGAAGAAATAATGAGGATGTCGACAATGCAAAAAAATGATTGTGAAGTATGACAATGTAAGATGATAGGATAAAAAATGGAAGACGTCGCAACTCAACAAAGTGGAAGCAAAAATGTGATGATGTAAGAGTGAGTAGAGAATGATAGTAAACAATGTTAGTAAGTTTGGAAAGTAAATGTGAAATGTGATGATGTAAGAATGGGGAATGCTTAGAGTTTAACAAAATAACGTTAAACTTAAGACTTACGATAATGAAAGATCAAGGTGATCAAGAGAGTGCTTGACTGTGATAAAGTGAGTATCACAATATCAAGACTTAGATGAAAATGAAAGTGCTTAAGTGTGAATATGGATGTCCACAACTCAAGACTTAGACATGTGTACAAAGTGACAAGATGGATGAGAGAGAAAATGTGAATGATGAAAGTGAAACACAAGTGTGTAACATGCGAGAAAAATGAAAAGTGGTGAAGTGAAAGTTGTGGCCTCTATCTTAGATTGGCTTGGACAAGGCATGGCTTCCTAGGTGGCTCTCTCAACTAGGTTTTAGCAAAATATCTGAGAGAACGCGATGTTATTACTAGCCGATGGATTTAATTTACCCCATTTGAAACATTGAGAAAAGATCTTTCTCAGAATGAATCACACTGGAGTCGCCACTAAGGATATCTCGTGACTCTAACTCACAAGGCTTTACTAGTCAAGTAGGATAAAAAGGTTCCTGTTTCATCCAACAGTTCCCTCAAGGTGTGGACTACTTTGGGGTTCCTAGAACCACCCCCTTTGATATATCTTAAGGCTTATGTGAAGGGGGTTATGTTCTAGTTTAGCGGTCGAGCCGTAGCTCTTAACCAAACCTGCAAATATAGTGTTTTGAATGTGGTGTTTTTTTAGTCTTTTGTTTTTAATGTGGTTTGATTGAACGCCTTTAGAAACCTGTAGTTAGTAGTTTTGGAATGTTTTATCCACCTTTTTGTGAGAGCGGGTCATGCAAAAAAATATTATAAAGTTTTTCCGGAATGAGGTAAAAAAAAAGTAAAACATATAAACAAGACAGAAGAAAACCCACGTTTCTAATTTCCAAGATCGCTTAAAAAGCGTGAGGAAAGAGAATACATGTGGGTGGCTTTGGCTAAGTGAAATGTTAAATCCCCAAAAACAAAAAAGAGAAACGAGCATGTTTATGATTCCCAAGATTGCTTTAAAAAGCACAAGGGAAGAGCATACGTGTGAGAGATTTGTGAGTACTCTCATCAAAAAAAAAAGAAAATGATAAGCGAGAAGTAGGAAAAAACACGTTAGAAAATGTTAGTGAATAGAAAAAATGATTAAACGTGTGAAAAAGTGGCTAAAATGTGACAAAAATTGAACCAAAACGTCCAATAATGCTAAAATGAAAATGTTTATAAGTAGCGCACTAGAGGAAAAAAAGTGTTAAAAGTACAACACGGTGCCGAAATACGGTGGCGGAGATAAAAATTTGTAAAAGAGAAGGAAAAAAAGGGGGTATAAATGTCTAAGAACCTTATTTGAGAAACTTCCACGGTGAGTTGTTGTGAAAAAGATGGAAAATAACAAGGAAGAAGCGTTCGAATGAAATAAACCCCAAAAACACATACCTCGAAAAAGAAGAAGATTCCCAATTAGTTTATGGGGCAAAAATTTATATAAAATTTAGAAATAATTACTAAATGAAAGAGAAGATAAGGTTAGAAATAAAATATAATCTAAAGTGAGAAAGAAAACAAAATCTAAAGTTTGAAATAAGTTAGAAAAATGAAGTAAAATAAAAGCTAAAGTTAAGAAAGAATATAAACTAAATTTGAAAGTAGAGTGAAAACATACAAGCCAATGCAAATTCATAAACAAAATAATAATGAACAAATAAATGTAAAGCCCTAAGGTTAAAAAATTAGGCTAAAACTAATCAAAACAAACGAGAGTAAACTTAAGCTAAACAACGAAAACCTAAAGTCAAACAAAGTGAAAATTAAAAAAACATGGTTGCATGTCGAAGATGAGGGTAAGTATGCATTGCGTGGTGGCAAGCGATGATAGAGAGTTGGATCGAAGTTTGGAGGGATTACAGGAGGGTGTGAGCACACCGGGTGGCACTGATCAGGGGTGAGGCATGAGGGCTCGGAAGGGGTGTGTGGTGGGCACCGAGGAGAGGTGGGGCGAGGAAAGCTCGGGCTCGACATAGAGTGGGTGTGAGCTTGGGGGAAGGGAACATATTGGTTTGGATAGTTAGAATGGTGGCTCGAGAGTTGGGAGGGATTTGTGCGGGTTTGGGATCGGGGATGTGGTTAGGTTGGGAGTGCATCCAACGTGGAGGTGAGGGAGGGCTCGGTCAAGGAGAATGGTCGTAGGGTTGAGTAGCCAAAGACTTGGTTGGTAGGATCACCTGGGTTGGGTAGGTTTAGATCAAGGCTCGTCTTAGTGAGGAAGGGGCTTGGGGGTGGGAAACAGGGTAGGAACAAATGTCTATGAGAGGGATGGAACAACTTTTGATTTTTGGCTAAATCGGGGAGGGGAGAGGTGAGGGGTAAGGGGAGAAAGTGTAGGAGGGCTTGGCCGGGGTGGGGAAGGTGGGGATGGGACGGGTTGGGTGTGAATGAGGTGTGAGTTGTGAGGTAGATCGGTTGAGCTAGCCAAAATGGGTAGGGAGGGGGTAGCGGTTTAGGTTAGATCTAGGTTTTTTTTTGTTGTCATTTTTTTTCCAATTTTAAAAGCAGTCTATAAAGAACACAAAAACATACCTATATAGATATATTCAATTTTTTTAATGAACATCTAATCTAAGCTCTGTTGTTTTTTGTGTATAGGTGGATTTCAAGAACAAATAACAAAACAAATTTGTTGTTTTGCACTCAGACAAATTTCTACATTCCAAATAGAATTCTACACTCACAATAAATAAACCGAGAAATACAAAAAATATGTTATTATTTATATTTTTTTCGAGATGGAAAACTTGGTCCTTGCTTCTAAAGCTGCACAATTGCTTGCTTCCAAACCTTTCAAATGGACAACACAAAAATAATAGGAACACTATAAGAACAAAATGAGACAAAAATATGTAAGGAAGGAAACAAAAATGAAAAAGAGGAGGGGTGCGAGTCCCATTGGGATGTTAGGAAATATATATTTCTCTATAGTTAATTTTGTTTTAACTATAATAATTAGGAATTTATTATTAATTGTAATATGGATATATTTATATAACCATGTATTTTGTTTTATTCCACATACAAGAGTTGTTGTATTGTTTTAAAAATATTATTGTTTGTTTGTATTTAATTTGATTATGCTTCCCGGATGTCTTTTTAGAAGCTTATGTGAATTAGTTTATTGTTGCACATGTGCAACATATTTCCATGTATGTATTCAGCTATACAATTCCTATAAGAATTGTAGCACTCCATTGTAAGAATGATTTGGTTGATTAATAAAATATTGTCAAGCTTAGTCCCTATTTTACATTCGGTACCAGAGCGAGAAGTCGGACTGTGATGTGAAGAAGGGTTGAAGAAGGTTGGAGAGAGGAAGAAAAAAGCTTTGGAGGAGATTCTACACTCTAGAAGAGCTTGTGTTTCCTCCAAAGAACTTCCCAGAATGCTCTGCATCTCCACAACCTCTTGCCATTCTCTAGGTGTTTGTAAGGAAAATTGTTTTTTGCCTTGGTGCCTCCTGCACTAGGAAATTTTTTCTCCTGGATGCTATTTAATTTTTTTCCCCATCAGGGGTTTTACCTCTAATATTAGAGTATCTTTTAGTTCTGCTAATATTAGTAGCTCTGCTACATTTGAAGATCTCTAAGCTATTCTTCATACAAAGGCCGAGTTTGCTAAACATTCAAAACCTAATAAAAGAGCCCTATTTGAAGGTGTTTTGAGGGTCCTATACTAGGGTGAAGGTTGAGTTGCTGTGTGTATTGACATACAAGTTACATTGGAGTTGGAACATTATTCGAGACTACACAAGGGCCCCTCCCTCTCCATTCATCCGAACCGAGCTAGATCGGTAAAAGAGGATTTCACATCTTGTATTGGAAACTGAGTTAGCCATCAAACTACTTGCAAAATTTGATGCGAGTTGATTCTTGGACTTGGATTGAGCCCAACCCACATTCTCCAATATAATGGCGTGTTGATCTCTTAAAAATCTAAGCTTTGTATTTAGGAGGAATCTTGCACCCTCACTAATTCATACATACGCTAACAACAAAAGCGGTTAGAGCAAACAACAAACAATGACCATATCGGTGATTATTCTCCACTACTTTCTCGGTCAAGCCACATAGTGATCGTCAAACTTGCACCATTCACCATCACCATTTCTCCTTTGAGCCCCCTAAGATTACCTGACAACCCGCACAAAATGGTATACAAAATTGTGGATTAAACAAAAATGGAGGAGATAAATAAAAGGTGGTTGATTCAATCATTTCCACTCAGAACCTACAATCAAATAAAAATGATGCAAAACAAATAAAAAGTGGTGGAAAGAAAAACATGGAGATAATAATAGAAGAATATCTAGTTTTCATGCATACAAAAGCCATAACCACCCTCCTCCAAGCTCGCGATCCACGTGGAGCTCCACTTAGGTGCTAGATCACCATTTTCAAAAGGTGAGTCAAATTTCATCTTTATTAAATACAATATTCTTCAATTTGTTAATCAAAAGCACAAACGACTAAGGTGGTTAGTGTGAGCAGGTTTGGGGATAGAAGGTTGGGGTTGAACCCCATCCCCAACTTGTTTTTAAAACCAATTTGAATTTAGTAGCAAATTTGGTGAAACCACCAACGGTGGAGGGGTATTTAGAGGAAAAACCTCACTAAACAACTTATTTACAACTAAAAAAGCTTCGAATTTTTAACGAGAAAAACCCTAATATAGGGCAATTTTTTTTTCTCCTAATAGGCCTAATTTTTGTTCTGAGAAACTTTTGCTATAGGAGGTACACCAAAAATTGCATTTTCATCTATTTTTTGCAATTTTTTGGCATAGAGGGTCATTTTGGGCTCTGGAGGCCACTAGGGCCCACAAAACATTTTTTTTCTTTCCTGCCATTCAATTTTTTAAAATATTTGAATGTAATTGTATGCTTCAATATATTGTACTAATTTACAGGTTGCCATAGTCAACCACAAACTTTGTAACTACTCAGAAACTGGCAGAATATTGTACTCAAAAACAATAAAATTTTGTTCAAAAACACTCACGAGACCCTAGATCTCATTCACGGATTCGGTATATACGGTGCCTTCGAGAAGAACTTATGGGTAAAGTCGTCATGAATACTACTACACTTAATGCCTAATATAGTTACAACAACATCGTATGGGCATCGAACCTTTAAATTGACGGGGAGTAATAAGGACACAGTGCACACACTATGAGCCATCCCATCCATCTGTGAATGATTACACGACATAAATCCACTGAGAAATTATCCGAGTATATAGCAAAGTTACATGCATGCGTATGAGGATATTTATTTGAGCTAGTGTCAATAATCATACAGACCCCTTTCAGTACTATCTTAGTACCACGTATTGAATTATTTCACATACATTAATGCCTCTTTCACATACCATCGGGTATATAGAAAGGGAGATCTTATTCCATGTACCTTTGGGTATATCGGAAGAAGGGCACATATATAGAAAGGTTCGATATATCATACTAACGATATATAGATTGAGAGACCTTATACCTAGAGTGATAAGAACTTAACCTCGTCGGTGATTTCGTAATATGGGCACAATGCCCCACAAATTTTTCTTCCAAATTCACAACTACTCAGAGGAAACAACTATGCTACTTGGAAGACAAAAATCAAGACACAACTTGAGTTTGAAGAGATCTCTGCTTGTTGTGACTAGTAATCGGACCAGATCAACAAGCGATACAACACAACAATGGAAGTTTGATAAAGCAGATCAGAAGGAAAAACTCATCATCTTGTTTAGAGTGTCTGATGATGTGCAACCCCACATTCAAGATTCCAAAGAAACCAAAGAATCTTGGGATAAATTGAGCACAGTATATGAGGCCAAAAACAAGAATGTCATAATAAATTTGCAGATTCAGTTACATACACTGAAGTTCAAGTAGAATGAGAAAATTGAATCTTTCTTGAGAAGAGTTGTAGAGTTGAGGGCTTCACTTCTATCCCTAGGAGAAGCGGTCAAAAATGAAGCTCTCATTCCCATTTTTTGAGAGCTCTACCTTCTTCTTACCGTATTTTTGTAACAACACTAAACTTTTCAGATATGAGAGTTAGTTTTGACAAGCTGGTAAACCTACTACAACAAGAAGAATCCATGCATAATAAGGATGATGAAGAGGAGAAGGAAATTTATTCACATCAAAAATGGAAAGGAAAAGGTAAAGGAAAAATTAGTTCCTATCAAAAGTCCCAACATCAGAATTAGTATCAACATCAAGGGGACAAACAAAAAATAAGAAATGTCCAATTTGTAAAAGAGGACATGAGTTGAAATATTGTTGGTATAATACATACAAGAAAGGTTCATCAAGTAACTCTGAACCTCCATAACAACAATCTCACAAGGTAAATTCTAACTACAATCAAGGGCAAAAAGGGGAAGGCTGGAAAATAATACCCCATCAACAAGGAAATATTCTTTGAGAAGAAGAACATTCAGATAATGAAGACTTCTTGTACCATTGCTCGATCAAGTGAACCATCCATGTCATCTAGTGATGTTTGGTATGTTGATTTGGGAGCCACTCGACACATGATTGGCCATAGAGATTGGTTTAATTCAATGAGGGACACACCTTCAAAAAACCATGTTTCATTGGGTGATGATTCTTCATATACAATTCAAGGGATTGGGAACATTTATCTACCCCTTGGTTCACGCAACTGTAGACTATCAGATGTCTTATATGTCCCTGGGTTGACTAAAAATATGCTTTCAGTCATTGAACTCCTAGATAACAACTTAAAAACTAACTTTGATAGTCATTCCAACAAGAAAACATGTTTAATTCGAGATAAATCATGAGGCTTGAAAATAGTTATAAAAGCCTCTAATGTGGGACACATGTTCCATATTAATTTTTTCCACAGAGATGATTAGGCACTTGTTGCTAAGAACTCTACCTTAGCATAGTTATGGCATCAAATACTTGGTCATGTTAGTTTAAAGTATCTCGAGACACTTCTCCAGCGTAATATGGTACATGGGTTACCATTTCTTTAGAAGGATACAAACAAGTGTCCTCTTTGCTAGCAGGAAAACAACACAAAGATTCATTCCAAAGAGTACATATCAAGCTCATGGTAAGCTTGATCTAGTTCATCTTGATCTTTGTAAGTTTGATGAAACCAAGTCATTCTAGATTTTAGGAATTCATGCTTTGTGTTGACAACTATTCAAGAAAAATGTGGATTTTTGTCTTAGCAAGAAAATTGAAGCTTTTGAAACCTGCAAGAAGTTCAAAGTAATTTGTTGAGAATGAACCCGATCATCACATCAGAACTCTCCACTCAGATTGAGGGGGGGGATTCACCAATAATGAGTTCAAAGACTACCTAAAAGTTCACATGATTCATCAGCAAATGCCTCCTCCACACACACCGTAATAGAATGGTATTATTGAGAGAAGAAATCTTACTATCATGTAAATTATGTGATGCATGATCAATGAATCTGACTTAAAAAGGAATTCTGGGCATAAGAAACAAAGACAAGAGTTTATTTTTTGAACAAAGTGCCCCATGAGTTTCTCTTGACAGGATTAACACCACAAGAAGCATGGTCAAAGCGGAAACCATCTATTACACACCTTAGAGTATTTGGGTGTGAAGAAAGTATTCACATACCCAGTAAAACAAAAGAAATTATACATGAATTCACATAAACTCATCTTTATTGGGTATAATAAAGAGACTCTTGGGTATGAGATCGATGGATCCAAAGACTAGAAAAGTCTACACTAGCAGAGATGTTGAGTTTTTGTGGAAGAAGGAAACAAAGTATCCTCCTCCAGACTCACCTGATGTAGATTCTTTACCAGTTGTAAAAATTTAAGCTGATGTTCCCAATGATGATGAAAGTGATAATGGGAATGTTGGTGATGATATGATAGAACCATGACCCACGGGAACAATTCGAGTGTATGACCAAGTGGTGTACTAGGACATTATGAGATGCAAGAATGGATGGTCCACCGAGATATATCCACCCCTAGACCACGGACTCACAGTAAAGCAAGAGAAGAAGTGAAATTTGATTTGATGAGTAGAGTTATTGATTTTGATGATCCCTCTACAATCCAGGAAGGCCTACAGTTAAAAGCTTGGAAAGATGTCATGGACTTTGAATATCAATCAAGTAATGAAAAATAACACTTGACTGACTTGTCGATCTTCTACTGGGAAAAACCCATTAGATGCGAGATGGATATTCAAAACAAAGTACAAAGTAGATGGGACAATGGACAAGTATAAAGTGAGACTAGTAGCAAAGGGGTATGCACAAAAATAAGGCATTGAATGTCAGGAGACATTTGCTCCCACAGCTAAGATCAAAATGATCAAGATGATCTTTGCTCTAGTTACATAGTTTGGCTAGAAAGTCCATCGGATGGACGTAAAAGTTCCTTTACGAACAAAGATTTACAAGAAGAAGTCTATATGACTCAACATGAGGGATATGTAGTACTGGTCAAGAATCAAAGGTATGAAAACTCATTAAATCTCTGTATGGCCTCAAACAGACACCCCGGGAATGGTACATCAAAATTGATGAGCATCTCATACAACATGGATTTGTTATAAATCCATATAATCCCAATCTTTACCTCAAAAAGAAAGGTGAGAGATTATAATTGTCATTGTCTATGTCGACGATCTAGTCATCACTAGAATTTTAGTGAGGATGATCGATGCAATGAAGAAAGATCTTAATCAATCATTTGACATGACAGATCTTAGGCTAATGCACTATTGTCTTGGATTGGAAATATGACAAAAAGAGAATCACATCTTTGTTTCTTAGATGAAATATACGAAGAAAATGCTTGAGAAATTCAGGATCTTTGGATTGCACACGATTTCTACACCTATGGAGAACAGATTGTAGTTATCTCATTCAGATCCATATCCTAAGGTAAATACCACTCTCTATCGGCAGTTGATTGGGAATCTCATTTACCGACTTACACTAGACCGAGATATCGGCTTTGATAAGCTATCTATCTAGGTTCATGCAGGAACCCAAAGTTTGTCATTGGAAAGCAACAAGGCGTATCTTGAGATATCTCAAAGGATTAGTGGATCTTGGTCTAGAATACAAGAAGAATAACAACTTCTTCTTGTCAGGATATTCGGATTCAGATCATGCAGGCAATATTGATGACAAAAATTCACTTCAGGATTTGTATTCTTTATGGGATTTGGATCAATATCATGGGGAAGCAAGAAACAACACTTTATTTCTTTTTCTTCCATAGAATCCGAGTATCATTTTGCAGGAGAAGCATTTCTGTGAAGTGATTTGGCTATGTCGCATACTCAAGGACTTGGAATACCATGGGACAAATTGACGACCATGTATGTTGACAATGAAGGTGTTCTCAAACTTGTTCACAATCCAGTTTTTCATGAAAGAACAAAGCACATTGAGGTACATGTACATTTCATACACGAGCATGTCTTGAAGCACAATATACAACTTCAGTTTTGTCCAACCATTAAACAAAGAGTAGATATCTTCATGAAGTCACTTACACATGAAAAGTTTGAGTTTTTTAGAGAGTTCCTCTCCTCATCCCTTGAGGAAATGCAAAATTAAGGGGGGAATGTTAGGAAATATATATTTCTCTATAGTTAATTTTTCTTTAACTATAATAATTGGGTATTTATTATTAATTGTAATATGGTTATATTTATATAACCATCTATTTTGTTTTATTCTGCATACGGGAGTTGTTGTATTGTTTTAACAATACTATTGTTTGTTTGTATTTAATTTGGTTATGCTTCCCGGATGTCTTTTTGGAAGCTTATGTGAATTAGTTTATTGTTGCACATGTGCAACATATTTCGTGTATGTATTCAGCTATACAATTCCTATAAGAATTGCAACACTCCATTGTAAGAATGATTTGGTTGATTAATAAAATATTGTCAGGATTCCATCCCTGTTTTACGGGCATGCCAAAATGTAAAAAAATAAAAATTACTTGACAATGAAAGATAAACAAACAATGCAAACCTTCCAGTAGCCTTCAATGCAAATCTCAAATAAGGGTCTCCTGTGAAACCTTACAAATGAATATCAGAGATGATTGCGGATGCTCTTGAGTACTCTCCAAACTTTGAATGAAAATGCTACCAACACAGTGAATTCAGCAGAGTTTTTGTATGTCAGATTTAAGAGGATTTGTAAGGAAGGTAAGCTTATAATTTATAGAGGAAAAATCGTTAAAGTTGGTTATACACGAGATAAATGAATATGCTAAAAATAACATTGTGGGAAGTTGCAATAGTTTCGAGGGTAGTAAATGAATTAATTACAAAAATATGCATCCGGAAAGGTGGTTGTACGTGCATTTTAATTGCCCCACCTTTCTAGGATTCTAGAAGTGCAATTAACTAGGATAAGGATAGGGAGTCCAGGTGGAGTCTAGGTGGAGTTTGATCAAGTGGCAGATGACTAGGATGTGCACACACTTAATTAATTAATTATTTAATTAATAAATAATAATTAATTAAACTAAAGGGGTACAAAGGATACATGTGATTAATTTAATTAATCCAAAGGGGTACAATGTGAATTAATTAACTAATTTAATCAATTAATCGCAAATGGGTGAATAACGAGGTGCACTAGGATAACACTTTGGGAATAAGTGGAATTTTGGGTGTCTACAAAAACTACCTCGTCTAACATCCCCATCTCCAACAACATCATCCAAGAAAAATTCACCCTTACTACTAGTTATTCTGTTCCTTTGATCACACCCTCTTGGCTTCCCGACCCGTCATTGTTATGGTTCCTTCTAGTGAGCCCTTTTCTATCGAGAATAATTCTGACATCAAAACCAATCCTTCCCTATATCACCATTCAGTGCTTTCCGGACCAACTACACCACCATCTGTCACTTCCTTGAAGACATTTAGGCCACCTGTTATCCCCCACAGATGCTTAGAGTTCTTGTAGATCCTGGATGCTAACCCCATTTCTCTTTATGATTTCCTTATCTACAGATCCACTAACCTTCCCCATTGATGGACCCCCTCTCCATCAAATCTATGCCTATCACTCTCATCTTGAAACCTCTCAGGTCATCACATCTCAACTTTCCCTTTTCTTCCCCGAACCATGAATGAGCTTTCCATGGTGCAACGTGAACTTGGATCCCATCCGTCTTCTACTATGATCACTAAGACCCACTAGTCTACTACTCATTTGGTGCCTCCTATTTTTCCTAATATTTCTTGAATCAATAGAATTCCCTCTTTTTCCATCCCCATCACATATTTGTCCACAATTATTATTAACACCCCTAATTAAGATTTACGAGGAATCCCAATTTCTTCTTTCACCACCGAACCATGTGATCAAATTTCCATCCCAATATCCACATCCCAAATCCATGCTAATGTAATTACCTCATATCCCCATCCTTCTGAATCAACCCAAGCTCATCGGCCGCCTCTCTATAATTTTTTTCCTCCATATCTTTCCTCATCAAGCAACCCAAAACTCTCAACCACCTCATACTTACATCCCCACTCATCCCATGTAGAACCAATCTAACATCCCCACTTCTCGCCAAATATAATCACATCCACCTCGGTATATCCCCATATCTAAATAGAACACTATTCCCCAACATGTTCAATCACATCTATTTAACTATCTCCCCACTCATCAATCACCTCTAAAAATACCTACCTATCCTCGGTTCTATCAAACTCATCCTCAAACCAACCCTTCCACATCTTATGACTCACAACCTCATCAATCCATCTCCCATCCATCTCATGACCCTATGTAGGATTTGTTAAATAGGTTAGAAAACCTCAAAGATGTCACCTTGGGTCCTAAGAGCTCATTTACCTATGAAAAAATTTGTAATGATCCCATCCACCAATTTGTTCCTATAAAACCATATCCTCCACCTTTGATAAATCCAAAAGTTTTAAAAAATCAACAATAAGGAGGATCCCCAACAACATCTTCATGCCTTTAGGCATGCCTACTACCTCATCGTACATGACCAAGAACTCATTATCCATACCTTCCCTATGTAGTTGGCCAATCCTTCCTAGGAATGGTACAATTAAATCCCACAACACTTCAACTTTTCATTCACCCAACTCGTGTAATTATTCCTAGAACACTTCTCCATTAACATTGTGTGTAATATCACTATCACCAATATATACGCCATTAAAAAATATGATGACGAATCCATTGTAGACTTTTTTACCGGTGTTGTGTTCTCATCAATCAACTATATTTTCCGCTTCCACAAATCGAGCTCATTGATATTTTCTCCGATCTTGCGCAAAACACATCTCATCAACCCTTCAAATCAAATCCTTTCAGATATTTGAGGAGACATTCACCATGTCTCATAAACTAGAAATCCACGCCCTTGAACAAGTGGACGTCAAAATCATATCCAAAAATGAAAACCGTAATTCAACAAGACATCCAATCACAATGATAAATCTAAAAATGCTACCAATGCTATCATTGTTAAATCTTCCACCACATCCACTTCCCATATCGAGCCCCCACAAAGGACTCCTCGACCTACTCCCAACTATACCCCTCTTAGGGAATCATATAGTTTAATATTTGATAATGTTAAGGCTTCATGTCTCATCCATATTCCTCCTATCTTCCCTATCGATGACACATTCCCTAAACCCACATGGTACCATGAGGAGCACTACTATAAAAACCATCAGTTCCATTGTCATGACATTGAAAAGTGTTGCACATTTAAATACCTTGTTCAACGCCTCATCGACTGAGGGGATCTCCACTTGGATAATCCTAATGCCCCTCCCAATCAACCTTTGGATGTCTTCAAACAATCATTCCCTAATCACTCACCAAATAAACAAATAGAGCCTTCCACATCCTAAGAACCCAATTCTCACACCATCAATACCTTGAACCAAGAATTAACATCATCATCTATTCCCATTATCCCTCCATCTACCTTACCCACCTCCATTCCTTTGAAATATATAATTAGACCAATACCCACACTCGTTCCCTCATCTATTGAATCCACATTTACCATATCTGCATCTATTACACCCACATCCCTTGAATCTACATCCGAACCCACCACATATACATCTTATATACCCACATCAGTCACATCCGTACCTACCCCTATATCAATACCCACATATACATCGACATCTACAATCACTTTTATACCCCAACATTCGATTGAATCCACATATACACCTTTGATCGTGTCCACACCTATATCTACTCCTGTATATACCCCACCTCTTCAAACATCATCCTCATCTTATTTGAGATCTACTACTTCTATACTGCATCTTCAAAACCATTTACTATCCCTTCGATCCCATCAAACACATTATCCAAACACCACTCCCATATTCTATTTCCTTGTGTTGATAAAGTATACACCGCATCACCTAGTTCCTTCTATGAAAAACCCCTATTGAAATCATCATCATCCCCACTAAGGAAAAAACTCACATCATAAATCAAAGAACCTTGGCATTCCCACTCAAAATTCACTCACTCATCCACATAAGAAGTTAGAACTTCCTCCCCCAAAATCCTAAAAAACCAAATCCTCCACCCTCCAAAAATCTATCTTCGGACCTCAATATTCTATTTTGAGGCTACACACCCTATCCAAAAGATCTACTCAATCTAAAGCACCTATCCCTCCTCCCAAATCCACATCTACATCTATATCATATATGCCCTCTTCTAAATCCATGTCTAAATCAACAATTCCTCCTTAATCGGAACACAAATACCTAAACAAATCTGAACCTAAGGCTCCCACAAAGCCTCATAAGAGCAACACTCCTCTCTTACCTTCATCACCCTCACCTAAACTGAATCCTCCTAAGGACCATACCACTTCACCTTCACAAACCATCATTGGATCTTATACGAGAAAAATTTTAGCATCTTCTCGAGAATCCACAATCACCATTCGCCATAAATCCCTTCAATCTACATGGTCCAAATCCCATGTCCTTTGACCCCAACACCATATGCACCTAACATCATTCCCCTGGTCATGAATCAGAGCAACCTTTGTAGGTCCCCATATAGCCTCATCAAAAACTTTATCAAATAAGATGATCTTCTCGTTGAAGAAGATCACCCCCTCCTTTACCGGTCAATCCACATCTAGACCCCATCTTCCAACCAAGTCGACAACCTTTATATCCTCTTCCTTATCCATGAATTCCATTGCTATCCATCCTCTAACCTTTACCTCTCTTAAATATAGTCATCCCCTTTATATTGACGTTATCCATATTACCACCCATTCTTGTCCTCACAAGCCTCAACCATCTACGCAATCCAAGTCAAATTTCATCATCATTGCTCCCTCTAATGAACCCAATCTAGCCCCTTATTTTTCCAAGGCTAAGGTATCCATCCTAGTCATGCCACCAACCCAAAAATCAACCACCATCAAGCACAATGTCATAAGGAAGCTACACCAAGCTCTCGTTAAGATGTCACTTTACGATCTTATCCAAATGTCGTCCAATCATCAAAAATACCTCATTGAGGCCTTAAAACACATCCCCGTCTCATCCAAAGAGTCGTAACCCTGTACAACCATTATTTGGGCTCTTGCCACTTTCACCACCATTTCCTTTGATGATTCAGAAGTTTAGGACATCTTACCCAAATATCACGACCTTCCCCTCTTCATCGTTGTCTGTATCAATGACACATTCATCCTCTGCTCTATGGTAGACAACGGTGAAAACATTAACATCATCTCATATCACATGTTTGATCAACTTAAAATTCCCAAATATATGATTTCTTAGTTACCTATGGTATTACATGCCTTCAATGATGATGTGGCCCCTGCTTTGGGAACAATCATCCTTTCCATTCACATTGGTGAAAAACTCTTCCATGAAGTCTTCTATATTGTTAAAGGGGAGTTCAGATATAATGTATTTCTTGGGCATGCATGGATTCATGTCATGCATTATGTACCCTCCACCCTCCACCATTGCATAAAATATGAACATGAGGGAAAGATCCACACCCTTCCATCTGACCTTCCTCCCTTCAAAGCATGTCATATGACTTATCAAACCAATGAGCGTTCTCATTCAAAATCAAGATTGTTCCTCTGAAGCATCTACTAGTTCTTATGTTCCTACATCTAAGCTGCCTAATGATGAGTTCATTGAAAATGTGATGCAGTGCCTATCTCTGGGGGAGTATCGAATCCTTTTTCTTAATTATCTTCCCTCCCTCAATTGACTTGGTAGACCCGATAAAACACCCATGTATCAATCAAATGTCAAGGATATCATTTCCTTCGGTTCACCTCATCTCAAAACCAACCTCATCTATGGTGTAATTGATCATCCTTCATCCCATATAGACAATCAACTTCATACCAAACCTTACACTCATGGATTTTATTTCCTTTATAACAAATCCTTCACCTATAAATACCTCCACCGCTGCACATGGAAGGTATTTGGTTTAGGACATTATGAAAAATGAATGCACAATCTCATCATTAACCAATCTCATAAAATCACGAGAAATTTAGATTGTATTTCAAGGGACAACCCACTAAAACCCTCACGTAACCTTCTTCTACACCTTCCATGTTCATTGATTCATCATCCACCATTCCCCCATCGATGACGCCATGGACATGGATGATAGTGTGTCCCTTTCTCCTAACTTTTTTAAAGTCTCCACCATTACCTTGGGACCGGTCACTTACCATGTGAGGGGTGAAACTAGGTCCCTTCTTCTCATTTTTCTTGACATGGTAGAGGAAAATTATCCTACCATCAATATTATTCAATGTATCGATGAAAACTCCATCCTTTCATACATGGGGTAGAATATTATTATCTTCATAAGAACTTACCTTCTAACACATCCACTCTCCTGAATGAATATACTATCAACATCAATTTTGGGACTCCTTAGGAGCCTCACATCCTTAAAGTTTTCCAATCTCTTGACCAACAAGATCTTGATGCCTTTACCATCTTTCTCTCCAAACACAGTGAGGCATTTACATGGTCATACTCCGACATGCCAAGCCTTGATCCATCCATTGTATTCCATAACATTTTCACCATCCCCAATGCTAAGAAAATCAAACAAAAGCTTCTCCGTATGCATCCTCATGTTTCCCTCCTTGTCAAAGAAGTGTTGCAATGCCTTCTTTTTGATAACTTCATCAAGCCCATTGACTATCCATAATGGGTTTCCAACATTGTTCCCATTACTAAAGCATCTAGAAATCTCCACATTTGTACTGAATTTTGAGATTTAAATATCTCTTTCCCTAAGGATGACTTTCCCCTTCCCAACATCGATCAATTAGTCAACTTGAAAGCCAACCATGAGATGATTTCTATTATCGATTGTTTTTACGGTTAAATCAGATTTGAATTGAACCGAAGACCAACATAAGACTTATTTCATCACCCCTTGGGAACCTTACGTTATCATATCACACCCTTCGATTTAGAAAATGTGGGGTCTACCTATCTTCACATCATGACATACATCTTCCATGACCTTATCTGATGTAGATAAAATAAAATATTAAGCATATAACTGAATATCAAGAGAGTTTTAAACCATAACTTATCAATGTCTCTACATAATAAGATCTACTATAGGCCTATAATGACTAAAGACTTGTGTAAATTTTCTCAATCTTAGCTAACTAACATTATATCACCCTTTAAATGTATTCATAGGTAACATACCCTGCTCTCCATATTTCATTCAATGTTAATGTACTCCCTCAATAAGGTCTACTTCATGCACTTCACTTACCTTTTTTTTTTACCTCACTAGTTCTCCTTCTTATTCTTAGTATATTTGTACTAGCTCTAAAAAATCACACACCTTATGGTTAGTATTAAATGAGGATTATAAAATATAAAACATTTCCCATACACTCATAATACTATTAGAAGCATCAAAAAATTCATTCAAAACAATCAAAACACTCACCTCTACCTCCTTAGTCAAAGCGCTCACAAAGCTCTTGAGACAAGGTTATCTACTTCACCCATGCAAAGAAGCTTATAGGGTTACCCACTAAGGGTTATCACCTCCAATATTTCCCTCTCAACACCTCTAATATTCTTTCCAAATCTTAGGGATCCACTCTTTGTGTAACTCCTAACATTTCACCTCTTTCAATTTTTTCTTTTATACGCTTATTAGGTATGTGTCGGGATATTGTTATGAAAATATTAGTTTATAGGAAGTTTCCATGCATAGGTAAGAGATTTTTGAGCACCCATTAAGATCTTCATGATTACTTATGAGTTTCACTAGTCAAATCTTAGACAAAAATTTGGTTCCTTTGTTAATCCACTCACTATACTATCCTTTAATGACTATGCACAATTTCCCGATTAATATGTCAATAAATTAATGAGATTTCACCTATGGTTTCATAATTTTCTTTCAAAATCCCTTAGTATGGGTCCTTGGCATGATATCTATAAGTTTTCAAGTCAAAATGAGTTAATTTGACCTCCCAAAAGATAAACCATTTCTCGGTGATAAAATCCTCTATGTGAACCGAGAAGGGTCATTTGGTTATAGCTTCTTCAAAATGTAGATTCAAGGCCTAAGATTTGTATCAAAGGACTATTGTAAATAGGTCCAAAGTAAAAACTTACCAGTATCTCTCAACATCACATGCAAACCTTTTTTCAATCAAACCCTTCTCATTTACCCACGAAGACACACACACACCCAATTCACTATCTAAGACTCACAACCATAGTTTTAGAAAGCTACACTTTGGCTTAAAACATGCTAATAATATCTATCATAAGTTATATAGCCTCCCCAACACATAATATTTCATTTACATGCATTTATATCTAGAATATTTCATGCTGATGGATCAATGATCATCTCACACACATGATCTCATAATTCCAAAAACTCGATATTTGTTAAGCTAAGTCACCAAGATTGACTCTTCCTATGATCACATTACTTTCATGAATTTTAACACAAAGATTTCAATCTCTTTCGTCCTTAGAGTTACCTCATTCAAAGTCAACCATCACTAAATAACCTTGAACACATAGTTTTCATGACTCCATGTATGTCAAAATAGAGTATCTGTCTCGGACTTAAAAGCAACATTCCTAAGATACATAAGGTTATACCTCATTCCTTGAAGCAAGTAATATCAAGTTTCATCATACAACCTAGAAATGTTTTCAATAGTACATAGTTCTACATATAACAAACTTCATATATTCATATTCCTCATATTTCATACAAATGTTATGATTTTAATTCCTCTAGTACAAGAAATACATTTCCAAATTCTCTAACGCCTTTATATTCAATATTCTACCTACTTGCATGTACTAACCACCATGTAAGCGCCCTTAAACTCTCACTATGACTGACCTCTCCCTAGTGACTCTTCAACTTCTCTCAATGAGACTTATAATTTCCCTTACACATTATTCCAAGCATCTTAATGATGCATTACACACACAAGACTCAATATTTACCTCAACTAAACACTTTCCAACTTTAATAGACTCATGAGTCACTTAACATGACACCTAAGAGACTCTATCACAAACTAAAACACTTGAATCACCCATTTCAAGACCATGCACCCATTACATATTTTTGAATTATATAATATCCCTTTTGGAGGGAAAATGCAAAAGAAGAACAATTCAAATTTCCAAACTCCACTGCTTTCTTGGATTAACTTGTATGACCCATTAAGACCTCTAGAGCTCTTGCACAACACACATTGACTCCAAGAAGCTTGAACTTTACAATTAAAGGTCTCTTCATGGATTCTCCTGCATCATACTCCCAAGGTGGAGAAAAATCATGCATACTCTTTGTTCTCTTGCTGATGTCTTCATCATCATAGATTTTCTTTGCATTCTTCGTAGCCACCGGGGTCCCAGTAATAATTTTTGGTCTTCCATTTTCTTTGACATTATTCCATTTCTCTTTGTTCTTCACCTTTACTCTTATCACCTTTAAGTTGTTATGCTTCATACTTGCACACAAAAAGATTAGAAAAATAAAAATACATGCTTTCTTAGGTTCCATGATGCTTCCCATCACTGTATACTCCATGCCTAGCTTGTATTCATCATTTGTCTCATCAAAACATTCATCTTCTTGCTCATTTACTTGTTCATGCTCAATCTTCACCATCTCAAGTTGTCTTAAATCTATGTTTTCATGTTATACATTATCATCTTCATCATCACATGCCCAAGGAATCACCTCTATCTAAGATTCACTTGCACTTCTCACCTTTCCATCCACCTCATCTAACCAATTTTGTAAAATATCATCAATATCATGTACAAAGGATTCATTACATTCTTACTCACCAACTTAATGTACAATCAACATCACTTTGCATAAGTTCAAGGAATTCACTCACTCCATATTCAATGTTAATCAACAAGGAATCAACTTTACTCACCTTACATTATTTTTTTCTAAGATTACCTCTGAAATATGATTGCTTGTCTTGAGTGTTTCTTCCTTTACCTGCTCTTTGCTTGTCTTTTTATTCTTCCCTAACATCTTCACTTCATTTTAATTTTCTTGTAACTTCAAGAAGTTAGATTCCTCTCTCTTATACTTCTCTTTCTTACTTTCTTTCTATCACTTTCTTGCACTTGTCATCTTCTTTCACTTCTACTACTAATTTCTTCCACCATACAAGCATGATATAACCATGAATAGGGGCTGGTTTCAAGGATTCCTTTGTAATATTTTCTTCATTCTTCTTCTCTTCTCTTCTCAACTACTTTTACTCACTCTTAATCTCTCCTAACCTCTAATTTCTCTTTACAATCTGCATCATAGGCCATTTTACCTTCTTTTTCATGAAAAAATCAAGCACATACCTTGGTATTCTCTTCATCATCTCTGTCAAGTGCTCTGTATCTACTCTCAACTTCATCTTTGATTCCACCCATTATTCATTCTTCCTTTCCTTCTCTTTCTTTGCTTCTTTTTAATCTCTCCTTATTTCATCTTAAGGTAATCAGTTTCCACAACTCCACTATCGATCCCTTTTGATCCATATCTCTCACACTTGATAAGTTTATTTCACCTTTCCTTCCACACCTCACCTTGGCATCCCCAAGTATTTTCATCTCTTAACTATCTCTCTTCTCAACGTCACACACTTCTCTTTACTTCGCTTCACCTATCACTTCATTCACCACACACTTCCACAACACACTGTTAGCCAAAAAAACATATACTCATTATTTAATAACCAAATAACAACACAAAATCCATGCTCTAATACCACATGATGCAGAGAAAATAAAATATCAAGCATATAAATAAATATCAAGAGAGTTTTAAACTATAACTTATCAATCTCTATATAAGAGGATCTACTGTAAGCCTATAATGGCTAAAGAATTATGTAAATTTTCTCAACCTTGGCTAACTAACATTACATAACCCTTTAAATGGATTCATAGGTAACATACCCTACTCTTCACAGTTCATTCAATGTTAATGCACTCCCTCAACAAGGTCTACTTCATGAACTTCACTAACCTTTGTCTTTACCTAAATGGTTCTCCCTTCTTGTTCTTAGTCTCTTTGTACTAGCTCTTGAAAAAGCAAAAACCTTGTGGCTAGTCTTCACTGAGGCTTCTCAAATTAAAAAACTGACCATACACTCATAATACTATTAGAGGAATAAAAAATGCATTCAAAACAATAAAAAAACTCACCTCTACCTCATTAGTCAAAGTGGCTACAAATCTCTTGAGACAAGGTTATCTACTTCACCCATGAAAACAAGTTTATAGGGTTACCCACCAAGGTTTATTACTTCCACTAGTTCCTTATCTACACCTCTAATATGATTACCAAATCTTAGGGCTCCAATCTTTTTGTAACTCCTTATACTTCAAATTTTTCAATTTTGTCTTCTATACCCTTAATAGGTTTGTGCCAGAGCTCTTTGTTATGAACATATAAGTTTGTAGGAAGTTTCCATGTATAATTAAGGTATTTTTGAGCACCCATTAAGCTATTCATGATTCCCTATGAGTTTCACTAGTCAACTCTTAGAAAAATGTGGTTCCTTTGTTAATCAACTCACTATACTAGCCTTTGATGAATGTGCACAATTTCCCAGTTATAATGTCAAGAAATTAAGGAAATTTCACCATTTTTTCAAAAATTTATTTCAAAATCCCTTATTAGGGGTTCTTTACATGATATCTAGAAGTTTTAAAGTCAAAATGAGTTTATTTGACCTCCCAAATGACAAACCCTAGCTCGATTGATAAAACCCTCTCTATGAACCTAAGAAGGGTCATTTGGTTATAACTTCTTCAAAACATAGATTCAAGGCCTAAGATTTGGATCAGAGGTATATTTTAAAGAGGTAAATAGGAAAATCTTACCAATAGATATCAACATCACATGAAAAAATTTCTTCAATCAAACCCTTCTCATTCACTCTAAAGACACACACATCTCACTATCTAGGATTCACAAACACAATTTTAGAAAGATATACCGGCTTAACACATGAAAATAATCTCTAACATAAGTTATATAGCCTCCCAAAACATAATATTTAATTAATATGCATTCCTATCTAGAATATTTCATGGAATCACTCCATTATCATCTCACACACTCTCATAATTCCAAATTTTATATTTCTTAAGCTAAGACACCAAGATTGAATCTTCCTTCATGTTTGTTACTTTCATTACTTTTAACAAGAATATTTAATGTTATTTAATCCTTAGAATTACCTAATTCACAATCAACCATCAACTGGATAACCTTAACCATACACTTTTCATGAATCCATGTGTGTCAAAATAGAGTATCTGCATTAGAAATGTAGACTTGAAAGCAACATTCCTAGGATACATAAGGTTATACCTCATGCCTTGAAGTAAGTATTCTCAAGTTTCATCATAAAAGTTAGAAAAATGTTCAACAATACAAAGTTACACATATATAAAACTTCATATATTCATATTCCTCATATTTTATACAAATGTTATGCTTTTTCTTTCTCCTAGTACAAGGAATACATTTCCAAATTCTCTAACTCCTCTATATTCAAATTTATACCTACTTGCATGTACTAACTACCATCAATGTAACTTCCCTTAGAATCTCATTATGACTGACCTCTCCCTAGTGACTCTTCAAATTCTCTCAATGAGGCTTATAACTTCCCTTACACATTATTCCAAGCATCTTAATGATGCCTTACACACACAAGACTCATTATTTACCTCAACTAGACACTTTCCAACTTTAGTAGACTCATGACACACTTAACATGACACCTAAGAGACTCTAACAACACCTAATAACACTTGAATCACCCATTTCAAGACCATGCACCCATTACATATATTTGAATTTTCAAATATCCCTTTTAGGGAAAATGCAAAAGAAGAACAATTCAAATTTCCCAACTCCACTACTTGCTTGGATTGACTTGTATGACCCATTAAGACCTATAGAGAAATTTCAAAACACACATTGACTCCAAGAAGCTTGAACTTTGCAAATGAATGTCTCTTCATGGATTATCCTTCATCGTTATCCATAAAGCGTAGAGGATTACGTCAATTACCTTTTGGGTAAGTCCAAGCCTTGTGAGGACCATATTTTGTCATTGAAACCCTCTTCACATATCTTATTTAATTATTCCTTTCTCAATCCCACCAAGTGTGTGCTCGGAGTACTAATTGGAAAACTCCTTGGTTTCATCATTTCTATCAGGGGCATTGAAGTCAACCCCACCAAAATCAAAGCCATTATTGAGATTACTCCTCCTTCCAATATTAAACAACTTTGCAACCTTCAACATAGATTTGAATCTGTCCTCCACTTCATCTCGCATATATCTGACCGCTTCCAACCTTTCAATCACCTCCTTCGCAAAGACATCCTATTCAATTGGGATACGAGTTATCATAATGTCTTTAATGATCTCATGCAATACCTCCTATCCCTTCTAGTGATCACACATCCATGTGAGGGGGAGCCTTTCTACCTCTAGATATTTTCCTTTGATCATGCTTTAGGTGTCATGTTGTCACACTATAATCAACAAGGAAGGGAATAAGTTGTCTATTATATTATCTATGCTCTCCTTGATTATGAAACTCGCTACACTAAAGCTGAAAATTTGTGTTGCACTCTGTTCTTCACCACTTCCAAACTTTGACATTACCTACTCAATCATAAAATATTTATCTTCATTAGCTGCAATATTAAAAAAGGATGCAATCAATGCTTTTCATAATGACCAAATCACTCAATGTCTCATTCTCATGACCGAGTTTGACCTAGAGTTCATCGTCACAAATCAATCAATGACCATGATATCTTTGATCAACTAGCTGAAGCCCTTCTTCACGACAATCATCATCCCCATGAAAAATTTCTAGACAAATCCATCCATACCCTCGATAAGGAATTTCATCCCCTTAAAATTATACTTTTCTTTGATGGATCCAAATATCGTCAAGGGGGAGGCACTAGCGTTATCATCATTCCTCCTTGGGATACCCCTATCACCATCATTTATAAACTTGACTTTGAATGCACTAACAACATGGATGAGTATGAACCCATCATATTGGGCCTTGAAAGCACTATCATACTTGATGTTCAAATCCTTGAAATCTATGGTGATTCTCATCTTATCATTAACCAAATCAAAGGAACCTATTAATGCAAAAATGAATTCCTCTAGAAATACAAGGAAATCATCGAATTTACTATTGAATCCTTTGACTAGTATACCATCCAATCCATCCCTTGCACATCTAATCACTTTGCAAACAATATGTCATCCCTCATATCTCTCATCCCATGGAAAACCAAGAATCCAAACACTCCATTTTTTTACATCATCTTGATCATCCATCTCATGTCCATGATCTCCCTCATTGTTGTGACCCTAGTTTATTGGCTAACTAAAAAGAGGTGCATTGGCATGCAAGGCCTATTTGAAGAAGGGCGCGCAAGGATAAAATACACAAGATAGGGTTCTAGGAGGGTTTAGTAGAACAAGTGGTCCGCGCACAAGGTAGAGAAAAGGTTTTAGGACTTAGCCATATTTGGAGTATTAGATAGAACATGAGAAAAGCATGACTGACTATGCATGCAGATTGGATAAGGGCCAACCTAGAAATTGTTCGAAAAATGGAGTAGTGCTCACATATTTGAGCAAATATATATTTTGTGATTATTATTAATGTGTAATGTGTAAACCGTAAATAGTTGTATTGTTATAGATTTGTTATTATAAACAAATCTTAACAATATTCTTGTTATGTGAACTCACGTAGAATAGAAGTGTAGAGTTATTTGTAGGAGTGTTGTTGAGAAACCTCCATATTTATAGGAAAGAATACTCCTATATATATGTTATCCTGAATGTATGAAAATACGGAATACATTGACATTATATTATTATTTTTTTTGTGATGAAATTCATTCTGCTCTTTCATGTGGTACCAAATCAGGCTACGGGTCTATGATGAGCGACCGTGATAATGACTAGGATCTGTGCATATGCCGTTTAGTGGAGATTGTCTATGGATTGAATTTTCATGTCTACCTTTGAATTCAAAAAAGCTTAAATTGATTGTCAGGCCGTTTGATAGAGTGTTGTCATCATTCGCATATGGTCATGCTTGTTCAGTTTAATTCATTTCCTTCTAATCGGAAACACTGTCGAAAGGTCTCATTAATCTAATAAAGGATTTCATATTGGTGTGTGGATTGGCTATTTGGAAATGAAAGATCTGTGTGTATCAACGAGTTGTAATATTTTTGTGGATGCAGTCCCCAGACGTTGTTAGGACGTGGAAATACAATGGAGAACGTGAAATCTCCCACCAATTGTGTTGCTGTGACTTCATTCGATTTAATTGGAGTTAATTAATAAGTTGATCCATGCGTGCTTGGAAACCAATGCATATTTATAGATTATTATCTCCCATCATCGCATATCTCCTCTTGCAAAGAAATCCTGATCAATCTCGTTGTGGTGACTCCCGAATTTCCTTTGGTCGGCCAATGAATATTATGCAGTGGATCATCTTTGAAACTCTGACAGATTCCTCTGTCCTAAAGCCATTATCTGCACTCCAAGGCATTTCACCTTGATTTCTGCCCATAATTTCAACCTGCTCGTCCAAGGATTGTTGACCAGATTATGCGCCGTCCATGTCTTTGTCAGTCTTATCCAAGCCACATCAGGTGATCACGGTATTATCAGGTTTTAAATCAGTTTAGTCGTTATGTTATCATTAATGTGTTGTAATTTTATAGTGGTCTGTTAAGACATTGAAAGTAAAGTCTCCATACAATTGTGTCACTAGGGGGTCGATAAAGGCAAGTCTTCTTTAGAGAAATTGTATGGTCTCTGTCCATTAGTATTTTAGTCTCTATTCTTTTTAAATTTATTTATTATTATAGTTCAAGTCTTTATAGTGTTGGTTTAATGCCATGCATTTGATTGAATGCTATAAGCTCAATGTTTAAAGATCTCAAAATTAGAATTTGGGATATTTTATAAAATTGGTCACTACAATAGTTACTATTTGAAAAAATAGTTTAACGTCAATATTGTCTTTTGTTTCAAGTCAATTAGAGTCGTCAATGTTTGTAATTGTCAACACATTAGTGACAAATATCATTGTCCACGTCAAAAGAGTTGTTTATACATATCATCATTGTGGTCAAAGGTTGTTAAAATTTTAGTCCAAAGTGTCAAAGTAGTATCTATCGTCAAAAAGAGTTAAAAGTTGTTAAGTCATTTTGTAAAGAGTCGAAGTCAAATATTTGTAAAAAATTTAAAATAAAAAAACATCTTGTGGATGCATTTTCGGCGGTGACCGACGTCCTAGTAAATTTTGTGGTTCACATTGCGGGAGGGAGACAAAATAAAGTTCAATGTGAAACAAGATGAGCTTCAAAGCCATATTCTGTTGAGTTAGCAACAAACATTGGAGGATGGAGGCAACGGAGGCAGGAGGACAATCAGCATCCTCGAGTTCGTCACTACCTCAGAGGCCGCAAACTGCTTTAGTGACATCTTTGTGTCTTGTGTGATGAATAAGAATAGATGAGCATCCCTGTTCCTATGTGCAGTGCAGTGCTTGTGTGTCCCCCTTGATGATAATGATTTGTACCATTGATACTATTGCAGGAAGTGTTCTTGATCAGACTGATTTGATGGTTGATGTGAATTGGTTGAAAGGTCCTAGTTCATGTATTCATCAATAGGTTAAATGGTCCCTAGATGATGTAGTTCCCATGATCGATTTGAGATCGAGACCATGTGTAGGCTACGGAGCGGCATGCTGCTTGGTTGAAGATGGTGTTTTCCCCGTGTTCGCACTAAGGGGGGGAATGTTAGGAAAATGGAGTAGTGCTCACATATTTGAGAAAATATATATTTTTGTGATTATTATTAATGTGTAATGTGTAAACCGTAAATAGTTGTATTGTTATAGATTTGTTATTATAAACAAATCATAACAATATTCTTGTTATGTGAACTCACGTAGAATAGAAGTGTAGAGTTATTTGTAGGAGTGTTGTTGAGCAACCTCCATATTTATAGGAAAGCATACTCCTATATATATGTTATCTGAATGTATGAAAAGACCTGGAATACATTGAAATTATATTATTATTTTGCTGTGATGAAATTCATTACGCACTTTCGAGAAATAGGGTGGCCTAGGAAGGAATATACCTTACGATGGAAGATTCTAGAAGGCCATCATTGCAAAGAGTGAAGAGCTTGAGCTGAAGAAGCATGATCCCATGGAGGACCACCTTGGACACTTGGAAATGGATCTGTAACTCCCATGAAGGCTTGAAGATGTTGAGAAAGGCTATAAATACAAGCACCCAACAGAGAAAAAGATATAGAAGGAGAAAGAGGTGAAGCCATGTAGGAATACTGGGAGAGCTCCATAGGTTAGGTTTAGAGGATCTGTAGGAGTATGTTGTACTAAGGGGATGGGTTTGAACATTTTTATTTATACTATGAAGTTCCTAAGTCTGATTCGATGCATGACATTGAGTACGCATTATCATATGAATATGTAATTTCCTGAGTTAATGTAATGTGGTTATCAACATACTTAATATGAATATATGTGTGGTTCCAGTTCTACTTACATCTGCATGGATCAATTATATATATTCATATGAGTGGGTGTAAATCCCTATACATTTCTTTTTGTTATAATTCAAATCTATGTTCTATAGTGTTTTTCTTATATGAATGAACACATTGGTCTAGAAGTCGTTCTGAGCTCTAAGATGAATGTATGGTTCCTTTCCAATCTGTTCACTTAATTTTCTATCATAAATAATGCATTCTCACACAACTCACATAAACAAGGGACTCGGTGCCCGTGCGTGCCTCGGGTGAGTGCCCAGTGCCTGTAGGGTGATAGGCCAATGCGCATGGGATTTCCTTGTTCTTTGGGAAGGGCATAAAAATGAATACATCTTGGTTTTGTTACTGAGGACCTCTTTTCGAAGTTATTGTGAGAAATTTCATACGTTTTTGTCTTTGTGATGTGTAATGATAGAGCACCTAAATTTAGAAAGTGTTGAAATGTGGTTCAAGAGAAAGGAGGATAAGTTTTCTCAAATATTAGGTACTGGACTTGAGTTCGGTATGCATGGATGGGTAGAAGATAACCTTTCCAATGAGCTTTATCAGACATTATTTTGATGCTTCAAGTAGAGCTATAAGAATGGATCTTAGCATATGCATCTAGATCAAGCTGGTTTTGTAGATCATGCGTGTGGATCCAAGATGACTATCAGAGGTTGCAGGATGTAGATATGATGTGGACACGTGCTATTGATCACTGGTGGAAGAGGGTGATGACTAGTTATACTTTTGAATATGCAATTTTGATGTATGCTTTCACGGAGATCACCGATTTTTAGTTTCTAAGGGAGCCTAGGGGATCATTTTTCCATATTTTTCCTCGGATATGAAGATCTTGGTCATTAGTTTGAGTTTAGAAGCATTCCCTATGACCAGCTAAGATCTCGAGTGTTGGGAGAGGAAGCTAGGGTGGAGGAAGATAACAGATGTTGCGGATGAAAAGGAGAGGGAGGAAAGATGAATCAAGTATAATGAAGCTCATGAAAGGAAGATGACTAGACAACGCAAGGTAGCAAGTGTGATGGATCTATAGAGGCAAGACGTTGTGGGAGGGTGTTGAAGTTCACGCGGAGGACATGGAGCTTGAGAAGTCTGTGCTACCCCATCTTGGAAAACGCATAAGAGAAGCCCCTTCATCTTCGATGAGAGTTTTTCACATGAAGAAAGAAGATACTTTGATGTGCATCGAACCTACCTAGTAACCGATCCCTAGTGCTTGGTTTTCTAGATCAAGGAAGAGTATTGTAAACTCATTTAGTATTGGTGGGAGTGGCGATTGATGCCTAGGAGATATAATTTTTCATTTGGGACATCCATGGATGCACATACCATTCCAGTGTTTGGAGGAATTTTGGGAAAAGTGTGAATACAAAAGCATTTGGTCTCATATGCGGGAGTGGCGTAGGGCACACTATTAGTAGTGGGACATTATCACAGACCATCAGTACATAGTTTAGTGGGACATTGGGAACCCTTGGCACAACCACTTCAAGACACTGGTGGATTTGATGGAATTGGTGGGTCAAGAGGAATAGAACACGGTGGACCCAATGGATATGGTGGAGGGAACAATGAAGGAAACACTAGAGGAAACCAAGGATTTGAATCAAGAGGATAAGGACCCACCACTTTCCCAAGTGGTTTTTGAGATGTATTTGTACTTACTAGACTATAGGGGTATTGAAGATGCTACAAAGCATGTGTGCAAGTGTGAGTTACTATGGCGTGTGAAAGGATAACTATCACAGAGTGGAAGGTAAGTCATTTTGTAACTAAATTACAAGGGGACATGCATAGATGGTATAGGAAGTACAACCCCCATCAAACGGTGGTAGACTATACTGACATTGAAAAACATTTTCCTGTCGAGTTCCATATTCTAGAGTTCGAGAAGAAGAGAATCAACACTTTAAAGGAGATCCAAAGAGGAATGGCATAGAGTGTATGGGAGTATGATGCATGATTTAAAGCTAATCTATCTAAACTATCATATGAAATCCACCCCTCACAACATACTCAATGGTTTTTTGGAGGGTTGATCACTCCATTTAGGAGGACATTGTCACATAAAATGTTCATTAACTTTGTGCGAGGATTTAGAGGTTTCCTACACACCGAAGCTGTTGGGAGTGTGGATACTAGTGTCTTTCCATTCCTGGAGGCCCAAATTGCTGCAATGGTTGAGTAATTGGAGAAGTTGTTTGCAAACTCAACACATTTGTTTTGTAGTGGGCTTTGGTTTATAGACTGTGAAGTGAAGGGACATGCAAAGAATTGTTTCCCTTGGAAGTCGGTGCACACTATGTGATGGCTTGTGAGTTCTACCATGAGGATCATGATGCAAGTAGATTCCCTCTACTCCAGCACGTAATCCATAAGAATGTTTCTTGCTCTGTAAGATATTCACCTCTGACAACCCATGACACCAAGGATTGTAGGCTGAGTGATCATATCTATGATGCTATTAACACAGGTGTGCGCCAAAGTAGCCTTTTTGGTAGTTATAAGGATGATGACCGATGTTATGAAGGGTGCGCAGATGGAGGGGCACGTGGATGAAGTTTTCGTGGAGGAATTTGTGGTTTTAGTAACCACATCAGAGGGAGAAGTGAGTTACCATGAGGAACATGTTATAATTTTGGATCTACAGAGAATTATAAACGCGAGTGTCCTGATCTATTACAATGCTCATGGTACGAGAAGAATCACAAGTACGAAGAGTGTCTAGAACTCCATGAGCATATGAACCAACAACACTAGAAATTAAGGGCACTGCTATGATGAGTTCAAAAAGGTTGATTCACAATGGATGCCAAGAGTGGCGCATGGGTTAGAACTATAACCTGTACTAGTGACAACATAAGTAGAGGCCACACGTGCAGGGAGATGCCAAGACCAAGGACACTAGTTTCCAGAGAGGAGGTGCTACATGGAAAGTACCCGAACCCTTCCCATTAGAAAGAAGTATACCAGGAGACTATGGACGTGATTTGAAGTTTACAAGGGGAGATATAATGTCTCAAGGAGAAATCAAGGTAGGTGGGGCAGCGGAAGGATAACGAGGTTCCAAGGAGTGACCTAGATGAGGTCAAAGAAGTATGTAAAATGTTGAGGAAAGAGAATATTATTCCCTTGCTGGGAGAATGGCTAAGGGAGAAGGTACCACACGCGAGTAGAGCACGAGAGATAGGTTTTGCATGCAAACCTTTCTCCACACAACCTTGAATATGATAAGGAGATTACTTTGAATGCGGTTGTTGATGGATGGCTTCTAAGAAATATCCTCATCGACATGGGAGTAGAGGTGAATGTTCTTACCTTATATTCCTGGCATCAGATGGGAAGGCATGTGTTGCAGCCATCTTCAAATGTGTTGTATATGGTGAACAAGACTAAAGTAATGCCCATTAGAGTCCTAAAGGATGCAATTATCACCATTCAATGGGCCAAGTTCATTGGAGACTTTGAATTCTTTACACTCACAGAGGTAAAAAACTTTCCAATGTTGCTTGGGCACCCATGGTGTTACAAGAATAATGCTGACATAAGGTTTAACAAAGGATATATCAGTTTCAAAAACAAGGAAGAACGGGTGGTCATCCCTTTGACAGATGGGAAGTCAGCACCCTACACAAAGCCATTGGGAGAATAAGTCCTTGATAGAATCTATGTGTGCTCCATCAGAGATCCTGAGGTAATTCACCCCATGGAGGGGGTCATCCAATTTGAAGACACTCAATGTCTGTGAGTGATACCACTAGTGTGGCGTGTGACAATTGGGTGCACAGGACCTATGAGTTAATTGGGAAACAATTAAAATAACTGGTAACAAGGGTGACAAAGGCACACTCATTCAAGCACCTAGGAGGAAAGAATTTTCCTAGCTACTCGGGGAGCATTCCCTGAGATTTTCCTACAGGAAATGGAAGCTCAGTGGAGAAATGAGGACGAAAGAAGAGGAATGCTCAGCTATAACCTACTCGGGACTACAACACGTTGGTGGGCTACACATCGGGAGAACCTCCTGGAGTGGTGCAAGGTAAGAATCACACTCTCTATAAGGTTTTCAAGGAGCAACGCACCCACTGACTATATAATACTACCATGGAAAAGAAACTACTTCATTTCATATCCAAGCATGTGAGGAAGCCTGGATGGGAAGCACGGAAGAATTACCACCTTCATTATGGGTACACAAGTTGTACTCCACCTTGCAAGGTTGTGTGTGTGCATGGTACATTCATTTAGAGATGCATCATCAAATAGGTAATTGGAAAGAGTTGGTGGCTGACCTCATTCAAGCATTTGAGTATAGAAGCACCAAACCATCATTGGATAAGGCGTTGCAAAAAATCAAGCGCCTTACAATGGGAGATAGTGCCATGGCTGAGGATAGGCTACGTTGGAATTACTAGAAAATCCTTATGTGGAGATGCACCTCAATGAGGAAGAATCAGAGGAAGTACATTTTGAGTGCGCATGTATGGAAAAAGAAAAAGGAAAATTGGTCTATGTCATAGACGGGAAGAGATGGAGACATTGGATGTTGATCATTCAGAGGGTATGTGCAAGGTCATTGACAACACTGATGAGCAAGCACGTGCCTACCATGAGCCTTTGAAGACAAAGAAGGTTAACATTGGGATGGAGGCTAAACCTAAGGAGGCTATCATCGGTGACTATTGGTCGAGAAAAGGAAGTTTCAAAGATCATTGATTTGTTGTGTGAGTTCTAAGATTTGTTCCCTCATGGGTACCATGAACTCAAAGGCATCCACCATTCCTTAGGAGAAATGAATATCAAGTTGAAAGAAGGTGTGCACCCAATTTAGAAGAGACCTTATTGGATGAATCCAAATTTACGCGTATGAGTTAAGGAAGAGATAGACAAAATGATAGCGTCAGGTATCATTGAGGTAGTTGAAGAGTTAGAATGGATAATCCCAATGGTCATCAACATCAAGAAGGATCTGTGTTGAATACAGGACCTGAATGTAGTATGTGTCATTGATCCCTTCCCTACCCCATTTAATGAAGAAATATTAGAGGGAGTGGCCGGGTACAAAGCCTAATCCTTCATGGATGGGTTCTCAGGGTACCACTAGGTACGGATTGCAAAGGAAGACTAGAGAAAGACAACTTTCACCACTGAATGGGGAAGTTTTTCCTACATAGTCATGCCTTTTGGATTGAAGAATGCACTTTTGTGTTCTTGTGCATTGTAGTGCAAGCCTTCAGGACTTCATCCATAAATTTCTTCAGGTCTATTTGGATGATTGGACTGTGTATGGTCTTGTCAAGGACCATTATGATAACTTGAGACTAATGTTTGAAAGGTGTCAATAGTTGAGGATATCCCTCAACATTAAGAAGTGTGTCTTTGCTACCCCATTTGGAACCTTATTAGGGCATATCATATGCAAAGAAGGCTTACTAGTAGATCCCACCAAAGTTGCAGTCATTGTGGGTTTGGGGGAGCCTACTAGCCAAAGCGCGTGCGTCTTGATTCCTTGGACACACAGGATATTATAGGAAGTTCATTAAGGGGTATGCCAAGATTGCCATGCCCTTAGAAGAATTGTTGAAACACAAAAGTGCCTTTCATTGGGGAGAGGCACAACAGAAGGCATTTGACACTTTAAAGGAAAGGCTCGTAACGACGCCCATATTACGTTTTCCTTCTTGGGATAAGCCTTTCCATGTGCATGTGGATGCCTCAGGGACAACAATGGGGGCAGTACTAGCACAACTGGTGAAGGAATTTTCAATCATCCCTTGAGCTTTACAAGTAGGAAATTGACACCAGCAGAGTAGAATTACACAACTACTGAGTGCGAAGCATTGTCAATGATCTACGTGCTACATAAGTTCAGGTAGTATCTGCTGGAAACACCCTTCATATTTTACATAGACCACATGGCATTAAAGTACTTAGTCAACAAACCCATTTTGCAAGGGTGCATATGTTGTTGGGTCCTTCTATTTCAGGAATTTGAATTTATAGTGGTGGTGAAGCCAAGAAAGAATAATTTAGGGCCTGACCACTTGTCAAGGATTGATTCGAGAGAGGACACACAAAGCATTGAGAAGACTATGCCGGATACACAATTGTTGAGGTTATGGTGCATGCCCTCAGATTTCAAGGAAATTGCAGTATTTATTAAGAAATGTATGGCACTAGAAGGAATGAAGGCCTTGGAGAGGAAACAATTTTCCATATGCGCCATGCCTTACATGCTTGATCCATAGGGATCCAAAATAACTCTACTTCATCAGAAATAGTCAACACAAAGAAGGAAAACAATGAAATGAAGGTTTTGTCTTTTAAGTAATAGGACCGCTACCCTACATAGGGAAGAGGTTACAAAACCACAACTCGGCCGGGGTGGCGGTCCCAAGATCTTTGGTCTACAGTGCAAGGCGGTCCTGGCCATTACGGATAGAAAACTAAAATCAAAATGAACAACCTTTAAATTTGAAAGGATGTTCGTTTCTCTTCTCCTTCATGACCTTTCCCATTCTCCAGTGCATGGGAGGACATGAGAAAGGCTATAAATACATGATTGTAGAAGTGTAAAAGATCATCGAAGCATGGGAGCAAGTGAGAAAGAAGTCTTGGTGTTGGAAATTGTATTTTTGTAGAAGAAAGGAGTGTTGGACAAAGCAAACAAGTAACTGAAAGGAAGTGTTGAGATATTATCTACTTATCTTTCTTACTTATTGTAAATTTGTACCTGTTGATTTGAATTAGCCAATAAAAGTGGGAAGAAAGAGCAATTTCCCTTCCCGATTGGTTTTTCCTCCATTGGAGGTTTTCCAAGATAAACTTATTGGTGTTATGAGCTTATATTCTTTCCTTTACTATAGTTTTTGATTCTAAGAACAATATTAATTCATTCACTAGCCATCTCTATTATTTTATAATAGAAAGTAAACAACAATGATTAATTTGAGATTTTGTGAATAATTCCAAAGTTGAAGAGTTTACAGATCATTTTGGTATCAGAGCTAACAAGTATTAAGGACTGTGGTCTTTCATTCTTGAATTTTTATGATAGTGACAAGATCTAAAGGTGAAGAAGCTTTACCTTGCGAGATGGATATTTCTACAAAGAAGTGGAAACAAAGAATTTAGGGGAAAATTGAGGAAGAGCAGTGTCAGTAGAATCAAGATCTGGAGACCATGATGGATAGGATGTTTAGAAGGAAAGAGGAACTTGTAGATTTGTAAAAGACAACTTCCGTCAAGAAATACTCCATGGAATTGGTGGTTTGAGGCTTAGCTAAAAAGTTTGGTATAGGCAAGAGTCACTATGAATAAGATTATGGGGAAGAAAATGAAGAAGAGACTTCTAACACAAGAGTAAAGGTAAAATCTAAACATACTCCTTTTAAATTTGAGACTAAAGTCAAAATAAAAATCTTTGAAGGATGAGTAGATGAAATATTCTTTGGATAAATGGTTGAAACATTTAGAAGTCTATTTTAGCATCCATAATGTCATTGAGGCACAAAGATCAGCTTTGCATGTCTCAAAATGGAGGGACATGCTCTAGTTTGGCAAGAAACTCATCTAACTACTTATGAAAAGAAGAAACGTCCTATTGTGAAATCTTGGCAAGAATTTAAGGAATTACTTAGAGCTAACTTCTATCCTATTGGCCATAAAACTGACCAAATGATTAAATGGCAATATTTTAGACAAGGCAGTGGTCAAAGTGTGTAGGACTATACTACGGAGTTTTGAGAGGCAAGCCATGTTGCTGAACATGGATTTAGAGGATGAGCATATTCTGACCAAATACTTGGGAGGACTTCACACTCACCTTTAAAGAAAATTCATCTCCACAAAGCCCAAGGATCTCAATGAAGCATGTGTATAGGCATACTACATAGATGATGAGAAAAAGCAAGGAGAAGCGAGAGCCGAGGGTAAAGCAGTCAAAAAATTAGTAGAAAAAGGATTATGGGCAAATAAGTAACAAGAGTAAGTGGAAAGGGAAAGGTAAACAAACTGCCACTACTTTAAATACTTGTAAAGATCCCAAGAATTTTTGTAAGAATTGTGATATCAATGGTCATACTGATGCTACATGTTGGAAGTTACATCCAGAGTTACATCCAAAGAATTGAACCAAGGACTCCAAGAAGTCCATGATAGCTATAAAGATAGAAGGGGAGGTGGAAATCGAAGATGACTCTGATGTAGATGAAAGGCTTGGATGCATGGCCACCAACATGGACAATGAAGAGGAGATGAGTAGACTATTCCAGATCAAAATCCAAATCAAGAGGACTAAGGTAAATGCTTTGGTTGATACCGGTTCTCAATCTAACTTGATTTCTGAGGTAGTTGTAAAGAATCTTGGTCTTGAGACTTATGAGCATCCACACCCATATCCTTTGGGTTGGGTGAAGAAGGGTGTTGAAATTTAGGTAACAAGAAGATGTAAGGTCAATTTTGGGATAAATTCCCAATATATAGATGTTTTTGAAGCTGATGTTATTCCACTTGATGCTTTTGATGTGGTATTTAGAGTCATTACTTGTATGTTAGGGATGCTATCTTTATGAGAAGGGAAAACTGGTACAGATGGGTCAAGGATGGGATCAGCTACAACAGTGTAAGACACGGGTTACTATGGTAAGTGCTAACCAAGAAAAATGGCTTATTCAGTCAAATCATAATCAATTTTGTTTACTTTTGTTAAAGGATAAACAAAATGGGGTAGAAGTTTCAGATATTTCTAACCAAGGAAAAAAATATTTGCATAGTATTATTCAAGTATTTTCAAGAAGTATTTTAGGCTCTAGTGGATTACCACCAAAAGCGGGAAGTAGAGCATGAGATTGACTATTTCAGATTCACCTCTACCAAACATCAGGTTCTATAGGAAATCCTTGCTGAAGAGTAATGAGGTAAAGAAACAAATCCAAGAACTAATAGACCAAGGGGTGATATGTCCGAGAACCTCACCATGTGGTTCACCTATTATGATGGTGCCAAAGAAGGATGGTTCTTGGAGAATGTGCATCAACTACCGTGCTTTAAACAAGATCACCATAAATAACCGATATCCACTTCCCCATATAGATGATCTATTAGACTAGCTTCAACATGCCAAATTTTTCATGAAGTTAGATCTCAAGTCAGTTATCACCAAGTTAGGATGAAGGAGGAGGATATATGGAAGCGCCTTAAAAAAAAAAGAAAAACGGGGTTTGTATGAATGGTTAGTACTTCCTTTTGGATTATGCAATGCACCCGCTACATTTATGAGATTGATGAATGATGTATTATGCGGGATTTCATAGATTCATGTGTCATTATATACCTAGATGATATCTTGATTTTTAGTGCCACATGGGAAGAACATCTAATGCATTTGCAGCAAGTCTTGCAAGTTCTCAGGGAGAAACAACTTCTTTGTAATATGAAGAAATGTGAATTTTCCAAACAGTCACTTGTCTATCTTGGGCATGTGGTTGGAGGAGGAGAGCTACGAGTGGATCCAAAGAATGTGGAAGCCATCACAAATTGGCCAACACCAACAGGAGCCACAGAGACTAGAAGCTTTGTGGGAGCAATACAGTACATGCGGAAGTTCATTCCGGGTTTCTCGGCAATTGTAGCACCTCTACACACAGTGGCCGCAAAGAGTAAGGGTTTTGACTAGGGTAAGGAACAAGACAAATACTTTGAGTTATTAAAATACAAGATTAGTCATGCTCCAGTACTTACTCTTCCTAGTTTACAGCAGCCTTTTGAAGTAGAGACAGATGTCAGTGATTATGCTATGGGAGCAGTGTTGCTTCAAGGAGGTAAACCTGTATGTTATCATTCTAAAACCTTCACTTCAGTAGTTAAAGGATATTCAGTATATGATAAATAAATATATGCACTAGTTCAAGATATTAAAAAATAGAAACATTATTTGTTGGGTAAAGAAAATATTGTGCACATTGACCACAAACCTCTCCAAGTATTTGTAATCATAGTCTAAATTGTTGTAGGCAAGGCACTACAAATGGATGGGGTTTATTTAGCAGTTCCATCTAGTGATCAAATACAATAAAGGTAGTACAAATTTGGTGGCTAGACATGTTGTCTAGGCCACCCACACAGGAAAATTTCTCTGTTTGGTCACTATCTCTCAAATCAAGACCTTCACAAAGGAAAATTACAGAGAAGCATATGCCCAAGAAAAGACTTTGGGGTAACATTTCAGAAGTTGCAGTCCCAAGGGGCTGAAAAGATGGGGATTGAAGACTGTTATCTTAAGGACAGGATGCTCTACCGATGGGGGAAACTTTGTGTGCCTAAAGAAGAAAAACTTCTATTGATGAGGGAAGCACATACCTAGAAAGTAGTGAGACATTTAGGTGTTGGTAAGACCCTAGCCCACTTGCGAGAGGTAAGTATATTGGCCCAACATGCAATAAGAAGTATCAAAATTTATTTGTGGAGGTAAACTTTTTGTTGTACTAGCAAGCCTAAAACTAGGAAGGAAGGTTTGTATATGACTTTACCAGTACCTACTCATCCATGGGAGGACATCCTATGGATTGTATAGGAGGATTACATATGTCTAAACATGGCCATGACTATCTCTATGTTGTTGTGGATAGATTTAGTAAAATGTGTATTCTTATGGCATGTAAAAAGATAGTAAAAGCACATGAGGCAATAGATATTTTCTTTGCTAATGTATGGGTGCATTTTGGTTTGCCAAAGTCTATTGTCTCTGACAGGGATTCCAGGTTCTTGGGGAAGTTTTGGACTACTTTTTGGGACAAGATGGATACTAGGTTACTAGAGGAGCACAAATTTCCATCCACAGATAGATGGAAAAATAGAGGTGGTAAATAGGACTTTGGTATAGTTGATCAGAGGGTATAACAGTAAGTACCCAAGGACTTGGGACAATTCCTTAGCCTACATTCAACATTCCTATAATCGGGGCAAAGTACACACATCCACTATGAAGTCACAATTTGAAGCATGCTTGGTATATCTAACTACAAATCCATTGGACATAGAGTTGGAAAGTAGGATGAGGAGGATACACGAGACACAGAGGTGACTAGAGCTAACAAGTTCATTGAGAGGATCCGGAAAATCCATCTCAAGGTCAAAGAACAACTAGAAAAATCTCAAGCAAAGTACAAAGCTAGGCATGATCAACATAGGAGGGAACACAAGATTCATGTTGGAGACAAATTTTGGCTTTACTTGAGCAAGGAGAGACTACAAGGTCAAGCACGGAAGCTCAAGCCACTATGATATGGACCCTTCACCATATTGGAGTAGGTTGGGGAAAATGCTTTTGACTTGACTTACCATCATTCATGAGGATGTACTTTGTAGTAAATTGCGAGAACTTGCACCTCTATGAGCCATCCATGTTGGATGAAGATGAAGAACTACAATTGCTACCTTCCATTGAGGATTACATCTTGGAATCACGAGGAGAATTGGAGGAGGATGTAGTGCTACAACAGAAGGTCAAAGAGACTAGAAGAGGTCCACAAGAGTCTTGGTAGATTAGACTGAAAGGAAAGACACCAAGCCGGGACAGTGGTACTTGAAGGAGAAAGTGAGGGAATTTTTCCTCATCTACTCCCCCACTAAGCTTTTGTGGGACCAAAATCCTCCTAAGAAGGGGAGGTGTGATCCATAGGGATCCAAAATAACTCTACTTCATCAGAAACAGTCAGCACAAAGAAGGAAAACAATGAAACAAAGGTTCTATCTTTTAAGTAACATGACCGCCACCCTACGCAGGGCGGCAGTTACAGAACCACCACCTAGCTAGGACGGTGGTCCCAGGACCGCGGAGTCTGTACAAGGCGCCGGTCCCTGGCCATTACTAATCAGAAAAATAAAATTGAAATGAACAACCTCTGAATTTGAAAGGATGTTCATTTCTCTTCTCCTTCATGACCTTTCCCATTCTCCAGTGCATGGGAGGACATGAGAAAGGCTATAAATACATGATTGTAGAAGTGTAGAAGATCATCGAAGCATGGGAGCAAGTGAGCAAGAAGTCTTGGTGCTAGAAATTGTATTTTTGTAGAAGAAAGGAGTGTTGGACAGAGCAAACAAGTAACTGAAAGGAAGTGTTGAGATATTATCTACTTCTCTTTCTTACTTATTGTAAATTCTGTACTTGTTGATTTGAATTGGCCAATAGAAGTGGGAAGAAAGAGAAATTGCCCTTCCGAATGGTTTTTCCTCCATTGGAGGTTTTCAGGATAAAATTGTTGGTGTTATGAGCTTATATTCTTTCCTTTACTACAATGGTTGATTCTAAGTACAATAGTAATTCATTCACTAGCTATCTTTGTTATTTTCTAGTAAAAAGTAAACAAGAGTGATTGATTTGTGATTTTGTGAATAATTCCAAAGTTGAAGAGTTTACGAGATCAACGCCGATTAGCGGAGATCTATACAAATTAGGCCGTGATGAGGTTCTACGCGATGCATGCTAGAACATGAGCACATTGCAATTATGGAAGAAGTGCATGGTGGGATTGTAGGAGGACACTATGTAGGAAATGTAACCATGTGGAAGATTCTACTCGTAGGGATTTGGTGGGAAACCATTTACCAATATTGTATTGAGTTTTGCAAGGCATGTGACCATTTCCAGTGCCTTGGAAAACCTAGAAAGAGGGATGAAATTCCCTTATGACCAATAGCCAACGCGGAACCATTTGAGAAATGGGATATCGACTTTGTAGGACCAATCTTGCTAGTGACGCGAAGGACTGGTTCACGGTATATCATCACTTACACTAATTATTTGACATGGTGGGCAGAGGCAACACCTACAAAGGATTGTAAAATAGCTACAACTGATAGCTTTTATGGGAAAATATAATCAGTAGGTATGAATTCCCATTGAGTTTGACAAGTGATAGAGGTACGCACTTTCTCAATGAGACGGGTAGGATTGTTATCGGAGAATTTATGGTGGCCCATCATAAGACTACCCCATATCACCCTCAAGAAAATGGAATTGCTAAGGCATTTAACAAAATACTAAGTCATACATTAACTAAGATCTGTGACATCGGAAGACAAGATTGGGATGATAAGGTATCAGCCGTTCTATGGGCATACAGACAACCTATAAAAGGTTGAACAAGGCCACACTGTTTCAATTGGTGTTTGGCGTGGAGGCTATTTTACTAGTGGAATTCATGTTACCATCGTTGCATATAGTGCGCATAGGAGGTTTAGCCGATGAGCAAGCACTGGAAGAAAGAATTGATAAATTGATGCAGTTAGATGAAAGGCGATCACTTTTTAGGTGGATTCAAAAGATAGAAAAAGAAAGACAAAAATCATGGCATGATCATCATATCAAGAACAAGAAGTTTGAAGTTGGGAAGTTGGTGTTATTGTATGATTCCAAGTATCTGCGCCATTCGGGAAGTTGAAAGTCCATTAGTTGGGACCTTACCTCATATCATACATTCTTGATTCAGGCACTTGCCAGTTACAAGCATTGGATGGGACAAGATTACCAGGTCACTTCAATGGGAGTAGGCTGAAGCCCTACTATAAATAAGTCTTCTTGGTGTTTGTAAATAAGGCCGTGTTTCAGTTAGTTTAGGTTTCCCTTTATGCAATTTCCTTTTCTGTGTTTCCCTTTCTCATCATTTGTTCTGTTGTTTGTTTTATGCCTTGGGCACTTAGTAACCACATTACTTTTTGAAGGTTGTGCATGCGCAAAGGACCACACATCTATTTTAGTGTGGGGTGGAGTGATGTAAAGTATAGGCTCGTAATACAAGTTGAATCTGGAAGTAGAAGTTGCTGGTGAATGGCCCGATTAAAGAAATAAAGGTGCGTATGGTTAATAGGTGCATAAAGAAGAGATGGATGTAAATGGTTGGTGTTAATAAATCCTTGAAGAAACCATGTACAAGAAAAAGGAAGAGTGTATGAACAACATGAGGTAGGTGAGGGAAAAAATAGGGAAAAGGATGGAAGAAGTGCCTTTGGCACTGTGAATGCGTGTGTAAGAGGATTGATCGGGTTGGAGTTTTGTGCACTAGAAGGTTGTAAAGGGGTTTGCGTGTAAGATGTGGCACATGGGAAAAGGAACTTAAGACCAAATTAGTGGAAAAATACACATTTAAGGTCAAAGTATGGTGGTAGGTGAGAGAGCATTTAATGCTAGGAAAAGAGAAAAACTATAAATAAAAGGTCAAGCACTTCATTATTTGCATTGCGATTACGAAGGGAAGAAAGCTCTTGCGAACTAGGGCATCCAAGCAAGATCTTTGTGATGAAGGAAACATTTGAGAGATCTGAAGTGCATAGCTAGGGTAAATTCACAAACTAGTAGGAAAGGAGTACATGGGCATGGAGAAGTTAAGTAAGCAAGCACCATCTTGTGGAAGGGTTTTTCTAGTTAGGGTTTGGTGACTAGGGCATGGAGTTAGAAGGATTTTTCCGTAAAGATCGAGCTTAGGGCTAGATAGAGGGGTAAAGTAGAGAAAGAGGGAGAAGTTCTAAGTACTAAAACTAGTCAGAAAGATGGCACCCAGAAAACCAACCATCTCACCAAAGAAGCAAAAACAAAAGGGAAAGGGAAAACAAACAACAGCCATCAAGAGCACAAATGAAGAATGGTACACAAAGATGCAGTACCTAGATGGGGTGTTGTTGGGAAAAGAATGGGAATCACACCTAAGGAAGATGACTATGTGTGACTATAATCACCACACTAGTATGATAGAAAAATAAATGGCCTTGGAATTGGTACGCCCAACCAACAAGAGAATGCTAGAAGGCATGCCCATTTACAACGACAAGGTAAAGGTTAAGTTGGAGAAGGTAGGGTTGCTACAACTTTATGAACTGCCATACTTCGAAAACATGAGTACCTCTACCAATGGCTAATGGTGTGCATTCATGGAGACTAATTTTATTTCACGTGGTTCAATATGCGCATAAATCCCAGTTAGTTTCTAAGTTCACAAGCCTTATCTATGAAGGGAATAACATTGATGATGACCTAAGCGATAAGGAGGCCATCAAGGAAACAATTGCTGCATATGAATATAAGAAAGGATAACGATACTTTGACATCGCAGAGATCCCAGAACTGTAATGAGGATGGTCGTGTGCTTGGTAACCAAGTTCAATGACCAAGAGAGATGGACTCAAGTGAACAAGTCATGGCTGAACATGTGCCAAAAATATCTGAGGGGACCATCTATAACTTTGCCTTTCATCGTAGATGAAATCATCAGAAACACACAATAAGGCAAGAAGATAATATTTAGTAATGTCATCCTCACAATTGTCTTCTCATATATCGGAGTTCCCGATGGGCGAAAGGTTTGTTTGGGAGTACCCAGAAGAGGATCCCTCGCCCGCGAAGTGGTTCACAAAATATACTTGTGAAACAATGACAACCACTCACAAGGCACATTTAGAGAAATGGTACAAGCACATGAGGGATGCGTTCAGGGTGGAATGGAGGATTCTAGAGTAGTTACCCACACTTGTGCAAGGAGAAGCAGAATTCACGGTATATCAACACTTATGCATTGGCGATTTAGGTTGATAGATGAAAACATGAGCCCATGGTGCAAGCTTCCCTTCTCCTTCACCGCACTATACTTCCAAGTGGGGGTAAACAAATTCAAAGAGGCCAAGAGACTAAGGTTCAACCTTAGTAAAGTAGATCAAGACCACAAAGAGTTGCGCAAGAAGTTGGTTTACCCGAAGAAGCACACATACGTGGAGAGATATGTCTCCCATGAGATACAAATGATGAAACCAGTGACATTTTTCAATCACTGGAAGGGCTATAGCAAGGATATACCTTTGCATAAGGCCAAAATTTGAAAAGGGCACGTACTTAGAAAATGATGTATCCATCCCTAAGGACCCCACAGGAAGAAAGAATCCCATGCCAAAGAAGAGGGAAAGGGAAGAGGTGCAGAAATCACCAAGTGTTTAGGCTACACAAGTGGTAAGAGTGTCGGGACAAGCACTAAGCCCAATACTTATACATAGAGAAATAAGTCCCTGGTGAAAGCAAAGACTCTAGAGGAAGAAGCATTGGAGCACAAAGAACCCTTCACCTAGGAGAAGTCACCAGAGGAGGAGGAGAAGGAAGCAGAATCTCCTGCCAAGAAGAAGTAAAAGGTGACAAAAGAAAATGATTCGGAGGATACAGAAATCTTGGAGGCCTATATAGGCAAGAGAGATGATGATGATGAAGATGAACTAGGAGGCGAGGACCATCCTATCTATGAGGTTCATGACTCAGAGGAGGAAGGAGAGGAAGAAGAAAATGAATACATATTTTCCAAGAGGGAGAATAACAAGGAAGAAGAAGATACTCAAAATAGGGGGTAAGTGAGGAAGTCACCAAAGAACAAAGGACCCCAAGAATTACTATAAGGAACAGAGATAGATGAGGCTACAGAGAAGGAAGTTGCCAAGATCATTGAAGACCTAGTAGAGCAAGAGATGGAGCACAACGTAGACCTAGTAATGAAGGAAGCAGAGGAGGAAAGCATAGAAAAGGAATATGACAACATGGGAGGGGATCCTAGTTTGGCTATGAGATTTCCTAAGGCCATGCACATAGGGAGAAAAAGTGCAGAGGCATCACAAGTTCTAGAGGATGGGCTATATTGATGACCGAACAAGGTGTTGCGCACACACTTTCAAATCACCATTGCAATAGAGAAAATCTTGGGTATGAAATCATTTGATGAGGAAGGTGCATACCCTCGAGACAAGGAAAATTATTTCTTGGGAATTTGAGTCCCACATCGACGAACTAGAATTCAAAGTGAGCCAAGGGGAAATAATGAAGGTACAGAGTCAAAATGTGACAACCCCTTGGTAAACACTCGGCTATCGGAGGAACAAATTTTAAACACGCTGAATAAATTTTTAGTGGAGCTAAGGGCTAGAATCTTCGAGAGGAATGACATAGTGAAGTTTATAGAGGTAGATCTGGAGAAGAAGGAAGAGGAGCTGGAGAAAAGAACTAAGGAGTTAAAACATGAGGAACTAGTCAACGCTCAACTAAGGCATGAATTAAAGGAAGAGAAGGCAAGGGTATGTGAAGTCTCCAAGAAGGTGGAGATGATCACAAGTGCCATTATCTTGAAGCATCCAGACTTGACACCACCCGCACAAAAATATGAATCAAGCCTGCAATGCCTAGAAGACTTAACTCGTGTTCTCACAATGGAAAGATGACCATTGGCCTTGGAGTCTGTAGAGGAGGCATTGATGCACAAATAAAAAGAGGACAAGATGAAGGTTGTGGCCATTGTGGCCCAGTATAAGAAATTCCTCACGGATGTAAAGGCTACTACACTGATAGCAGAGGCTTCCTATGAAAACTGTACTGATAGAGATAGATTGGTGAGCATTCTATTCGCCACCCAAGAAGTAGAGCTCAAAGAATTCTAGGAGAAGAACAAGGGAATAGGGTGGAATGTGACAAAATTCTAGCTAAGGTTGAAAATAAATCAGAGGCTATTGAAACCTTGTGGGGTTCAATTAAGAACTCGGCTTAAAGAATTATATCCCCAGATCACTCGTAGGATGGAAACACTCGAGGATATGGGAAAGAAATTGAAAGAGGTTGTGGAAACCATGAGTGCCAAGGGAGAATGGATAAGCTTTGAAGAGGTGAGTTCCCTAGTTGGTGACCTTTTCAGCAAGCACAGAGGAAATTCGATACCTGGAATAAGTTGGAGGTAGACTTGATGAAGGATTTCCCCCTCCTCTTGTAGAAAATAATCGTAGTTCCCCATTATTTCATTCTTCCCCAAAATTCTTCATTCCTTTATTCTTTCTCCAAAATATTCAAGGATAGTCATTATTTATTCATTAAGAAGGTGTTCCCAAGGGTCAAAAATAGGTGTAGTGTGGGGTGATGTTGGGCCCCTAATTTATTGGCTAAGTATAGAGAGGCGCATGGGTGCGCAAGGCCTATTTGAAGAAGGGCGCACAAGGAGAAAGTGTGCAAGACAAGGTTCTAGGAGGGTTTAGTAGAACAAGTGGTGCGCATGCAAGGCAAAGCAAGGTTTTAGGACTTATCCATATTTGGCATATCAGATAGAACATGAGAAAAACATGACCTGACTATGCATGTGGAGTGGATAAGGTGCCAACTTGGCAATAGGGTGGCCTAGGAAGGAATATACCTTGCAATGGAAGATTCTAGAAGGCCATCATTGTAAAGAGTGGAGAGATCAAGCCTGAGAAGCATGCTCCCATGGAGGACCACCTTGGACACTTGGCAATGGATCTGCAACTCCCGAAGGCTTGAAGATGTTGAGAAAGGCTATAAATACAAGCACCCGATAGAGAAAAATATATAGAAGGAGAAAGAGGTAAAGCCATGTAGGAATACTGGGAGAGCTCCATAGGTTGGGTTTAGAGGATCTATAGGAGTATGTTATACTAAGGGGATGGGTTTGAACATTTTTCTTTATACTATGAAGGGCCTAAGTCTAGTTCCAATGCATGACATTGGTTTGCATTATCATATGAATATGTGATTTCTGAGTTAATGTAATGTGGTTATCAACATGCTTAATATGAATATATGTGTGGTTCTAGTTCTACTTACATATGTATGGATTGGTTATATATATATTTCATATGAGTGGGTGTAAACCCCTATGCATTTCTTTTTCTGTTATGATTCAGATCTATGTTCTATAGTGTTTTTCTTATATGAATGAACACATTGGTCTAGATGCCATTTTGAGCTCTAAGATGAATGTATGGTTCCTTTCTAACTGCTGTTCACTTTAGTTTTTCATTGTAAATAATGAGTTCTCACATAAATCACATAAAGGAGGGAATCGGTGCTTGCACGTGCCTCGGGTGAGCTCCTAGCGCCCTCTGGGTGATAGGTTGATGCACATGGGATTTACTTGTTCTTTGGGAAGGGAATAAAAATGACTACACTCATGTCAATCACATTCACATCAATCCATTTTATATCTGGTACACCCAGATGTTTGATATCTATCTCGTGTCCAAAATTCTCTCCGACCTATCCAAATATGGGTGGAGGTCCTTTCTTTAATGCTCCAACCACTATGTTATCCTTGGTGGAATCCTCTACAAACATGGTTTTGATGGCATCTTACTATGTTTCCTAAAATAACATGAATATACCCGCGCTATCTAAGAATTCCATGATGACATCTATGGTAGACACTTTAGCAGATTTTGCTATTTCCAAATGCATCCTTTTCCTAGGCTATTGAACCACTCAAAAAAATATTTTTGTGAATATGTTAAGAAATGTACTAAATTCCAATAATACGAGTCAATCTTATCCAAATCCCTAGCCATGCCTTACAATCAGTTTAATACCTTTTGCATTTCTCGCAATGGTTCGTTGATCTCATCGGTCTCATCAATCCATGCTCTTCTTAGCATCATCATTCCATCATCACTCGCTACCAAATACTTCACCAAATGGGTGGAATCCATTCCACTCACATCCACTAAAACTAAAAAAATTGTTGACTTCATCTACTAACATATACTTTGTCACTTTGACGTTCCCCTTAAAATCATCACATGAGATAATGAAAAGTCATTTAAAAATAAAGACCTCAAGAAGCTTTGTAATTTTTTCAACAATAAGATGAACTTCTCTTCTCCTTAATACCCTCAAGCTAACGACCAAGATGAATCCACTAATAAAACTCTCCATAACATTCTTGGTAAGACCATTGAAAAATCAGGACGTAATTAGAATCTTCACATCCCATTTTCCCTTTGGGCTTATTGGACTAGCATCCGCACCTCTACGAGTGCTACTCCTTTCTCTCTCATCTACGGATCTGAAGTCATTCTTCCTCTTGAAGTCCAAATCCCATCCTTATGTGTCTATCTCCACAAATTCATCTCGACGAGGATTATCATTAGGAGCGTGTATCCCATCTTGATTTTTTAGTAGTTTCACTTGAAAACCATCATGTCTATCAATAATGTATTAAATTTTCCTATAACAAACACCTCAAGGAATGTGACTTTAGCATCGTTGACCTTTTCTTAAAATAAAATCAGAATGTCACTACTCTAGAAAGGATCCAACGTGGAAAATTATCTCCCAACCGGATTAGACCATGCATTATCACACATAATTATGGGTCCCGAACCTATTGCTTAGCCTCCCTTAATGGTCAAATGGAGAAAAAACCTCTCAATGCCTTGCACTTGTGACTCTTTGATTACTAACATGTCTACCAATGTAACCTTATTCAAACCTAACAATCTCCTACCCATCATTCTCATTTTCCATTCTACATTGTAAGGATTTGGAATTTTGCAATCCACCATCCCTAGCCTATCTATGACCTTAAATATGGACATCACGGAGTTACTCATAACATGTTCCTCATTGACACATTCATCCTTCTCGGTGAGAATCTCGTAATCATTACATCCATCACCCTTCTTATCTACCTATAAGAGCCATGATAAAGGTCCATAGGTGTTGTTTGTACATCTTATCATCCCCTCCCCAAGTGGTCTACTTGGCTATCCCTAGCTCTATCCAAAGTTAAAAACCTTGGATGCTCCTATCTAAAGAAATATTATAAAAAATCATATTTCTCCTTCAAAGGATAGTTGTTCATATAAAGAAAAAGTTTTCAAACCTATAGTCCGATTCCTCAAGTACAACTATCATGCACATATCGTCTTGTCATCTAAAAAGTCAAAATCAAAAGAAAAATCCTAATTATAGACCACTCCCTTAAAGGATGGCTACTTTATTATATCATGGTAGTGAACGCTTCCCGCATTGACCAACATTCTTAAAATATTAAAAGCAAAATAAAAATAACAAAAGAAAAAAGCATCCTTAGAAAGCTTCTCGCATTGATCAAATTTCCCGTCTCCGCAAACTTTCCACATCGATCGGTTTGCAACATATTTCTTAGAGATGGGGCATAGACCTATGAATACCGCCTAATGAGAACCTATTTCCCAATTTAAGATCCATCTTAACCCCTTTTATATGTCTACAAAGTGAGTCTATAAGCACACTTTATATCTTTCTCTCATGATCTTAAATGTGACTAAGTATCATTAGCTATGTGTCAACACATGTCATTGGTCATAAGTGCATTTCTCTATGTTGTTACCTCTCATGATTTTCCTCTAATACAATTCTAAAGCATCTTTCTACGTATGTGTAGACACATAATCATGCAATTTTTGTAATTATATAGTCTTGATCACATACTACTATTCGTATGATTCCTAAGTAATAAAATTACTAATTAACCCATGTATTTGGCCACCTTTCTTTGCTTTTTTATTTCTAGTTTAAGTATTTCAACCTTACTTGATTAGTTTTCCTTTTTACTCTTCATTATTTTTCATCCTAGACACTAATGCCTAGAAAGGATGCCAACGCCAGTGCCCTCATTCCTTCGGGAGCTACTATCCCCTTTGTAATTTACTCTCACTTTTTGGGTATTTTCTATCCATTTTAGCATCTTATCTTTTTAGTAGTCATCCTTTTCGGGGTTAATTATGAAATTCAAATGAAGGAATTATATAAATATAAAGTTATGTGATCATAATAAGTGACCAAACACTAAGCACTATCCATCACCACCTAAGGTTTCATCCATCAAGGCATCTAAGAGCTCCGGTGCATCCATCTAGCTCCATCACAAGGGAAACAAGGATTGTTTTTCTTCATCACACTTCATAGGAGGGAAGTTCATTTTATTCCATACACACATCTATTATATTCTACATTTAGTCACTTTTTTCGCTATTCCAAGTGCGACACACACAAAAACAACCTAGGGTAGAATTCCGCATACACCCATAGAACTACATCGGGTCGAGATGTAGTATAACAATCTGTTATAATTATATCATTGTGGAAAATGAGGACAACCCTACCCCCTGTCCCTCTCCAGTCATCCCAGTCCCACTTGCTCCTCATGTTTTACATTTTCCTTAGCTCCAAGGTGCGGACGATCAATGCTTTGTCTTTTCTAGTTTTCCAACTTTGTGCACTATATAGAATTATATGAATCAACTAATCCTTTTTACCCTCTCTTTGCAATTAATCTTTTATTATTTATTACTTAGTTTACTTGAGTGTAATTGCTATACTTAATTTATCATTTATTTACTGCAATCTTGTATTCATATTAGGCATAATATTTCATATTTTACATAATCATTTTGGTGAACCCAAACTCGATCTACATGCTATTAGGATCTTTATTGCTTATCTTTCTAGCACTTCATCATCATGAGTATCTCAATTAATGAATTCTTGCTCATCAATCCTGAATTATGACATAGAATCCAAAATCTCCTCGCTACCACTCGCATTCCCATTGATATGTATCTAGAGTCAGTCTATCACTCAATCACAATGTGTTTTCCCAACATATTAATTTTCCATCTAATCCTACTGTTCATATTGGTATATTCGATAATGATTCACCCTTGCATATCATGATTCACATTTACATTGTTATCCCAAATTCACCCTCAAGGTAAATTTTGGTAACTTATGCAAATTCTTCAGGCTCAAGCAGGTTGAAATGGTTCGAGGGCCAAAATTTGGATTTTTAGGGTACCTCTCCTCTTTTCTCTAACTCCCCTATCCAAGAAAATCCAAGGAGTTAGTAAAAATTGTAAAAATCTGAAAAAATGAGGTCGCATGCCTATTTTAATGCAAATTGGGTCTGAGAGTTATAGATGGAACCAAGGTGGATCGTCTTAGGTTCATTGTCTAAGGAGATAGTGAAATGTAAAAATTTGGGTTTTTGGGCCTCAGAAACACAAGTTCAGCCAGGACATTTTGACCGAAAACCCGATTTTCCGAAATGGTGAAAATAATTGAAATTGACAAAATTGGGTATTTTTGTCCTGCGATCCATGGGACGTTGGGACACGTGGGATCAAAAACCTGAAATCAATGCAAGCAAGGGAGATGCGGAAAAGGTGGAGGTAAATGACCCTCACAACCCACCAATGTTGGGACATCCAGACACCAAGATCCGAAATAGCCGAAATAGTCGCATGCAAAGAAAAATAGTGCAAATTAGACCCCAAACTTCAAATGGCCATTACTTTTGACGTCGTGCTGATTTTCACAAAATTTGAGTTTATGGAATGAGCATGACCTCGTCTATGCCATAGAAACTGGATTTATTAATTTTGATGAGGTTATATTTATGAAAATAAATGAAACATATCCAGCTCTAGTCAATTAAATACCCAATTCCGTCAAATGATGTAAATGCCAGGCAGACCCAAAATAGCTGCCCGCACTCGTATGAAGGACATAAATTTTGAATTTCTCAATGAAAACACAAAAATTTGGTACCGTTGGAATCTTGGTTCCGAGCCCGATTCACGAAATCAAGAAATCTAGAATTTGGTGAGTAATCGATGGTGATTTTGCAAAGAACGTGTCGAGTTGAACAATGATTTTATTTGGTAGTTTGGGATGCATTAATGAAGGATGGGCTGACATTTATCACTACTATAAGTTATGGGCCATTATGGGGGAATTTTGTAAGAAACAAAACATATTTTCACTTCATTTACTACCTCTTGTAAGTGGTCAAGGGCAATTTTTGGTATTTTCATTTTCCCTCTCTCTCTTCTCAAATTTCTATAAATTGGAGTGTTGGGATCATTGTAAAGGAGATAGTTTTGAGTATCAAAACTCTATAAAAGTTGTTTTGTGAAGCCAATGTCTTTGCAAGCCCTTAAAGTGGACTCCTTGTATGGTGATCAAGGCCCTTATCTTGTAATAGATTGAACTGTGCATATCATGAAGTAATAAATACGAGTTTGTGGATGTATCTTCCATTGTTGTTTTTGTTTGTATTCCTCTTGCCCCTTTAATCTCATTTCATATATATCGTGTCTATATTATGCTATTGCAAGGATTCATTATCATTGTGTGTACATGAAATATTATTGTGAATACAGTTTTTAGATTGTGGAGAACTGTTGTCACCCCTTCTAGTATGCACTTTGCTTTTATTTTTCACACATTGGATACTATTCAAACACCCTCCTTTTATGGTGTATCAATGCTTTAGTGTAGGATTTTTTTCATGCATTCTCCTCCATCGTCCCTTGGAAAGTTAGATTAGGAAAGATAGTTTTGCTTGCATCAAAATAGATTATGGCAAGTAGTTTAGGAGTAAGAACCAACTTTATCTAGAGGTCTATCTCAAGTAGCAAGTCCCACAACTTTGTGATAGTACCCATGTTATCCAATCGCACTGTGACCTCAAGCACACACACTTGTACAAACCATAGGGTGTTGTGATTTGGTGATAACAACAATATGGGTATCAAGCGTACTTTAATCGATAATGGATCTGAACTCAATATGTGTCCTATGTAATTCCTTGAAAATATTGGTATTTCTACTACAAATGTTATCCCATCATCTCTTTCTCTTCATACATATGATGGTTCTATTCATCCATGCATAGGTCACATTGTTTTACCTATCACTGTAGGGCCAAAAACCTCAACACAATATTATTTTTCATTTAATTTCCAATTTCATATAAGTGTTTACTTGGTAGGACATGGCTTCATGCCATGCAAGTGGTTCCCTCTACTGTGCATCATTTTGTTAAATTCCTACATGAGGGTATCAAATATACTATTTTTCGTGACCATCATCTATTCAAATATTGTGACCATGATCCCAATACTACACTTCCTACTCCACGGTCTAATACTACTGATGAACCACAACCCATATATGAGCTACCAAATTTACCACCACTTGAAGGTGTTATTTGTATGGTAGATTCGGTCCCAAATACAACACCACCTATACCTATTATTAGTACTACTATGGTATTTTATCCAGGGCCTACCCACACATCTGGTGTCATTCCATCTAATTCACTATTGCATGCACATCCAACTTTAGCATGTCCTCCCTTTTCATGTATACTTTTCATGAATGATTATTATTGGGAGAAAATTCCATTTGATATTAATTACTATGTCACTATATGTTTACATGATGGTTTGACTCAGCTAGGATTTCATTTCGAGGATATTTATCCTCCAACTCATGATCCTCATCTATATTATGGATTCGTCACTACTATCATTGCTTCTTATGGTCTACGTGTCTTTCATCTCACAATATACCTTGAGTGAGTCCTCGTTATTCTCCACTTACGTTAGGAAGAAATTGGATTGCTTACATTAGGGGTACATTAGACCCTGATCATATTGATATCTCATTTCCTATGCCCTTTGGTCATATCTTCATTTGTAACATGCTTATTTTCTTGGCTATACACAGAATCTCACTCGTTGGTATGCACACGGTTTTCCATTACCACCCTTCACCGATGAGGAGTATGCTATGGGCATGTACAAATTACGCTTAGATGGTGCTTTACGTGATCAACCCGACATTATCACTTATCAGGTCTCAGATGCCTCACCATATGATTTTGACCATGACAATGATGACCTTTTAGATGACTTCACCTGATCACTTTCATTATTACATGCTTGGGGGCATCATGTTATTTCCCGCCCCACCTCCCCTCTTGACATCATTATGCATGTTACATTCTCATCACCTTGCATCTTATCAACACACATATATACATATATTTGTATCATCACTTCTTGATGACACACTCGTATTTTTATGGTTCTTATATGACTGTTGAGGGATATCTTCCAATAAGAACCTCATTCCATCACATAATCACTCGCACATACATACATTTACAACCATGACACATACAACACAATTATCTATCATTTACTACACCACTCAATCAATCATACATTACCTCTTACACTTTATCACTATCACACAACATCTATTCTAAACAAACATTCATCACATAACACATCTATCACCATCACTCTTTTCTACTTACACACGTTGCATCTCATCCTTTACACTCATCATATGCATACATTTCCATCATCATTACCCTATGACACACTCTTTTGGTTTGGTTCACACTTGACTGTTGAGGGCATATTATACACATAAACCTCACACACTACACACTAGACATTATTCATCTTCACACATCATACACTTTTCTACAATCTTCCATCTATTCTCCATCATCTGCATTTTGTGCTTTACACACTTATACATAGTACATATTCTACACACTACATTCTTATACATTTTTACATCACCCACACTCATATAATCTACACATCTTGCATTAGATGCTACACATTCTATATTACGCATTTCACCTCTCATATTCTTCACCACACCTACTACACATATTACACATATTACTCTAATTATACATACCGCACACACTACCCAATGATGCACTCTAGTACAACGGTTTATAATTTTCTCGCTGAAGTTATAAATCAAAATTGAACCTCACCTCATCACACCTACATCATTCTACACTTTAACCTTCACAATCAATCAATCAATATTTTTTATCATACTATGCGACATTTTTAACCATCACCTTATTCATACATTTTTGTGATATATGCTTTGTGCTAAATCATCACAATTTCTAGCATCTTATCCATACATCTCATGATATATGCTTTGTGCTACATCATAAAGTTTTCTACCATCATCGTATTCATACATTTTTGTGATATACACTTTGTGCTAAATCATCACACTTTCTAGCATCTTATCCATACATCTCATGATATACGCTTTGTGCTACATCATCACGTTTTCTACCATCATCATATTCATCCATTTTCATGATATACAATTTGTGATAAACCATCACACTTTCTAGCATCTTATCCATACATCTCGTGATATACACTTTGTGTTACATCATCACATTTTCTACCATCATCATATTCATCCATTTTGTGATATACACCTTATGCTACATCATCACGCTTGCTAGCATCTTATTCACCCATCTAGTGATATACGCTTTAGGCTAAATCATCACACATTCCATAACATCATCCCTATGTCACATTTAATATCATCACTTCATTAATCACCTCTTTTTATACATGATAACACATCATTCAGACCATTTCTTGATGACACACTCTCATTTATGGTTCATTCTTGATGACTGCGAGAGGGCATAAACAAATGAACATTTATCGCATATATACACATCCAATCGGGGGAACATTTCTCTTATCATTCACACTACCATCCATTCCACCTCATTCATAACATAATGCATATCTTGGTTGCATTTACTCTTTCTTACTTTTTCTTACATATACGTTTATTACACATGCTAGATAGATATCTTGTATGTCATTATCTTTATCATACACACATGCACCCTATGATAGATAGCTGATAGATAGTTGATGTGGACACGTGGCACCCGTGATTGGTTCGGGGATACGGTTATATTTTTCCTTTGACACATTTTGACCAAAAGTCAAAAACTTGAAGTTATCTCGGACGCTCGCGCTCCGCCTTGACACGTGGTGCATCTTGATTGGTTGCAGGCCTCAAACAATTTATTTTACACTATGGGATTTTGGGTGAAATTTTCCTTTGATTTTTTTTCCTAAAAGGGCTAAGTGCCAAAATTTTTCCCATGGGTCCGCCTTGGCAAATTTTCCCTCCAATCTCTACTAAGCCATAACTCAAAAAATACAAGGAGTTAGGAGGACTTCTTTACCTTTCTGGAAAGGGGAAGAAATTATCTATCTATTGAAGCCATTTCTAGAATCTTTTGAGTGCTTGAAATGTGTGAAAATTGAAGTTGAATCACAAGGAAGGAAAGGATGAAGGAAAATTAGCCAAAATAAGCAGGGGCTCATTTTGGATAACAATTTTGGTGACTCAGAGGGGTCATCTGCCTACTAGATGAATGATCAGTGGCCTTTGTTGCATCCATTGGGCATGGAGTCAAGCTTGATAAACTGATTCGATCTCAACTCGAAATTTCGATCTCGAGTCATTTGGAAACGATCAAACTTGAAATTGATCTTCACCAAAATGCCACTGAAATGGACTGTGCAAGAGCAATACAACAACACCAAAAACTATGTACAAATTGAAAATCATACATGCTCCAAATGGAACATGCAGAGTGTGCAAAAGCACTTATTCTACTGAAAACAAACCTACCTACACTACTCTAACCAAGAGCAAAGGGAGCTCAAACAAAGCTCCAGAATCGGCAGGAGAAAAACTTCCCTTCCTCAAAAATGGCAGCCATCCAACTGATTTGGCACTGAACATGGCTAGTTGGATGAGTGAAAAACTAAATACAAGCTGATCTTCCACCCAAATCACCAAAGTATCAACTGAAGACAAAAACAATACCTCTTTTAGTTGCTCTTGCATTTGGATTGAAAAGGTATGGCAGCTGATCCTTGGCACTTTGCATATCATCCTCATGCTTAGAGGCAAGCATGACTAGTTGTGGCTTCTCCTTTAGCTCCAATGAAGCCAAATACCTGATTGGGCAAGGTATGATCCATTTGATATGCCCATAGCTCTGATTTTCCACTCCAAAAATGGAATCATCTTGTAGACCTCTTTGGGTGAATGGCGAGGAAGGAATGGTGGAACTCTTCTGCTGTTTCTCTTCTTCCTCCTGTGAAGAGCATGGAAGGTTTGAGTCTCCCAAACTAGATTCCAAAAGGTTGCTATAAAGTGTAGACTACTGCAAATGAACACTCTCCTCCATGACAACAGGCTCAAGTGTTTGGAATGTGGATGATGAAGGAGAAAATGGTGTGATTTCAACTGGTTCCTCTCCATCAAAACAATCCTCCAAATCAGACAAGTACTCTACTTCATTATTGTCCTACTGCAAATGTTCAACCTCTTCCATGGTGTCTTTTTGACCAGAAACTTGTTCACCATGTTTTCTCTCATCTTCAATCATTGAGTTTGAAAGATCAAACTCTTCTTCAACACTAGAACTCAAGGGAGATGAAGTAGAAGGAAGAACTGAAGGTTCTTTTATAGCCTGTTTCGTGCTTGAAGCTTTTGGATCTGCATTTCTCTCCTCCACAACTAGAAAGCACTCCTCTTCTTTTTACAGCTCTTCATCTCTGATTGCAACATCCACTTGCTCCTTTCCAATGGGACTTTGAGCTGATTTTCTTTCCTCTTCCATGGCTGATTGTGTAACTTCTATTGGATCAACATCTTCTTCCAGTAGAGTGCCAACATGGACACTACACTCTGAGCAACTTGATGAATGATCTTCTTGCTTCTCTACTGCTATAAAATCAGCCTTGGCCACCACTTGTTCTTAAACCTTTACCTCCTCTGTAGGCTTAACCAACAAGGGGATCTTTATAAACCCAAATTTAGTAGCCCAACTCATAAGATTGTCTAGTATTTATTTTTTGTTGGGCTCCTATTCTTGCTGTCCTTGATTGGATTCTTGAGTATCTTCCCAACATGGACTTGGGAAAGTAAGAGGAGTGGTAGGTTGGGGTTTAACCAGCTTTGCAATTGTTTATGGTGGGGAGGGAGGTGGAACTTCTTATTTGTTCAGAGGGGATGGTGTTTGGAAGGGAAAAGGGCAGAAAAACTAAAATGGGATGGAATACTAGGGGATGGTGAAATGGAACCAACATTTGGAGTAGCATGGGTTGGATTTGGAATTTGGCATTCAAAATGAGATGGTGCTGCTTGAGGAATGGAAAGAGAAAAACTAGATGATGGTGCAAAACTTACCCATTGAAAAGGTTTCTTAGCACCAAATTCATAGGCCCCTATCTCTTTAGTCCATTGTGCAAGTTGGGGAAGCATATCCACCATGAAGTATAGCTTCTCTTGAGGGCTGAAGTGTCTTGGAAAAGGGCCAACCCATGGACAAGGTACCCTGAAAACAATTCTGAAAGCCTTCTTTTGAGTTGTTACTCTTGATTGCACCATGCCGATCTCCATTTTTTGGATCTTCTCCAATAGAACAACATCTTGAATTTGATTGTATTCATTATTGGCATACCACTACTCTTGGAAAGATCCATAGCCAAACTAATTTTGACACTACTTACTCATAGGAGTAAAAATTCTAATCTTGAATCTACTCAAAATTCTTATTTGAAGGAGTTGTATAAAACATTGGAGTTGGAATGTACCTTTCTTTGTGAATGTGAATTCCATTATGGAATGAAGTCATGATTGTACAAATTCATGGAATGATGGAAAAGAATGAAAGATATGGAAATAAGAGTGAATGGAAATGGATGGTAAACATGTCTCAGTAACTAGATAATGAGTTATTTACTAGATGGAGTCACCAAATGTGCAAAATTTTGCTTCTCAAAAGCTATAAATTGTAATAAGTGCACATCGATCTTGTTGCAATGAAGTAAAGAACTATAAGGTCCCATCTGGTGTGCCAAAACTATTAGTACAAAATCACAACACCCCCAAATGAATTCTAAAAATCTACTTTTCTAAGGTAGAATCATATGGTGTGATTGCATAACATTGAACTTTCCCCAAGGTGTGGAACCTTGCAAAAGTGGGAAAGCTCTCCAGAGAAGGCTGGTTCCTCTTCCTAAACTACATGCCATAAGGTATTCTAGTGTAAGAAAGATAATCTAATCCTAATCTAACTTCCAAGGAGACAAGGAGAGAAAGAAAATTGGAAAAAATAGAGCCTACACTAAAACGGTGATACACCAGAGAAGGAAAATGTTGATCATCTATCAAAATGGCCATGGAAACAAAGAGAGGTGAGGTGAGCAATGGAGAGGATGGACAACAACATCACAGACCAAATGTCATATTCACATAGAACTCCATTTTCAATCCCCACAAACACAACTCCCAGATCTGCAAATGAAACATCCAAAACATGCACAAAATACTCCAGAATGATGAGAGGCAAGAGTATGCAATGAAAACAAGAAAAGGATGGACAAATGCATCACAAAAATGAGTTTTATTGCTTCAGAAATTTACACAGAGCATCATACACGAGCAAGAGGAAAAAAATGCCATTTACAGAGTAGGGGAGGAGATTCAAACTCCATTTTGACCCTAGGGAAGAAAAGAAAGGGGAGGCAGAGAAGAAGAATGAAAAAACAACCCTGAAAAATGATGCCTCTGTTACATTATATAGCAAAATGCGAGAAGGGAAGGAAAAAATGTGGGATTTTCTCCAACCACTTTTCAAAATGCATTTTAATTCTTCATCTGTTGATGGGCTCGATGCAAAAGCTCATATTTCCATGCATCTACTTTGCAGACCAAAGAAAATGACCCATACTTCATTAAATCTGGTGGTTGGAACTAGTTTTTTGTCTTTTCCACGCCAAAATGTGTTTTGTAAAATTTCTCCCCCAAATATTCACCAAAATCCAAAATTGAAGTGTCCATTATGTAGAGGATTTTGAAATATTTCCATTGATACCAAAATCATGAAAATATGAGCTCTGGATTGAAAGATATGGCCCTCTGAAGATTTAGGGCAAAACAAGGCAAAATTAGGGCAAAAATCAGGTTTGTAGGCCAAAATTTGACCTTTTTCCCCTTTTTGTAAAATTGGAAAATTTTCCAAAAATCCTCCACAGCGTCACCACTCCGATGACACATGGCACTTTAAATTTGGTCCGGGGTCTCAAAATCACATTCTACCCATTTTGCCCACAAGGGCAAATTTTTCCAAGGTCTTCCACCGGTGAATTTCGCCGCTGATGTGGACACGTGGCACCTTGTGATTGGCCGTGGGGATGTGGTTCTATTTTTTCCTTTGAAACATTTTAACCAAAATCCAAAAACTTGAAGTTCTCTCTGGCGCCCATTGCTCCACCTTGACACATGGTGCATCTTGATTGGTTACGGGCCTCAAACAATTTATTTTACTCGTGGACTTTCGGGTTGAAATTTTCCTTTGAGTTTTTTTCCCAAAAGGGCTAAGTGCCAAAAATTTCCTGTGGGTCCACTTTGGCAAACTTTTTGTCTAATCTCCATCGAGCCATGACTCAAAAAATACAAGGAGTTAGGAGGACTTCTTTACCTTTCTGGAAAGGGGAAGAAATTATCTATCTGTTTAAGCCATTTCCAGAATCTTTTGAGTGCTCGAAATGTGTGAAAAGTGAAGTTAAAGCACAAGGAAATGATGAAGGCAAATTAGCCAAAATAAGTAGGGGCTCATTTTGGATAATAATTCCCATTGAGGCTCCTGGGGGCATCCAATTTCATATACTACATGTGTTATTGTTTCATTTTATAGTTAGCACTTTACTTTATCAGATTATACAAGATTTGAAATACTTTTTAATATTTCTAACATGATAATGAGTGCTTCATGTGCATCATTTGTTATACAAGACTACTTGTTTCCATGGTTATCTATTACATTGTTTGTCTTTGATTTCTCTTTGTATGCCATTGTTTGTGGGCTTTCCCCTTTATCATGTGTGTACACTTATCTTCTTATGGCCACTATGGCCTTGATTTTCTTGTTACATCGTGAGTGATGTCCCATGTTTACAACCTAGTTTTTGTAATCTACATTGTCTTCTTCTTGTGTCTTAGCTTATACATTGTTTGTGTAACTTACATGTCATATTTTACATGCGTTTTTTCTTTTCTTGTATTAACAATTGTTTTTCCTAGACACTTATTTGTGTTTGCATTGGTTTCTACCAAGAACATTCCTTTCCCCATGTAGGGCATAATTTCAGCACAACAGTTGGTCCTCTTTTGGGCCACATACTCCTTCATTGACGTTGTATTCAACCCAAATGAGGGAACCTAATTTTGGTGAATCGGTCACCCCATATTTTTTTTTATACACAACACGCTACCGGTACAACACAATTTTTCAATTTGAAAAGGTTGAGAATTAAACTTGGCTCTTTAACACAACGACCTTTCCTAGATGCGTGAAACCGTGGGGAAAATACATTGGTCTTTCCTAGATGCATGAGACCAGGGGAAGTTATACAATGATTGGTAGTTTAGCACAGTCTACATAACTCCATATGCAATGGATTTTATAGGGTATAAAATCCTTAGCACATACACATCATCTGTAGTGGTGTTTTACATAGTGGGAAATAGTTAAAAGTTGGTGGATGACACCAGATAGTTATCCCTATACTTCTTCCATTTCACCGACATGAGATTTCCCAAAAAAATCACGCGTCAACATCGTTTACATGATCCTTTCTACACCGATTTCCTCATCATGAATCGGGTGCAAATGTTCCTTCATTCACACTTTTAGCATTTTTACATACTTATTTACATACTTTCATTACACACTTTTATCATATACATGCATATTTCACTACTTATTAGCTTCTCTTTGCTGGTCTATCAAGTATGGGAAGCAAAGTAGTCAAAACTAACAATGACATCATCCAAATCATCACAACAACAACGAAACATCGACATCAACAACGGGTACACCACGACATATATACATGTTCTTCTACCCCGGGTTCATTTTTATCACTTTTTGCACTTTCCTCGTAATCCACATGTCACATTTTTTTATCACTCAAAGCTTTGTCTAGTGCCTCGGCACATTTTCATCATCAATCTGTATGGTTATCGGTACACATATCTTTCTACTTTATGTTCGAGTGTTCTTATCACAAAAATAAAGCGAGGAAAATGTAGACACACAATCACACACTTTGGTTAATTATCTAGTCTTGATCACATACTACTATTTGTATGATTACTAAGTAAGAAAATTACTAATTAACCAATATCCTTTTCCATCTTTCTTTGCTTTCTATTACTAATTTCAATATTTCACCGTTACTTTGTCAATCTTCCTTTTTACTCATTTGTATTTTTCATCCTAGAAACTAACACCTAACTAGGATGCTAGCATCAGCGCCCACATCCCCTCCTGGGTGCTCCTATCCCATTTGTACTTTACTCTCACTTTTTGGGTCCTTTCTAGCCATTTGAGCATCTTATGTTTTTGGTAGTCATACTTTTCATGGTTAATTAAAAAATAAGCGAAGGTATCATATAAATATAAACTTATTTGATCATAATTAGATACCAAGCACTAAGCACTATTTGTCACCACCTAAGGTTACATCCATCAAGGCATATAAAATCTCCATTGCATCCATCTAGCTCCATCACAAGGGACACAAGGGCTAGTTTTCTGCATCTCACTTCATAGGAGGGAAGTTCATTCTATTCCATGCACACATCTAGTACATTCTACATCTAGTTACTTTCTCATTATTCCAAGTGTAAAATGCACAAGAGAAACCTAGGGAACAATTTCACACAAACATATAATTACATTGGGTTTGAGATGTAGTGTAGCAATCGATTGTAATTATATCATTGTGGAAGTTGAGGAAAATCCAACCCCTCATTGTGCATCTTTATTTTTTGGGATTTGATGTCTATTTGAGGGTTTTGTAGATTCATTCTTCATTTTAGGTTTACAACAAGCTCGGAAATCTTTGTGTGACCTTGGAGTGACCAAAGGTTACTAAAAATTAACAGCTTGCGATAACTCATAGGAGGTTTTATGAGCATTTCTGTAGACCGAGGTGTCCAAAAATAGGCCTAGAGCACCCATGAGAACCCCCTGTCCCTCTCCAAGTGCCCCACCAGTCCAGCGTGCTCCTCTTGTTTAGCATTTTTGAGCTCCGAGTGTAATGATTAGTGCTTTGTATTTTCAAGATTTTCAACTTTGTGCACTCTTGAACTTTGTGAATCAACTAAGCATTTCTATGCTCTCCTTGCAATTAGATTTTTATTATTTATTACTTAGTTTACTTGAGTATAACTGATATACTTAAATTATCATTTATTTACTCCAATCTTTCATTTTGATTATGCATAATATTTCATATTTTTCATAATTAGTACACTCCCCTCTATGACGAAGTGTACTTTCATACATTTGGGTCACCCTATCAAGGTCATGCCCCTTCCCACCACATTATCCTAACTTCTACACCCACACTCAATCCATCTTTTACATCATGTATTCTAAATTCAACATACATCAAATCAAAACATCATCTATATCATCCCCTACATCTATACTTATATCCATATGTTGCAAAAGGTGTTATAACATACATATCTAAATCTATCACATCTATTCTAAACTAATTCATCTCATATCTACCATATGTCATATCATATCTCAATCAACATATATCATTACATATAATCATTTAAACCATACATCCATATCCATGTCAAATGTCTAATCATTTAAAAATAGTATGACAAGTAATCAACACATTACATCATCAATATAAATCTAACATCTAAATCAACATCGATAACACAATCAAAACCATCATATAAATCATCACACAACATATGTAAGCCAAAAATATCATATGCATATATATCATCAAAATGTGTCCATACATCTCGTGATAAACCTCTAAGGGATCTATCTCAAAAATATATACATAATCAAATTCTATATATAATGTCCACCCAATAATTTTTGAAATAAACATTGGATAATCGATAACCAAACCATGCTCCCCTAGTGCTGTCCCTATGCATGTCCTCCTACGTCTCTCTCATATGGGCCAAGATCATTCCTCAAGTATGCTACATTGGCCATGCTATGTGATGCCTCTGGATGTGCTTCCCCTCCGGCCTCCACTCTCATGCTAGATAGGTCGGACATCATTACACATATAGAAGTGTAGATGTCATGATGTGCTTATTGTAGCACAATTTTTCACCAAAGTGCCTTGTGCTTCTCTAGTGGCTGTACTAGGTAGATCCATCTATCCATATCGATGTGAAGTATCTTAAATCTCACTCCTAATGCTGCAACAATAGATCTAAGATCTCAAAACATGACTGTATAAGCCTCCCTCTATCTAAGGTATTGATTGCATTCTGTATAATCAGGTCTCTCTCCTAGCATTATCATGTATCCTTCTATTGTGTGACATATATCTCTTGTTTCATAGTATCTAAATCTTCCCGAAGGAGAGATATCTCAACTACTCCCCCATCTCTACTTTCTCCTCCACGCATTGTCTCCTCCTCTCCCATAGGTTCCACCACATCCTCCTCTCTATCTCCTACCTAAGACCTCCCTCGGTGGCCTTATCTTCCCACTACAAAGTTCACCAATTAACATAGTTTTCTCCTACCCACATCATCATCATCATCATCATCATCATCATCATCATCATCATCATCATCACATGGTTCTCACTCCTCATCTAGTGGATCCACTATCACATGAACAAGGAGGTACCTCTCATCTCACCTATATCAAATAGGCACCCTAGCTACTCCCTACACAACCCTAAACTGCTGCATCACTCTAGTAAACTATACGACCTCAATCATCTCGGGCCTCCATGCCTGCGCCCACCTCGAACCACAAGTTGCACATCTATCTCCGATCATATAGGGAAGTATTTTTACGACCTCTATTTAACCTCCTATACATCCATCCTCCCAATCTATCCTCATACCACTTCCCCTACTCCCCCTATCTCCATAAGTGTTATTTTATTTTCACCTCGGAAAACCCACCACCAACAATATATGGTCCCCGGTCACCCATGGAAGCCACGATGGCCTCACTACATCTATGTACTCATACAACCAATCGTGTAACAAAACCATGCATCTATACAAGTCCTCCTCCCGATGTGTAGGCCCATATCTCATAGTACACATGTGCAAGAAAGGATGTACAAAATGCAAATATTTTTGATGCTACACCATATATGTTAAAACTCCTTCTAATGTCCATAGAATCTGGGCTCTACATGAGTCACGGAAATACATAACATGATATCACCATCATCATTATAAAAATCACTTGTCCCCCCAAGCGTTGCAGGTGGTATTAAGCCTATATGTGAAAGGCCCCCAAAATTAATGCAATCTAAGTGGTATCTACTCAAAATATATGTGTTAAGGCTCCCATCCTCACCTATGTTGTGATAGACACTACAGTGCCCCCAAGATCGGTAATATCATAATTCGGTTAAAATACTCTACTTGTCATAGTCATATCTCTTTCCCATAACCAAAATATGTTGGTCCTCGGATCCCACCTATTAATCGGTGTTATCATTAACCTCGTATCCCTTGGAACCCTATGAAAATGGAAGAATCTTCCCAATCCAACTAGTGTCCAATGATCCCACTCTACATAAGTAACATCCCCTTGCATTTGATTATATAATGTAGGGACTCGGTCTCTTAGATACAAAGTGTCCTTGGCCTACAAAAACCAGTCAAACAATCACCCGTTAGCATCTCATCATAAAAATCACTATTTTAATAAAATTAGTCCAATATATACCGAGTTGATAGTGAACCCCCTTGGTTTGACGCCAACTTACCTTCGATCGATGGTAACTAGACCAATCACCTACGAGCAGTCCTTCTTGCCCATCATTTTTCATTAAAATTAAAAAAAAAACTAAAAATCAATAAAAAATTAGAAAAACGAGGTTATTATTTAGATCCTTAATTCTCACCGAGTCCTTTAGCGCTTCCTCACTCCACCACCGACATCCATCTCTCACAAAATCTCAAAAATTATTCTCTCTTATAGATTTGTTTTTTAAATTAACACAGGTTCAAATGATCTCCTTTGGCCACCCGTGTCACTTATATATGTGCCTTTGGTATAGTCGAGTTGGTGAGAAAAATTGTCAGTGGAAAAACATGTGGATTTCTTATCAATTCTCTAGGAATCTAATTCACTCTACTTAAGCCGGTGTAATTGCCATATATGCATGCACAAGAAAATGTGGATTTTGGTGGTGGTCTTTTGACCAGGGATCCAACTAGGGCACTCCATTGACCCTTTGACAAAGCTAACAATCTATTGCTAGGGAATACTTTGTCTGAAGAGTGGGAAAGGGGAGTGAGAAATGAGATGGGAGAACTAACATTGTAGGTAGAAAATCAGATTCCTGCACACACTAGTTAGAAATTTCAACACATGCATTTATGGGAAGAAACAACTCTACAAATAACAACAAGACCAAATATAATTTGTTGATCACAAAGTATTAAGAAACCCCTTAGTCAAAGAAAGATATAAAATCCTTATTCTTGTATTGATTTCTTAAACAAAATTTGTACATAGTGTGGGAGTGGAAGAAATTTGAGAGTGGAGGAAAGTAGAAGAAAATGGCTATCTCCTTTGCTTTCTCTAAGTACAATGCACTCTTGAGTTTACAAGATCAATTGCTAACCCTTTGAAATGGGAATGAATTTACAATTTATAGAATGAAATGTGACTTATCGTCTTCCCCCAATTACTTTTCATATGTCCTCGCATGACTTAAAATTTTTCAACTTCCTAGGAAAGTAGAAGAAAATGGCTATCTCCTTTGCTTTCTCTAAGTACAATGCACTCTTGAGTTTACAAGATCAATTGCTAACCCTTTGAAATGGGAATGAATTTACAATTTATAGAATGAAATGTGACTTATCATCTTCCCCCAATTACTTTTCATATGTCCTCGCATAACTTAAAATTTTTCAACTTCCTAGGAAACTTTTAAGTCCCTTTTTATAACATAAAGGTGACTTATTACATTAGGAACATTAATACATATGAAAAAGTGTAATCCCAATGAAAAATTAGAACATTGAGAAGAGAGATAAAGTTGGGGGAAGAGGAGAGAGAAATAGAGAGAGAAGAAGAAGAGGAGATGTCATTCCCGATGAAATCCATTGATCCTTGATTGAAAAATCAAGTGTAGTGAGACTCTGAATCTTCAAACTCCTTGCACCCTGAGAAACTCCTTCAAATCAGCTCGTGAATGCTTGCCAAGTTGAATGAACTATTCCACTAATGAATACAACTCCCATCCTACATATGATATACCCGTGACCTGAACTATGTAGTGAGTGTTGAAAAACATTGTCTAGTTCCCTGAGATGATCATCCCTCTATGTCCCATTGTGCCAAACTTGCCCTTTGAGAACAACCTATTATTTTTAGAATATGAGCCCATGCTCTACTATCTTGGGACATATATCTAGTCTTGCTCCGAGTTTCATATTCTAAACCTTCCACCATAATCCAACCTCCTATGTTCTTGAGATATTTCTATTTTTAGCACATTTATATTTTTAGCATGTTGTTGTTTTGGGACCTATTACTTTGGAAGAAGTCATTTTCTGTCTTACTTTCCATTTTACCCATTTTTGATTATCTGAGTGATCGAACTTAAAATTTAGTGGGACTCACCATTTATAACATGTGAGGAAGTATAACATATGCTATTTTTAGTAAATGGTGAAAACAACCTTTGTTTGTGATGAGAACAATTATTTTGGATTCGACTCTTCGTCGCGAACTCGTGCTCCAATTTTCATCATGATTCACTTTCCAAAAAGCTCAGAAATGAAAAATGAAAATTTATTCCTGGTAAGATCTTTGAGTATGGAGCTACCAGGGTAGAATAATGATAAAAAATAAGTCCTTCATATCTTGAGGAATTGGAAACTTCATCGTGCAAAAACTAGTTTGAGGGAACTAGATTTTTTGAAGACCCTTCCCTTTGAATTTCGGAGGGTTTTTCCTGCTAGATCTTCAGGAATTTGAAAATGTATTCAAAGAGGGAATAATGTTAATGAAAAACACATCCCTCAATATCCCTTAAAAATAGGGACATCATGGTATGAAAAATAGTTCACGCAAAAATAGATTTTTCAATGATCGTTTCTTCCAATTTTTCTGTGATTTCACCCACTAAAACCACGAGAAGTGGAGAGGTAGTGCACCGATTTCTTCCACTACTATGTCATGGCAGCCATTAATAGAGCTTAAAATTTTCATGTCAGTTTTTTTATCGATTTGCAATGAAATCAACTCCATTGCAATAGGTTTTTACTTCTGGTGCTTCACTTGAAATTTTACTTCAATCCAAACCTGACGGTTTGTGACGAATTTGATCTCTGTTCTTTGTGGAGTCGAAAGTGAAATTTATTCACTATGAGAATTCCTTGCTGAAAATGGGAGGTTTTAATATGATTTTTAATGGCCTTCAAGATAGAATAACTCAGCAACAGACAATTTGTCAATCCGTGCACCGGTTTGGAAGATTTCTTCAAATTTTGATTTCATGGCAATGGGGATTTCCATTGTTCTTATTCTTTGTTCTTCATTTCTTCTTCTTATTTTGATGAAATATTCTTTTGAGAACTGTGTATCACCATGGGGTAGAGGATTTCATGTCTGTGGTGATTTTTTTTTAGCTTTGGAAATGGTGGAGTGGTGGACTAAGGTGTTCTCTGTAACTTTCTTCTGGTAATGGAGAAGCAGTAAGAAACAACTAGGAGTTAGAAAATTTTCAAATTTTGGAGTTGGAGTTCGACGATTTTTTTCCCTAAAGTCCCTCACCTCAAAGGGACATAAGCTACATCAATTTCCATGTGAGAAATATGAAAAAACATGGCATTGATCGACGATAGGGAATGTATGCACCAAAACCAGGTTTAAAGCACGTAGGGGCTAGAAGCGGGTCATAGGGGTGAAAAAAATATCTCCTAGAGGTGCTGGGAACATTTTTCAAGGTTTAATGTTTTTGACCTATGAGGCATGTGAGGTACATCAAATTCCATGGAAGTTTTGGAGCTAACATGTGGCGGAGATCGGCGATGGGGATTTAAGCTCCAAGCCCGATCAAGAGGATAACTTGCGGCGATGATAACTTGAGCTCTTGATTGATTTTTTCAAAATTTTTAATATGATACTGAGTAGAAATGGAATTTTGAATCCAATGATGGGGGTATCATGTCTTTATTATTCCATTTGATATAAAAAATTAGACTTTTGATTTGGTACTCCACCTATGCCGATAAAAACTTCCTCCGGACCTATTGCACCAATGTATTATGAAAGATATGATTTGGCCATAATATAGGTATTGGAATTAAATTTCCAAGGATATTTTGGTTATCTCCTAACTCCATCAGGAGCTCCTGGAATCACACTCCAAAGCTCCGCAACTCATTTTGGTTTGTGCATTGCCTAGGCCTGTACATCCCCAACCTTGATGAAATTTCCCCAACTACTCCAAATATTCCCTAAACATTCCAAAATCACCTTCATGATGTTATTATTACTTTTAATTGATTCCACATCCAGTTTTTATTTTCTGATGCCCTCAATGGGGTTGCTCCATTCCTAGGAAGGCTAGTGATAGCCCTTCCCATGACTGCCCGAAATTTGCATTTTCAATAAACTTCTTAAATCACCTAAGGGGATGAGATAATGTTGGATAGGGGGTCACTAGACTGACTAGGGGGAATTGGTGTGCCTGGAAATGATAGAACATGAAAATTTTGGTACAGGGGTATAGTTATCATGCTTGGAAATTTTCAATTTCCTTATTGCACATTTTCACGACAATAGGTCATCATCATCTCATCCCAGTCAACAATGACCAAAACTTTGTGTTTGGTTACCCACTTAGTCACTTTGTCAAATCAAAACCTAATTTTTTTCTGTTACATATTTTTGACCATTCATCTCATTACATTATTATTTCCTTCACCTTTGTGTGTGACCCATAACACACTTTAACTTATCCCGATCTATCTTATATTTTACAGCTCGCTTTGTTGTCATCGTAGTTCCATTCTTAAAGGCACCATTTTTCATCTTAAAACACCACCCTCGTGGCCATCATTTATCCTCATCCCACCCGGGATGAATATTTTTCCTTCCTCATCGTTGCAAGATAATGCATGCTCCATTTCCCCACTTTTTGCCCAACCATATGTCGAACCATTATTTTGACTAATCCTCACATTTATTTGTGCATACTCTAGATGTATTCCTTTGACCCTTTGGTCAATGGTTATCCCCATTTCCTCAAGGCACCTTTTTGTATCTTTTCCCACCTATTTCCATTCCTCATTTCTCCATCCACCTCTTTCAAACTCATGATCAAATCCCATTTGTGCCATCGATCCCTTGTTTTAGGGAACCACCTAAAACTTCATCTCTCATTATCACTTCTAGTTTTTGTCTCATGGATTTCTTAACACAAACCACTTGACAAAAAGGGGAAAATGCAAACCCTACTTTTCAACATGTTTTTCCCTCACCTCACATTCATTGCTATTTTACCATCATTTCACACACTTGTCCCTCTCATATTATTCCTAAACTCTTATATCCTCCATTTATCCCTCCTAACTCTTATTTACTTCTCATCTTAAACCTAGCATTTTTAAATCCCTTCACATCCTCCCTAAGTACCCATTTATTTTAATCACCCTACATAATATTATTATTTATTTACCTCCCCATTTTAATCCCTAAAATATCTCACCTACCACCCCATATAAACACCCTTAACTTCTCATCTACCTCCCTTGATTTCTCCCCACATTGTCCTATAGCCACAAAATAACTTTCCATCTCCAATTTTTGGTCATAATACCCCAATCTTAGAAATAATTTTTTTAGTGTGTCGAGTTGTCGGTGACTCATCGGTCACCATCAATGCTTTTTAAATACATTCATCCCTCCTTTTGACTCCCAAAAATTTGTTGATCTTTGACATCCCTTTGTGCTTACTTCATCTTCATTTGTGGAACTAATGTCATCAGTTGAAAAAATATTGGGTATTCTCTTGTATGCTATCATTTTAATTTATTTCTTGAATTTTTTTGTAGATCTTGTTTCACCTTCCTTATCTCTATTTTATAGGATTGCAAGTTCCTCTAGAGCTATGATCATCCACTTAGCCATCTTAGATCATTTACAAGCCTCCTTTCCCATCCATCTATCTTGTTAAATATTAAATCATGATTTGGTCACCGTTGACCCACCTTAATCATCCTTGATCCACTGTGTTGATCTTATTCCCTATCTACATGTTGGTGAGAAAATATGTCGATATGGAAAATTAGGTGTCTCCACTAACATTCATAGGGCTATGCCCCTTTGCATTGAATGGTACATCTCCTATTATTGAATGTGATTAATCTAAACCTAAACTAAATGTTGTTGGTTGGAAAAATAGGCCAGGGATCACATAGGGACACTCCAATGAGCCTATGGAAAAATGTTTGTACTGGGAAGGGAGGAAATTATAATGAGTTAGGGAGAAGGAAGGAAATTAAGAAAGGGGAGTTACTTCCATGAGTAGAACAATTACAGAGTTCATGTAGAATAATTTCTACATATTCCAGGGATCTCTCATTTCTGTTGTATTTTTTTGCACCGGCCTCTTTTTTTATTTTGGTGTTTTTTTGTTCCTCTTTGGGGTTCAATTCTGACTAAGTATGAGACTAAACATAGAGGGAATCCATGTGTCCTTTCGAAACATATTGTAGCCAAAAATATAACTCGGAGCCTAAAAAAATCACGTGGCTTCCACGTAGCAGGAAGCACAATGTCATAGCTCGAGTGGGAAAAAAATTCAAAAGGAAAGGAAAAGAGTTTGAAAATCTCCACATGTCATCCAGGTGAAACTCCATAGGAAAAAACCAAAAGAAGTCCCAAATTAGTGCGCAACCTCCACGTGTCACTTAAGGAAGCTACCACCATCCAAAGAGCCAACCAAAGAAGAAAAAGACTCACGATTTGATCGATTGAATGCAATCCGAGTCCCAAAGAAAAATTGAAATTCACTTTGCATGGGTCGAACATCATACGGGTAAATAACTAAATGCAGATGGTGGAAATAATGATGGTAGACACATTAGAGAGCAAGCCATAGGATCTATAAAATAGGGTCCTAATGCTGGTATAAAATATAAAAAAGGAAGTAGGAAAGCCCTTGAATATTTTTAGGGTTCAGTAGTTTGTGTTCATCAGCCTTAGCAAGGCTCTATTGTAAATAAATATTGTATTATATTCCATTCTTGTCCTTATGTACTATTTTATCTATAAATAAAGATTTTTGTTCTCATGTGCACAAAGAAGTTCACAATACTACTGCATTGATTCTCTCGTCTTTGTAATTCATTTTGATGAATGTATAAGTTTCTATCATGCTATACACCCTTATATATTTACATAAATCTATTCATTTGTAAATGTTTATGTTTCAATTCCTTCTAGCCTTTGATATTACAATATATCTCTAAGAGGGTTAATCATGCTCAATGCTCCTTAACTAGTCTATTAGTCATTTCGGTTTCTATATATTTTCTTTTAGTAAAGTTATGGTGCATTCCCTTAGTTAGGATTTTCATTTTGTTTTCTCTCTAACCATCACCTCAACAAAATCAGAGAAGAGCCAACTTCTATAAAATCAGAAGGTTATCTTAGGTGCTAAGTTCCACATCTCTAAGATTTCCCATGACTTTGATGGTTCATCTGTAAGGATAATCATCAACAGTTTTCTTGGCACACTGATGGGACAACATTGAAAGCTTAAAATTCAAATATTGCTAATTTTGGTGTGTAACGTAAGAATTTGTAGCATTTGGAGGCTTTATAGTAACACATCTAGTGACTCTATTCGACCTATCAACTTGTATCATCAAAGAGTATTGGCGGGTTAATCCTCTCTAGTTCATGAGGACTCATACAAGGTCAAGAGAAAGAGAATAAGGCACATTTGAATATTTACCATCGTCCCTGGAAGGAATAAAAGAGGTAGATAGATTCGAGATATCTCCATCTCCTCTAAATCATAATCTTTTGACACCACTTCTGGAAGGCCATTCTTACAATCCACTAGATTTCTCAAAGTGTTGATCAAAGAATAATTGGAAAAGAACACACAAGGAGTCCACACGAGATTATAGGCCAAGAACGAGTTGCGGAAGGATAGGAAGGACACGTGCACTGAGTAAGACAGTTTGGATTTAAGGAATGAGCTGATTTTGGCCATGAAGATCTATTTTTGGAAGATGGCGTGTGGAACACATCAACAATCCAGAGAAGTGTGTGCCGGGCATTGTCTATATCTAGAAGAGTAGTTCAAACATCTATGCATGGAGGAAAGCTAAGAATGGAATGAACACTTTAGTTGTTTGTAAGAGGACTATATATAGGGCACTTACATGTGTGGCTATAACTGTAAATAGTGTGTGGCTATTAATAGCATGCAACCTATTTCTAGAATAGTTAAGTGGTGAAGGGAAATTCCCCACCCTATATATATGATGGTTAGGTGCATAGTAAAAGAGAGATTAGTATGATGTATCAGAGGGATATAGGCATGTATGTATGGTTCTGAATATGTGTATCAAATTCATATGCACCTTAAGATGAATTGACAATACTGTAAGGATCTTCTATACTTATTAATAGATGGAGGATATTGGTTGAATCTAAGTGTCATTATATGTAATTTAGTAGTGCATGTTAGTATTTAATCATGATTACTATTTAAACTCATTCTTTCATAGATATGTGGGTAGTATGTGATGTAGAATGATGGATTAGTCATGAGCCTTTATATATCTTCCTTCATTATGTTACCATCCTGTTACAACAATAATAAAGAGGGACCGGTACTATTGTGTGCTTCGGGAGAGTGTTCGGTCTAGGCTAAGTGATGTGCCAACGTGACAAGGGTGTTATCTTACAAATTCTAGGCTGCATCATTGGTTCCATTGCCGGGACCTCTTTTTCAGTTGCTTTTGGGATGGTTCACAATGAAGACATACCGGTTAACTCTAGGAAGTATTGAGGAATGGATACACACAATCGGAGGAATAATATGCACGATGATTCAATAATGGATCTGAGTTTAACACACGCACTTGGGTAGAACAAAACGTATACGATAGCTTATATGAGATATTTTTGTTATCTTTACGGTAGAACTTTATGAGTGACTTACGACTTATGCATCTCAAAGTGGAATTAAAGATATCACATACTTTTTTGACACAAGAAGAATTTCAAGCTATTTATGATGTTGATCTAGTTTGGAATCGTGTGGTGGATACGTTGTTTCGTGGTGTTCTAAACAGTTATATTCGAATACTCAATTTCAACGTACTGTTTTCTAAAGGTCACTGAATTTTAGTTCTTAAGGTATCTAAGAGGAACATATTTACATGGTATTCCATTGGTGATCAAGATCTTGATGGTAACTTTGAACTTGGAGAGTAAATCGATGGCCAACTAAACTTCACCACGTGCGAAGGGCGGAGAACGAGTTTGGTATTAAGATGGCAGACCTAGCTGTGGAAAAATAGAGGGAGGAAAGGTGACTTAAGTATAATGAGGCACGCAAGAGGGAAATAGAGAAGTAATGTTCCATTGCAAAAGGTATGGCATTGAGGAGAGAGATGGATCATGTAGGATTTATGGATCATGTAGAGGACGTGGGGCCGGAGCATCAGGAACTCCCCCATCTTGGAAAGCATGATAGAGATCCCTTCTCAACCTCGCATGTAAGTACGCTAACAAAAATAATTGGGCCATAGGTGCACATCTTAATCCACCTGGTGACCTAGCCTTTGCACTTGGTTTTTTAGTATCTAGTATGATAAGTACTCAGGAAGCTAACTTGGGAAGTAGGAGAGTAGGAGTGAGTCAGGGATCAAGTCCATCAATGGCATGATAGACAAATTCAATGTTATATGGAGGAGCATTCTTGGGTGTGTCATCCGTATAGAATGTGAGCGCGTAGATTGTTGGATTTACATATGGAAGTGGAGCTACCTCATAGAATGTAGGGGTTCAATATAGTACTACTTTTGAAGCACAGGGGAGTACATCTACAGGTCCTACTCCAACCATAGGTGGAGGATTGGGAGGTATAGGTGGTTCTAGTTCTAGTGGATCTGGTGGTTCTTGAGGCAGAGGAAACCGAAGGGGTTCTAGATCACTTGGTCAAGGTCCGCAACAACCACAAAATATCTATATGGAGATGTCCCTTCTTGTCTCAGAGTATAGAAGCATAGAGGATGTTGTCAAACATGTGCATATGTGTGAAATTTTGTGGTGCACTAAGGGGATTACAGCTACTGAAAGAAAGGCAAGTCAATTTGTAACTACATTACAGGGGCACAGACAGAGCTGGTATATGAAATTTGACCCTAATCAAACTTGTGTGGATTATGTAGCACTAAGGGATGATTTCTTAAAAGAATTCCATATTCTGAGTTTGAGTAGAAGAGTATAAGTGCACTCAAAGATATCAAGAAAGGAACTACTAAAAGTGTACGTGAGTATGATGCTTGTTTTAAGACACTTCTATCTAAGTTGTCTTATGATATACATGCTAGCCGACATGCACAGTGGTTTGTTGGAGGATTGATTACACCTTTTAGGAGGGAACTGTCACATAAGACATACATAGATCCACATAAAGCACTGGAAGTAGCTTTGCGTGCTCAAGAATTTGGGAGCATTGAAACTGGTGTTAGTCCATTTCTAGAGGCACTGATTGTAGCTATGAAAAAGTAGTTAGAAAAGATATCATCAAATTCAGCCCATGAGACGTGGTCAAGAATTTGGTGTACAAATTGTGAAGTGGAAGGTCACACCAAGGATAGTTGTCCTTGAGATCTGTATGTTCATTATTATTGGACTATGAAATTTTCCATTTGAATCATGATGCTAGTCACTATCCTTTGTTACAACGCGTGATAAGGAAGAATGTATCTTGCTTTTGCAAGATTTGTAGGTCCATGACCCATGATACTGAGGATTGTCAGTTGATTGGTCAGATCCATGATGCTATAGACATTGGAGTATGACAAACAAGTATAACAGATAATTCTAAGGGCAGGAATGAGCACCAAGATCGGGATCATAATCAAACACGCTATGACAGGAATGAGGGGTGTTTTGAAGGAGGTCGTGGAAGAGGACGTGGATATCATGGTGGATATGGAGGATGAGGCCATGGTGGAGGAAGAGGAGAGTTCCCTCATGGAACATGTTATACATGTGGATCCCTTGATCACTATAGGCGTGAATGTCCTCAGAACAATGCATGTTCTTTCTATGGGAAGAACCATAGCTATGAAGAGTGCCTAGAATTATATGAGCATCTGAGTAAACAACATAAGAAAGAAAACAAAGGCATTGGGATGGTTCAAATCTAGTGCGTGGTAGAAGACCAATGGATGCCCAAGATAACAGAAGGACCTGAGGCATTGATAGTAAAGATCACTACATGCGCTGAAGTTGTGCATGTGTGAGAGGCATTACATTAGAAGCCTATGATTACCAAGGAGGAATTTTTACACATGAGGTATCCAGATCCTACTCATCAGAAAGAATTTTACCAGGATACCATGGAAGTGCTAAGGAATCTTTAGGGTGAGATATAATACCTAAAGGAAAAAAAGAAAGCATCAGAGACAATCCAAACTGATATCGATGATCTACGGGAGGTATGCAAGATGTTGTGCCAAGAGAACATTATTCCACTATTGGGAAGTTGGTTGAAAAGAGAACACTCCTCGCACAATTCTTGAGACTGGACGGAAAATTCTGCATGCAAATCTTCCCCCTGATAGCATTGATTATGAAAAGGAAATTACTTTGAATGTCTGTTGTGGATGGGTGGCTGTTGAGCAACATATTGATCGATACAGGTGCAGAAGTAAATGTGCTGACATTAGATGCTTGGGTACAAATGGGGAGGCTTCCATTGCAGCCATCATCTAATGTGTTGTGCATGGCGAACCAGACTAAGGCATAGGAGTGTTGAAGGATGCATCTATAACTATACAATGGGCTAAGTTTATCGGGATTTCAAGGTATTAACACTTGTAGAAGTAGGTAATTTTCTAGCCTTGCTTGGATGCCCTTGGTGTTATGTGAATAATGTTGACTTGAGATTCAATAAGGGATATATCAGCTTTGAAAACAAAGAGGAGAGGGTTGTGATTCCATTGACAGATGGGAAGTCTACACCCTATGTTGAGCCTCTTAGTGAGGAGGACTTAAACAGAGTCTATGTACGTGTTATTTAGGACCCAAAGGTCAATGAGCCATCAAAAGAAGGCATTCTACAGTGGGAGGATTCTCATTCTATTAGTGACACTATGAGTATTGCTTGTGATAATTGGGCTCATGGTACATATGAATTAGTCGGGCGTGAGGAGAAAATCATGGTCACATGCATGAATAGATTTTGTTTAATACAATAGATAGGAAGCACGGTACCTTGGTATACAGGGATAAAAGATCTTTCTACCTTTCTAAAGGCCATGGAAATGAAGTGGGCAGATCTAGTTATAAGGAGAGATATGTTAGTGTATGCACTACATGGAATAACAACACGCTGGTGGTTAGTCCACAAAGATAATATTATAAACAGGAAGAGATTGGCATAGCTTTATCTACCAGGTTTATAAGGAACAATGCACATATGCAAATCATGTGCTTATCATGGTGATCGACCTATTTAGCATCACATTCAAGAGCGGTGTGAGAGACTCTAGGCAGAGGGAACATGGAAGCATTACCACTTTCACTCTGGGTGCATAGATTATATTCCACTCCCCAAGGATGCACATGTGCTTGGTATGTATATGTAGAAATACATAGAGAAACTAGGAAATCGGCAAGAGTTGATTCGTGTGTATGATCCAGAATTTGACTACTTCTCGACTCAACCTCCTGTATAAGAGGCATTAAAACTTATCAGATGCTTAACTATGTGAGATAGTGCAAAATTAGAAGAGCATATTCAGGAATTATTCGGTGAGACAAAGTTTAGAGCATGTTTTGCAAAGGAAGAAGAAAAAAAATCTAAACTATTTGAGTGTGCTTCCCTTAAGAAAAAGAAAGGAAAGATGGTCTACATTATGGAAGATGAGGAAGTTGAGAACCTAGATATTGAACATTCACACGGGGTGTATGAGGTTTTGAACAATGTAGAAAAGGATACGTGCACCTACTATGAACCCATGAAGATAAAGAAGGTGAATATAGGTTCGGAGGTGAGCCTAAGGAGGCCATAAATGGATATTCTTAGTGGTCGACTCGGAGGTAACAAACATCATAAAATTACTCAGAGATTATCATGAATTATTCCTAGAGGATCTCATGAACTTAAAGGCATACATGAATCAATTGGGGAAATGAATATAAAACTTAAGATGATGGTGTGTGACGAGTTAGAAAGAGACCCTACAGGATGAATCCTAATTTTTACGAAAAGGTAAAGGATGAAATTGATAAAATGTTGAAATCTGGAATTATCAAGCCCCTTGATGAGTCAGAATGGGTTAGCCCAATGGTGATCAGTATCAAGAAGGACGGGTGGATTAGGATATGTGTGGACTACATGGAGCTGAATGCTGCATGCGTCACAGATCCGTTCCCTACACCTTTCACTAAGGAAATACTGGAAGGAGTTGCAAGGTGTGAAATATATTCTTTCACAGATGGATTTTCTAGGTATCATCAGGTTCAGATAGCTCAGGAGGATCAAGAAAAGACAACATTTACAACTGAATGGGGCAGTTTTACCTATATTGTATTGCCTTTTAGATTGAAGAACTCGCTTGCTATATTTTTGTGCATAGTTTTTAAGCATTCAAAGATTTTATTCACAACTTATTACAATTTTATCTAGATGATTGGACAATATATAGGCTTGTGAAAGATAATTGTGACAATTTGTGCTTAATGTTTGAACGATGCAGACAACCTGATTATTTCATTGAATATAGATAAGTGCATATTTTCTATGCCATTTGGGATACTATTAGGAAATATCATCTACAAGGAAGGTTTTCTAATTGATCTAGCCAAGGTTGTAGTCATTTTAGTCTGGAAGAGCCTACTAGTCAAAGTGAGCTACGCAGATTTTTAGGTCATACAGGGTATTACAGAAATTTTATAAAAGGGTATGCTAGAATTGTAGCACCCTTGGAAGAAATATTGAAGGGGAAAGGTACATTTTATTAGGGAGAACCGTAGCAGTGCGCATTTGAAATATTAAAAGAGAGACTTACTACCGTGCCCATTCTGCGCTTTCCATCATGGGATAAACCATTTCATGTACATGTGGACACTTCTTAGTATGGCCATTGGCACTATGTTAGCTTAACCTGGTGAAGGTATTATTGATCATCCAATTTGTTTTACTAGTAGGAAGCTGACTCCTGCTGAACGGAATTATACAACTACAGAGCGTGAAGCTTTGTCAATGATTTATGCATTGTACAAATTTCGATAGTACTGTTAGCAACACCATTTGTGTTTTATACAGATCACATGGCATTGAAGTACTTGGTAAATAATCCAGTCTTAGGGGTGCATATGCAAATGGGTGCTCCTATTTCAAGAATTTGACTTCATAGTTGTGGTGAAACTAGGGAAAAGCAACTTTGGACCAGACCATTTATCTAGAATCAATATGGGAGAGGAGGCACGAGATAATTGAAGAAATAATTCATGATGCAAAATTATACGAGTTGCAGTAATGAGTGCCATGGAACTAGAAGACATTGTTGTCTTTCTATGAACATGTATGGCACCAGAAGGGATGAAATCATTAACCAAAAGGGATGAAATCATTAGAAAAGAAGTATTTTGATATACGCACAACACCATTTATGTTAATCAGTGGTGACCTTTACAAGTTAGGCAGAGATGAAGTATTACGCCGTTGTGTGTTAGAGCATGAGTACAAGGATATCATGGAAGAATCTCATGGTGGTATTGTAGGAGGCCATTATGCAGGTGATGCGACTTCCTAGAAGATCTTAATTGCTGGATTATGGTGGGAGACACTATATAAAGAATGTAAAGACTATTGCAAGGCATGTGATCATTATCAGCACTAGGAAAACCAGGGCAAAGAGATGAGATGCCTTTGAGACCAATTACTAGTGCTAAACCATTTGAGAAATGGGCCATTGAATTTTTAGGACCTATTTCGCTAGCCGCACGCAAGACTAGATTGCGCTATATCATTACTTGCATAGATTATCTCACATGGTGGGTAGAAGCAACACCTACCAAAGACTATACGGAAGCTACAACAACTAGGTTTCTATGGGAGAATGTTCTTACATGATATGGATGTCCTATAAGCTTGAGAAGTGATAGAGGTACACATTTTTATAATGAGACAATCAGGATCCTATTAGATGAGTTTATGGTTGCACATCACAAAACTACACCTTACCATCCTCAGGCAAATGGAACTGCTGAAGCTTTCAATAAAATTTTGGACCAGACTTTGACAAAAATATGTGATGTTAGAAGAAAGGATTGGGATGACAAGGTGTCAGCTTTACTTTGGGCAAATAGAACAACTTACAATAGATTGAATAAAGCCAAAATGTTTCAATTGGTGTTTGGAGTGGAAGCTGTTCTTCCTATAGAATTTATGTTACGTTCTTTGCGCATTATGCGTGCTGGAGGTCTAGCTGATGAACATGCTTTAGAAGAATGTATTGAAAATATGATTCAACTAGATGAGCATTGAGACTTAACATGATGGAGTCACAAGAAAGAAAAATCCGGACATAAAGCATGGTATGACGAAACATAAGAGATAAAATTTTTGAGATTGGACAAATGGTTCTTCTTTATGACTCAAAGTTCTTGCGCCATCCAGGCAAGCTAAAAGTACACTGGTTAGGGCCGTATGTTATAACCACTATACTTGACTTAGGTGCATTCCATTTAGAAGCACTTAATGGAACATGACTACTCAGTTACTTTAACGGGAGTAGGTTGAAGCCCTACTAAAAATAAGTCTTCTTGGTGTTTGTAATAAGGTAGTGTTTATATTTAGTCTAGGTTTTCATTTCCGTCTTTCCTTAATGTATTTCCTTTATTATCATTATGCTTTGTCAATTTAGTTGTTATTTGTTTTATAAGTGTGCTTGCACACATGAAGCTAAATACTATATGAATAATTTTAATGCGTAGAGATGAATGCACATACCTTTAGTGTGGGGTGGTTTTATTATCCAAGAAAAGGACCAAGGGACTTGAAAGGTGAAAGAAATAAGCTACTATGGTGTGATTTAAAGGGGATTTCTTCTCAAAATGTGACCAAGAATGAAGATGGATGAAGGAATAGTATAATGTGAGGTAAGCGGAGGTCATGATAGCTACTAGAGAAGGTGCGGTGATGAGGTACTCGTGCATAGGAGCACGTTATGAAGAGAAGTCTGTGACCAAAAGGTAGGAAGTTGCAGACTAGAGGGTTATATCCTGGGCATGGAGATGTACCGCATGAGAATGAATGGATTTGGTCAATGAATGAAGGGATATTTGGTAGGGGAGGAGAAATAAATGCATCAAAATTTGAAAAATTTATATAAGGAAGGGATGCAGATTCATTTTTATTATTGTAACTAAGAATATTTGAGAGAAGAGAAAAGTGTGAAGAGCCGAGTGAATGAATTAGGGTGTGAAGGGTGTGAAATCAAGTGTGACAAATAGATCTGTTCTTTAAGAAGCTTACATCCCGGTGGTGAAGGGTTTGAGAAAATCAAGGAGATAGAGAAGAGTTAGGTTATAAGGTTTCCACCTAGGGTAGAGTTGGATCGAGATAGGGTTTGATTCGCATAGTTGCAGGAGTGAAAAGGAGACATTGACAAGGTAGAAATGGCACCAAAGAAGGCATCTACAACAACAACAAAAGAAAAGAAGAAGGTGGTCATTGAGGAGGAAGAGATTGCACCTGAAATTCATTTTTCGGAGATGCAATACCCAAAAGGGGTTATTGTTGGCCAAGAATGGGATTCACACATTAGAAAAAGTAAGGTGAGTGAATATAATCAGAGGAAATCAAAGAACAAAAAGGATCTTGACTCCTTACTAATGGTTAGAAACAAAAATGCACAACAGATGACATGCCGGTATATGATGATGCGGGTGAAAAGATCTTGAAGAAAATCGGGGTATATCAGTTGTATGAGATGTCATACTTTAGGAAATATGAGCCCTTGTACCAATGGCTCATGAGAAGGGTTCATGAAGACTACTTCTACTTTGCAGGACGTAGAGCTAGAATTTTTCTACACTTGTTTCATCAATGACAGGTCCGAAGGCCAAAAGAGAAGATATAAAAAGTGACCTCAAAGAAAAATCATGATTTTGAAGACCAAACAGAGTTGGGATACCTAAAGGGTCCATGTGGAATGGATATAGAAAAATTCAAGAATTGTCCTTTCGGTACAAGATGCAACACACTTAGTTACCAAGTTAAATGACTAGGAGTAGTGGTCAGGTGTAAACACCATCTAGTTGCATGTGGCACGGAAGATGTCGAAGGGATAGTATACAATATTGTTGGCTATATTACATAGAAAATAGTTGAGGAAGAGCACACAGGAGGGAAGATCAGCTTTGGGGATGTTATCCTATCACTAGTTTTCAAGGAAATTAGAGTACCAGATAGACCAAAAGAGAAAATATGGGAATATCCCATGGAGAACAAGTCCCCAGTTGAAAGATTCAAAAATATCTATGTAGGGGACTATGATAGATGAAGTGAAACAAAGGGTAGAGAAGTGGTATGATAGGCTCTCATGTGAAATTTGGAGAATAATGGTGCATACCAAAGGACCTACTAAAGTGATAGGAAAGCAACTACAGTTTGATGTATACCAACATTTCTGCATTATGCAATTTCTAATGAAGGATGGAACTTGGAGCCGTTGGTACAAGTTTCCTTATGCCTTCACTGCAAGGTATTTTAGGAGTCTATTCATAGGTTTACCAACACGCATAGATTAAAATTCAATGTAGACAAGGTAGAATGTGACTACCATACATTGCGGAAGAAGTATGTATACCCTGGCAAGAGCGCTTACATAGAGAGAATCATTTCAAGTGCTAAACATCAAGCCAATAAGCTTGGTCTGATAGCAGATTTGGGGGCAGTGTTGGTGTATCTCTAGTTGAAGCTGAAGATGGAGAACAACAAATATGTGGAAGGTGAGTTCACACTTCCAGCACCACCAAAAGGGAAGCACACAATGGAGAATATCCCAGCACCTAAGCCCACAGAGAAAATCAAAGTGTAGGATGAGGAGGAAGAGTGTGAAGATAGTGGTGGCTTGGAGCATAGGGGTAGGAAACATCCTACAAGTCAGAGAGAAGATGAGTGCACCGTTACACCACCTCAGCCACAAGAGGGGGAGGAAGAGGACTTGAATGTGGTCCAAGGGGAGCACAAGTTTAAAAGGGTATTTAGGAGAATAAGGACCCAAGGTGGTACTCCAACCTCTGTGCGCAGATCATCCCGACTCTCCCCGCAGAAGGAAGCGACTCGGCTAAGGAGGAAGATGAAGTTGAGTGAGGAGGCGGAAGAGTCTAAGGAGAGTGTGCCTACATCCCCTACACCCCAAAGAGCACATAGAAGAAAAGGGTGAGGAATCAAAGGAGGAGGATGAAGAAGAGAGAAGGCGGAGGAAACATCTTGGGAGAAACAAATGACATGGAAATGTAAGCTCAAAATTTGGATGCTGGATTTCCTAAGTAGCAGAGGTCTAAAAGGGTGAGTAGAGAGCACATTCCACCAGCCATGGGGTATGTAGAGGACACAGGAAATATTTTCCACACTCGATTCTAGAGCAAAATAATGTAGAAGGATATATTTGGCTGGGAGTTAATGGATGAAGATATGGTGACCGTACGAACATGAAATCAACTATCCTGGTCGATGCACACCCACATGGACAAGACTTATTTCAATCTATGTGAAGATTCATTCATGTCAGGGTGATTAAATTAGGCACCCTAGGCTAGACACATGAGAGTAAATCCTACTGTTATGTCAGATGAGAAGGTTAGTAATGCGCTAGTGAAATTTTCAATGGAGGTAGCTAGAAGGAACATGGATAAATCAGCCACAATCAAGGCAATCGCGTGCAAAGAGCTGAAAATGAAGGATGTGGATATAATGTGCATAACGAAGGAAAGGGAATTCGTAAAGAATAAGAATGAGGTATTCATAAGCATCACGCAGAGGAGATTAGGGACAATGTAATCAGAGCTAGGCCACACTTAGAGCCCAAGGTACCACAAACATTTCCTTTAGCGATACACTATGTGGGGAAGTTGGTGGACTTGGTGCTCGAAGATGAAACTCTGCGTGTGCAAGTTCCATAAACATCATAATGATATGCCAAGCAAGAGAATGCCTCAATGATGAGAAAACTCACATCATATGAAGGGTTATTACAGCATTACAAGAAGTCTTGAATAAGGCAAATCAAGCTTCAAATATATGCACAACTCAAAGGCAAATCATCAACATTAAGATCTTGGAAGAGAATAATGAGGTCTAGAAGACCATGAAATATGAGGCATTGGGCTATGCAGAAAGGTTTTCCATAGTTAAACAAAAGTGTGAGGCCCTGAAAGCAGCACAAGAAGCTGCATAAGACTAGGATGGAAGAGCTTAGAAAGTTGATTGTGTAGAAGATGGACCTTTTGGAAGAAAGGATGACATACATGTCTATTTTTGTGTTAGTTCTATAGAATGAGAAAGGGAAAATTGCGTAGGATGAGTTGAAATCAATTGTTGTGGAAATCCCAAAGAAATCATAACAAGCCCTCACCGAATGGCAAATCTTGGAGGCCGAGATAAAAGAGGAGTATCCAGAGATGATGTTACAAACTGATACAGAGGAGGGTGTTTAAATAACCTCATATAAATTCTTTATTGGTCCACATTCTTCATTCTTAATTCTTTCATTGATATTCTTTACTTCAATTTTTTGGAGAAGCCCCTTGTCAGGATGATAATGAGATTAGTGTGGGATAATTTTGATTAAAGAATAATTGGAAAAGATCACACAAAGAGTCCACGTGGGATTACAGGCCAAGAATAGAGGTGTGGATGGACACGAAGGACCCACGCATAGAAGACAGGTTCATATTTTAGGACTAGCCAATTTTGGGCATGAGGATCTATTTTTGGAAGATGGCGTGTGGAACACATCAACGATGTAGAGAAGTGCACACCAAACATTGTCTATATCTAGAAGAGCAGTTCAAATGTCTATGCATGGAGGAAAGCTAAGAATGGAATGAACACTTTAGTTATCTGTAAGAGGACTATAGATAGTGCACTTGCATGTGTGGCTATAACTATAAATGGCATGTGGCTATTAATAACATGTGACCTATTTCTAGAATAGTTAAGCAGTGAAGGGAAAGTCCCCACCCTATATATATGATGGTTAGGTGCATAGTAAAAGAGATATCTATATGATGTATCAGAGGGATATAGGCATGTATGTATGGTTATGAATATGTGTATCGATTCATATGCGACTTAAGATGAATTGAAAATACTATAAGGAGCTTCTGTACTTATTAACTGAGATGGAGGATATTGGCTGAATCTAAGTGTCATTCTGTGTAATTGAGTAGTGCATGTTAGTATTTAATCATGATTACTTGTTTAAACTCATTCTTTCATAGATCTATGGGTAGTATGTGCTGTAGAATGATGGATTAGTCATGAGTCTTTATATATCTTCCTTCATCATGTTATCATCTTGTTACAACAACCCTAAAGAGGGACCTGGTACCTTTGCATGCTTTAGGTGAGCGCTCAGTCTAGGCTGAGTGATGTGCCAGCGCAACTAGGGTGTAATCTTACAAATTCTAGGCTACATCACTCGGGCCTATCATAATGGATTTCAACCACCTCCTCCTCTGAGATAGTTCATCTCATGGAATCAAGGAAGCCTTCTCATCTTACTATTACATCTGGTGACATAGAATCCCATCCTAACAAATGCGATGAAATAACTTCCTAAATTCAATGGTGAAGAATTTAAGACCTTAGAGGAACATCTTCAAGGTGTCACGAGAGATATGCATGGTACATTATATCACAGAGCAATATGTTTCCTTAAGATTATTGGCTGCCCCATTTGAGGGGAAATCCTCCATAGGTCCCGATTATTGACTCCTAACTGCATTGGTACTTGGGATCAGTTGGGAGATGTTTTCGTTAGAAGATTCAATGAAAAGGGAGATATGTATTTTCTCTTACAACTTATCAACATCAAGAAAGATCCACAAGAGCCTATGACTAAATTTAACACCAGATTCCATAAGACATGGAAAAGGATTCTAGTTCTATCCAGGCCGCCAAGAGGTAGGTATGGCTATTGTCTTTTACTTAAAATCTCTAAACTTAGATATCTCTGTCATGATTCAGTCATTGGGAGGAGATTCTTTGCCATAGGCATATGATATTATGGTCCAAGCTGAGAACAATTTGATAGATGCTGGTAAACTCCCCCCAAAGGTCCCTTTGCCAATATATCCAAAGACAACCCCCTTCCTCACGCATAGGCCTCAAGCTCCACTAAAAATCTTGTATCAATATATAGCTACCCATCCCCTCAAGGATCCACCACCTCATCATCATAATCATCATCATTATCATCATCATCATCATCATCGCCGCATCATCATCATCATCATCATCATCATCATCATCATCATCATCATCATCATCATCATCATCATCCTCATCATCATCATCATCATCATCATCATCATTGTCATCATCATCGTCATCATCATCATCATCATCATCATAATCATCATCATCTTCTATAGAGATGGAGGAAGTAAACAATATTCTTAGGAGTTTATCTAATGAGATAGTTAACCTTAAGAGGAACCAAGGTGAGTACCCTAGACAAAATTATCAAATATACTAAGGGAATAGGTTTTCCTATCCTATGCAATATAAAAATGTCCAGATATCACCACTAGCATAACCATTTAACCAAATTATCCTAGTCCTAACACCACTCCAGATGCTCCCACCCAATAAGGGGAGAGAAATGATTCTAGTAAAAAAAATTTGGCAGGATATCCCAACGCTTGGAGTTTTCCTTGAAATACCCCTCATATGCCAAGAGATTTCCCTCAAGGGAATATACAACAAAAGGTAGCAGAAAAAATAGAGATAAATGGCTATGAGGTCTAGGATGATGGACCCTACCAGTCCCCAGGAATTCAAAACTTGGCCTTGGCTGCACAAATGTAAGGGATATCCCTAGAACAAGAAGTAGAAATCATGCCCGAACATGGGCTATTCTCTTGGGTTGAAGGAGAAGATTTTGTGTTCACAAACAAAGTTTCTAATTCTAAACCAAGTGTAGTTAGATTATAACACTTGCACCAAGTGGTGGATGATAAATCCACAATTCTTGCTTCTACACTAAAGAATAAGGCAAGGAAAAAGCCCCGACATTTACCGCTCCTCTGCCCATAGTCCGACAAGAAACTCCAATGGTTACTCAAAGTCAAGATACATTTCATCTAATAGCTGAAATACCAAAATATCAACAAGTTTCTAAGGTGCAACCACTTGGACTAATGAATATAGTTGAGAAACTCAAAAGAGTGCCAAAAATGTATCCTTGTGGGATAGCTTGGGTATTTCAAGAAAAACGAATTGCTTCAAGAAGCGCTAAAATTGAATAGCGATCGGATGTGACAAGAAAGGAAAAAGAGCAGCTCGAAATGACTCAATTTTAAATGAAGTCAGTACTAATGAACTAGAAGTGTGAAGTAAGTAAGTGAAGACCTCAATCCTTTTTTATGAATCTTATAATTGGTAAGAAATTACATCATAACTCCATGATTTACTCAGTGCAAGCACTATGGTTATGCCTAAAGTAATAATGGATGCTTTGGGAATCAAATATGTACCCCTAAGAAAAGGATTGATGTAGCTAGATGGGAAATCAATCCAAACCATTGGGGTTATTAAAGGTCTCCCATTAACACTCTATTCCTACCCAAACATAACTGTTTCACAGGATATAGTCGTAATTGATGTTCCGCCGGTCTTTGGGTTGTGTCTATCCCGTGACTTCATACAAAAATTTGGAGGCTATATGTCCCTTGATTTTTCTTATCTTATTATATGAACTAAGTATGGATAAAAGATGAAGGTGATATCAGAGCCCCTCGTGGAAGAGCATATCACGGATCAAGTAGCCTTGGGTTTTGAAGCCTCACACACCATGATCACTTGAGAAGAGGAGTGATATATGAATGAAGGTGACCATTAAAAAGGAAACTATTTGGTTGAACTATCACTAGGTGACCCCTTCATAAATTTTGATTCCACTGGGTTGGGCACTTATGTAATTTTTGATGAGAACCCTAACATTCCAAAGATCATGAAGGAGGATAATAATAATAATGAAAATAATCCCATAAGGGATTCACAGATATGGACTCCACACTTTGATTGTGCTAGAAGTAGAAATATCTCAAGAGCAAGAATATGCTTGTCTTCACCAAGCAAGAGGAATATAATCCATGCATTCTATTTCCCATTCACTTGCACAAGTAATGAAGTGGAGAATGAAACTTTAGTTCACCATCCAAAATTTGCATGAAAAGAAGGTATTCAACAATTGAGATTCTTTGGAGACTCTGAGTTAGTGGTGACTCAAGTTAGAAATACTATTGCAGTAAAGAACCCAAGAATAAGGCCCTACCAACATAGGGTATGGGAGCTTATTGAATAATTGGAGGCCTTTGACATCAAGGTGATTCTGTTATCCAAAATGAGCCCCTTGCTTATTTTGGCTAACTTGCATTCATTATTTCCTTCTTTATGCCTCAGTCAAATTTTTACACATTTCAAGAACTCAAAATTTTCTTGGGTATTGCTTCATTAGATAGAGAATTTTATCCCCTTTCCAGAAAGGTAAAGAATTCCTCCTAACTCCTTGTATTTTACAAGTTATGGCTCGATAGAGTTTGGAGGGGAATTTTTCCCAAGGCGGGCCCGCGGGAAAAAATTGGCACTTAGCCTTTTGGGGTCAAAGGGGAAAAGGGAAAATTTTGGCCCAAAAGCCCACAAGGAAATGAGATGGTGCCACATGTCAAGTCGAGTGGTGGGGGAGAAGGACTTCGAGTTTTTTTGGCATTTGGTCAAAGTGTGTCAAAGGGAAAAATACAAGTGCATCCCCATCGAGTAATGAGAAGACACTGCGTATCCTATAAGTAGCGGGAGTCATGGCCACATAAGGACTTTGGAAATTTTTCCAAAGTGGTTAATGGTGCAAAGGTAAAAAGTAGTGCGCATCCCCACCAAGAAACTATATGGTGCCATGTGTCCCAGAGTGGCAGAAGCACGAAGCTTTTTTGAAAATTTTCCAATTTCACAAAAGGGGAGATGATTGTTTGAACCCGCGGATCAACTTCCGAGGGCGCCATGTCGTAGCATAGGTTGGGCTGGTGGATATTTTTGGGAATTTTTCCCAATTCAAAAAAGGAGGAAAAAGTTCAAATTTCGGCCCGCGAACCCTAATTTTGCCCTAATTTCACCTGTTTTGCCCTAAATCTTTAGAGGGCCATATCTTTTGATCCAGAGCTTAGATTTTTGCATTTTTATATCATTGGAAAGATGTTGAAATTCTCCACATGATGGACTATTCAATTTTGATTTTTGTGGATATTTATGGGAGAAAATTGAATAAATTTCCCTGACATGGGAAAAAATGCAAAACCGACCCCCAACCACCAAAATTGATGAGGTATGGTGCTCGTTTCTTCTCCAACATGGCAAAATGCATCAAAAAATGGATTTTTGAGGGTTCCCTTGTTGTTTTAATGGATCTTGTTAGTGGTTGGAGATCTCAAATCAATTTTCCCATGTTTTTCCTTTCCTTCATTCTGCTTCACCATTAAAAGCCAGTTTTGGCTCATTTGTAAAGGGTTGGACGTTTTTGTTCTTGCAGACTCCCCTCTTCCCCTTGGCACATGAATTTGAGGAGTTTTAGACCTTCCATGGAGATTGTGGCACGTTTTTTTCCTTTTATGCCATTGTAATGCATTGTATTAAACTTGGGAATGGTAATGCATGTTTTGTGAATGATCCTCCAATCCTCTCATGCATTTATCATTGTCTTTTGATATTTCATTATATTCTAGAAATCTGTGTATGATTTGGTGTTGCATCTCTATGATCTCGTGTTTATTTGCAAGGAAAAATTTCATCACTCCTTTGGTGTATCACCATTTTTACTTAGTTTTTTTTCCTTTTGCATCTTTTAACTTTGTCTCCTTGGAATCTAGAGTAGGATTTAGCATTGAACCTCTACAAAATTCATGCATACACCTAAACAGAGGGGTAAGAACTAGCTTTCTGGAGAGTTTTCTCACCTTGTAAGGTCCCACACCTTAGAGAAAAATCAATGTTGTGCAATCACACTAAATGACCCAATTCAGGATTGTAGATCTAAAGGTAATTTAGGGGTGTTGTATATTTTCACTAACGATTTTGGCACGGCCTATGACGGTGGGACCTTAGATGTCTTCATCTTCATTAAAATAAAGTTGACGTGTAATTGTTGTAAGTTTCTTTCTATAAAGAGCCTTGATTTACACATCTGGCAACTCCAAAAGGATAGAATCAATTGGTTTCAGCAGTCCAAGCTTGAAGATTCATGAGAAGGATCCAAAAAAGGTTAAGGACCAAAGAGGAGGGATTGTTTAACTATCTGAAATTATCCCCAAAAAGAAGAGAAAGGAAGAAGGATTCTAAGGTCTCCATATCCAGCAAATAGAACTCTATCAACTTGTCCACCTAGTAGAGCTTTCATCCAATCAATAAGGGTTCTCGGGCCAATCAACATGGCACAACCCAATCCTTATGTCAACTTTCTTGGCAGCAGCCCACTTACTCGAATGCACAAAACCGGCCCAATTGTAGCATTGAAGAACATCCCATACTTTTGGAGAAAATTAGATCAATCATGGTGATCAAGTCAAGGACATTGCTAATTTTTGTGCAATCCATGAGATTATTGAGATGGAGATTGCTGTCAAATTATTGGCATCTTCATTCAAAGGGAAAGCATTGCAATGGTTCAGGAGACTTGATGTAGGCTCTATCCAAAATTGGAACTAGTTTTGCACAACCCTCGATAACCAATTTGGAGAGAAATGGGACATCTTGTCTATATTGGAGCAATTGACAACTATCAAGAGATCTCCCAATGAGTAGTTGACAGACTTCAATTTCAGATTTCAAAGAACATGGGTTAGAATCCCATTGGTAGTGAGGCCATTAGCTCAAGGTGCTTTCTTATACTTTCTCAAGGCTTTAAATTTTGACATTTATATGTTGATCCTGTGATGCCTGCTTCTACTACCACTTGAGACCAAGAAACAAATTAGGACAATTATGGAATAATTTTTTTTTGTAAGAAGGGTTTACAACCAAGTTGCAAGACACTAGTTTGAAACTAAATAGGTTCCAGAACAAATTCTGATTAACCAAACACAAGATTTCCATTTTTATCTTATAACAAGTTTACTAGGTTCCAATTTGGAGGTTACAAGTTTTATTAAGGTTCAGGGAGAAATTTATCGCCAGGACTGCTCTCTATCAAGCTTTGAAATTAAAATAGATTTATCATACACTTAGAGTTATCAAAAATTTCATAAAATAGGCTCATTGGATAGGAAATTTCCTCACCTTTCCAACCATATAAAGAAGTCCTCCTAACTCCTTGTAAAACTCAAGTTATGGCTAGGTGGAGTTTTAGGGGAAAATTTTCCCTTGGAGGTCCACGGGGTTAGGGAGAAAATTGGGAAAATTTTCCCAAATGCCACATGTCATCACGTGATTGGTGTGGGTGAGCGGGTCGTGGGGAAAAATTTGAAATTTTTCCCAAAACCAAAGTCTCAATTTTCCAAAGGAAAATTTTCCTCCATGCCTCCGCACTTGCTCAAATGGCCACGTGGCGCTTTGTGATTGGCCGCGGGCCGGCAGAGGTAAAGTGAATTTTTTTCCAAAAGGGAAAAAAGTTAAGTTTTCATTTCTAAATCCACAGGCCCTCCCTACCACGTGTCAACACGTGATTGGTTCGGGTCCGCGGGGTTGCGGGGAGAAAAGTTAAAATTTTCCCAAGAATTTTTTTCAAAAAGTTAAGTTTTTTTATTAAGGGCCTGCCCCTCCAAGGTGCCACATGGCAACTTATGATAGGATGAGAGGTTGGTGGGGCCACAGAAATTTTTAGGAAATTTTTCCAAAGTTCAAAATTTAAATTTTTCTAAGGTCGAATTATTTCATTTTTGGTTTGGGATGGCCATTTTGAAGTAAAACTTCAAATGGCCATAACTTTTGATAGGAAGCTCCATTTTAGGAAAATGAGGACTTTCCGGAAATCTATCGGAGTCCTATTTGCATATAAATAATAAATTTCAAAATTTTATGAAGTTTAGAGGGTCAATTTTAAGAAATAGATCTGCAGGGTTTATAATTTTAAAACTGGCAATTTTCAACTTATAAGATTTGATTCAATTTTGATATTTCTTCTTCTGAGCATGTAAATTGAGCATTGGGAAATGGTCTTGGGTAAATTTAAGTATATTTTCAAAGTCCAATTTGGATATTGGGTTGCATTTGGTAAATTTTATGTTTTTTTGACAGTAAGTTGGATTGTGAAGTTAAAATTGGATTTGATAGAGTTTTGAGATATTTTCTTAAATATGAAGTTCAATGTGGGTTCAATAGGACCTAATACATCTAAAATACTTTGTTTCCTTTCTCAATTTTAACTAAAAATATGAACTGTACATTTTTATGGAATTCATTGCCAGAATTAAAGAAAGAAACAAAGATCATTTGCTAACAAGTTTATTAACCAATTTGCATCTTCCAAATATGGGGAGGCATTTCAAATCTTATCTAAGACATTCAATTGATTCAAACAATTAATTGACAGTTCATATGCCAAGTTTAAACTCCAGTTTTGATTTCAAACACAAGTACATTTATTGGCAATGTTATTTCTTAATCTCTTTCAAAACAGAGTTTTCATTTCACAACAAAACTCGAATCTAATACAACAATGAAATTTTGAGAAAGGAATGTAATTCTTTATTTGATTTCCAACAATAATTCAATAGTATATCTCTTTCTCTGAATTTAAAGTTACACAATACATATTTCTTTCTTTCACATTCTTCTCATAACACAGTATGGAATAATAATCTTCTACAATTCACTTATCACTTTCAACCTTATAATTTCAATACAAGATGTCTTATCATTAAAATTAACAATACAAATCATTCACTTCAAAGTGGGAAGGTTACAATGAAATTGTAAAATGGAAATGATTTGTCAAATTGTTTTCTCTAAGCTTCAAACAACATGTTGATTTCTTCATCCTTTAGCTTTTAATCACAACAAGGAAGGGGAAAGGCAACGCTCTCCACCCAACCAAGACATCCAATGGGAAAAGAGAAGCCATCTTTCCCCATTGGCCCCGAGCCCCAACCATAATGGAATGGATCATGAACATCAACACATGGCAATAAGGCTTCTTCACATACAAGCATATATTTTCACAATTACAAAGAAACACAAACAATGAGGTGTAGTTCTCAACTACCACAAGAAATTTCAATCAAACTAAGGCTCCTTCTCCAAGTAAGAAAGCCAATAAGAGAAAGATCTATGGGGGTCTCCTTATGCCTCCCATGTTGAAATTGGGCATCCACCAAAAGCAAACCGGCATAAAGTCAATCAAATCCCATAAACCTTATATCTCCCAACCCCTCCTTATGCCCCCCACCCAAATTTATAACTTAGCATTTTGATAACTCTAAGTGTATGAGAAATCGATTGAAGTTCAAGGCTTGATAGAGAGCAGGCCTGGTGATAAATTTCTCCCTGAACCTTAATAAAACATGTAACCTCCAAATTGGAACCTAGTAAACTTGTTATAAGATAAAAATGGAAATCTTGTGTTTGGTTAATCAGAATTTGTTGGAACATATTTAGTTTCAAACTAGTGTCTTGTAACTTGGTTGTAGACTCTTCCTATAAAAAAATTATTCCATAATTGTCCTAATTTGTTTCTTGGTCTCAAGTGGTAGTAGAAGCAGGCATCGCAGATCAACATATAAATGTCAGAATTTAAAGCCTTAAGAAAGTATAAGAAAGTACCTTGAGCTAATGGCCTCACTACTAATGGGATTCTAACCCATGTTTTTGAAATCTTAAATTGAATTCATCGGTTGCTCATTGGGAGATCTCTTGATAGTTGTCAATTGCTTTAATAGAGACAAGATCAATAGTGTCGGGATCAATTATCTAAATAGTGTCAAAGGAGGTGGTGACTCACGAGCCTTTGTGAATGTTCCTCCTGCTCCATCCGATCTCCCTGCATGAGACTAGAGTGGGAGTTAGGTCATTACCTTGAGTTTTCTTCAGTTTTCTAAGTTTACTAACATGTTCAATTTTCAATTAGTTTTGTTTTCTAGATTATCAATTTTCTAGTTTTAGGTTTCAAGTGTATTTTGTTTCAAGTGTGCCCAATGGTCTAAGATTTTGAACCACTTCTATGATACCAAGTGTGATGCATGCTTCTACTACCACTTGAGACCAAGAAACAAATTAGGAAAATTATGGAATATTTTTTTAATAGGAAGATTCTACAACCAAGTTGTAAGACACTAGTTTGAAACTAAGTAGGTTAAGAACAATTTCTGATTAACCAAACATAATATTTCCATTTTTATCTTATAACAATTTTACTAGGTTCCAATTTGGAGGTTACAAGTTTTATTAAGGTTCAGGGAGAAATTTATTGCCAGGCTTGCTCTCTATCAAGCCTTGAACTTCAACTAGATTTCTCACACACTTAGATTTATCAAAACTTTCATAAAATAGACTCATTGGATAGGAAATTTCCTCACCTTTCCAACCATATAAAGAAGTCCTCTTAACTCCTTGTAAAACTCAAGTTATGGCCGTGATGTAGTGCCCACTCTCCTTTGACACTGTTTAGATAACTGATCCTGACACTATTGATCATATTTTGGATATTATTATGTTTTGATGTAGTATGATGTATCAGGGATTATTATGGACACTATTATGTTTTGATTAGTATGATGGTTAGATGTTAGATCCTGGATTAGTATTGATCTGGATGCTAGATATTTTGCTTGATGATCATTGATACATTATTGTTATTTTATTGATGAGGATATACTGGTTGACATGGATATCATATTGCTTTTAATTTTAGACATGTGACATTGAGATTTTAAATAGCTCTAGTATAGAGATCTATTGGATGATGATATAGTTGCAATTGAATTTAAAAGATAAATGTTAAATTCTCGATATTGTTGTGATTTAGATTTAATAATTGTATGTTGCTTATATCATTTGGATGTTCTGATATGGCCACGAGGCTGAAGGGGTATTTTGCATTTTGCAGGTTAAAAATCACAACAATGTCGGGGGACTGGAGACTAACCATATTGGAATTCAGTGTGAAATCAACAAGGTCACCATGGCAACTGTGTTGATTTGTGTGTTGTGTTGTGTTAGGATTTCCACTTTTGTGACCATGGGGCATATGTGTGTATGTTTATTATGTGTTCCTTTTTTATTTATTGTTGTGTGTATTTTATTTTGTAATGTGCTTTTATTGTAATTATTTAAATATGATAGTATTATGTGGGAGTCATATAGTTAAAATTTAATTAAATTAAATGGGATGTGGAATGTGAAATTTAAAATGTTTTTTCCTTGGTTGAAAATGAAATTTGATTTATATATTTTATAACCTTATGGTAATTAAATAAATCTTATGTCAAAAGGTTGTCATAAATAAATGTCATAGAAGTTAATGCATTTTAGAAGAGTGTGTAAGTTACCAAGTATGGGTTGTGTGAGAATTTGTAAGAGGTTGTAAGGCTGATTTTGGAAGGTCAAACACTCCTTCCTCTTTGAAATTCGAATTTGGCCTTGAAGGACAAATTTGGAGGCTTGTGGGACAAGTTAAACTTGTCCCACACCTCTCAAAAACCTCCACCAACCATGATTATAATTTTAGAGTCAAAAGCAACTTATTTTATTATGTTTTGACATGATTTTATGAAAGAAGTGATTGCACTTGCCTTACAAATTTTAAATGCATTTTCCTTTTGGGTATGGGTTGAGTTTGTGTATGTAAGTAATTTTGTCATTCACATTTATTATGATGTATTTGCATTTGATGTGATTTCATTTTGGGATGAGGAAAAATGATGTGGCATCCCACTTGGAATCCACATCATCCTCCTCCATCCTCTCCTTTAAAATGGAATTTCTTCCTCATTTGGAGGTTGTTGAAACCTTGCCATTTGCTTCTTGGGGCCAATTTTTCTCTTGCATTGGGAGCTTGTTCTTGTGGAAGGAGCTTGGACTGATTTGCATGCTTTGCATTTGCTGTTTTGGGACTGATTTGAGCAACAAGAATCTGTTGTTTGAAAGCAAATCTCCATTATGGAGAGGTAGGCTCTAATTCTTTTAAATTGTTGTTTTCCCCTTCTTGCATGAAAAATATTGAATGGTATTGTGTTTGCATTCTTTGAGGGATGGGTAGAATGCCTAGGACATGGTGTAAAAAGAGAAGACTATGGGGTTTCAAATGGGGGGGCATAAGGAAATTTTCATTGGCATTTGTTCTTTGTGGAGGGAGTGTTGGTTTGGGATCCACCTAGGAAAGGAAATAGCTTGCATTTCCTACTTCTTTGGGGGCATAAGGGATAAATTTTGGGGGGGGCATAAGGAGGGGTTGGGAGATATAAGGTTTATGGGATTTGATTGAGTTTATGGTGGTTTGCTTTTGGTGGATGCCCAATTTCAACATGGGAGGCATAAGGAGACCCCCATAGATCTTGCTCTTGTTGGCTTGCTTGCTTGGAGAAGGAGCCTTAGTTTGATTGAAATTGCTTGTGGTAGTTGAGAACTACACCTCATTGTTTGTGTTTCTTTGTAATTGTGAAAATATATGCTTGTATGTGAAGAAGCCTTGTTGCCATGTGTTGATGTTCATGATCCATTCCATTATGGTTGGGGCTCGGGGGCCAATGGGGAAAGATGGCTTCTCTTCTCCCATTGGATGTCTTGGTTGGGTGGAGAGCGTTGCCTTTCCCCCTTCCTTGTTGTGATTAAAAGCTAAAGGATGAAGAAATCAGCATGTTGCTGTTTGGAGCTTAGAGAAATCAGTTTGACAGTCATTTCCTTTTTACAAGTTCATTGTAACCTTCCCACTTTGAAGTGGATGATTTGTATTGTTAATTGTAATGAGAAGACATCTTGTATTGAAATTAAAAGGTTGAAAGTGATAAGTGAATTGTAAAGAATTATTATTCCATACTGTGTTATGAGAAGAATGTGAAAGAAAGAAATATGTATTGTGCATTGTAACTTGAAATTCAAAGAAAGAGATAAACTATTGAATTATTGTTGGAAATCAAATAAAGAATTACATTCCTTTCTCAAAATTTCATTGTTGTATTAGATCCGAGTTGCTGTTGTGAAATGAAAACTCTATTTTGAAAGAGATTAAGAAATAGCATTGCTAGTAAATGTACTGTGTTTGAAATCAAAACTGGAGTTTAAACTTTGCATATGAACTATCAATTAATTGTTCGAATCAATTGAATGTCTTAGATAAGATTTGAAATGCCTCCCCATATTTGGAAGATGCAAATTGGTTAATAAACTTGTTAGCAAATGATCTTTGTTTCTTTCTTTAATTCTGGTAATGAATTCCATAAAAAATGTATAGTTCAGATTTTTAGTTAAAATTGAGAAAGGAAACAAAGTATTATAGATGTATTAGGTCCTATTGAACCCACATTGAACTTCATATTTGTAACACTCTGAACTGATGTTACTTCCTCTTGGGCATTCAAGTGTTGATATATGATTTCTTCTGTAAAAGGATGTGTTCCTTTGATTGTGAAGTCATGCTTGATATGTACTGTATCTTCTTTGCAATTGAAGATATTTGACTGAGTCAGAATATGGTTGGACTCTTTTATTTCTTTCATTTTGCACCTGAGTTTAATCTGATCTTGGAATGAATTGTGGATTTATCCATCTATAAGACCCAACCTTGGATCAGTGGCATTGATCCAAGAGATGCTTTAAGTTTATTCGGGATGAACAAAATTATAGACCTTACGCAGGTTGCAAGGTCTGAATGTGTTGAATAAGCTATTCGGAGTCTAACTCAGGTTGATCGTGTTAAATGAATTGGTTCCCGATATCGTAATATTAGGAAGGTCTTGATCGTGGGCCAGGTAATAAATTCAGATACATTTATTCAACTAGCTTATTGGCAATGCTGGAGTGAATCCTTTTCGTGAATGTATATCTGTAGGTTCTTATTCTGAACATTCTAAATGTTAGACCTAAACTGGATTTATTAAGGTTAATAACCTATGGGTTGGATTAGTGTTAATCTAACCTAGCCCTAAGCTATAAGCTAAAAGTTCCTAAAGTTAGCAACCTAGCGCTAAGGAGGTTAGACTAAGTATCATCTTAAATCCTAACCTATGTTTCTAACCTAACAAATGTTAGTGGAGGAAGGGGACCTATGAAGGGGTGCGAGCCATGGGCGGTAGTTTCTATGGCATTAAATGAAGGAGATAAGCATGAAGGACAAGGAATTAGCGGAGGTTTCAAATGGCTAGTGAAAGCCGACGTGGCAGAGTCGCCAAACCTAGAAATGGTCTTTGATTTGTTTTTATCCATTGCCAACTATGGCGGTCGGTGGCAATGGAGATTGAGCGGGAATTTTGGAGTTAATACAATTAATGAACTCGGTCTTCGAGCTCGGATTTCTCGGGAAGACATGCAAAATGGAAAACTGGTAGTTTGTTTGGTTTTTCATGCGCTCCGGTTTTCTCTCTGTTTGATCACTGGTTCTTCACACCAGTCTACTTGGTGTTGCATGGAAAATATGAGAGTAACTAGCTCTTTTCTCTGTCAAGGAAAGTTTATAAGGCATGGAAATAACAAATTATTGATGTTGAATCTAACGTGGAAAAAGAGGAGAAGGCTCGAGCTCTTTCAGTGGTCTTCTTCAGATTTTTAAGCGGCATTACTAGGCATGTTAGGCCCTAACTCTTAAAAATCTTGCTTTCCTTCAAATGATTTCATTAGAACAACTCTGTTCAGATGATTTTTGGGATCAGTTGGTTTTTATGGTAGCTTTGTGTGATTTAGTTGTTGTATCTTCTTACTGGCTCGATTTTTCAGTGAACCCTTGATGGGTGTGCATTATGTTTCGAACGGTTGCACTATCCTGCTGTGTTTTGCATTTCGGTTAGATTTTGTAGAAATGCTTGCATAGATAATATACGAATTCAGCTCTGTGGAAGTCCATGAATTGTTTTCTTGTTTGATTCAGACTTCAGTCTATACCTTGTTTTTCTCTTATTGAAAATGATACTGTTGGATTTCTTGAATGTACAGTATATTCGACTTTTTATAAGATTTGTCGTGAGTAATATATGTTATTGTTGTTGTTGGACTTCTTGAAATGAAAATATGTTTTGGTTTCTGTAGAAGTATCACCGTGAATACTATTTGTTATTGAATTCCGTTGGAATCCTAGAGTAGATAGTATTTTGACTTCTGTAGAAGCTATCAATGAGAATACTTGTTAGTTTAGACTCAGTTGGAGCCCTGGAAAAGTATCTGGTATATCTATTTTTGTCACTTTGTTTTGATTATTGTGGCTTAGCAGTGAATATCGCAGATATTGGTTCAGTTGGAATCCTTGATATGTATCTTGAGTTACGAATTTTGTAGAAGTTTTGGTGTGAGCATTATTGGGATTCTTGAACTGTTGTCACATGAAATTAACTCTAATCGAAGCTTTGTTATGAGCACTAGTTGTATGTGATACTGTTGGAGATCTCGATATGTTGCGAGTTGGTGCAAATCTCGATTAAAACCCTCACTGTGTATGCATATCGTTCTGACTCCTTCTTAGCATTCTTGTGTTCCTGTCTGTTCGCTGTGGAAATTAACGGAAAGGTTTTCTTTACAAACCTTACTCGGGTTGAGACCCTGTTGTATCCATAGTAGCTTGACTTAGAATGAAACTTTGAGGAAAATACTGATATGGGATTCGGCTTCTGTGAAGACCTTGTTGTGATTATTTTTCTTGAAAACGGCTTCCAATAGAAGTCATGGCTGTTTTATCGTAAGGATTTGTTTCAGTTGAATGAGGCTGTGCATGTTTGTGTTTGATTCAGTATGAATGTCACTTTATATGCATATGGAACATCATTTGTTTTAATGTTATCTAGCCTCTTGTTTGACTGTGATAAAGAGGTTGTTCTTTTGATTTCAGCCTTGGATTTAAGTCCTTGCTGTGTTAGTAGGGATTAGATTGAGCTGTATGTTGCTGAGTGTTTCGACTCAGTGGGATTGCTCTTGTGTTTGTGCATGATTACGTCTTCTGTTATCATGATTATCTAGTCGTGTGCTTGACTGAAGTAAAGAGCTATTAACTGTACCTTGACAAGTGATGGCGTTGGATATTTTCTCGTTTGTTGAATAATATGGAAGGTTATGTGGGGTCTATTTGATGGATTATTCATCACTGCCTTGTCACGAGAGCTACTGTGTTGTTCAGTAAGTTACAGGCAATTTTTATATGTGTATTTTGACGGACTGTAATTCTTCCTGTGGTCTCGACTGGCTTAGTCGCAGGCGTATAATGTGATTGCATTACTCTTAAGTGGATGGTACAGTCATGAGCATGTTTGGAAGGGACATCTGAATGTCTCGGTTTCTTTCTCTTCTGCTGTAAAGTATATGTTGATATATTTTTATCTAACTGTTGGATTTGTTTTAACATACTGATGGATTCATGAATTATTATGATATTCATTTTATTATGTTGAATGTAATGATCTGTCTGATGTTTTCTGTCCTTGGGATTCAGATGGATAGTTGTTTTGGATACAATTGTTCTCCTTGGTCACTTACATTTATGAAGAAATATCTGAAAAGTATCTAGGACTATTTAGTAACTATAATATGAGTTACATGTTTATAGTCATGTTTGAATTACAAAAGAGCATAGTCTGAATATATTTACATGTTTGGTGAAATGATTTCATTTAAACAGGTTGTTTAATGAAAACAATTGGTGGATTGCAATTGTTTTAAGAATTAGTGCTTATCATGCTCAGTTCATCGAACTGACCCGTGTTGACAATTTTTGCAGATGATTGCTGTAAGTGGTAAAGGCATGCAGATCTGATATGATGTTCAAATTGTTTAATTTGGTTTTATGATGAATTACAGCTTGATTCTTTGAATGTACTACTTGAAGAAAGATGTTCTTTTGTTGTTGAGTATTGTATCAAGTATGCTGAATGCATAAAATGTATTTGATTAGCTTGAAAGGAATGAAAAGAGATATTTGTTACTTATGTGTTTTTATTTGTATCTTGATGGTTTGACCTTCTTCGGTTTGAATGATCTTGAGAGCATTATTATTATTGTATAAAGTGGAGACTTTTGTGACTATCTAAGTAAGCTTGCAAGATTATGTGACTGAATACTTATGATTCTTTAGTAGTTCTAGTATGTTCTATCTAAAGCTAAATTGGAATTTAGATCACTGTCTTTCCGGAAGTTAGGGTTAAAATAAACTCCGAGCAGAAGCTAAACAAGTGAATAAATTATTACTTCCTAGTCTTGATCTAAGTCAGGACAACGTTTAATTGTATTCTTAATCACTATATCTCGATACTATTAAGTAAGATATAAATTCAGTTATGAGAACTGATATAAACCTAAAAAGGGTTTGGTTAGCAATCTCATGTGAAGGATGAGGGTTATTGTCCAATTTCATTGATTTAGAATTATGTATATTCTATGAACTCCTTGAAGGGACCTCTAGTCTTAATAACTTCTCTTGTGTAAAGGGTTTTACTATGAAAGGTAATTCTAAGGTGAGGAACCCAGGGATTGGGAAAGACTAACCTTAAGGGAGCGTCTTATAGTATAATTTTTAACTCAACGTATGTAATACTTATTAATAAGTAGATCTTTTTGAGGCGGATTTAAAGGTTGACGACACAAGTCAACTGCAGGGTTGTACCTTTGAGAAGATTAGGATCTTCTCAAAGATACAACAATGCAGGTGACTTATGACGACACCCTTTGCATTGATCGCTAAGATTTACACCTTAAATTCGAACAAGTTACTCTGGGACTGAATAGGAATGTGGTCATGTTATAAGGCTGCCCTAGGAGACTCGGGGTATCTTGACACACTGGATTAACTTGTATTGACCCAGTATGTCAGCATATCCCTAGTCCTCGGGAGCATCCCTATAACGTTCTCATATTACTAATCCGTTCTTGAGTGAATAACTTGGGGCAGGAATGACTGACAGAAGTCAGTATAAGACATTCTACATAACATAGGAATGGGGTGAAGGACGTATTCCAGATTGACGAGTATGCCGTCAAGGAATACGAGACATAAGCAGTATGTTTCAAATCTTTGGCCAAAGTATCGCAACATGTTGATTGCGTTGTCCTAAGTCACCTAGTCCAAGGGATGAGATGCCGATGAATAATAGTAACAATTATTCAGATAGGTTCCTTGGACAGAGCATTCTAAATCCTAGATTAGGGAAGAGAACCGCAAGAGTATTGTGTTAAAATAAAAACTCCAACTCTTTGATACTCATGAATAGATCGGTAGATTACTGAGTCATGGAATGAATAGATCGGAAGTACCACGAGCCATTACAATCGCATATGGTTATCTGTTATAAGAATGGTTGTTTTTGATTTGTGAGTTCTAAATTATGTATTTAGAACCAAGAAGCATTTATCAAAAAAAAAAATTTACTTGTTCTAATGTATAAAAATGAGGATGTTACAATATTCAAGACAATATCTCAAAACTCTATCAAATCCAATTCTAACTTCACAATCCAACTCACTGTCAAAAAACGTAAAATTTACCAAATGCAACCCAATATCCAAATTGGACTTTGAAAATATAATTAAATTTACCCAATACCATTTCCCAATGCTCAATTTACATGCTCAGAAGAAGAAATATCAAAATTGAATCAAATCTTATAAGTTGGAAAAAAAAGCGCTGCCAGTTTTAAAATTATAAACCCTGCAAATAAATTTCTTAAAATTAACCCTCTAAAATTCATAAAATTTTGAAATTTATGATTTCTTTACAAAGAGGACTCTGAGAGCTTTCTGGAAAGTCCTCATTTTCCTAAAATGGAGCTTCCTATCAAAAGTTATGGCCATTTGAAGTTTTACTTCAAAATGGCCATCCCAAACCAAAAATGAAATAATTCGACCTTAGAAAAATTTAAATTTTGAACTTTGGAAAAATTTCCTAAAAATTTATGTGGCCCTACCAACCTCTCATCCTATCAAAATTTTCCACATGGCACCTTGGAGGGGCAGGCCCTTAATAAAAAAACTTAACTTTTTGAAAATTTTGTCTTGGGAAAATTTTAACTTTTCTCCCCGCAACCCCGCGGACCCGAACCAATCACGTGTTGACACGTGGCAGGGAGGGCCCATGGATTTAGAAATGAAAACTTAAATTTTTTCCCTTTTGGAAAAAAAAAATTCACTTTTACCTCCGCTGCCGCGGCCAATCACAAAGCGCCACGTGGCCATTTGAGCAAGTGCGGAGGCATGGAGGAAAATTTTCCTTTAGAAAATTGAGACTTTGGTTTTGGGAAAAATTTCAAATTTTTCCCCGTGACCCACTCGCCCACACCAATCACGTGATGACACGTGGCATTTGGGAAATTTTCCCAATTTTCTCCCTAACCCCACGGACCTCAAGGGAAAATTTTCCCCTAAAACTCCGCCCGGCCATAACTTGAGTTTTACAAGGAGTTAGGAGGATTTATTTATATGGTTGGAAAGGTGAGGAAATTTCCTATCCAATGATCCTAGTTTAGGAAAGTTTTGATAACTATAAGTGTATGAGAAATATAGTTGAATTTCAAGGCTTGATAGAGAGCAGGCCTGGTGATAAATTTCTCCCTGAACCTTAATAAAACTTGAACCTATAAATTGGAACCTAGTAAACTTGTTATAAGATAAAAATAGAAATCTTGTGTTTGGTTAATCAGAATTTGTTCGGAACCTATTTATTTTTAAACTAGTGTCTTGCTGACTTGGTTGTAGACTCTTCCTATAAAAAAAAAATTATTCCATAATTGTCCTAATTTGTTTCTTGGTCTCAAGTGGTAGTAGAAGCGAGTGCATCACAGATCCAATCTATGGGAGCTACAACTCTACCTGCAGCTTACAACATCACTAATAGGGCTAACAATTATTTGATCCAAGTTGGTAAACTTGCACCTAGGCCTCCTATGCCCTTATATCTAGATTTGGGAAGCCCAAGTACTTGTCAAGCACCTACTTTAGCTCCTATTCCCCACTCCTAGAAATCGAGTTCAAATAAAACTTCTACATCATTCTCTAGTGCCTCAAATGAGCTTCAACAAGTTATGAAACAATTGCAAAATTTGGGGAATGAGCTAGTTACTCTCAAGAGGTAGCAAGCTCGAAGTTTTAGGCCTTCTTATCAGCCTAAAACTCAACCTAATAGATAGCCATATCAACCTAATAGGCCACCCAACCCAACCGTAAATCCAAATCAAGTAAGGCCTCCTGCGAATAGACCATTTCATCCCTATAATCCCAATGTTGCATCCACCTCTAAAGCCTTAGTTCCATTGCAAAATAATATAGCTCAAGAGTATGATTGGTGTTTCCCATGTAATGAACTTCATAAATAGTCTATGTGCTTCAATGGTTCTTTGAACCAAGATTTTATGGTGACAACAACTAGTGTAGAGAGTGAGGAAAGTCAAGAAACAAACCAACAAAAAGGGACATATCAACAAGATACAACTACAAATGAGACTATAGTTGTGAATTGGCAGGTAGAATATTTTGTGGTATGAATCAAACACCTTCTCGAGTGTGGAAGCTAACACATGGTCAAAGAAGAGGAATATTGGTGAAGGGCAGTCATTATATCCAAGTGATTCACAACCTTCCATCACTCCATAAGGTGTTGGCAAGCAAAATGCAGTTCTAAATATGCAAGGACAGCCCAAACCACCTTCTAGACTAGCTCAAATGCCAGCTTTTATATCCCTTGTATAAGAAAATAATGTGCGAGACTAAAGGGTAGTACAGAGATGGTTCATCCCCATTTAACATCATCGAACAAATGAAGAAGACCAATGTGAACATATCTATGTGGGAGTCACTATCCATTCCAGACAAACATATCTACTACAAGCAAGTTGCCATGAAGAATTGGTCAACCTCAAATCAACAAGGTCATATGCAAGAGAAGGTACTCATAAATTCTACTCACTTGAAGGAAATCTTGGAGGAAAACAAGGTAAAATTTTGAATCCCCCTCCATTCGTGTTTCATTGATCATTGGGGATAATCTAGTACATAATTGTATGATTGATCTTGGTGCAAGTAGTTCTGTGATGCCTAATAAAATAGCTGATCATTTGGGCCTTCAATATGATGTCATATCCAAGGGGGTGGTGCAATTAGATGGGACAATAGTAGCCACAGTTGGAGTAATTAAATATTTGAGCCTTACTTTGCATGCATGCCCCAATGTCACTGTTTTGCAAGATGTGTCAATGATAGATTTGCCACCACTCTTTGCCATATGTTTGTCAAGGGATTTCACAACTAGAATTTTGTTTAGGACAAGGTATGGAGCCAAGACTTACTCGCAAACTTTCACATTGAGCCTCATACTCCAAGCCCAATCAATGCCAACTGCTCAACGTTTGATCAAGAGGATTATCCAAGCACACAAGAAGCTGAAACCAAAGTTGGAAGCATTATACATTTGACTCTTGATGAATGGGTAAGAAAGGTACATGCTTTTGATCCCTACAAGCAAATAGGAATCTGAACTAGGAGTCTATTTCATGCATGAAGAAAATCAGCCTCTTCCTAACATCACAAGCCGGACCATAAAGATGACAATGAGGTATGACAATTGTTCTTTTATGGATCAAGAAGTAAAAACGAGGTGCAGGAGGAGGGGATATGCTTGTTTCACCTCAAGGCATCAAGTATTTTTCAGATTTTACGTTTGAGTTTGCATGTTCTAACAACATTGCTTAATATGAAGCTTTGATACATGGATTACATTGGTCAAGGAAGAGAGGCATCAAAAACTTACAAGTTTTTGGTGATAGTGAGTTGATTGTTAATCAAGATAAAGGAAAACATGCTACCAAGAATGACCTGCTCAAGAGTTATAAGAATAGAGTGTGGGACCTCATTGAGGATTTTGAGGGCTTTGGCATCAACTCCATTCATAGGAAAGAGAACCAAGTTCTTGATAGGCTTGCAGTAGTTGGAGAAACCTTTGATGTTGTGGAGAGTGTCAAAAGAGATAAAATGCAGCCAAACATCCATGTGATTATGAGGCCATTAGTTTCAGACAATAATGCAAGTTGGAAGGTGTTTGAGAGTGACCAACAAATCATCAATTTCTTGCAAGAGGAAGCTGAGTTCTTAGCCAAAAATCAGGAAAAGTTAGAACAACAGTATGGTAATCAAGTGCTAAAGATGAGAACCAACAAACTCGCCAAAGGGACTTGTGACTTTAGAGTCTTTTTCAATCCTAATGATCAATTTAGGAAGGACAAAGAAAACATCCAAGTCAAGGAGAGGATTCAGAACCCATCTCACTGGAGAAGGCACGCCATTTCAAATTGGTAAAGTAGCAACCGAGAAAGAAAGGTATGAATTCATGCAACTTTTCCAAGAGTTCCTTGATGTATTTTCTTGGAGCTATGAAGACTTGAGAGGTTTCAATCCCAATCTAGCTCAACACACAATTGAACTAGATCCAAGTGCTAAGCACATCAGGTAGAAACAAAGATCGGTCAATCCTCACATTGACTTGTCATGAAGAAGGAATTGAATAAGTTAATAGAGGAAAGTATCATTTTCCCCATCAAACATTAAAGCTGGGTTGAAAACTTGGTTCTAGTTAGAAAGAAGAGTGGAGAAATCAGGTTGTGTGTAGACTTTAGAGATTTGAACAGAGCATCCCTCAAGGATCACTACCCAATTCCTTCTATGGAGCATATTTTGTAAGTTGTTGCTGGCTCGAGAGAGGTTTTTATTGCTAGTTGGTTATTCAGGTATAATAAGATCATGGTAAAGTAAGAGTATCAGTTCAAAATAGTCTTCACCACCAAATGGGGAACCTATGCATATAAAAAAATGCCATTTGGGATGTCTAGTGCCGGAGATACTTTCCAAAGGGTAGTGGATATGGCGTTCAAGGGATTGATAAAAAAATAGTGCTTTGATACACCTAGATGATATTATTATATTTTCTAAAAGTGCAACAGATCATCTCTTTCATTTAAGACAAGTGTGCCAAATATGTAGGAGATTTGGGGTATCCTTGAATCCTAAAAATGCATTTTCCGGCTCATGAAGGAAAGCTCCTAGGGCACATTGTTTCCAAATAAGGGTTAACAGTTGATCCAGAGAGGGTTGAAGCAATAAGAGCACTACCATTACCAAGGCATAAGAAGGATCTTCAAAGTTTCTTGGGAAGAATCAATTTTGTTTGAAGGTTTGTTCCAAACTTTGCAGCCCTTGTCAAGCCAATAACTATGATGTTGAAGAAAAGTTTGGCATTCAAATAGATAGCTGAAGGTAAGGAAAGTTTTGAGGCAATCAAAGAAGCTATCTCATAGGATCTAACTCTCATTAACCCAAATTTCTCTAAAGACTTCATCCTTTATGCATTTGGCGGTGATGATACATTTTCTTAAATTTTAGTACAATGAACAAAGAAAGTGTAGAGCAGCCAATTGCTTTCTTCAGCCAAAGCTTGGAGGACTATGAAGTAAGGTATTCCTTCATTGATAAGCATGTTATTGTAGTGATTGGGAGCTTGAAGAATTTTAAGCATCTAGTTTCAAACAACAAGGTTCAATTGCTGGTTTCTCATGTGGGAGTTAAATACTTCCTCCTCAATAAAGATTTAAATGAAAAACGTGCAGGGTGGATTACTCATGTCATGGAGTATGACATTGAGATCAAATTCACCAGGTTGGTATGAGGAAAGGGATTATGTGAGCAATTGGCCTTGAGTCAACCAATTGAAGCAAGAAAAGAGAAGAATGTTGTTTTGGTGCTGCAAGACAACCAAGAACAAAGAGATATTCAAGAAGAAAATGGTGGTATGCTCACTCCTTGCTAGACCCAAGAGATAATGGACTTCTTACAAATTGGCCTATGCCCTCCAGAGATGAAAAAATCCAAAACGAGACACTTTAGATTACAGGCTATCCCGTATGCACTTGTGGATGGTGTCTTGTTCAAAAGGGATATCAATGGAGTGTTTCTGAAATGCATTGGGACAAATCAGATTGAGAAAATGTTAGAAGAGTTCCATGGTGGATCAACTAGGGTCATTTTTCTCCAAGAGTGACAACTCTTAAGATCATGAAGGCTGATTATTATTGGCCCAAAATTTTTAGTGATTGTTATGCATGGATCAAGAGGTGTAAGAATTGTGCTTTCTTCATAGGTAAAGAGAGGTTAGCAGAACTTTCATTGCATCCAATCTCAATTGATCAGCCATTCATGCAATGGGTTTTGGACTTCATTGGAGTCATTAATCCAAACTAAATCCAAGGGCACAAATGGATTCTAACAGAAACAAACTACTTCACCAAATGGACTGAGGCGGTGGCACTCAAAGAGGAAAATGAATCTAGAATTCTAGACTTCTATGAGGGGATAACAACCAGATTTGGTATACCAGATCGTACCAAGCCAAGAACACAGATGCTAATCAAACACCACGATCAATAAGATGAAAGCAATTCACTAGAATAACTTTACATAAAACCTTTGCAAACAAATGAGAAACAATATCATATATTATTATGGAACTCAATGTAATACATTGAGAATGGGCCTTGCTTAAATAAGCAAGGAATAAAAATCTAAGAACCATTCAAGGTCGTAGATCAAGCCATAAATCAAGGAAATAACTAGTCATCAAAGAACTAGTCAAGACCATAGATGTAGGAGAGAACTAGACATTAAGGATCTACTCAATACCATTGATCAAGGAAAGAACTATACCTAACAACTAGATAATATATCCTAATATCTAATTACGATAAAATAAATATCCACACACATAAGTAGGTGAGGATAAATACAATAAAGGTAAATAAAGTACCTAGGTGAACATGAGCTAAGGTAAATACCTACTCTAACAGGATGGTTATTATTGGCCCAAAATGTTTAGTGATTGTTATGCATGGATCAAGAGGTGTAAGAATTGTGCATTATTCATAGGCAAAGAGAGGTTAGAAAAACTTCCATTGCACCCAATCTCATTGATCAGCCATTCATGCAATGGGTTTTGGAATTCATTGGAGTCATTAATCCAAACTCAACCCAAGGGCACAAATGGATTCTAACAACAACAGACTACTTCACCAAATGGACTGAAGCGGTGGCACTCAAAGAGGAAAATGAATTTAGAATTCTAGACTTCTATGAGGGGATAGCAACAGATTTAGTATACCGCCACTATAATATCGATAATGTGTTGGAATTCATAGGATTAAAGGTAATGAATGGGCTATTAGGAATGGGATCAATTTGAGCACTTCATCAAATTATCACCCTCAAGGTAATGGAAAAGCTGAGTCCACCAACAAGAATATATTACGGATCATCAAGAGGTCTCTTGGTGAAATTCAGTGAACTTGGCACACTAAGCTCAAATCAGCTCTATGGGTTGATAGGATAACTCTCAAGAGATCCAAAGGTAACTCTCCATTCAGACTTGTTTATGGTAAAGAGGAAATCTTGCCTATGTCACTGAAGTTTCCAACATTGGAACTAATGAAGAAATTTGAATTATTGGAGTATGATCCCATGGAGGTTAGGTATGCATAATTGATGGAACTCCAAGAAATTAGAGAGCATACAGCCCAAACAATGGAGAAGGACCAAGTTTTGATCAAGAGAAGCTTTGATAGGAAATCTAAGACTAGAACTTTCCAAGTTGGATATTTCATGTTGAAATGGGATGCAGACCAAGAAAATCTAGGAAGGCATTCAAAATTTGATTCCATTTGGAGTGGCCCTTACATGGTCACGAAATGCAAAAACAACAATGCCTTCCAATTGTCTACATTGGATTGTGAGGAATTGCAGATTCCAGTTAATGAAATCCATCTAAAGCATTGCTACTAGAAGGAAGCTTCTCACCTCTTACATATTAGCTTAGATTCTTCTTTCTTTCCTCCAAGTGTTTATGCACATTGTTTTTTTATATCTTAGATTTACATTTCCCTAAGTGCTTTGGCACAAGTTTTGTTGCCCCAAGGATGCATCTTTTGTAGATCATGTTCCAGGTCAAAGTAATTTTCTACTCTCACAATCTTCATTTTAGATATTTTCTAATGAATTGAGAGTAACAAGTAGTTAAGTTCATGACTCCATTACCTAATGGATTGCTTCAAGAAGCTGGTCACTTCATCCAAAGCAGGCAGATGACCCCTCTGAGTCACCAAAATTGTTATCCAAAATGAGCCCCTTGCTTATTTTGGCTAACTTGCATTCATTATTTCCTTCTTTGTGCCTCAGTCAAATTTTTACACATTTTAGGAACTCAAAATTTTCTAGGTATTGCTTCATTAGATAGAGAATTTTCTCCCCTTTCCATAAAGGTAAAGAAGTCCTCCTAACTCCTTGTATTTTGCAAGTTATGGCTTGGTGGAGTTTGGAGGGGAATTTTTCCCAAGGCGGGCCCGCGGGAAAATTTTTGGCACTTAGCCTTTTGGGGTCAAAGGGGCAAAGGGAAAATTTTGGCTCGAAAGCCCACAAGTAAATGAGATGGTGCCATGTGTTAGGTCAGAGCAGCGAGGGCGGAAGGACTTCCAATTTTTTTGGCATTTGGTGAAAGTGCGTCAAAGGGAAAAATACAAGCACATCCCCGTCGAGTAATGAGAAGATGCAACGTATCCTATCAATAGCGGGAGTCAGGGTGGTGGAAGGACTTTGAAATTTTTTCCAAAGTGGTTAATGGTGCAAAGGTAAATATTAGTGTGCATCCCCGCCAAGCAACTAGATGGTGCCACATGTCCCGGAGTGGCGGAGGCGTGAAGTTTTTTTAGAAAATTTTCCAATTTCGCAAAAGGGGCAGGTGATCGTTTGAACCCATGGATCAACCTGAGGGTGCCACGTGGCAGCACAAGTCGGGCTGGTGGATATTTTTTGGAAATTTTTCCCAATTCAAAAAAGGAGGGAAAAGGTTCAAATTTTGGCTCGTGAACCCTAATTTTGCCCTAATTTCTTCTATTTTGCCCTAATTCTTCGAGGGCCATATCTTTTGCTCCGAGCTCATATTTTTGTGTTTTTTATATCATTGGAAATATGTTGAAATTATCCACATGCTAGCCTATTAATTTTTATTTTTGGTGAATATTTATGGGAGAAAATTGAAGAAATTTCCGACATGGAAAAAAATGCAAAACCGACCCCCAACCACCAAAATTGATGAGGTATAGCTCTCGTTTCTTCTCCAGCATGGCCAAATGCATCAAAAAATGGATTCTTGAGGGTGCCCTTACTGTTTTAATGGATATTGTTGGTGGTTAGAGATCTCAAATCAATTTTCCCACATTTTTTTTCCTTTCCTTCATTCTTCTTCGCCATTAAAAGCCAGTTTTGGCTCATTTGTAAGGGGTTGGATGTTTTTATTCTTGCAAACTCACTTCTTTCCCTTGGCACGTGAATTTGAGGAGTTTTAAACCTTCCATAGAGATTGTGGCATGTTTTTTACCTTTCTGCCATTGTAATGCATTGTATTAAACTTTGGAATGGTAATGCATGTTTTGTGAATGATCCTCCAATCCTCTCACACGTTCATCATTGTCTTCCAATCTTTCATTATATTCTAGAAATCTGTGTATTATTTTGTGTTACATCTCTATGATTTGTGTTTATTTGCAAGGAAAAATTTCATCACTCCTTTGGTGTATCACCATTTTTACTTAGTTTTGCTTCCTTTTGCATCTTTTAACTTTTTCTCCTTGGAATCTAGAGTAGGATTTAACATTGAACCTTTGCAAAATTCATGCATACACCTAAACAGAGGGGTAAGAACCAACTTTCTCTGGAGATTTTTCTCACCTTGCAAGGTCCCACACCTTGGAGATAAATCAATGTTGTGAAATCACACTAAATGAACCAATTCTAGACTGTAGATCTGAAGGTCATTTAGGGGGTGTTGTAGATTTACACTAAAAATTCCTTGAGACCAAAATATAGAAGCCGATAGGATGGCCTAGGTCATATCACAAGTTGAACGTTCAAGGACCTCTTTGGTGAACTAGGTCAGTAGTTAACATGATCATCCACATGTCCATACACGATAATCTATATCATTGGAAAGTATTTGAGAGTGACTAGTAGATATTACTCTTCGTTTAGCAATCTGGAGAGTTTACACACCAACTCCAACTAAAAATTGAAGAAGCATATAGAGATCAAGTTATCTAGCTCATAAGGATTTTTTTCCAAAAGGGATGATAACATTGGAAATATATTTGACTCCAATTATGCTAATGTAGATAAAGAAAGTTCATAATGGTCAAAGAAGACTATGCTAAGATAGAAATAGCTCATGGAAAGAAGTTAAAGGTATGGAAATTAGTCACCCAATAAGAAAGAGAAAGACTTTTGGCTTTATGCCATAAATATGATAAGGTGGTGGATTGGACTTATGATGAAATAAATGGGTACAATAAGGACATTATTCAACATACTATTGATCTGGAAGAAGGGAAAAAACATGTGCATCAAAAGTAAAGGCTAGTGAACCTAAAGATAGAGTATCTCATGGATAAGGAACTTAGGAAGCTCTTAGAAGCTAAAATAATATTTTTGATTAAAAATTCCACATGGGTGTCCAATTTGGTGCCTGTAAGAAAGAAGAATGGTGAAATTAGACTCTGTGTGGATTTCAGAGATCTAAATAAGGTGTCTCTTAAGGACCACTACCCCTTTCCTTCCATGGAGAAAATACTACAAATAGTAGTAGGGTCAGAAATATTTTCTCTGTTGGATGGTTTTTGGGTTATAATCAAATATGACTCTCAGAAGAAGATCAACATAAAATAATCTTCACAACTAAGTGGGAACACTCACATATGAAATTATGCCATTCAGACTCACCAATGCTATGGAAACCTTTTAGAGAGCCATGGAAGTTGCACTTGGTGAGCTAATCAACAAGGTAATCCTGATATACTTGGATGATCTCACAGTTCTTGTTAGGCGGGAGAATATAATTTTGATGCACTTTGGAGGTTGTATTCAAGAAGTGTCAGGAATTTGGAATCTCTCAGAATCCAAAAAGTTTGTTTTTGGACTACCGCAAGGTAAACTCCTAGGATACGAGGTCTCAAAATATGGAATCTCAATTGACCTAGAGATATTTGGGGCCATTTTGGAGTTGTCTCTACCTGTTAATAAGAAAGAAGTACAATATTTATTAGGAAAGATCAACTTTGTGAGCAGGTTCATTTTAGACTTTTTTGGAATGTTTCATCCAATCACATTGATCGTTGAAGAAGGATCTAAATTTAAAATGGACCATCAAAGTCTGAAAAAAATTTGAGGCAATAAAAAGAACCATTGCATCCACTCCAGTATTATGCAATCTAGATTTCTCCAAAGATTTCATAATGTATATATATGGAAGAAAACATAGTGTGGTATCCATGCTGACACAAAGAGGAGAGTCATAAGGAGAGGAGCATACAATAGCCTTCTTTTCTAAGATGCTCCATGAATATGAAATAAGGTACAATTTTGTGGAGAAATAGGCCTAGGTCATTGTCCAAGGGCTAATGTAATTTAGACATCTTGTGACCAATAGTAAGATCATAATCTTGGTGGCACATTCCAGTGTCAAGGAATACATCACTGAAGGAGAGATAACTGATAAAAGGGATAACTGGATCACCAAGATCTTAGAGTATGATGATGAGATAAAGCCTACAAAATTGGTTAGGGGAAATGGTTTGTGCCAGTATCTCGCCTAGGATCTAATGACACCGATCAATGATGAATTTGAGATGGTGCTCCATATCAAAGAAAATGAATCCAGAAGTTGGATATCTAATAGAATGAATTTCATGCAAACAAGTGAGTATTCGAGTCATCTTCCTCTCAAAAAGAGAAGGTATTATCAACATTAGGGGTCTTATTTCATCATAATTGATGGTATCATTTTCAAAATAAACTTGACGAAATATTACTCGAGATGCTTGGAAGATGAAGAGACTAAAAGGTTCTTACATGAGTTACACCATGGTATCTTGGTAAGCCACTTCTCAACTAATACTAACGCCATAAATATTATACAAGCAAGATAATTTTGGCCTAGTTTTTTTGTGGATTACCATGTGATGGTGAGCAGGTGAAATTTTTTCCAATTCTACAAGGGCTTCAAGAGAAATGCAACATTTCCTCTTAACCCAATCCTAGTCGAAGAACCATTTGTACAATGGGCCTTGGATTTCATCAGAATGGTGAACCTATTTTCAAGTGCAAGTCATAAATAAATCCTCACAACTTTATTTCACCCAATGGATAGAGGCAGATCCATTAAAAGAATCTACCGAGACTATGATCCTAGAACTTCTCTATGACATCTCCAGATGCTTCGGACCCCCCCACACAATCATAACAGATAATGCTAAGAATTTTCTAGGTGGTAAAGTGTTTGAATATTCTAGGAGGCATGGGATTTATCTAAAAACATATTCCAACTATTACCCACAGGGTAATGGTCTAGCAATGTCTACCAATAAGAATCTGATAAGACTTATAAAAATAATGGGGGACGAGCATAAAAAATCATGACATGAACATGTTAAGAAAGCCTTATGGGCTGACCAAATCATACCAAAAACAATCTTAAATACCTCAACCTATGAATTATTATATGGTAAAAGCACCATGATGCCCATCATGGTGGAACTCCCAAACATTGCAATTGTTAAATAAAATTGAAATAGAAGAGCATGGAGTGATATAGGTGAGACTCGTAGAATTGAAAAAACTACAAGAGAAGTGGGAGTCATCCCATGAATCTATGATCATTTGGAAATAGACTGTAAAGACTTGGTTTGACCAAAATAATTTAGAGCCGATCTTTAGGTTGGCACCTTAGTTTTGAAGTGGGACGCGGGAGCCGCTAAGGTTGACAACCATGGGAAGTTTAACCCTCTATGGACTAGGAAATTCAAGATAGCTGCATGCAAGAAGTGCAATGCCTTTGAACTTGAGACTATGGAAGGAGATCCCTTGGTGATTCTAGTAAATAGGATCCATCTCAAACCATTCCATTAAGTCTTTTGAATTTTGTAAATATGTATCATATGTATAGTCCCTTTCTTTTGTCTTTTTCTTGTTTCACAGTGTTGTCCCTTCCAATAAAGTGTCTTTGGACATGTGTCTCCTATGGAGACTCTCGTTGCCTCTTTTTGAAATTCTCTTGGGAAGTGTACCTTCCTATGATCCCCTGAAGTAAATGATCCAACATATTTTTGGGAATACTTATTGAAAAGGATTAGAGAATTAATGAAAAATATCTTGAGAAGTGTGAAATTTGGCACCAAGGGCCATTTAGCAAAAGTTTCATCATAGGACATGACCCATTAAGGCATGTTTTGGAGTCACCTCATTCTCATTCCAAATGTTAAGAGTCCCTCACCCTAAATGTCTAAGTCACCATTGTAAATAACCAGAGTTTTCTTTAGCTTTTGAACAGTCATGGCAGCTTCTAGCTCGATCCCTCAATCAAAATCTTATTAAGAATACCCCATGCCACCACACACTCACAACTTAAAGCTGACTTTTCCTGATAGAAGCATACATTAAATGGATGCTTCCTTGGTCAATGACTATGCAAATGATTTCTATGACCCTACCTTAACCAAAAATTCCCGAGAGATGTTGCTCATGCTAGATTCTGCAGTATGGGGGATGACGAGTCCTTCGTCTCTAGAATTTAGACCAGGAAACTCACCCAGTACATGGTGCCTCTTATGCACCATTATCCAAAACTTATGTAGATGTGGGAACATAGTTTTGACATCAATACTAGCACCATCAATGACAAATACATGCATGTGAAAATATCAAAGACGAGCCATTAGGGAGATGTTATCCTGCCACATGACCCAAATGCCAACTTTTATAGTATGGAAAAATTCCAAGAAGTTTGGTCCTCATGCTAGCACAAAGCCTCTTTCCTCAAGAAAGAATTATGGAAAAAGGATTCAAGTAGTTCTAACTTTCTAGGATTTCCAATCTGTTGAAAGAATTCGTGCACGATTCTCTCGGATGCCTACTCCACATTGACCTTTATTTTTGGTCGGGTCTTGCATAGAAGTGTCCACAACTAGAAAATGGGAGCCCTTTTCAGGATGAGGCGGTGAAAAAATACAAAACATATCGGTTTAAATTCTCTAAGGTCATAGTGGAGGGTATTTTCCATTAGCTGGCCTCTTTCTCTATAAACTCCACATTCAAGTACTCCTCCTATTTGTTCCATCTCATTCTGTACTAGCAATAGTAATATTTTAACCAGTATATACCCATGTAACTTTGGGATACAGAGGCTCACCCTCATAATATCATACCAGTATCCACATGGAATCATGTGTTGTCCCATTCCTCGGATGCCTATGAGTTTGCAAACTACTTTGTTGCACCCCTTCTACCCAAGCTTGATCAAGAAGGATTCAATAACAGAATGAGTGATTTAGTTCGAGCCATCCTTGAGGACCCCTACATCCCTGTGATTACTTTTTGAGGAAACACATTCGATGATATAGGTGCATGGATTTCGGGAGGAATCCTTCATGCTCCCTAGAGTCCTCACGATGCGAGGTGGTAGGATTCGAGGTGGCCAGAAGTTGGCAATCCTAGACAAAAAATACGACTCTTCCCATGAGAAGAAAACATTGTATAAACTCCCCTAGCTTAGAGGTGGTATGTATGTTATCAAGTGTAAGGTAGAAAATGTACTTACACAAAAGATCACTCACTATGGCTTCACCTTGATTAAGGATAGATGGAGGTATGACCTAGATGGGAAGATGGCAAGTACCCTATCTAGAAACAAAGTCTCGGGATCATACAATCATGAGCCGAGAAAATTATTTGAATCCAATAGGTCTTCTAAAATGGAGACTCCTGATATTTTTGTTGAATTAAAATATATCCCGACCCCGAGAATATGAGTCTTTTCATCCAATCTGGCATAGATACGACCCCTCTTTAACTATGGGTAATATTTTGAGGGCATCCCTATGGGGTAAGGACTAGAGTATGGAAAAAATTGAGGCCTATTGGAAATATAGGAAATAAATCGGGAAAAACCCTCAATTTTGAGGAGGTGCCCACTGATGAACAATGGGAAGAAATTTGGGATGTTGAGCATGGGTCCGATGTAGACAACAAGGAAGAAGTCTTCATCACTAAGGAGAAATATGTGCATAATAACACGGGAACCCTCAAACATTTATAAAAAAGTGCAACCATAACTCTCACACTCATCTTCTCAATAGGATCCCTCGGGCCACATGACCATGGTTTAGACAATGCCGGACCCTAAGGTTTGGAAATAAAGGAGAAGAAAATAATGGACCCAACGCAGGCCCCATATCTACACATCCATTGGTCTCACCCTGCAACTTTCACCGAGGTCAAAATCCCCTGAGTCTACCGAAGAAGAAGATGAAGTTTTCTATGTTCCCTTCTTAATCTCTTCCTTCCCCTCCTCCCATTACTCCATTTTTTTCACCTCCTCCCACTCATATAATTCCTTCTCCTACATATTTCATTTCCTTAGTAGGGGTTATTTCTATGCTGGTCACACCCTTTCATGCCCTTCCACCCCGGCTCCTCTCTTCTTCCTCTGCCACTCTCCATCATTCCCTTTTTTATCCTAAGATCTTGGTGCCCCATTCTTCAGCCCTTGTGACCTCCCAAACCTTGCAACCCACTATTATCCTATACTTCCTATTGCTAGGTATCCCCTTTATGGGTGGGATTGTTCCTTCCCCATAGAATTTTTAAATCAGGTTGATTCACCCGGAGCGGCCCGGAGTAAAAGGAAGGAGAATCTAAAGAAAATGAGATTTCAACTAGAGTGATGAAGAAGATGCAATGATTATATGACCATTAGCAAAGATCCCTTACCATCTGATCCATAGGGATCTAGAAAAACACACCACTTAATCAGCTCCATCAAGCAACAAGGAGTGTTGGTACCCAAATTTTTTCTCCTTTTTCAGTCTGAGCAAGATCAAAGATATGGCATGAATTTGAAGACATATATACCATGGTGTGTTGTTTTTTAGCCGGGATAGGATCTAACTGGAACTTAGATTTGTGGAGAGAGATGGATAGCACTCAAATAGGACTTGATCTTGTCCTAACTATTTTAGGTTGTGCCTTTCAACCAAGGTAAGAGAACCTATTTTGTAACCCTCAAATGTTAAGGAGATGAAGATATCACTCAATTTGTGCAAATAGTATGAAGGGGCCTTGGAAAATATGATGAACACTCCAAATATGACTTTCACAAGTTGTCACTTCTAGATTATGGAGATAATTTCAATGCAAGGCAAGGGTTATTGAAGACATTTGAAATCCTAATATGTTATGCATACTTTAGCAAATGGATTTTGATCTTCTATGGGTATACAGGTCAAAATAGGGGTGAAATAGGGTAGGATTAATTATTTTGAATAATTTTTTTGATGGGAGTTTAGATAAGACAAACCAAGGTCCACCAGACTCTTTGAGGATTTCAGTAAAATATGGAGAAACTTAACAACAGAAAGTATCAAAATTGTTAATCATCCCTTTAACCAAGATATGTGCATCAAATGGAGGCCCAGATTTTCACTTTTCCACACAATATTTTATCATCTATCACAAAATATTGAGTTAGAATGAACCAATGAAGCATTTAGCAATCACTATTTAATCATGACCTAAGGTACACCGAAAGGTGTACAAACAATCTGGAATAAAGGGAGGTAAAGTGATTTTAAATTTGTTTATCTCTTTATAAGATGAAAACTCTTCTGAATGTGAGATTAAAAATGCCACTAAACTATCACAAGAAATTAGACCATGTATGATCAAGAGAGATTTTAAACACAAGACTATAACAAGAAACAAGAAACACAAATTTGAAATGCATTCTAAAATGTAATCATTCATGATTTTTCCCAAAGAAAACACAAAATAACTAAAAATGATCAGATTTGTCAGCAAGAAAATGCTTTAAAAAAATATTAGATCTTTATAATGGCTATACATGTGCAACCAAATTAACATGATTTGAAATCGATACGAGAGAGAGTTACATGAGTTTCTTAAGGGGTCACTAAGAGAATGGGCTTCTTCCCAGCATTTTCCCGTGAAATTTTTAGTATTCCAGGATTTTTTTAACTCTTACAACCATTTGCATGAAAAATTCATGCAATATATATCTTTCAATCTCCTTGAGCCTTCTTTCCGAAGAAAAGAATATGCCAAAGGATCAAATTTGTTACAAAATTCCTCAAGATTCGTAAATAAGGACGTTTAACAAAAACGTCCAAAAAGTTTCTAGTTGTCTCAAAAAGAGATGAATCATTGAAAAATTTACATCATTATCCATTGTGGAGGCATGTTTTCATCTTCAAATCATGCAGAACTCCTTCCTTTCATTATTTCACCCTTATCCCTTCAAAATTTGACTTTGCAACTTTTGGATTTTATATTTCATGTTTTTGGACAGGTTAGGGAAAAAATTCATTTCAAAAACATCTATGATCTTCAAATTGATCCTCAAAACCAATTGCATTAGTCCTTGCGAGGCAAAACGAGATGAATTTTAAAAAAATTGATGGAAATTGATGCAAAAACTACATCTCCAAACTTCTTGGAGCTGAAATGGTGGCCAAACTAAAAATTGCACGATTACCGTTGATCTTCCTTTATCCTTTAACCCGAGCCCTTCATGTGTCACAATGTGATTGGAAATGGGCACGGGATCACCTTTTCACATTTTAACACTTTTGGAAAAATGTAATAATTTGACAATTTTCTTCACCCCTCTGCCCTTTGAAAACGATCTTGATACATGTCCCAATGTGGGTCCTAGCGGAATCACCACTCGATTCTACACATTTCCACCTTTTTTGGAAAAAGGAAAATTTTCCAAATTATCCCCATGGACCCACACCTCCGATTCTATCCCTGACACAAGGCGTAATATGACTAGATACGGAGTCGTAGCTCAACTTTAAACATTTTGCCTCTTTTTGGAAAAAGGAAAATTCTATGTTTTTCCTCTCTGACTCTGCCCTCTCATAGGACATGTGTCTTGATATGATTGACTAAGGGGCAGCAATTCTCATTTCATATTTTAATCACATTCCTTGAAGGAAATTTTTAACATTTCCTTCGCCATTGACTCCTTAGATGAATCTTGACTTTTACCTTTGGGTTCGTAGGTCCATTCAACGATTTTACCCTTTTGATAACTAGAGGAAAAAAATAAAACTTGCCACCAAAGGCCCACCTCCCCACCCTATGCTCTGGAAGTGACACATGTCTTCATTCAATTGGCTGTGATTTTGTGGTCTAATTTTATACTTTAACTCCTTTTCACCAAAGGCCAAAAAGTATCAAACTCCTCCGCCTTTCCATCGTCCTACCTGCCACATGTCCTCCTCTGATTGGATGCGGGCCGTAGGGGATTTTCTTCATTTCCACACATTTTTCAAAGTTCCCTAAGCTACAAAATGACCAGCCCATCTGTCTCCACTCTGGCTGTGTCACGTGTACTTACTATGGGGCTTGCGAAGGTGTGTGGGCAACTTACACATTTTTCCAAAACACAAAAACATTAAGTTTTTAGAAATGACCCAGATCCTTATCCAATTAGAATAAGCCACATTGTCGATGAATGTTGAAGAAGAAATTAACGAGAAAAATGATGCCCATCTAACCGTGAAGAAGAAATTGTCGAGAAAATTGATGGGCAAATTGAACCAACTGAAACATGTTTTCAAAGCATTTTTATCATGGAATTGGATTTTCAATGGCATACAAGTGCAAATTGATCAATTTTAAACTTCCATGATCGGGAAAAAAGGAAAAATGGTAGAGCCCATAGATTTTGGAAAAATTAGGGCACAAAACAGGGCACACATGCAGATTTCTTTCAAATTGGGGAAAAACAACAAGTTTGTGAGCATTTCGAAGCATCCAAGCAAGAGGGAAAATTTATAGACCACCAATTTGAGAGAAAACATTCCAGAGCATGCAAACCAAAGGAAAATTTATGGCAAAATGGTGCAAGCTCAAAAATGGCACCAACATTGGCTCCTGGGGATGGGCACTCCCAACGAGTGCCACAAGAACAAAAGAAGTAGACCAAGTGCCAAAAACAACCATTGGGAAATGGAGTCAAAAATGTAGGGTAGAAAAACCAGACCCAATAAAAAAATGGCTGCCAAGAACAGGGCAAACCACAAACCGACAAAAACAACAAAAACAAAGCCAAAAAACAAAGACTATACACTATACAAGTGGTGCATATCTCAAATTTGGGGATTAATCCAAGAAGTGCTTAGATGCCTACCATTAACAAGAAGTTCAAGAAATTCCCCATCTAAGTCCTTGAGAAAAAAGGTATTTTCACTAATTCTGATATCAATGGAGTAAGGCCCCATCCACAATGCATCAAATTTACCATGTTTTCCCTTATCTTCATGCATACTATCCCACAAAAAAAGAAATTTCCAACATTAAAATCCCTAGGAGTGACCTTCTTTTCAAAAAAACCTCTTCAAATTCTCTCTAAATCGACATGCCTTTGGTGGGATGCTCTTCTTTCTTCATCCAACTCAACAATATGATTAATCCTTGCTTCATATGGACTGACCTCTTGATCTTGAAGTTGTTAAACCAAGCTGAAATGAAGATAATTGCATATAGGGCAGTAGAGCTTGAGTTCCATACACCAACTCAAATGGGCTCTTACCGGTAGCTCTTTTGGCGGTGATTCTATTAACCCAAACTACAAATTTCAATTGTTCATCCCACTTTCTCTTGTTCAACTCCAAGGTTCTCCTTGTAGACACCTATAATTATGCCTAAGCAATTTAAATACTTAAATTTCACTAATTATCCCCTTCCTCACAAATTGATGACATATCGTCAAAAAGCACTCATATTCCCTTTTGGTGTCATTAATTAATTACAATATGCTAATTGACTAAGTCACCTATCCAACTAACTATCTAATTAATGACCTTCTCGTTAATTACTTACCTCTTCTATCTATATTAATTAATTATTATTAATTAATTAGTTTTCCCCTTCATTTAACTAGTAAATCAATATTTAATTGATTTAATCCCTATCTAATGGCTTAAATCGTACTAATATTCCTCTAATTAGCTTCTATAAGCTCACACCTACCTATTTGTTAATCACCTTTGATTAATTAAAGCACCCCCCAACTCCCATGACTTTCTAAACATGTATTAAAACCTTCTAAAGTAAGCTTACCTTTAATAAAGCAACCTTATCTATTCCTAATCATGTTTTACCTTTATCCCACATTCATGAGGATGTGTAATCCTCCATCCTTTGGGCTATATAAAGAGCCCTCCTCCTACCTTTATACCTACACCTAAACTCCTTAAGAGAGCAAATGTAAAGCATATAGCAAAGAGACTAAGAGCTTGCATTTTGTCCTCTTGAGAGTTCATCATTTTGAAGAGTTAAGCCTCCTATTCTAGCCTAAAGTGCTTAAGTCATATGGGAGGTGTCAAAAGGGTCTTGTAGCCCAACTTTGACTAGCCCTCATTCCTAGGTTCTTGGAACATTAAGGAAAACTATTTTTGATAGCCATGGAGCCTACCTAGGTTCCTTCATTCACATGTTGTTAGAGAATAGAGGATTTCTAGATGTTTAAGCATTATTAGATCCAAAATTTTGTATTAATGAATGTTTAACATCTAACCCTTGATTAATTCTTATCATGATGGTGCTTATAATGTTTCTTAATTCTTGCTAATTAAGACTATTTAGGTGTTATTCTTTTTTATATTAGCATTAGTTTAAAAACAACACTTGCACACATTTAGTACGCCGGTGGGACCCTTAGTCCCATGGTATTTTAGTTTAAATTTCATTGTTTTGGCTAACTTTTGATATGCACATATAGTAATTAATTTCATTTTTTTAGAATTTTGCTCATTTGATATGTGTAAATTCATGTTCATAGCCTTAATTTTAATGGGTAATTGCCAATTTTAAACTAACTTGTCAAAATTTAAAGATATTGTGAAGTTTTTTTTTTTTCCATACACTAGTTAATTCACAGTGTCCAGTGCGGGCATGATTTTAGAGCACACACATAGTTTTCAAAGTGCAAGCATAGTTTTGGGGCACACATGTCTCTATGGTGGCGCGGGTGTCTTGTTAAAATTTTTCATTGTCTTCCAACCCCTGGTGTATGCACACTAACCCCAGTGCACATACCTAACCCGCATACGGTGTGCACTAACCGGGGCACACGTTATTTTGTACTGTACCTTCACTACATTCTAAAACCTGTTAGATTGGTGCACACACCTAATTAGGGTGCATATGTAGTTTTAATGGTGCATGTATATTTTTCTGGTAATACGATTATTTTGTCTATTTTTCTCAGAGTAGCGCATATGTTGTTTTCATGGCGCACACACCTCTTGGGTGGTGCAGGCATTTAATTGATCTAAAAATTCCACAGAGTGGCACAGGTGTTGTTTTAGGGGTGCACACATCTCTCGGGTGGCATAGGTACAATGTGTGCCGAAAAATAGCCTTCGGTGGTGCATACACCCTAACCCGCGTGGAGGCACTTTGAAAAGGTGCGCATGCATCCTTATGCATTTTTTGACATTTATGTGTTGATGTGCTACCTTCCTTGCTAGTTTATCTAATCACATATTTGTCTTTGCAAGCTATTTTTACATGTTTGTAGTTGATTAGATGGTATTTTACATTACTTACTAATAGGATTAAGATCACGTATGCTCTTCCCTCGCGTCCCTTGGGGTGATCTTGGGAATCAGAAATGATTCTTAAAGCCTTTTGCCACTTTGAAATTGTTAAGGGTATTTTATTTGGAATTGGTTAAATTGGCATAGTTGAATTTGAAGTGTTTTTCCATTTGATATCTTTTGATTTTGGAAGACAGTCACGTATGCTCTTCTCTTGTGTCCTTGGATGATCTGGAGAATCAGAAATGATGCCTTCTCTTTTGATGGAAAACTACTAATCATCATCATACAAGACCAAAACGCTTGTCAAAGAATGAAGGAATCGAAACAAAAGTCAGAAAACTACTAATACAGTTGTTATACAGGTTGCCAAATGGTGTTTGAGCAAACCACACCCAATTAAAAAGATAAAATGAACAACACATTCAAAACACTATATTGCAAGTTTCAGAAAAGGGTACGTCCCTCTCCACTCAACTAGAACATAACCCCTTTGGCATAACACCTTAAGCTACAACAATGGGGGTGGTTCCAAGAACCCCAAAGTAGTCCACGCAAGAGGGAACCTTGTGGACAAAACGGGAAGTGCTCCGTACTACCTATCTGACTAGTAAATCCTTTGTGAGATAGAGTTACAAGTTGTGCCTACGTGACCCTTTTAAGTACACATTTGGACACATTTATTGCCCACTGTGCTTGAAGGGGGAAAAGTTGAGATACTCCCAAACTAGTCAGTGTGACTTTTCGGTAAATTGTCTTACTCGTGGATAATCTTTGTAGTACCTAGGATGAGAAACCACCTAGGAAAATATACTTTGGCCAAGAGCCCACTTTGACCATTCTAAAATAGTGTCGAGTTATGAACCATCTTTTTATTGTGAAATGTGTGACACGTTACTTTCGCTTAGTTTTTACTTTCCTTAGTGCGAGGTGAAACTCTGCCAAAGTGAAGCCAACATTTTTCATCCCATTTTTGATTCACTTCCTTCACATTCTTTTGACACTTTTTTATCAAAAGAAGGGTGACTACCTTTGTGTTACCAATCGGTTGCTTCTACCACTTTTTTGTCCATTTACACCCATCCATGTTTGCGGCTGGGTAAGTTAAACATCTAAAGTGTGCGGAGGTGTATTTATATCATTGGTAGCCTTTGTGATCTTGATACCCATGTCAATATCATCATCATAGTTCAGATTAATTCATCATTTTATATCCCTTTGATGTGTTACCTTGTTTGCATTATCTTGACACAATTAAGATACTTATGTCATGTTTTTCGTAAATGTGATCTAAGTATCCACATTGTGGCGTTACACTGCGCACATTTTAACACATCCTTAGTATACTTTGACTTAGTTTGATTTCAAACATTTTCCTAAATATTGAAAGGTGTCGCTTACTTTGTTTGTGTCATTTTGATACCACTTTGACACTAATATCTCACTTCTCCGTGAAGCTTGATAGATGTGTCCAATTGGTGTGGTTACCTGGCTTACATTTATAAACCCCACCATTTAGCATTTAAGTCGTGTTGGTTGTTGAACTTTTCATGGTATACTTTGATTAGGAGTCATATCTACCCTTTGTTAACATTTACGCCTTGTTCATTTTGATATTGACGTAAATATTTACATTGTGTTGATCATTTTTGCATCAAATTATCATTTTGCACACACATTTTACATAGGGAGTAGTTCCTTGTTGATTGGCTTTGTGTTTCACACTTGCGTGATTGTTCCTTGTGATTATTCATCTAGATAAATCATTTTCTAGGGAAATCCCTTTTGATCTCATTGAGATTGTGTCGTCATGATGTTTATTTTCCTTAGACCCCCTTTGGAAAATCACACACGCATCTCTGTACTTATGAAATGTCTAGTTGGTTGTTGTTATGCTTCCCAGATGGACATAGCACCTTCTTCACTTTGAAGAAGTTTTATCACACTATCCAGGCCTAGATATTTGAGATTAAAATGATGCCAACAATGACTGATTATCACGTAGTTCCTCATTCTTACGATAATAAGGAATTCAATTTTTGGCATTCACATCAAAGGATGTCCATCATAACTAAACCTCGTTTGGTTATTCATGCTAGAAGTCCCATTCAGTAACTTGTTCCCCACCTTCATCTCATAGTCGGTGGTATGATTTGGATGCTTGATCCAAGTTATTATTCAAGTTCCCCCACTCTTCTTCGAATTCTAATCCAAACATTTCCTCTTTTCTCGAGGATTCTAATCCAAATATTTCTCTCGACTCTTCGACGATTCATATCCAAACTACTATTTGGATCCAAACTACTATTCGGATTCATCTAATTTGACTCCTAAGTCATCTAATATGACTCCTACGTCACGGTCCTCCCTTTCTTTGTAGGACCCCTTTTTATCAGTCGCGTCAACGACGTCTTCTTCCTTTGAAGATACATGTGACTCCAAATCCCTCCAATTAAACATCTAATACAATTATTGAATCAAAGTCCTCTCTTTCTTTGCAGGACCCTTGTTATTATTCATCCAGTGTGATTCTTGAATCATGGTCCTCCCCTTCTTCGCAGGACCTTCTTCATCAATCAGCCCCAATAAATATTCCTTCTTTGAAGATTCATGTGACTCAAATTCCATCGAGAAAACATCTCAGATCGACCCACGTGTCACAATCTACGAGAATTTGGACGTAATCATACTATTTTACATACAACATACCATTGTATAGGTAGGTCCACACCACCTTCTTCTACTCCTGAGACATCTAGCTACACATATTCTTTGTCCCCCACATCATCAAACATCTTCTAAGTCTTCCACACCAATTGGATCTCTTTCTTCCAATCAACCCCTGGTGGTTGATCAAAAACTCATACCGATTGATCTCTTTCAGAATGAAGAAATAATCAGGGCATTTATAGGGGCATATGAAGATATTCCTTTAGTAGATTACGAGAAAGGATTCTCTTTAGAATTTGATGCATCTATGTATTGTGAGGAAAAGTTTGATTCCTTTTATCAAGAAATGGAGGAAGAGCCTCAGATCATGCAACTTGATCCTCTTATTCTTCCATCTTCACATTCTTCATTATGTGATGAAACTCCTTGGTCTTGCATTGATCCATGGCCTATCTTCTCATCACCCAATAACTCTTTGTCTATCATAATTCCTCAATAACAATCTCTTATGGGGTCAATGCCAAGTAGCCCTTCATCTTCATCTAGGTGTGGGTCACCTTCTAGTATCCCTCCCTCTGCTATTTGTGGGACATTTTTGAGTAGTCCACTATCTTCTATTCTTGGGGCATTCCCAACTAGCCCCTTTTCTTCTAGGTATGGATCACCCCCAGGTATTCCATCATCTTCTATTCTTGGACCACATCCTAGTATCCCATCATCTTACATCTATGGGTCACGTCCTAGTATCCCTTCTTCTTCTATTCTTGGGCCACATCCTAGTAGCCCTTCATCTTCTATCTATGTGTCATGTCCTAGTAGCCCTTCTTCTTCTATTCTTGGGCCACATCCTAGCATCCCTTCATCTTCTATCTATGACTCACCTCTTAGCATCCCATCTTCTTCAATCCTTGGACCGTATCCTTTTCATCAATCACATCATCCTTCTACCAATGACCGGAGCAAGCCCATCATCATTTCTCTCGTTCCTATCATCAATCATAAATGTTCACTTTCTTCTCCTTCTTGAGGTTAGAAAAGTCACAAGTTAGCTTATAAGAAACCCAAACAGGATCATTATCAAGCTCAGGCAAAAACTTCCAAGAGCTCAAAATCCCCCAAAAACTTGAACAATCTCAAAGTTGTAAATCAAGCGCGATTCAAGAATGCACATCAACGTAACCATCAAGTATGGTGAAAAGTGCAGAAACCTATGGATAGGGAACTCAAAATCCTAAATATGAAACCCATGTTTAAAAAAAAACCATAGTCATTTTTTTGAGAGTGAACTCACCTCGATCATCGAGATCGGGGATAATATCACTCTAGATAAACAAACGCGCCTAGTCTCCCTTATCAAGGAAGTCAAAAACATTGTTGTTGGATCTTACCACACAGAGAAACTTTTTTAATCCCAACCTCTTAAAAATATAAAAAATCTAAACTAAAAAATTAAAGATTAACAATTCAAAAATACAAAAACAAAAACAGAAAACACAACAAAAATCAAAGGTACAAAGATCAAACATTGCAATCAAGTATTGTGTACACATGGTTGTTCTTTCTTCCCTTCCTTGCTATTTTATAAAAGTCTCCTACCATTTTCATCCCTTTGGTGATGTTTTGGTTATTTTATTCACACGCATTGTGCGACATTTATATCTATGGTATCTATTTTACCCTGGTCTTTTATCACCTTGGTAAATTAAAGAACGTCGACCTCTTAGAGATCCTATCACATTCACCATCTAATAAACTTGTTGTGAAGAACTTTTGGACATATTTCTTGACACTATCCAATGTCGTCATTGTAAGCACTTCCACTTCCTTCCATTAAGCCATCGGTGGTTCTTAACCCCTTGGCAAACAAGAGAGCTGAAATAAATTTTTAGAAAGAAAAAGAATCAAAATCAATCAAAAATAAAAAGATAAAAGATACAAAGCAAAAGGAAATTGATATATTACTCTCTCTTGGGGTATTTCTAATAATCTCTATCGGGGCTATGGATTCTGGTGGCGAGAGAGAAATGTTGTGATTAGAATCAAATACATCTCCATCGGGAGCTATGGATGCCAGTGTGCGTGGAGCAATGTATGACTATCCTTTCACCATCCATTCACAAAGTATCCTTTACAATAAATCATTCTTACACATTGGCTAGGGTCTCTTCACTTGTTTTCTATTAAATCTTCACTTCAAGAGGTAATAAACTCCACTTGTACACACTGGATCTCTATGAGTAGACAGGATTAGTATGTTACCAAGTGTCTCTTTTTTGATCTTGTTTAGACTCTTACTCTAGTCCATATCTAGTCCAACGATTTATGACTTTGGCTAATCACTTCTTCATCATGAGGATTCTAAGCTACATTCATATCATTCACATCATTCTTCTACTTAGTTCGTAGAACATCCATGTGTGTAAGACTACTTTTTTTTGCCATGTTTTTGGCCACCTTTGTCCCGTTCCACAAAAACAATCTTCTCCTTCCTTTCTATCATGTGATTTTAGGCCAACTTACGCTGGAGGCATCCTTGCTACTTCCCAACACTTCATTATTTTACATTCACCATCATGTTGAACCTATCCATAATGGTCTTGGTTCCGTTTCTACTTGTGAAGAGTTTGCCTTTGAATATTCCCACCTAATCATTGGGGCATTTTGGCATCTTCATATTTCTCACATGCACGTGGCCTTATGCCCTTATACATCCCATCTATCGTTGGGGACATCCACACGTCCTTGTCTTCCTGTACATAGATTCATAAAGCTGTCAAAATCAACCAAAACATTCAAATATGTTAGAAAAATCATCAAAAACATTCAAATATGTTTCAAAAACTTCTAAACATTGAAAATAATCCTACAAAACATCACTCTTTGGTTTTCACTTGTTCATGTGTGTGACTTGCAAATCATCTTGATCTACCTCTATCAATAAAAGCTAGGTTGCTTACTTCGTTTGTACTATGGGGCACAACAAGTTGCCTGGTACTATTTCGTAGTGCACATTACTTTTCATTAGACCAAAGTGTCCTCCGTTATTCCCCTTGCATGTATCCTTTCTTGGGGAACCATCATCAACCCTTGTCATTAATTTACACAGTCATAATTGAAACTCAATAATAACACCATTACATTATGTTTCTCTGTTAGTTTAGCTTGTTTACTTTCTCATATTGCATTACATTTTATATGTTGCATGGAGTTAGGCATCTTTCACTTTCTCGTATTGTATTGCATTTTGTATGTTGCATGGATTTGGTGTTTTCAGCAATGGACAATCATTCGTAGTATGGATTTTCATGTCATTCTACCTTTGTCTTATGCTTATATTTTTCATAAGGATCGATGAAATAGCTCTTATCAAAATATGATGACACCAAAATTATTCCAATACACAAGTGGCTATAGGCTAAGCTCTTCTCTCCCCTCCTCCATATTCCTTTCGCATCACTTTTCTCTCACCACTATTCTTCCATCTCAGGGCATCTTGCCTTGTCCCATTCTTCTATCTATCTCTCACATTTTTCGATCGTTGATCGTCTTCATTCATCACCCCATCAACACTCGAGGGGCATCTCTCACTTCTACTAATTTTTCTTCTACCTCTTCCAAATTCCACCCATCTACTATCTTTGAAGTGGCGTCACTTACGCCACCCCAAATAGGGGCAAATGTAGACACCTATAATTATTCCTAAGCAATTTAAATACTTAAATTGTGCTAATCATCCCCTTCCTCGCAAATTGACGACATATTGTCGAGAAAGCGCTCATATTCCCTTTTGGTGTCATTAATTAATTACAATACGCTAATTGACTAAATCACCTATCCATTAACTATCTAATTAACAACCTTCTCATTAATTACTTAACTCTTTCGTCTATATTAATTAATTATTATTAATTAATTATTTTTCCCCTTCATTTAACTAGTAAATCAATATTTAATTGATTTAATCCCTTTCTAATGGCCTAAATCGTACTAATATTCCTTTAATTGGCTTCATAAGCTCACTCCTACCTATTAGTTAATCACCTTTGATTAATTAAAGCACCTCCAGCTCCCATAACTTGCTAAACATGTATTAAACCCTTCTAAAGTAAGCTTACATTTAATAAAGCAACCTTATCCATTCCTAATCATGTTTTACCTTTTATCTCACATTCATGAGGATGTGTTGAATCCTCCATCCTTTGGGCTATATAAAGAGCCCTCCTCCTACCTTTATACCTACACCTAAACTCCTTAAGAGATAAAATACAAAGCATATAGCAAAAGAGACTAAGAGCTTACATTTTTCCTCTTGAGAGTTCATCATCTTGAAGAGTTAAGCCTCCTATTCTAGCCTAAAGTGCTTAGGTCATATGGGAGGTGTCAAAAGAATCTTGTAGCACAAATTTGACTAGCCCTCATTCCTAGGTTCTTGGAACATTAAGGACAACTATTTTTGATAGCCATGGAGCCTACCTAGGTTCCTTCATTCATATGTTGTTAGAGAATAGAGGATTTCTAGATTTTTAGCATTATTAGATTCAAAATTTTGTATGAATGTTTAGCATCTAACCCTTGATTAATTCTTATCGTGATGGTGCTTAGAATGTTTTTGAATTCTTTCTAATTAAGACTATTTAGGTGTTATTCTTCTATTCACATTTAACATTTGTTTAAAAACAACACTTGTACTCACTCCTAATGATCTTCAACAAGTTATTATTGCTAGACTCAGCTTTTCCATTTCCTTAAGGGTTATAGGTTGAAGCATAAGTCAGATTGGTTCCATACTCCTTACACATTTCCATTAAGGGCTTAGCTCTGAAACCCATGGCATTATAAGCAACAATCTTGACTAGAACTCCAAATCAGAAAATGATGTGATTCAACAAGAAGTCCATAACAACTTGGTGTGTTACTTTCTTGGTGGTGATTACTTCTACCAACTTGGTGAAGTAATATATGGATACAAGGATTCACTTATGTCCAACACTAGAAGGGTCTAAAATCTCACCAATGAAGTCTATTCCCCATTGTTTGAAAGGATCTTCAATTGATACAAGCTACAAAGGAAGGGAGCCTGAAGCTTTCATTCTTCCAGAGAAACGCTGGTAGCTTTCACATTTTCTAACTAGTAGGGTTACATCTTTGAAGAGAGTAGGCCACCAATAACCATCTCTCAAAATTTTGTGTGTTGTAACCCTTCCAACAAAGTGTCCTCCACAAACTCCCCCATGGAAATCAGTAACTATTTTGGGAGCTTCATCTTCAGTTATAAATTTCAAGAGGACACCTTCAGGGTTCTTCCAAGCCAGCCCAAAGTTAGTGATGATGTATTTTTGAGAAGCTAGCTTGAGGGCTCTTTTCTTATTTTTATTCAAATGATCAGGGAAGCATAGGTGTCTAAGATAAAAGATTACATCCTTGTACCACTTAGAACTTATCAATTTCTCAAGAACATCTTCCCTTTCTTCCTCTACTTCATTCACTTCCATAGTCTGCAAGTTGCTCTCAGCCATGAGCTTAGCAAGACCCAAACCTCTCACCAACTTTGTGGTTTGGATATCCATGTCATATTCCTATAGTTTGTTCACCCATCTACATATTTTTCTTGAGATATCCATCTCTGATAAGATGTATTTTACCATGGTGTGGGGAACATAAGCAACAACTTTTGAAGTTAAGATATAAGGCCTGAAAATCTTTGTTACTTTAACCAAGGAAAATGCTTGTTTTTCCATAATTGTGTATTTTAACTCAGCAGCTTGTAAATCCTTGCTAAAGAATACAATTGGTCTCTCAGCCCCATCTTCATCCTTCTATAGAAAAATAGATGTAATGTTATTTTTAGAAGCAAAGGAAAAGATTTGGAAAGGCTTCTTGTAATTCGGAGTTGCTAAGATAGGTGCATGTTTCAATGTTTCCTTGATTCCTTCAAAATTCTGAATAAAAAACTCCTCCCATTTGATAACTTGGTCTTTATTTAACATGCATGTAATAGGAAGAGTCAATTCAACTAAATTAGACACAAACCTTCTAATGAAATTGATCTTCCTAAAGAAGGATTGGATGCCCTTCTTTGCTCTTGGAATTCAAAACTTTACGATTGCTTTGAACCTCTAAGGGTTAATCATGACACCATCCTTTGAAACAATATGACCAAGCAACTTGGCCTTTTGCACTCCAAAATTACACTTATTTGGATTGAGATAAATGTCATATTCTCTACATCTGATCAACATTCTTTCCAAGTGCTGCAAGTGATCTTTTCTGCTCCTTGAAAACACAGTCACATCATTCTGATAAACTACACTAAAGTCTTTTATGTAACTAGCAAAAGAAACATCCATTTCTCTTTGGAAAGTATCTCCAGCATTCATAAGACTAAAATGCATTCTTACATAGACATATTTTCCCTAAGGAGTGGTAAAGGTAGTTTTAAATCTTTCGACTCACGAAAACAACTTCATTGTAGCAGAGAAACCATCCAGGCGGATAACAATTCAGATCCAGTCACTAACTACAACATATTTTCCATGTTTGGTGAAGGATAATTGTCCTTCAATGAATCTCTATTTAGATTTCTGAAGTCTACAAAAAGTTTGATATCTCCATTTTTCTTTCTAACTGGCACAAGGTTTGCAACCCAAGATGAATACCTTGTGGGCTGAATGATCCCTCCCTCTTTCAGTTTCTTTAATTCATCTTGAATTTTCATGGAGAGGAGTGGATTAATTTCCCTCTATTTTTGTCTAAAGGGCTTGACATTTGTTTCAAGGGGAATCTCATGTTGAAACAAGTCCTCTTTGTAAGCTTTTAGCTCTTAATAAGACCAAGAAACAGTCTTGATATTTCTTCAATAGTTGAACATAGGACTATTTTCCTTCTTTGTTTAGATTGCTTCCCAACCAAAATTTTATTGGTTTATCATTAGTGCCCAGGTTATGCTCTTACACATCCCTTGAGGCAAACATGTTTTTATTGATGATGCAATCAACATTGTTAAAATTTGACTCAAGTGCAACAAGACCTCTAAGAATGGTGTTAGTTTTCAATTAGATAATATCCTTTCCAAAAATGTCTCTCTTCCTTCAGATCACACATACCATTGGGTTCCCAATCAATATTCTGATCTACAAACTCACCTTGATTTTGTAAGAACCTTTGCACTTGAGTATCATCATTAAACACTTGCTAATGCTTGATGTTGTCAGGGACAACTGGCCTAGTTAACACTTCAATATTGTACTCATAATAAGGTGAAATGGTGCAATTTCCAAATCTTGACCCCAACACTACAAATTTTCAACAAAGTAGCATTGAAACTCTGTCATGATGCACAATGTTAAAGGAATCAAACATCTCAATTAGATCCCAAACCGCATGTTTGTACTATTTCATCTATGTAGCATACAATTTTCTTATTTGTTTGACAACTAGCTCTAAATATCCTTTTGCAATGATGTCCTTGACACCATAATTCCATGTAATTATCAGACCCAACAACAAGGCTTCATACTCAACAATGTTGTTAGTACATTCAAAATTAAGCAAGGAAGGAAAAAAAAACTCTTCCAAGCTAGGAGAAATTAGAATTACACCAACACCATTTCAAAATTTGGAGCAAGCTCCATCAAATAGCAAGGTATAAGGGGAACCTACCTATTTAAGGAACTTTTCTTTGGTCCATCTTGTGTTCTTTTCCATCAGCAAACCCAACAAAGTTACCAAAGCATCAAAATCAACAAACAATACTTAATAAGAAGCATTGTTTGGATCCTCAATTAAATGCAACATCTTCTTCTCTCCATATAGATTGACAAGGCTACCTTTAATGGGAATAGTGGAAAAAGACATGTCCATTTGAACAGTCCCACCAACACTTGCAGCCCACTTTCTTGACAAAAGCATACCCCATTTGGCAGGGCAATCAACAATCACAACATCAAGTTTCAAATTCTTACCCGGATAGGCTACAAGTTATACCACCAAACCCTTCACACAACCAACTACCAGAACTTCTCTTGAGTCCATGGTAGTACACTTTCCATAGGTTCTTTATCACTTTGATATCCAACTCATTCATGACTTCTAGAGGCATGAAATTGCATGATGGACAAGAATCAAACATAAAATTATGAAGTAGTCTATCCTTTATGATTAAAGTTGTAAAGAATGGATCAAAATTCAATTGGGAATCAACAAAGAATGTCCCCAAGTATACCTCAGGTGTTTCTCCAAGATCCTCTAATGATGGTGGTGTTTCAAGGTCTACAATGATATGAGGAGGAGTTTCAACAACGTTTACATTTCAGCTTGGGGTACTCTTCTCCTCTTTCAATACCAAGCACTCAAATGCTCTCTTCTTGTGGTTAGGAATCCTAAGAAACTCAATGATTGGAACATTCACTTTGATTTGGCTCAATACTTGGGCTATGTCATATGGAACACTCTTTGGAAAGGCAACATTGGAATGAAGACAAGAAAATTATTAGATGGAATGGGATTCTTAGTAGCTTGGGCATGAGGAGGACTAAATTTTTTCCTGGGACAACAAAGATTTTGGCGGTGTTTCTCTTCTAGGAGCTTCTTTGGTAATACTTGTAAGCAAGGGTTTTTAGGTTTGGCTCGAGGCCCAACTCCTTAACAACCTTTCTCCTAGTGTTATATTCTTTCTCTTGAGCCACAACAACATTCATTAACAATTGTTTATCTTCCTCTAAAGGGATACAACCATCATATTTCTTAATCATCAAATCTCTTAAGTATTCAAAGTCATTATTAGGAATCTCAAAAGATTTCACTACATCTACCTCAAGAGTATGAGAGGGAAGGACTTGTACCTATTTGATGTAATCCCAAAAGGTTGCAGCTATCCTTGCACTTATTACCTCAGTTGATGTTGCTCCTTCTTGTGAGCTTGAAGAACAACCCACCATGCAAATATCATCATCAGTACCATCATCATTATTATCTTCACCATCTTTCTGGTCCACTTCACATGGAGGATGGGGCAAAAAAAACCTATCACACTAATCAATATCAACAACTTCTTCAACATCAATGTAACCCTAGCAGTTAGGGGATCAGGTAATACTCTTCCTTCATGTGCTTGAGGATGTCTATTTGTAGACCCCATGGGTCCTTTCCCTCTATCATCAGATCTCTGATCACCCCTAGGATGATTGGAAAATATGTCATGGTTTTGTGCTTTTTGCTAACCTTGTGAAGTCTACCCAATTCCCTTCTCTTCCCAAGCTAACTTGTATGAGATTTCTTTGATAGCCCCTGCCAAAGTTTTCACAATCTCCTCCAAATCAGTACCCTTGTTAGCTTGAGGCTTGTCGGGGTTTACCAATTTAACTACATCTCTCTTGAGAGGTTTCCCAATTTCTTTGATATTGTTTTCAATCTGCAATGCCATGGTGAAGGCCTGCCTCAAATTAGTAGGGTTTTTTTCTCTTAAGTAGTAGGCTTCCTTCTTATCAAACACATCTACATATTTTATTAAACAATACTCATCACGGGGCCTCAAATTATAAATTATCCTCCTCAATGTCTTGTTAAATCTTGTATTAAAGTCATGGCTGATTCATCGGGGTTCTTCTTGATATTTTCAAATTAGACAATAGAAACCTAGGATCATTTTTGTCACCATATTGCAATCTGAATGCATTCTGCATTTAAGTCCATGAATCAATAGAATTATTAGGTAGAGCCTTGTACCAATCCCTAGCATCCTCTTCTAGTGTATGAATGAACAATTTAATGTACACATCCTCAAATCTAATTTCAAAATCCTCCATCATATTAATAAAGAGTTTCAAATGTTGATCACCTATTATAGCATTGTTCCCTTGGAACTTTGGCAATCTACTTCTAACATCCTGAGGTAGAGCATTAGGATAACTAGCCATTCCCCTAAAATTTATTGAGCCAAAGGTATTGACCACAAATGGAGGCATAGGTGGAGTATAAGCCATGTTGTCTGGTGGAGGTGATCTTGGGGGTGACACAAGCTAATGAGGAGTGTGAGGTATTTGGGGCTCAAGAGTGTGGTTCACAAGATTGGTATTCTCTAGGTGCTGATTTTCTTGGAAAGTGTTACTAGAATTGAAACACACAGGTGTAGATTGAAGAAGGAACTCACCAGGTACAATAGAAGGACCTTCACTAGTTGAAGTAAACAAGTTTATGAGAAGATTTCTTGAATTAGAATCATTGAAATAAGAGTGATAATCCTCTATTAAAGGCTGATCTCTCTCACTAATGGATATTACTTTGCTTGATGTCGACCTTTAACAACCTTCCAAACTTTTCTCACCTCTACAACTTTCTTTCCAAATTCCTGAAATAAATTTCTACTTGGGTATCTCTGAAGAGATAATCTTCTTCCTTCCAATTTACAGAGATTAGCAACACCAAAAAACAAATGAAAGAAAGCTAAGACACTAGTATTTATCAAGATCAAAATAACATGGAGTCACCACTAAGGACTTTCACCCTAGTTATGCAAATGCACTAAAATACTTTGTCAAATACTTATCAACACTGAAAATCTTGCCAAAATTTATAGATCAGATCTTCCTTTTCTTGAATCTATCAACCACAAATGCAAATGAAGTGTAACTACTGTTGTAGAAACTGATAAAATTGCAGACAGAGTTTGAAACCTTTGCATACACCTTGCAAATCTAAGTATAGAATGATGCTTTAACAATATATTTGTAGACAAAACTTTCAAGAGACATTACCAAGGTTTGATATACATTCAAATATTTCAAATATGTATGCACATGGATCAGATTGAACTAAGAATGTCCTCGGTAATGACTCTAATAGTTTTGACGGGCTCAAAAGAATATGAAGCTAGGCATTAACAAATTAGTCTAGATATTGTAATCTTCATCCCGACAACGGTGCCACTTGGTGTTAGTACCCAAATTTGTTCTCCTTTTCGATCGAGCAGCATCAAAGATATGGCATGAAGCTTGAAGATAGATAGATCATGATGTGTGTCATTTTTAGCTTGGGGATATTATCTAACTAGCACTTAGATTTGTGGAAAGATGGATAACACTCAAATAGAACTTGATCTTGTCCTAAGCTGTTTTAGGTTGTGCCTTTCAACCAAGGTAAGAGAACCTATTTTGTAACCCTAAAATGGTGAAGGAGATGAAGATACCCCTTAATTTGTGTAAATAGTATGAAGGAGCCTTGGGAAAATATGATCAACACTCCAAATATGACTTTCACAAGTTGTCACTTCCAGATTATGGAGATAATTTCAATGTAAGGTAAGGGTTACTGAAGACATTTTGAAATCTTGATCTGTTTTGCATACCTTAGCAAATGGATTTTGATCTTCTATGGGCATACAGGTCAAAATAGGGGTAAAACAGTAGTATTAATTGTTTTGAATGATTTTTTGGGTGGGAGTTTAGATAAGACAAACCAAGGTTTGCCAGACTCTTTGAGGATTTTAACAAAATATGGAGAAAATTAATAGTAGAAAGTATCAAAATGGTTAATCATCCCTTCAACTAGGATATGTGCATCAAATGGAGGCCCAGATCTGCACTTTTCCACACAATCTTTGATCATCTATCATAAAATATTGAGTTAGAATGAACCAATGAAGCATTTAGAAATCACTATTTAATCATGACCTAAGGTGCACCCAAAGGTTTACAAACAATCTTTGAAATCAAGGAAGGTAAAGTGATTTTAAATTTGTTTATCTCTTTATTAGATGAAAGCACTTCTGAATGTGAGATTGCAAATTCCACTAAACTATCACAAGAAATGAGACCATGTATGATCAAGAGATATTGTAAACACAAGACTGCAACAGGAAACAAGAAACAAAAATTTGAAATGCATTAAAATGTAAGCATTCATGATTTTTCCCAAAGACAACATAGAATAACTCAAAAATGATCAAATTTATCAAAGAGAATGTTTTGAAAAAAATCTCGAACTTGTTAATGGCTATACATCCTAAAACCAACTTAACATGATTTTAAATCTAATACGAGAGAGAGTTACATGAGTTTCTCAAGGGGTCACTTAGAGAATGGGCTTCTTCCTAGATTTTCCGTGAAATTTTTAGTTTTCCAGATATTTTTTAAAATCTTCCAACCCTTTGCATTACAAATTCATGCAATATATAGCTTTCAATGTCGTTGAAGCCTTATTTCCCAAGAAAAGAATATGCCAAAGGATTAAATTTGTTACAACAATTCCTCATGATTCGTAGACATGGACGTTTAACGAGAACACGTCCAAAAGGTTGCGATTGTCTCAAAAAGAGATGAAACATTGCAAAATTCACATCATTATCCATTGTGGAGGCATGTTTTTCATCTTCAAAGTATGCAGACCCCCTTCCTTCCATTATTTCATCCTTATCCCTTCAAAATTTGACTCTGTAACTTTTGGATTTGATATTTCACATTTTTGGACGTGTTAGGAAAAAGTTCATTTTAAAAACATCTCTAATCTTCAAATTGATCCCCAAAACCCATTGCATTGGTCTCTTCAAGCACAAACGACATGAATTTGTCAAAAATTTGATGGAAATTGATGCAAAAACCACATCTTCAAATTCCTTGGAGCTCAAATGGTGGCCAAACTGAAAAATGCACAGTTACCATTGATATTCCTTTATCCTTTAATCTGAGCCCTCCATGTGTCACAATGTGATTAGAAATGGGCTTGGAATCACCTTTTGAAATTTTAACACTTTTGGAAAAATGTAAAAATTTGACATTTTTCTCCACCCCTCCACCCTTTGAAAATGAGCTTGACACATGTCCCAATGTGGGTCCCAAGTGGAATCACGGCTCGATTCTACACATTTCCACCTTTTTTGGAAAAAGGAAAATTTTCCAAACTATCCCCGTGGACCCACACATCTGATTTTTTCCCTAATACGTGGCGCAATATGATTGGATATGGAGTCACATCTCAATTTTAAACATTTTTCCTCTTTTTGGAAAAATGAAAATTTTCCGTTTTTCCTTCACGGCTCGCCTCTCGCGCAGACACGTGTCCTCATATGATTGGTTGAGGGCAGCGCTTCACATTTCATATTTTAATCACATTCCATGAAGGAAATTTTTAACGTTTCCTCTGCCATCCCACACCTCCGCCATTGATTCCTTAGATGAATCTTAACTTTTTACCTTTGGGCTCATGGGTCCATTTAACGATTTTACCCTTTTAATAACTAGAGGCAAAAAATACAACTTGCCTCCAAAGACTTGCCTCCCCATCATGTGCTTTGAAATCGACACGTGCCTTCATCCCACCATGTCTGTGAGTTTGTGGTCTAATTTTATACTTTAACTCCTTTTCACCAAAGGCCGAAAAGTATCAAACTCCTTCGCCTTTCCATCTCCCCGCATGCCACGTGTCCTCCTCTAATTGGATGTGGGCCTTAGGGTATTTTCTTCATTTCCACACATTTTCCAAAGTTACTTAAGGCACAAAACAACCCACCCATCCACCTTCACTCTACATGCGACACATGTACCTCCTCTGGGGTCTGCAGAGTTGCGAGGGCAACTTGCACATTTTTCCAAAAACACAAAAACGTTAAGTTTTTAGAAATGACCGTCGATCCTTGTCCAATTAGAACAAGCCACGTTGCTAATGAATGCTGAAGAATAAATTGATGGGAAAATGATGCTTGTCTAACCAGTGAAGAAGAAATTGACGGGAAAATGACACCTGTTTGACCGTCAAAACACAAAAAACACCAGGATGCCCTAGAATTCAATTTTTTCGCTAAGGATGACAAATTTCTCGAAATTGAACCAACTGAAACATGTTTTCAAAGAATTTTTTTATCATGGAATTGGATTTTTAATGGCATACAAGTGTAAATTGATCAATTTTAAACTTCCATGATCGGGCAAAAGGAAAAATGACAGAGCCGTAGATTTTTGAAAAATTAGGGCACAAAACAGGGCACACATGCTAATTTCATTCAAATTGGGGAAAAATAACAAGTTTTTGAGCATTTCAAAGCATCCAAGCAAGAGGGGAAACGTTGCAGACCACCAATTTGAGAGAAAATGTTCTAGAGCATGCAAACCAAAGGAAATTTTTGGGAAAAATGGTGTAAGTGAAAAATGGCACCAACAAGGAGGATTGAAGAAAATGAAGAAAATGAGGTAAATGGAGGTTTTGGATAGAACCACCGCTTTCAGTAGAGTGATGGTTGCAAAAATTCTACCATGTAGGGTGGAAGTCCTACAACCGCCACCCACCAAGGTGGAGGTCACGAAACTACTTGGTTTGCTCGGGAGGCGGTCCTGACACTTTTGAACAAAAAGAGAAATGGAGCATGAATGGATGTGAATTTGAAGTGCTCTGATTGTGTCTCTTCCCTCCCTGACCTTTCCCATTCTCTAGTGCATGGGAGGACATGGGAGAAGGATATAAATATAAGGAGGAGCAAGAGAATTGATCATTCAGAGATCCAAAGAGATTAAAGAGAAAAGATTTAATGAGAGAAAGTGAGAAAGATCTTCAATGTTGGAGTGGAATTGTAGGAGCAAGGTGTAGAAACAGAGCAAGAAAGCATAGGAAGGGAGAGGTTTACATTATTGTATCCATTTTATACTTGTAATTTGTAATTTTCTATAATTGACCAATAAAAGTGGGAAGAAAGAGTGTTTTTCCCTTCCCGATTAGTTTTCCTCTATTGGAGGTTTCAGGATAAAATTGTTGGTGTTTGGAGTTTGAATTCTTTCCTATCCTCTGTAATTTACTTTCTATAGCACTATATAATTAGTCACTAAAGCTCTATTTTTCAAGAAAATCTATCATTTTCAAAATTTGAAAGTAGAACAACATAATTGTGTGATTTCATAGAGTTCTAAAGTAGAATTTTAGATCATTTTGGTATCAAAGCTGATTATATATCTAGGACTGTGGTATTCGATTCTTTCTTGTGATTTGTATGATAGTGACAAGGTCCAAAGGAGAATAATTTTTACCTTACTTGAGCGGATGTTTATACGAAGAAGTGGAAATAGAGAATTCAAGTACAAATGGAGGAAGAGAACTTGGTTCGTAGAGTCAAAATGTTAGAGAACATGATGGATATGTTACATAGAAAACAAGAAAATCTTTGAGATATGAAAAAGATAGCTTGATTAAGAAAGATTCCATGGACTCGAGTGGTTCAAGCATTGGCCAAAATTTTTTGTATTGGAAAGAGCCATGAAAAGGAAGAATGGAAAGAGTGTTAAGAAGAGACACCAATTGTAAGCAAGAAGGTAAAATGTGCTCATAAACCTTTTAAAGTTGAAAATAAAGTGGAAATAAAGAATTTTAAAGGATAAATAGATGAAAAATTACTAGATACAATGGCTAAAATGGTTAGAAGTCCATTTTAGTGTGCATAATGTTTGAGGCACAAAGTATTACCTTTACACATCTCAAAATGGAAGGTCATGCTCGGTTTGGTGGAAAACCCATCTAGCCAATTGTGAGAAGATGAAATGTCCTATTTTTAGTACTTGGAAAGGTTCTAAAGAGTTTATTAGAGATAAATTCTATCCTATTGGCCATAAGACTAACATGATGATTAAGTGACAATAATTTAGGGAGGGAAGTGGTCAAAGCGTATAAGACTACACTACGAAGTTTTAGAGACAAGCCATGTTTCTTAGTATGGACTTAGAGGATGAGGACATTCTAACTAAGTATTTGGGATGACTTCACACTCACCTTTAGAGGAAGGTAATCTCCATGAAGCCAAAGGATCTCAATGAAGCTTGTATACAAGCATACTGTATTGATGACGAGAAGAAGAAAGGAGAGACAGAGCCAAAGGGAGATCAATCAACATATCGGGAGGAAAAAGAACAAGGGAATACAAGTAGCAGAGGTAAATGGAAAGGTAAACATGCCGCTACTGCTTTGCATACTTTTAAATATCCTAATAATTTCTATAAGAATTGTGATATAAATGGACATATTGATGCCACATGTTGGAAGTTGCATCCAGAATTACACCTAAAACACCGAACCAAGGATTCTAAGAAATCCATGGCCACTGTGAAAATAGAAGGAGAGGTGGAGATTGAGGATGATTCAGATGTAGATGAGAGGTTGGGATGCATGACAACTAACATGTATAGGGAAACATAAGAAGAAGAGATCAGTAAGCTATTTTGAATCAAAATCTAAATCAAGAATACTAAGGTAAAAACATTAGTAGATTCTTTTCGATCAAATTTTATTTTTGATGTGGTTGTAGAAAAAATTTTCTTAGATACTTATGCGCATCCACATCCATACCCATTGGGATGGGTGAAGAGGGGTGTAGAAATACAAGTTACAAGAAAGTGTAAGTTTCAGTTTGGGATAAATACCCAATATATTGATGTATTAGAGGCTGATATCATTCCACTTGATGCATTTGACGTTGTCTTCGGAAGTCCTTACTTGTATGCCAGGGATGTTTTGTTCACAAGGAGGGAGAACTGGTACATATGGGTCAAGGACAGAGTCAGTTTCAACATCCGAGCACACCAGAGAAAATCAAAGAAGGCTATGGTAAGTGCCAACCAAGCACAAAGAATTATTTAGGAAAATCATCGTTTTGTTTACTTTCATTAGAAGAAAAGAAAAATGGACTTGAGAGCACAAATATTTTGGATAACACTTGTCAGTTTTTGCAGAAGAAGCCACCATAGGAACTTCTCATTCAAGGAGAAAAACAAAATTCCACTATGCATTCACCGTCTACGAAATCACTAGACTGAACATGGGCAGCAAGGAAAAGAGGATATACATGGAACAATGTTGACTATAGTAGCATTGTACATCGAGAGGATCTAACCAATCCATCTTAAAAGACAAAGACAAGAAAGAAGGACTAAACCTCTATAATATGAGACCTTTTCCATACTTGATTAGGTTGGAAAGGAAAATTTAGGTCACATTTCATGCAAATGCATACGATAACAAGTTACAAGATATTACACCTACTACATCCATATATGCATGACAAAGAAGGAAACATACAAAAGCTACCTTCTAAAGAGGATTGTACTCGAGGAAAATTGGAGGAGGATGTAGCACTGAAGCAACAAACTAGAGATCCACAGGAGTCTTAGTAGGTTAGATGAGAGAAGACACTAAGTAAAACCCAATGGTACTCAAAGGTTTAATGAGATAAAGTGAGCAAGATCTTCAGTGCCATAGTGGAATTATAGGATCAAGGTGTAGAAACAGAGAAAAAAACATACAAAGGGAGAGGTTTACATTGTTGTATCCATTTTATAATTCTTGTAATCTTTAATTGTCTATAATGACCAATAAAAGTGGGATAAAAGTGTGTTTTTCCCTTCCCGAATGGTTTTCCTCCATTGGAGGTTTCCATGATAAAATTATTGGTGTTTGGAGTTTGAATTCGTTCCTATCCTTTGCAATTTCCTTTCTATAACACTAGATAATAAATCACTAAAGCTCTAATTTTCAAGAAAATCTGTCATTTTCCAAAGTTGAAAGTAGAACAACATAATTGTGTGACTTCGTAGAGTTCCAAAGTAGAAGTGTATGGATCAACATCACAAAAATGATCCCTAATACCTCTAAAACCACCTAACAGATGCATCTTAATGATTATACTATCAATGCTATGATGGTGAACCTAGCCTAGTTTTGGCCTCAAGATAAGGTGGAATTTATGAATGAAACAATTGATGTGGTCACCAAAAATTATCTTAAGATCAGATATAAGCTAAAGAAGGCGAGTCTAGCCTCAAATAGATAGAAAGTACTATCATTGACCTCAACACTAAAATCAAATGATCTAGAAGATTTTTCACTATGAATATCTTCCTTAAACTTCCCTAAATCTAAACCATGTTGAAGGGATTCTCTAGACTTTTCCGATGGTGTGCTGAACTTCAGAAATGGAGTTCGTATGTAGATTTTATCGCCGATTAAAGCAAAGGTCTTAAATGGGTCAACCCTGGTCAACAGTCCAATCTAGATGTGACATGTGGAATAAGTGGAAAGTGACTAGAAGGTAAAATGAAGGTTTGTCGATATATTTTCGGGCCTCTAGTATTCAACCCACATTATGGTGGAAAAGAACAAGAGGCTCAACTTTTTGTAACAAGAGGCTCAACATTATGGTGGAAAAGAACAAGGTTGATCATTTGTGAGAGCTATATTCTTTTCCGACATGGTGGGCTATTAATCCACCATGTAAACGTCAATTTTACATTTCGATCTCGATATTTTGTTTCAAGTTTGAATTTTTCACTATGAGTTTATTTTTTCATTCTGGGTTGATAATTAGCTCAACAAGCTATTTTACTAGCTTGGTGGGGTGATCAACTCCCCACCGAGTCTATCATGTTTACCACATTATTCATATGGATCGATTTTATTTCCACATTTTCTCAGTATTGGTTTATTTCCTTATGGTTTATGAAGACTGTAATTCACTATTACCTTGGAGATCAATAATGTTCAAGATGCACATTATTCCCAACCACCTCGGTAGGATAACATTGATTTGGGGCAGATTTATATGATAAGGGAAGATTGAACATTGTAATAACCATTCAAACCAACAGTCGAGACCGAGATGGGCATGGAAAATTTCAAATAAATGAGCTCATGGTAAGATATTCATAGAATAAATAGGGGAAAATTCCATATGTGGTTGCATCCACAAAATATAATCTCTTCCACTTCACATTTAAAAGCCAAATTTGGCTTTATTCCATTGAATATGGGATTACCCACTTCCAAATGCAAAGAGGTGGAGCCAAAATACAAGGGATGGGAATTGAACCTAGAACCTCATGCCCCCAAGTCACACCCATCAACCAACTCACCGCCTAGATCGATGGTGATAAGAAATGAGCTTGTCTATATAAAAATATTTGTGCTCGTGTAGTAGAGGAAACCAAACAAGGTAGCAGAGATTCATCTTAGGTTCTAAGGCACTTAGAAGAACTTTAAGAACTTGATGTAAAAATAAAAGCATCTTGAAATTCCAAAACAAAGGCAATGGAAGCATTTTTTTCTCATCAAGTGTTGCATATTTTCCTGTGTAGGTGATTTTCCATCACAGTTGCATAGAACATGCACGAGGAACTAGTAGAGATCTAAAGTTTTACATGAAGTTTTAAATCTATTTCATGTAGGTGTTTTACATTTAAAGTTGTAGTTGGCTTTTAGATGAGTTTTCACAGGAAACCAACAAGAGAAGCACTGTAGGAGCCACAGATCGTTCTTGGGACAATTTTTGCTATTTTTCAGAGTTCCTTGGGACATTGTTCGAGATAATTTTTTTTTTATTAGATAAGGTAAAAATAGGGATCGGCTCCTAGGGGTCTTACAAAAGGAGGACAGAAACCAAAGAGAGAGAAAGGAACAAAAATTCCATGAAAGGAGTTAAACATGGTTAACTCTTATAATGAAGATCAAGACTTAAAACCAAAGAGAGTAAAATAGAGAGAAAGAAAACTAGCTCCAAAACTTCAAAACTACAAAAGTTTACCAAAAGTTTGCCAACAGTCTAGAAAACTCAGCTAATTTTTAGGAGATCCTTCACTGCTACCATCATGACTACCTTTGATCTCGGCACCCTCAATGCCCTTGACATTTATATCTTCCTCCAGCTCATCCTCAGAACTACTGATGCAAAAGTTGAAATTCCTCCTTTTAGTGCCTTCCTCCATCCCTTCCAACCTATCACTCAACTTTTTGACCTGGTACTCCAGCTCCAGAACCTTCTATTTGGACTTCACCTGAGTAGAGACAATTTTCTTAGAAGCATTAATGACATCCAACATAGTTTCCCTTTGACCAACATTGGTTTCCTCCATCACCTAAAGCACACCCTCTAAGTACTGAACCTTTCTACTCAAATCCTCGAAACCCTTAAAATTACCATCCCAATTCCTTTTTCTCGAGGTGCTTACTTCCCCATGACCTTCCTCACTCTTCTCTTTACCAGAATCCTCCCCCACATTTTTGCATTTCCCAGCCTTCATCTTAGTAAGGCATTCTGCAAGAGTTCGGATAATTTGTAGGTATAAAGATCTATTAGTCATTATTGAAGGGTTATTTTACTTTATTGGATGTTAAATAAATCGATTCACTTTCGTGAATCCGAGAGACATAGCCTTTGGGTGAACTCTGTTATCAATTTATGAGTTGTGTTTTTATTCAGTTTTTAGAAGCTTTTGATCAGATAAAATTTCATCTTTTGATTAATTTTATTAATTGATAAAATAAGCATGAAATTGGAGTAAAGATGATCAAGGCAATTTCAAAGTATCCATAACCCACATCGATAATGAATGCACTATTAGATTTTGAAATCAATAATTCAAATTGAGTGCATAATTTAATTCAACTTGTGAATTATTTAATGGTTTTGTAATAGAATCGGTAATTTCACTTAAGTTGGAAAAATCAAATTAATTGATCATTTTGGAAGAGTTTAAAAATTGGGCTTCAAGACACCCAAAATTGGATAATTGAACTCATGATCAATGTTGAGTCTGTTAAAAAAATTTCATTTGAAAATTTTCTAAGTACTTTAGAAAAATTAAGTACCATTTTCAGATCAATTTGGTATCAGAGCTAGTTTAGCTCTTGATTTTGCTTCAGTATTTTTGGGTTCAATTTTGGTTCTTGCATTTTGGCTTGATCTTTCAGTTATAGTGTGTAGTTTTTGGAAGTACAGGTGTGCAGGAAAACCATGGGAAAGTTATCCAATAGGGAGAAACTTGAGGAACTTGAAGCATGTAATCACTGATTCAGAAGAAAATGCCTTCCTGAGATGTCAGGTATTGACTCTTGAAGAGCAACTTGACACATTGAAAAGAGAGCTAGAATCTAAGGATGAGCTCTTAATGGTGTTGCAAATTGATGGACCTAAGAAGGTACCTATTACTATTGATGCATCCACTATGAAAGATGAGTGCACAGTAAGTATGGAAACATCTAATTCCTCTTCCCAAGCTAATTTGGATTCTACTGTAGTGCTAGGTGAATTTGAAAAGCACACTAAAGGTATAGGATCTAAGATTTTGAATAACATGGGTTTTAATGGAATTAACCTTGGTAAGAATAATCAAGGTATAACTAACCCAATCTTGGTTGAGGAAAGACCTCATTATGTAGGACTGGGATATGCTAGTGTAGGGGAAAAGGTGATTGGAGAGAGTTCCAAGTCAGCTAGAAGAAGACAAGCTTCTAACAACCAAGTGTCATCCCCACTAGCATTAGGTGATTCATCCTTAGCAGGAGGATCTAGAAATAATTCACCATGGAGAGGTATAGAAATCCCTCCACCTTTTATTTACCATGGTTCTAAAATGAAAGGTAAACAAATTGATCCATTATCTACACTAGAAAAGTTTGGCTATAATATGGAAGAAATTTTGCATAGTTATCCATGCACATTTTGTGGTTTGTCTAATCATTGTGTGGACAAGTGTAGGAAAAGAAAATCCATAATGGAATAGATTGAGAAAATGCATTCTCCTAAACTGGCTTGGCTAAGAGCAATCAAGGTAAGGTTCCTAAAAATGTGGATCCTAAAAAAGTGGATCAAAGATTTTGTGAACACTATAAAAAGAAAGGTCATTTAATTGAAAAATGTTGGCAACTACATCCAGAACAAAAATTAAAGTTCATTAAACAAGGATAATAGTTTAAAACCAACCATTATGACCCCTTTAGTGGCACAGGTAAAAATTGAGTTGAAACAACCTAAATAGGAAAATGTGTTGAAAAAGGTGGGTAAACAATTTATCAGTTTTATGTTTGCATAGTTGATTTGTTGAATGGTATGCAAACTAACCAGGAAGTTTTGGAAATCCTATTGAATTGTAAAAAGGAATAGTTCCAAATTTATTTATCTGCTTTGGTGTTGGTGAAGTATCCTGAAGAGAAAATAATCAGGTGACAGGTTTAAAATACTTGATGTAATTTTCTTTTTGATGGTTTTACAAACTTCATCTTTTAGCAGCATGTACAGTTTCAGTGGGCATGATCAATGATCAGATGTCTATATTTGGATTGTAGCTAGAATGTTGTTATAGTGCAATTTGTTTCATGTAGGCATTGTTTGTAAGTGTACAACTTATACAAAATCTTTGTTTGCTATGTGTGATTTTTGCACATGTGTAAGTATTATTGATAGGATTAAATATTTGTAATTGTCAAGTATAGTTGTAAATAGTACATACAAATTTTGCACTAATAAGCTATGAATGTTGGTTTCAATTTTGCATTGTTGTGATGGTGAGTGTGCAGTTCGATTGCATGAGTGGAATATGGTAGTTGCAATGTCATATCAATTGCAGTTCAAGACATTTGGTGATGTTACTTTTATTGGCATTTGTATATTGCAAATTTATGGAAAATTACCACACTATAAACTGGGTTGTGTTTGTGATATGTAGAGAACATGTGTACAGTTCAATTAGGTAAACATTTCCATTTTGCAGGTTAAAATGGTCTTCTTTGGAGAGGAGTGATTGGAGGATTTTTCACTATACATATCTACCCTAATTTTCCTTAAATATAAACCATGTTGAAGGACTTCTTGAGACCTTTTTGACGATATGTTGAAATTCCAAAACGAAGTCCATATGTAGATTATATCGTCGGTCAAAGTTAAGGTCTTAAACGAGTCAACCCTAGTCAACAGTCTAATCCAAACGTGACACATGGAAAAAGTTACAAGTGAAGAGAAGGAAAATGAATGTTGTTCAATATATTTTCCGGCCTTCGGTCTCCGACTCACGTTATGACGGAAAATAATAAGAGGCTCAACTTTTGTAATGGAAGGGAGCCTGACTCACTGTGAGCTATATTCTTTACCGACATGATGGAATCTCAAACCACCACGCTGATGTCAATTTTACATTCCAAACTTGATATTATGTTTGAAGTTGGAATTTTTCACTATGAGTTGATTTTTGCATCGTAGGTTGATAATCATCTCGTCAAGATATTTTAGTAGCTCGGTGGGTGATCAACTCCCCACCGAGTTGATCACGTTTATCACATTACTCGTATGGATCGAGTTTATTTTAAAATTGTCTTGAAATTGGTTCATTTCCTGATGGTTTATGAAGACCGGTATTCACTATTACCTTGAACATCAATAATCTTTGGGATGCACATTATTCATAACTACCTCGGTGGGATTACATTGACTTGTGGTGGATGTATATGGTAAGGGTAGATTAAACATCATGAAATGACTGCTCAAACCAATAGTCAAGCTTGATATGTGTGTGAAAACTTCAAAGCAATGAGATTAGAACGCGATATTCAAAAAATAAACGAGGGAAAAATGCTATATGTGGCCACAAAAAAAAAAAAACAATCTCGACCACTTCACATCTAAAATCCAAATTTGGATTTATTTCACATGAATGTGGGATTTCCCACTTCCAAATGTAAAGCGACAACACCAAAATACAAGAGATGGGAATTGAACCCGGAACCTCATGCCCCCAAGTCACACCCACCAATCAACTCACCGCCTAGCTCGATGGTGATAATAAATGAGCTCGCTTATATAAAAATATCTGTGTTATGTGTAGTAGAGGAGACCAAACAGAGAAACATGCACTCATTTGAAGTTTTGAGGCACTTAGAGGCACTTTTAGAACTTGATGTAAAAAGAAAATTTTCTTAAAATTTTGAGACGAAGACAATGGTGGTCTTATTTTCTCATGAAGTGTTGTATATTTTCCTATGTAGGTGATTTTCCATCGTAGTTGCACAGAACAGGCACGAGGAACCAATAGAGATATGAATTTTCCAAGCACTTCTGGTCCAAACCAAGCCATGGAGTAAAAAGGGAAGTTATTCAAAATTTCATAATATTTCCAGAAATGTAAACCTATTTCATGTAGGTTTTGTACATTTAAATTTGTAGGAATTTTTCATACGCATTTGCATAGGAAACCAACAGGAGAAACACTCTAGGAGCCACAAATCATTCTTGGGATAGTTTTTACTATTTTTCAGAGTTCCTTGGGACGTTAATTAGCTCATTTGTAGGTATAAATATATGTTATTCATTATTGAAGGGTTATTGTACTTCATTGGATGTTGAATATATTGATTCACTTTCTATGAATCCAGAGATGTAGCCTTCGGGTGAACTCCATTATCAATTTATGAGTTGTGGTGTTTTTATTTAGTTTTTAGAAGATTTTGATTAGATAAAAATTCATTTTTTGATTAATTTTATTAATTGATAAAATAAGCATGAAACTAGAGTAAACATGATTGAAGGAAATTTTAGTATCCATAACCCACATCAGATAACTAAATGCACTATTAGATTTTGAAATCAAGAATTCAGATTGAGTGCATACTTTAATTCAGCTTGTGAATTATTTAATGGTTTTGTAATAGAATCAGTAAATTCACTTAAGTTGGAAAAATAAGATTAATTGATCATTTTGGAAGAGTTTAAAAATTGGGCTTCAAGACACCCAAAATTGGATAATTGAACTCATGATCAATGTTGAGTCTATTAAAATTTGTTCATCTGAAAATTTTCTAAGTACTTGAAAAATTAAGTACCATTTTTGGATCATCAAAGGAAAGAACAAAGAAGTAGAGAAACTCCACAATAAGTTAAAAGAGGTGGCTTCAAAGGAATATCTTACGTCTTCCTAGGCATAAGCCAAGAAATTGAGGCTAAATTGGATGTCTCCAATGCTTTGTGGCCACTTCACTACAATAGGAGGTTGATTCAAGAAAATTTAAGGTTTTCATGATTTAAGTGAAGCCGCACACCATAGAGGCAAGAGAAGGGAATTTTGCAATCAAAATATGAGTCATTTGAGGATGCGGTCAAGGATTTGAGCTGAAAACTATCAAAAACCCACATAAAGGAGGAATAATAATGATAATGCAAGGGTTATATTCCTCCCGCTATAAGAGGATTTCCATTACAACAAAGGACTTTTCGCCTCGCACTCATATTCATATCTAATGCACAAGGTTTATGTGCCAACATGGAGTCCTCAACCTCCACCATCAGTATCACTGTCTCATCCAAGGTTCTTGAATCACAATATCTCGGTTCAAAAATTATATGATTGTTCATACTTTCACCGTAAGGGGGGTTTCACCGATGATGGGTAGTGGTGGCCCAAATCATTAAGATTCGAATTATAACAAGGCAACCATCAAATGTAAGAATCTCCGACTCAACTCCAGTGAGGATCGAGAGAAAGAAAGAAGAGCATCAAAGAACTGGTGTAGTTTTGTTTCTCCTCTCCCTTTCACAATGACTTCACCATTCTATCAAAGGAAAACATTCATCAGCTACTCACGGAAAAGGAACAAGATAAAACTATTTTTCAGTCTTTAAAAGAAGATTCTAATGTAGTGAAGTGGAGGCCATCATGAACCCAATGATGAAGCTGGATTTTCACTTGCACACAATCATGAAAGATCTTCAAAATTTCTCTCACAAGGAGATCATTGAGCTGGATAGAGCCTTTTAGGCTCTACAACAAAGGACCTACCTGACTGAGGAGGAATGGGTCAAGTACCAAGCTGCTCAAGAATATTTGAGTGACATCTTTTGAGGTCACATTTTGTAATTTTGAGATAGGGAAGGATTTTCAGATTCTTCCATGACTGGAACAGATTTCCTTGGTGAGTCGCCATAACTTTAGAATAATTTCTACATCTTCTAGGGATCTCTCATTTCTATTTTATTTTATTACACCGACCCTTTTTATTTTGGTGTTCTTTTGTTCCTCTTGGGCTCAATTTTGACTAAGTATGGGACTAAACACGGAGGGAATCCACATGTCCTTTTGGTGCATATTGGAGCCAACAAAAAGAACCCTGAGCCTCAAAATAACAAGAGACTTCAACATTGTAGAACCACAATGCTATAGCCCAAGCAAGTAGAAAAGCCAAAAGGAAAGGAAAAGAGCCCACAAGGCTCCACGTGTCATCCAGTGTAACTCCAGAGGTAGAAAACAAAATGCATTCCCATATCAGCGCAAGGCCTCCATGTGTCACTCAAGGAAGCTATCACCATCCAAAGAGCCAACCAAAGAAGCAAAAGGACTCACAATTTGGCGGATTGAATGCAATCCCAAGTCCCAAAGAGAGCATTTGAGATTCACCGCATGGGTCAAATATCATGTAGGTAAATAACTAAATGCAGATGGTGTAAATCATGATGGAAGATGCATCGGAGAGTGATCCACATGATCTATAAAAGAGGGTCCTGAAGCCGAGGATAAGATATAAAAAGGAATTAGGAAAGCCCTAGAATATTGTTAGGGTTTGGTAGTTTGTGTTTATCAGCCTTAATAAGCCTTTGTTGTAAAGAAATATGTAGAACTGCATGCCATTCTTTTCCTTATGTACTGTTTTCTCTATAAATAAAAATTTCTTGTTTTGTGCATAAATAAGTTCACAATACTTTGGGTCTTGATTATATTTTTAAGTTGGTATTCATTTTGATGAATGTTTAAGTTTCTATCGTGATATACGCCCTTAGATATTTACATAAATATGTTAATTTGCAAATGGTTATGTTTGAGTTACTTCTATCCTTTGATAGTACGAAATATCTCTAAGAGGGTTAATAATTCTTAATGCTACTTAACTATTCTCTTAGTCATTTCGGTTTCTATCTCGTGCTTTTAGTAAAGTTCGACACATCACCTTAGGATTTTCATTATGTTTTCTCTCTAACCTTTACCTCAACACAAGCAGAGAAGAACCAACTTCTATTATATCTAGAGGTTATCTTAGGGGCCAAGTCCCACCTCTGTAATATTTCCGTGACTTTGATGGTTCATTTGCAAGGAAAATCATCAACAATTCACACCCAGTAACCAAAATAGTTCAACATTCAATATATAATAATAACAAACTTGTTATCGACATCAAGACAAGATGAGACCATGAACACAAAGTTTTAGAAATCTCCTTATCAAGAAAAAAAAAAAAGTCTTTTCTTATTTATTGAAATTCACAAAGTTGTATAATGAGAGGAATAGAAGAAAATATGAGAAAGGGAAATAGAAGAAATGTAGATCTTTATTTCATGTGTATTGACACAAAGTTCAAAAAATACAATCCACAATTGCTACAGAGTGGAAATTCTCAAAATTTAGGATCCATTGGAATGGAGAGGCCATCCCAATTTATAGAAATGTCAATTTTCCTTTCACCCCCACATGAATCTTCATGTTCCATATTCCACTTGTGACCTTTTATTTTCCATAAATTAAGTATTTCTCTTATAATTTTGAGAAAATACTTTTACAATTTTAAAATAGGTCACTTAAGTGAATAGGATGAAATACAATGATGAAGCCCAACAAAGAATTAGAAAGGAGAGAGAAAGAAGAGGGAGAAAGAGAGAATAAGGATGGTTATGCTCTCAAGCATGGATGAAAAACACTCCATCTTTGATGAAGATCAACTCCACTCTATTAATGAATCGGTGAAATTCTCTGATGTAATGATGAATTATGAAGTTTTAATTCTTCATACCATTTAAAAACTTATTTGGATGATACAGACACCGTGAAGTTAATGTTTAGAAACACTGTTGAATGATTTCTTTGGTGACCGTGAGTTTCACTCATGATGATCCCCTCTGAAGAGATTGAAGCTGGAAAATGATCCTATCACAACCCTTACAACATGGCCACACTGCTGCACTAATTGAAAGGATATGATGAAGTGCATTTGAGTATTGAAGAATTCCCATTCTACAATGTGAAACAATCACCCCGAACCACGAAGTGCCACCATTATTTTGATCTTTAGATTGCACAAATGAATGGGAAACTGGAAAAATATGTGAACTTGAACTTCATGCTTCCTGGAACACTTTCTATGCTTAAAAGGGGGATTTACTATTTTTAGTAAATGAAAAATTTCCACCCTTCTCGGCTTTGACCGGTGAAGTTAGCTTTTTGGATTACCCCAGTGTACACCACTTTCACCAAAACTGTTCTTTGAGGTGACTTACTAATTATAGCAAGTTCCCATAGAAGAAACTTACTATTTTTAGTAAGTGGTAATTTCTGACCTTTTTCAGCTCTAACCACTGAGATTTATCTTCTAGACCACCCTCGTGCACACCGCTTTTGTCAAAATTGCATTTAACATAATCTTTCAAAAATAATAGGTGCCTATGTAGGAGGCTTACTATTTTTGGAAAGTGGGGTTTTGGACCTTGGTTTTTGATAAAACAAACTTTTTTATATTGGTTTTTTCTCCTTATTGCACCTTTGAAATTTCAACTTGATCCAGTGTCTAGAAAATGAGATTTTAAAATTTAAAATTTTGTTACGGGGAAACCAAGGTTTTCTCATCGAAAAATATTTGGGGCATGCATGTAAAAATTTCATTTGGGTCCTCAAGGATCCTAGAAAACTAGAAGAATGCAAAAGATGACATGTCGATCCACTTGCAGGTTTGTGAGATATGAGTGATTCTTCTTCACGGACTTTGGGGTTTCTTCAGGAAAAAATATCATTGTTTTTTGTTTAAAATCTATATTTTTTCATTTTTCTTGCTATTTTGGATCATGAAAGCATTCATGAGATTATTCAAGGAAAAAATGGTGGATTCAAAATTCTCCAAAAATTTCGGCATCAAATGGAGGTTGTGTGTGGTGGAATACTGAAAAATGGCTAAGTGTTTGCTTATATAGTGTTTGATTTTGAGAGGAGGAGGTAGGGTGCACTTTTTTGCACCATTTTCACTTGAAGTTTGGTGAAATGGGTGAAAAATTCACCTTAGCCTCATGGTGACACTTAGCACACATGCGTTTAATTTGAGCATTGGAGGAGGGGGCTAAACTTTAGCACTTTTGAGCTGGAGGAGGGTCACATGATGAAAATGGGGGCTAAAGAGGGGGAGGGTGAAATTTTTACACCATTTTAACTTTATTTTTTTGCAATGGGTGTAAAAATTTGTTCCTTATCCTTCTTTTGAGACTTGGTGAGCATGCATGGGGTTGGTAGATGAGCATGGTCAAACTCGTCAAAGGGGCTAATGGTAAGTCCTTGAGTCATATGAGTGACCAAAAGGAAGAATGGGTGAATGGCACAATTTTTTACACCATTTTCACTTTATCTTTGGTGTAATGGGTGCAAAAAAGGGTGCCTTATCCTCATCTTGACATGTGTTCCAGTTTGAAAATGGCTAAGTACTGAAGAGCGTACCTTGAGGGCTGACTTGAGAAGGTTGTAACTTTAGCTCCTAGATGAGTTTTTTGGCACTTATTTATATGATTTTTCATGAAAAATACATTTGGATATGAATGGTGGGAGTCTAATGGATTTATTATGACTGAAAAAACCCTTAAAACCTCCTTTTTCTTGGGATCATGTATTGTGCATGGAAATAATGAGTTGGCCGAAAAATGCATGAGGTTTGAAGTTGATATATTTTTTCCACATGTAGAGGGTTGAAAATTATTTCCAATGGTATCTTGTTGGGCTTGCAACTCACTATAGATCTCTCAAAATCACTCTTTGAAGCTCATGTCCCCTTTCATGGTGCAAGCTCCTTCGAGCCTAAAAACCCATTTTTCGTAAACTTGACTGAAAACCTCCGACTTTTCCTAGAATCTTTAAAAATTAGTTATATGCTGGTTTTAGCTCTTTAATAATTCTATATGATGAATTTTATCATTTTTTCCACTCCCGGGGTTGGTGCATTGGTCCTAGGAAGGTTGATGATAGCCCCTCCTAAGATTGCTTGAAACTCCACTTTTAGTGGGAATGCTCCAAAAAGTTGTTGAATGCTTTACTTATTCATAAATCACATATGGACCATTAAAGGAAAAATTGGACTCGAAACTAAGGGGTAGGCTTATCGGGGGTGTCTAGAAAGGTATGACATGGAAAATTTTGAGAATAAAGGTATAGTTGTCCTATTTTGGGTGACTTTTTTCCATGAAAAAACATGAAAATAGTGCACCATATTTTTCCTTAGTTCATAAACCTATCCTCCATCCAAGACAACCATTTTTAGCCACCCATTTCCTTATCATCCCTTATTTGATCATTTTTTCCCGATCGCACGTTGACTCTACCAGTTCCCATATTAGTTTTTCCTCGGGATGCATCATCTCTACTCATTTTTGTTCCTACATTGGATCCATCATCTATATTCCAAATCAAGATCAGCCATGGTTCATCCTTCAATCATTTATGCATCAGTTTTCATCAATCGTATTCAGTCGGACCTAGTTCACCATCGACCCACACATGTTTGGTTTATTTTTCATCATTAAATAATATCTTGATTATCTTTAACATATCAAATATTTATCTAAGTTTGTTGTCCGCATCATTTATCTATTATCACTTTTATATAATTTTACCAAAATGTGGGTTGACATCCATCCTAGGAAGCTATCATTTTATTGGGAATGAATTTTTCAGACAACCCATCATCTTTATTGCTAATATTTTTCTTTTGTCTCATTATCTTTTTATGCAGGTCATCAATCTCATGGCGGGAGGATATCTTCTTTTTCTCCCATACCATCATCATCATCATGTACATCACGAGGTCACTTAAAACCTCCCATAATTTTTGGTTTCTTGATTTCTAGAAATTTTTTCACTAACTTGAAAAAGGAAGTGGGAAATCTCATCAAATATTCTAGAAATCCCATTAGGACTTGAACTTCCTCGGTGAGTCCTTTTTTTCTCTTATATTCGTATTCCACTTTTTTATTTTCAATAACCATGTAAGTGGGAGCTTAAATAACTCACATGTGTGGTGGTTTGATTTCCTAGATCAAAAAAATGCTTGCTAAAATAAAATAAAAATGAAATAGCGTACCCAAGTATTCTTATTTTTGTTCCCTATTTTCTCTTTTCTACATCTTCTTGTGTATGTTTTCATCAAACTTCACATTTCATTTTCAGGATTAAAAAGAACCATTTCATTCCTTCCGCTCACCTAGATTAAGTTGGAGGTTAACTTGTTTCATTCATTTTAATAACATACGATAAAAACTCATTCATGAAACTTACACATCATCTACTAGGTGGAACTATTGATATTTCATCACCCAATAGGAAAGAAATCACAAGATTATGGCCACATTATAAATTTTGTAGTTTTCATTATTTTGGCTAAGCACCTCAAACCCTTATCACTGTGGTGCATGACATGTCAGGGTAGGACCCTATATTAGGCCTTGTACCAATAGTCATCACATATTTTTACCTCACGTACCTTCAGGTATATCGGGGACTTCATCCAAAAATTCCTAAAACTAGCCTTAGATTAGCCATTTCTTAGGTTCTCTCGAGCCCTTTTCTTATTATTTTCACATCTCCTAATAAAACAATATAATTAAAACACTATTGCTTGTCTTGTTTGTTTTAGTAACATTTGTATAGGTTCTTGTTTGTTTCATGCCCATTTTTACTAGATCTCAACTTAGAAAAATGGAACAAACTACCTCATCTAACATCCCCATCTCCAACAACATCATCCAATAAACATCCACCTTGCTACCCGGTTCTTTCATTCCTCCGATCACATCCTCTTAGGTTTCGTAACCCCTCGTTATTGTGTCTCTTTCTAGTGAGGAATTTTTGTCTAGACTCATTCCCACGTTGAAACCAATCCTTTCCTATATCACCATTCATTCCCTTCCAGACCAACTACACCTCCATCTGTCACTTCCTTGGAGACCTTTGGGCCTCCCATTATCCCCCACAGATGCTCAGAGTTCCAGGAGCTCCTAGATGCTAACCTCGTTGATCTTTATGATTACCTTCTTTATAAATCCAATAACCTTCCCATTGATGGACCCCCTCTCTAGAAAATCTATGCCTATCACTCTCATCCTAAAACCTCTCAGGTCCTCACCTCTCAACTCGCCCTTTTCTTCCTCTGATTCATGAATGAGCTTGCCTTTATGCAACATGAACTTAGCTCACATAAATCTTCTACTTTGATCCCCGAGACTCACCAATTTACTTAGCTGGTGGCTAATATTCCTCCTAATCTTCCCCGAATCAATACATTTCCCTCTTCTTCCATCCCTATCACATATTCTTACACCATTTTTATTATAACCCCTAATCAATATTTATGGGAATCTCAACTTCTTCTTACAAAGACTGAAACATGTGATCAAAATTCCATCCAAAATCCATGCTAATGTCAATACCTTGTAGCCCCATCCTTATGAATCAACCCAAGCTCATAATCATCCTCTTAGGAATGTATTCCACTATATCTTTCCTCATCAAGCAACCCAAAACTCTCAACCACTTCATACTTACATCCCCACTCATCCCATTCGTAATTAATATAACATTCCTACTTCTCAACAAATAAAATCACATCCACCTCAAGTATATCCTCATCTCTCAACAAGACCTTGTTTCCCAATTTGTTCAATCAAATCCATTTAAGTATATCCCCCTCATCAACCATCTCTGCAAATACCTACCTATCCTTAATACTATCAAAATCATCCTCAACCCAACCCTTCCACATCCTATGATTCACAACCTCATCAATCCATCTCTCATTTATCGCATGAACCTATGTAGGATTTGTTAAATAGGTTAGAAAATCTCAAACCTACCACCTTGGGTCCCAAGAGCTCATTTACCTATGAACAAATTTTTAATGAGCCCATCCACCCATAACCATATCATCAGACTGAGAACTCCCAAATTTTTCAAAATTCAATAGTAAGGAGAATCCCTAGAAACATCTTTGTGTCGTTAGGCATGCTCGCTACCTCATCGCACATGACCAAGACCTCATGCTCCATACCTTCCCTATGTCATTGGCTGGTCTTGCCCTAGAATGGTACAATGGCATCCCACAACACTCCCTCTTTTCATTTACCCAACTTGCACAATTATTCCTAGAACACTTCTCCTTTAACATTTCCAAAAGATCAATATCACCAATATATATATGCCATTAAACAATATGATGATTAATCCATCAAATATTATGTCACCATGTGGTGTGGTATCATCAATAAAATATATTTATCCCTTCCAAAAATTGAGATCATCGAGATTTTCTCCGATCTTTGTGCAAAACACATACCATCAACCCTTCAAATCCATTCCTTTCATATCTTTGAGGATGCATTCACCATGTTTCATAAAATACAAATCTGTGTCTTTGAGTAAGTGGATGTCAAAATTATATCCAAAAAACCAAAACCATAATTCACCAAGATATCCAATCAAAATGAAACATCCAAAAATGCTATGAATGTCGTCATTGTTAAATATTCGACTACACCCACTTCCCATACCATGCCCCCAAAAAGGGATCCTTGACCTACTCCAGACTATACCCCTCTCGAGGAATCATATAGTTCAATATTTGATAATATCATGGCTTTCTATCTCATCCATATTCCTCCTATCTTCCCCTGTCAATGACACATACCCTAAACCCACATGGTAACATGAAGATCACTATTATAAACACCATCAGTTCCATGGTCATGACATTGAAAAGTGTCACACATTCAAATACCTTGCTCAACGCATCATTGGTCGAGGGTATATCCTCTTGGTTAATCCTAATGCCCCTCCCAATCAACCTTTGTATGTATTCAAATAGTCGTTCTGTTATCATTCACTAAATGAAAAAATAGAGCCTTATACATCTTAAGCACCCAATGCTCACACCATCAACACCTTGAACCCAAAATAAAAATCATAATTTTTTCCCATTATTTGTTCATCTACCTTACCCACCTCCATTCCTTTGACATATATGATTACACCAACACCCACACTCATACCCTCATCTATTGAATCCAAATCTACCCTATCTACATCTATTATGCCCACATACCTTGAATCTACATCAAAACATGCCACATATACATCTTATATACCCACATAATTCACATCTATACCTACCCCTATATCAACACTCAAAACTACATCCACATCTACAGTACTTTTATACCCCCACCTTCGATTGAATCCACATCTATAGATTCAATCATATCCACACCTATATCTAATCCCATATATAATCCACCCCTTGAAACATCATCCTCATCTTATGTGACTACTACTACTTCTATACCTGCATCTTCAAAACCATCTATAACCCCTTCCGATCTCATCAAACACATTATCCAAAACCACTCCCATATTCTATCTCCTCATCTTCAACAAAACATACACCAACATCACCTAGTTCCATCTCTAAAATTCCCCTATTGAAATCATCATCATCCCCACCAAGGAAAAAACTCACATAAAAATCCAAGAACCTTGGGCTTCCCACTTAGAATTCACTCACTTATCCAAATAAGAAGTTAGAACTTCCTCCCCTAAAATCCCAGCAAATCAAATCTTCCACCCTCCACACACTGTCTTAGGACCTCAAGCTTCTATTCTTGGACCGTGCCCCTATCTAAAAAATCCAATCAATCTAAAGTGCCTATCCCTCCCTCCCAAATCCACATCTACATCTAAATCATCCCATAGACACCAAATTTGGGTCACACTCCCCTTAGTCCCCTTCAACCAATTAACATAACGTGTTCACCTAACCATGACCCCTTTAGCCCACATTTGTATTGATTTAATTACTTATAATTGAGTTAATTTTCATCCCCACATTATTAATCAATTTAATTAAGTTAATTTACACATCACCTAGACACCTCACCTAGACCCATTCCAGGTCATTTAACTCACAATAAAAAAGTCATCATTCTCAACAATGAGTCATCACTCCTAGTGCCGAGTCATGCTTAACCTAACTAATCGAGACTTCTTTCAAAAACATAACTCGGGATTCTCCTATGACCTTCCTACCTTCTCTCTCACATGAACTCCACTTTGCTAAGAGGACTCAATAAAGATCACACCAAAAATAGCAAAGATCTACCTTTTTTTGTAAACCTAGGATTTCTTGCCCTAACCGATGTCGGTTATACCTTAATCGAAACCAGTCACCTTAACCATCATTGGTTACGTTATATACCCTTTTACAACTCTTTACCCAAGTTGATTATTTTTGACTTTAGAGAATTCTATTGCATTCAATCACAAATCGGACTTCTCATCATCTAGATGAGGAGTCATACTCAACTACTGAGCCCAAGTAAGCACCTGATTCTTGTCCCAAGGCATTAGAATATTCACGGGAACACTTTGGGAAGTATTTCCATGACAATGACCACAAATTTCTTCATGGATCAACCACTACATTCCCTCACCTACCAGACCTGCAAATTCAAGTAAGTGTATTTGATTTTAATCATTTTGTACTTTCTTAAAGTGTAGGTTCTTTATCTTTTGTTATTACATCGTATTCCTTCATGCATTCCTCCATTCCCACCTTCTTACCAATCTACCCATCCAACCACCCATGACCTTTTGGATCTCCATACTTGACCTCTATGCATTCCTAAGTCTCCTTGGCATTATTACGAACCCAACCATCCTCTATGTAATCACAAAGAAGTCCAAAACTACTTTTATTTAATTACCACAACATTTCCCCTACCGATGCTAGTCACCTTAACCATCATTAATCTCTCGCCCTTAGCCGATATCGGTCATAGTGCTTGTTAAGATTCCCTAGGCCCAATCAACCCTTAGTCTACCCAAAATTACCCCATATCTCACTAAAACCTCACAAATGAGACCTTCCTAACTCTCTGTGAAGACATAAAGGGAACCTAGACACCCACTTTTGAGATTCTTCCATTTCCCTCAAGAACCGATATCGATCATCCTAAAGCTGTCATCGGTCATACCATTGCATCGACATTGATCACCCTGATTGGCATTGGTCTCTCGTGCTTGGTAAAACTACCTTAGACCAACAAGCTTCCTAATCACCCAAAATAAACCCAAACTTCACCAAATCTTACCCATACCTCGTCTATGACCCTTAGACAACCTTCCCAACCTAAAAATTTATTCGAGACCTTATTTTTTTATTAGATAATAGGGTAAAAAGTAGGAATGGGCTCCCGGATGCCAAGTAAAAGCGAGATAACATCATGACAATACCAAAGAGAGACGAAAAGAGGAATAGGACCCTAGGAGTTAAATAGAATTAACTCAAAAATAAAGAAGGTTGTCTAAGTAACAATGAATAGAAGAGACTCAAACCATTAACTAAAAATAAATAGAGAAAGTTCCTCGAAATTCTACAGATAGTTCAAGAGAAGTTACTTTAGTTATCTTTACTATTATTGGAAGATTTAACCTCCCTAATCTCATATTTCCTTCTAGGTTATGTATTTAACTTATTTTTGGGGATCCTCAATGTCATCATCCTCAAGATCCTCCTCTTCCTCTTCATCAGAACTGGTCCACCTCCTTTTCGCTTCTCTTTTTCCACAGCTTCCAGACGAGAACCCAAATCCTAAACCAAAGTGTCCAACTATTTGATATCCCCTCTAATGTTCTTATGGTCTAAGTATTTTTGTTGGTGGATTCAATTCTATCAATAATGCCCTTCCTCACCACCGAGTTAGTCTCTTCCAAGACCGAACAACCTGTCTCCAAATACTATACTTTTTTTTGCCACATATTGAGACAATGCAATTAGGGGAATAAGTTTATCTCGGTTGGATTCCCATGTCAAAAAGGATAAGAATGAGACCCTTATGGATAGGGGACTCAACCTTACTATGTTTGAAATCCTTCACCGAGGTGGTCAGAGACATAAATAAAAATAAGGGAATAATAAGCATTTTCTTGTGTCTGAACATATTTAGAAAAGACAAGTGGTGAGTATATATCTTGTGATATTTACCTTCTAGGGTAAGATACTTCATAATGTGTAGATAGACCTCCCTCCACACCCTAGGAATGCAGGAACAAGAAATGCCATCAGTGAAGTAATAGACAGTTTCCTTTCCCATAAATAAATTATTGATTTTGTACTCCCTCTGATTCCTATCCTTAAATATTTTCAGACCTTCCATGTCCATGCTAGTTATACGGGCAATGGCCTCCTCCGACATCTCAATTTACATTCCTCGAATCACTACCTCCCCCTCTTTCCATGCCCTTGGAGTCTGGTAATAAATTTCTTGAAACCCCCAATCCTAAATAGGTGTTATATAGAATTATCCTCCACAACACACCAATGACCGGATGACTTGACTTTGGTTCTATCTCCTCCCATGATGGCCAAAATTTTACTCCAATGCTCAACTCATTGAAACCTACAAATTTTGATATTAGACTTTCCTTTCCAAGAATAGCTAAAACTGGACTCACTTTTACAATTTTGGAAAATGAGCCCATTATTCTCCCTCATGTAACTTAAGGTGAGTCATTAGGATTTTTCATGATTAATAACGTCATTAAAAGGCATAGGTATGACATCACCTTTTTCTCTACATGGAGTTTTTCAGTTCTTCGAACCAAAAATTCTATTTTACATCTAGATGATATTTTCACATTCTTGAGCTATTTTTGGACTTTTTGGAAGTATAAGAAGTGGAAGAGTTGAGAAGATGGATGTTGCATGGAGAAAAAGAGGATGTTAAGGATCAGCTGGGAAATCTTTTGCAAATTGAGAAGAATCTCTATCAGGCATGATAGGCTCTACCCATTAAGTTGTTCTACTTTTTCCTAAATGTCTTCATTAAAGAACTCTGCTCTTGGGGAACAAATGGGTTTTTATGTGATGTTTATCTTACATTCGATGCTTGTATTTTTCAAGGTATGCTTCTTCTTGGAGTCACTGTTAGATGTAAATAAGATTTGGGTTTTGTTTAATTTGTTGGAAAAACGTATGAAACATGTCTATCTTCTATTGAACTTGAGATCATGTTGAATCTTGTGTATGCCTGTTTGATTGTGCTAAAATTGTATAGTAGGATTCACTGTTATGATAGAAACATGTTTTGGGTTTTTTTTCCTTTGTTGGAAAAGGTACGAAACTTACTTAACTTTTGCTTGGACTGGAGATGTTGTGAATATTTTATTTACCTACTTGAGCTATGCTAAAATGGATAGTAACTGGAACGAAGCTCCTTAATCTATCTATTTGGCATGGTTGTTAGTTCATCATGCTTATGCGATTTTTTGAATGGTTTAATGAAATTTGGTTACATCTTCTCGATTTGAGGAAAGGATGGTCCATGTTTGTTCTTGTATATTCAACCTATTGTGTATGTATTGCTATTTTTGATACGTAATTGATGTTGGAAGCTTGTAGTAGTTAAGGTTGAACTATAGGGTAACTTGAATTTGGCTAACTTGAGGGAATGCTTAAAGGAAATAAAATGTAAGGTTTTTTGGTTTATATCTTCTTCGGATCTCGACTTTGTGCATAGAACTTGTAGTCATGCCATCGCATTGTTTGTCTCCCTCTTGAGTTGTGAATATGGGTTGGGTTTTTTTCTTCCTATTATAGTTTACTATTTCAATGAACATTGTAAAGATGCATGGTTCTAACTTGTCTTGAATGGAAGTTTTGATCTGTATGTATTTCTCTCAAATTTTTGTTAACCATCAATTAATGGGTAAGCTATTGTGTTATCTCATTAAACTATTGTTATTATTGTTTATAGGGAATATCATTTTCAGTTGTAGTTTTCATGCTTCAGTTGTTGTTATCATTCTTAAAGTTTAGAAGAAACCGATTTTGGTTTGTAGCTTGTGAGTTACAACCTATTATTGATTGAAGGTTTGAATGGTTCCTTGGACTTCAATGGTTGTTTGGAGTTAATTGTTTTCTTGGCATTGGGTAATCAAATCTGTCTCGGTTCTTTTTCGATCTTGGTAAGAGTACCTCTGTTAAGGAAGGAGTAATGAGATCTTATCTTACCATTATTCATTGTTATCCTTTCTTTTCTATTCTGAGTTAAAGGTATTTACAATACCGACCCCCATGAATTTTAAAAGATAGAGGTAAGTGTTCTTTGTTTCCTCTGCTTTAGGGACAACTATCTAACCCGAGCTTGATCTAACTTTTGTCGGGCTTTAAAATGGAAAATAGTAAAGGCTGAACTTGTCTAATATGTTCTTGCTTAGATTTAAAATGAACAATATCTTTCTCTTTTCTTTTCACCTTACATCAATAGCACTCTAGAAGAGGAACTCGACCTATTTAATCGTATAGTTATGCATCCTCTAGGACTTGCTTGTTGAAGTAGACCCTTTTGTGATAGAATATGTTGCTGAAGCAAAATGTTACTCTAGAGATTTGATATGTTTGATTGAAATTTCTATGTAAGTCTCTTATGGAGTAAAAATAAGGATTATAGGATCTATAACTATTTACTAAAACCCTATATCCTTCTCTTTGGATTTTACATTGAATGATGTATTGTTTGTGATGAGTGATTAGTTCCAAGTGCATGGAAAACTGAATTCATTCTTTGTCAAATCTATTTGATGTAGATCCTAAAACTTAGATTGGTTTATGACTCTAAAATTTAGGATATATATTCTTAAATAATAAACTCTTTCCTAAAGGTGTTGTTGGTTCATCCTAAATTCATCCTAATGTTTGATTGAGTTTGAAATTTTATATTTTAGGATGAAGTTAAGTTTAGGCTGAGATAAAAGTATTATTGTTCCATCTAATGTAGACTATTCCTTTAAGATATTAGTGTTAGTATATTCTCAGGTTAGATGGAATTAAATAAGATGTGGATCATAAAAATCTGTAAATGAAAAGTAGTCTATGATTTGGTGAATTATTATTTATCTGGATTAATGTTTTAATTCCTTCTATGAAATCATTGGTTGAAAGTTGATTCTGATTATATCATGATCTTTTCTTAATGATGATATGGATTATCACTTTATTTCTCTCTCTTATGACTGTTAATTATTTATGACATGTCTTTCTGTAATGCTTTAACTGTTTCATAAAAGTAGAGTTCTCTTTATGAAACAGTTAGTTAAAAGCACATCATTTTAATTCTTAGTGCTTATCATGCTTAGTTCAATGAACTGACCCGTGCTAGCAATTTTTGCAGATGGAATTCGTAAGTGGTAAAAGGAGACAAGATATTTTATGATGTTACTTTTGTTTACCAAAAGACTAGATCTTTTATGAGGAAATATGATTCATTATTGAAATGTATTGTTGGAAAGGAAATTTGTATTTTAATAGAGCTTATTGTTGTTGTTTAACACTAAATATGTCTGAAGTGTTTGAACTTGAAATGTATGAATTCCACCTTGATAAACATAAAATATTGTGGGTTTATCGTACTCGATGTGTCATTGTTTTGTATATTCTATGAATAGTAATGATAAGCTTATCTCTATTCTATATATATATATATATATATATATATATATATATATATATATATATATATGAAATGAACCCTAAATCTTATTAAATAAAAGGAAGGGCACATATTCTATAATGTTAATAATTTTGCTTAAGACCTTTTGGAATTAAGTCCTAATGTAGACACAAAAATTGGGTCACACTCCCCTTGGTCCCCTTTCGAATAACCAACTTACACACATTCACCTATGCATGACCCTTATACCCAACATTATTTATAATTAAATTAATCCCCATCCTCACCATATTATTAATTTAATTACTTTAATTAAATGAATAAACACCTCACCTAGAAACCTCACCATAGACCTATTCATAGCATGTTTCCATAAATGAATAAGACTTGGTCCAAACCTAAAAATCAAGGCCTATTATTCCTCTAACCACCTTCCCACTAATAAAAAGGTAACTTTCATTTGGATCTGTGGAGAAAGGAACAAACTTGATCAAAAAGATGGAGATCTGCCATTTTTAGTAAACCTAGGGAATCCCACCTTAACCACACCAGTCATCCCTAAACCGATGTGGCCAACCCTGGAACTACCATCGTTACCATTTATTCACCTTAGCAACCTTGTTTTTCAGTTAGCACATTTTGATATCAATGAGATGAGAAGAGAATTGCATACAAGCGTAACTAGAGCCTTTTCACACCTATAGACATCCATAACCAACACCGGGAAAGATCTAGATGTATTGCAATCACGGAAGCATTTCGAAAGACCTACCATAGTACAAAACACCATTCTTCCGATCAATTTCTATCACCATTCAGCCATAACATCCATCACAAGTAAGTGTATCTTCTACCAAAGAGTCTATTTCAAAGATAATATCCTTTGTTACTTCTACTATCAGTTTATACTTTACATATTCATTTCCCATCTTCTACCTACTTGTAGACTCAGCCATTCCTCTACCCACACCATCAAATCACCCATTCTCACCTACTATACACCTCTAAGTATACCTAAGACCTTTACAGACCTCCCTAACCACCATGTGCCAGAAACCAAGACCTTTACTGCACACGCCTACCATTTTGTGCCGAAGCGATGTCGAGAAGCTGTAAGGATTTAAAACCACCCTTTTCTAATTATGTCCTCCTGAAGAAAATTTTGACGATGATGATTTTATTGATGAGGACCCCATTTTTCCTTCACCAATTTCCCCATATCTTCTTCCATTACCTACTCAAGTGACCAATATCTCCACCCCCGCAACTCTTTGATCCACCCCCGAGATTCGAGATCAACATGATCAACATTACCACCCGCACCTAGAAAGATAAAGGAAAGGAAAAGGTAACTAGCCCATCAACCAACCCTATACCCAACATACCATCTACACCCATACCCAAATTCACCATTCGATTTCCTGCATATCCTATTTCCGATGGGTTCACGCATCACACAATGTTAAAACAATCGAACCAATCCCCCTCAAAATGTATTTATATGACCTTGTCTAAACCTCCGAGTCACATCATCAAGCACTCATGGAGGTCCTTCAATATATTGAGGTTTTACGAAATGACCCCATGCTCATAGCCTCCATCATTACCCCTCACCACGTAGCCTCTCTCACTAGGTCATCACCTCCCTCTATGCCTCCACCTACTCGCCAAGTAGGCTGGCCTCGGCTTTTCGGATGAAGAGATTGCTCCTTTCTAGTCGACGACCTCGATCCCGCTCTTTTCATCTCCATCTTTATCAATAATATATGCATATGACACGTTATGATCGATGGTGGCACTAGTATTAACATCATCTCCTCCCATGCATACAACCAAATGTGAATACCTTCTAATTACATGCATGGTAACCTGGTTATGTTGCGCTCCTTCAATGATGCCATGACCTCTACCCTAGGTACCGTCGTTCTCCATGTCTGCGTGGGTCCCCACACTGTCCCAGAACTTTTCTATGTCCTAGAAGGGGAGTTCCAATATAATCTATTTCTTTTCTAGGCCTTGGATCTACACCATGGGTTGTGTCCCTTTGACTTTACACCGCTACCTCAAATTTGAACACGAGGGACATATTTACACCATACCTGCCGACCCATCACCTTTCAAGACATGTAACATGCTATACCATCCCAATGATGTGCTTATACCAGTCAAGGTATCTTCCACTATCCTTACTTCACCTTCACCTACAAGCCCATCCACTAAGACTACCACCACCTCTCCCGCATCTAATCATTCTATCCCCACTACCGCCGCAACCTCTACATGCCTAACTCTCCTATTTCCCCATCATCTAGCACATCATCTATTCCTGCTACCCGCATATTGACTACTAACCCCTTAGAAGGTGTTTCTCAATGCCTCACTTTGGGGGAATATCTCCTATACAATATCGACACCTTCCTCACCCCACAAGAGTATGGGAACTGCGTCAACACCCCAATTATGACATCCACATAGGTGAAGTTTTTCCTTATGGCCCTCCCCACCTTCACACTAATCTAACGTATGGGGAATTGATATTTCCACCTATAAACCTGAACCTCCATCCCAAACCCAACCATTTTCATCCGACCTACACTCCCTCACTAACCACTGCTTCACTCACACTTTCCTCCACCAATGCACATGGAAAGGATTTGGCTTTGATTTTACAAACAGGGCCACCATACTATCATTTACTATGCCTCTCATAAACACAATGAGCACAATGACATTGGTTTTGATGCACCACCTTCCGGAAGGCTCTCATCGACCTCATTCAAAATGAAAACCTTCCCCACCTCATTCACCTACATTACCATCTTCCCCATGGAGTCCATAGATCCCTGAATTTATTCCTCCTAAAAAAATTTCGTAAACACCATTTCGCTAGGACCTCTCGACTTATCAATGTGATGGTGAAGGTCCCTCTTCTCTCCCACTCATATATCCCGACATGATTGATGAGGATACACCTTCTATTAATGTTTTTAATGTCGGGATGATGAATCCATTTTCACTTACTTGGGTGCATAGGATTCTTATATTCACCAGTCATTACCTTTTATAACGCAAACCATATTGAACAAATCGACCTTCAAAATCAACATTAACACTCAGGATGACCCACACATTCTAAAGATAGGCCAATCTTTAGACGCTACTAAATAGGAAGCCTTTACCTCTTTCCTTCAGGACCATGGCAACATGTTTTATTATTGTTCCTATGCTGATATGCCCAAGATTGACCCAAAAATCATGGTCTACAATATTGTAACCATTCCTGATGCCAAACCCATCAAACAAAAGCTACGAAAAATACATCCTTTCATTACTTTTTTGGTCAAAGAAGAGATTCAACACCTTCTCTCAGTTTCCTTTATCTTACCCATTGAATATCCCCAATGGATTTTTAACATCATTCCATTCACAAAGGTAATAGGGGGAATCCACATTTGCACGGACTTCTGTGACCTCAACCTAGCTTGTCCCAAAGACAATTTTCCACTTGCGCCGGAATTAACCAACTAGTTGATCTCACCATTGGCCATGAAATGCTATCACTCATGGACGGTTTCTCGGGATACAATCAAATATTACTAGCTCCAGAAGATAAACACAATACTACATTCATCACCCCTGGGAGACTTTATGCATCGACTCATGCCTTTTGGCCTTAAAATGCTAGTGCTACATATCATTGAGTCATGACTTACATCTTCCATGACATCATGCATCACATATTGGAAGATTACATAGATGATCTTCTTGCCAAATCCAAACATCGAACTGAACACCTTCTCATCCTTAAAGTCATCTTTGATCAGCTCATCAAGTATTGTGTTCTTCTTCAACCAAAGAAGTGCATGTTTATGGTACTTTCTTGAAAACTCCTTGATTTCAATGTTTCTTTGCATGGCATCAAAGTCGATCCCACTAAAGTCAAGGCTATTCTGGAAATTCCTTTGCCCACTAGCCTTTGTCAACTTTGAAGCCTACAAGGTAAGTGTAATCTATTCACCTTTTTATCTCTCAACTTTTCAACTTGTTGTCAACCATTTCATCATCTTCTCAAGAAATATGTTTCATTCAAATGGGATGATGAATGTCATAAATCCTTTGAAGCCTTAAAACAATACCTCCTTCAACCACCAAAGTGCTCATTCCTCCTAAGGATGACCAGCCCTTTTACCTATATATTTCCGCCATTGACCATTCTTTAGGTGTCATGCTCGCTCATCACGACGAGCAGCACAGAGAGCAAGCGTTTATTACATAAGCCGTACCCTTTTGGACTACGAAACTAGATATACCCATGCTGAAAAACTCTACCTAGCCTTAGTTTTCATCGCCACCAAACTCGCCATTACCTACTCAACCACAAAACCTTTGTCATTACTAATACTGACCCACTACACTATATGTATGCCAAACCCTATCAACATCAACGTGCCACATAGTGGCTTATGCTTCTTGCCAACCTCGACCTCAAATTCATTCATCAAAAGTCCATCAAGGGCTAGGATATCACTGACCAACCGGCCAATGCACCTATTTCCAAGAATTAACCATCTAAATTTGATTTCCCGGATGAGTATGTAGCTTCCCTCTCCTTAGATGAACCTACTTACCAAATGACCCTCTTCTTTGATGGCTCCAAGTATCATCGTGGGGGTGGGTCTGGTGTTATCCTAATTCCTCTTGATGGTGAGGCTATGACTTTATCTTTCATACTCGATTTTTATTATACAAACAATATTGCTTAATACAAAACACTCGTGTTGGGTCTCCAGGATACTCATGCCTTAGATGTTAATTTAATCAATATCTTTGGTGATTCTCACTGGTCATAAACCAAGTCAAAGGTATATACCAGTGTTGTAATGAGATACTTCAAAAGTATAATCATCACGTAGACATACTTTTGACCACATTTGAACATTACACACTTCAAACCACCCCACATTCTAACAATAAATTTGTTGATACCATGGCATGCTTGGCTTCTCGGATACCTACTTTACATGTTGACTCTAAACTTTTTGTCACAATACAAAGTCTACAATCACCCTATTATTTACCTCATGAGGTATACTTTGTTGAAACTATTTCCGACCCACTTGACCTTTGGTATAAGAAATATGAGAATAGCTTTCCCTTTCCATTCTACCCACTGATATCACTCATAATGGACAATGTGACTTTCTTAAAAGTGTTTACCATTATGTCATCATGGATGGTCTTCTTTACAAGTGTGGCTTCGATGACATTCTATTATGATTCCTTACAAGTTCTAAAATTCCCTACACCATTAAGGAAGTCCATGACGGAATTGGTAGAGGTCACTTTAGTGGTTTAGCTCTCACTAAATGCATTCTTCACCTTGGATATTACTATATAACCCTAAATCGTGTATTTATTGTGACTATGTCAAACATTTTGTGAAATGCCAACAACATGCTAGCCTTCATCACACACCTAGTCATTGCTTATAGGTGACACGAGACCTTTTCCCTTTCTCTCAATGGGGCTTGGATCTTGTTAGAGAGATCAATCCCCATTCTTCACAATGTCATTAATGGATTATAACCATTACTGAATATTATACTAAATGGGTAGAAGTTGTTCCCCCTTTTTAAAAAATCTAAGAAAATATGTGAATTCATCAACCACCACATCATTTGTCACTTTGGTGTTCCTCACCGCCTCATCACTGATAATGGAAAGCAATTCAAAAACAAAACCCTATGCAAAATATGTGACACTTTTGGCATCCAACTCAGTTTCTCATCACCTTATTATCCGCAAACCAATGGGCAAGCTGAATCGACCAATAAAACCTTGAACAAAATTCTTATGAAGGTAGTCAATGATACTGGGAAGGATTGGCCTATGCACATTCATTTAGTCTTGTGGGCGTATCACACTAGTATTTGTACCTCAACTGGTGCTACACCCTTTTCTTTGGTCTACGGTACCAAGGTTGTCTTACCTCTCAAAGTCTAGATTCCATCTCTCCACATCTCACTACAAGACATGCTCAACGATGATGACTTTCGCCAAGATCATTTGGCGCAACTTCAGTTATTATATGAATGTCATATCAATTCTCTTTACCATCTCCAAATCTATCAAAAATGTATCAAACATGCCTATGACAAATGTGTTCACGAACAAACCTTTCAGGTCAGTGACCTTGTCCTGAAGGAAAATCAACATGTAACCAAAGAGGAGAAAAGTAAACAGGGAAAATTTTCTCCTAATTGGCTTGGAACCTATATCATTACCCATGCCTATAGATCATGTGCTTATAATTTGGCTTTAGTCAAAGGTAAACCCAAACACCGAGCCCTCAATGCCTTGCATCTTTGACCATTTTATTGTTGATATGAATCCCTATATCACTTTACGTGGTTGATCGCTCATCCCTTGAGCATTTTTCACCTTCCATATTACCCATTTTGAGGATCCACAACTAAACAAGAATCATGTGATCACCCGTCACATTTCAGATTTGTCTTCAATATGAGTACCATGGCTCTACTCATAGCATGATTCTCATGGATACTTTTGTCTTCTTGTGGTGGAATCCCATGTTTGTTCATCACTCAAAACTACCTCTTTCATATTTACCCTTGGTGTGTTATGGTATTATCTTCAAAACAAGAAACCTACCCTTCCTCTATAGTCTTTTCCATGACTTGAACATCAAAAAAAAGGGATACAACTCCTTGAGTCAAACTTCCAACAAAAGATGAATCCCTCAAAAGGGACATCTCTTCACTCTAATTCCACCACTATAAATAGACTACTCCTTTGAAGGACAGCTATATCAAGTCATTTCACAAATATAATAACAATATCCGGAAGTTTCTCACATCGATTAGCTTCACGAATACCTCAAAAAGATAATATACTCATCCCTTCCCGCATTGATCAATCTATTAAAAATTAAAAAAATGAAAATGAAGAAAATGATGAAATTTTTTTCATGGACTTGCCTATTTTGATTACAGGGTTTCTTGCTAGGTAAACATGTTTCGTACACTAGGCTATGTTGAACCGCCCACTCTCACCTCATTTCCTTTTATCCTAATTTTCTATTTACTCAAGGGACCTACCGCAACCATGACATTTTTTATTATGTGACTATCTTCACCCTTAGAATGGTCCATTATACAACACCGTTAGGGTCTTACGTTCGTGATCCCATCTTGGGTATAGTAGACTCATTACGGTTCTTATAAATTAAGCGGCTCTATTGCCACTTCTTACCATTTACATTCCTCATTTTTATTGATTATCCTATACAGGACCAGATCATCGACATCTATATTTAAAACAAATTAACCATACCTATGACCTAAACTCAATCATGCCTATGACCTACATTCAACCATGCCTAACACCTACCAACCCATTCCTCTACTTTGTTGTAATCTTCCCTAGCTTATGGGAGAACTACATCGGCCTGAGGTCCCTTTTTACCGGGACTATGTAGGCAACACTTTGAGGGCATGGGGCCCTTAGAGGTTAGCTCGGCCACTCTTTACCCTAACCAATTCCCCCTTTCACTTTCCTATTCACATTCTACCCTAGTTAGTTTCCATTTTATATCAATAACTGGAAATTAAACCAAATAAGCATCAATTAATACACATTTTTATTACATCATCAAATCATTCATTTATCATTTTCACATTTCCACTATAGCACATATTTGGAAATTAAAACCATAACTTGTATATACATCACCATTTTCCCCATGTTACCTACAATTTGGACATTACCTCATGCCTAAACCAACCTGACTCAATCATACCTAAACCAACTTGACTCCATCATGCCTATAACCTAACTCAACCATGCCTACACATAACTTGACTCCACCATGCCTATGACCTGACTCAACCATGCCTACCACCTAACTCAACCATGCCTATAACTGAATCCACCATGCCTAAACATAACCTGACTCCATCATGCCTAAACATAACTTGACTCCATCATGCCTATGACCTAACTCCACCATGCCTAAACACACCTATTTTCCATCCATCTATACATAATAATAAAATATTACCAACACAAGTACATCATCAACAAATCATTCATCTTGTAACGTCTTGGTCATGGCCATTACTATGATGAATTCCACTTTTGACATTGCAAACGTTGACATGTGATTTGTCTTAGGAAGGTGTATTCTTTTGATGTTGAAAATCATGTTTACAATGGATAAGTTATTATTGTTCAGAATTCATGCTAGCTATAATTCTATTTACTTGGAAGTGAAACCATTATGCTATGTGAAATATAGGTTGTAAATCTATACTGTTGTTTTCACATTTTCCATATGCTAACAACACACCTTGAATCAATTCCATTGATCCAAGGTATGCTTCGGTTCTTCTTTATTTTCATCTTGTTAATTGACATGTTGAATGAAACATATTATGGAACCGAGTAGTATTTTGTTGTAAATTGTGAAGGACCTAGCTTTAGGTGTCCTTACTTAGCATCATGTTGCAAACTATAAATTTGGACCTCCTTTATTAATGTTTTGTAACACTGATCAGCATGAGGAGATTAAGGATCTGTTATGGGCTAATAAGGAAAATGCCTTAACCTTGGTCAGAATGCATGTTGTTATTTGGATCTGACCCAAACTATAATGTTTCCCTATTGGATTTTTGACCTAAGGTAATAATACTTACCTAGGACCTATTACTAAACTATTATGGTTGATGCCTAAAACTAGGTTGTGGTTTCCTACCTTATATAAATTCTAATCTAAGAGGTGATGACCTAACCTAAGGAGGTATGTTATATGGCTAGGAGTCTTGAACTAACCTAAGATAAATCCTAGTGACCTAAGAACTAAGGTGGAAAAACCTAACCAATGCTAATGTAACCTAAACTATTACTAAGATGAAAAGGGGACCTATGGGTCACTTGGAAAATGGAAGGTTGGTGGCGGTGGTTTCTAAGTTATTAATGTGAATTGATTTCATTCCTTACATCTTAAATTCACCAAGATTGGTGGAGGCATAAGAAGATGGTGGGATGCCTAGTTGGCATCATTGCTAAATTTAAAATGAATGGAGTTTTTGAATTTTGTTTCACCAAATTTGAAGTGGCGGTGGCATAAGGAAAGAGGGGAAATAAAATTCAATGCATTCAATACATTCAATAGCCTTGGGATTAGTGGAGGAAACCACCTAGGAGTTAGGCAGGAGGAATTGGAGAAAGTTGTTGGTCATTTGGATCTTTCTAGTTTTTGCTTTGCATGAGAGTTTAGGTTCTTTGAACCAACAAGCTTGTTTTTTAACCCATTGTAATTGTGGGTATCTTTAGACTATTTCTAAACTTGTGGAAATGTAGAGGAAGTTGGGAGATTTGACTGTTGACATTGGTTGAAAATAAGATATTCTTGAGAAGCTCAACCAGAGATCTTTTGTAAATCAACAAGAAATTTTATCAGGCATGATAGGCTCTTCTTGTTAAATAGTTCTACTTTTTATTAAGTGTCTTCATTAAAATAACTCTACTCTTAGAAATGAATGGTTTTGTAGAAATTCCTTGGTGTATTTTTTTTGTGATCTTTTGCTTGAGTTTGTTGTTTGGAAAAGATTCAAAATGGGTATTTTTCTTGATGCATGTTGAGTAAATCATGTTTATTTATTTGAAACTAGAAGGTTGCTTAAGTCGTGTGGACTTCTGATCTCCTGTGCTAAAATGGTTTAAGGAAAAATAATGATTGGTTTAAAATTTGATCGGGAATATCTTCCTTTGTTAGGAGAAGGTAAGAAAAATTGATGTTTTAGTTAAAATCTGAAGTGGCTTCGAATTTTATCACTGTTGTTAAGTTATGTTGAAATGGGTCTTGATTCATTGTTTTCTTGTGGATTAAAACTTTTTTAAAGCAATAGTGATATGTTGACACCTTATGAGCTTAATACATTTTGAATTTGTGAACTTTTTGGAACTGTTAAGAAAGAATTTCATTCAGTTTTGTTCTTCCTTGCTCGAAATCTGGTAAATTACAATTTAACTTCTTCTCTTGGGACTATGCAAGGATATTGATGTTTCTCTCTCTCCTCCATGTATGAATTAGTTTGTGAATAACCTTTTGATTTACATTTGTAGAAGTTGTTGAAAGAATGGATTAGTTTAGTTTTAGTTAATTGAAGTATATGAGTTAGAAGGGTTTGATTTTACTCTTCTCCTTCTTTTGGGTTCGATTTTGAGAACCGACTTGGGGTTGAACCTCCCTTTAAATTTCCTTCATCTTGTTTGAATCTGGGATGGATCCCTTTCTTTCTTACGTATGGATTATTTCCTTGGTTCTTGTTAAGTGGCTGCATGGTTGGCTTGGCTATAGCTTGTATTCATTTTTCTTGAGCACATAGGAATACCTTGTAGGTTTCTCTCTGTTTGGGAAATGAGGAAATGTCTGGAATGAGGAACTTTCACTAAAATGAAAGTAAGGAATTAGTTTTTGAGCTTGTTTCTTTGTAAAATTGTATCAATTTTGTAATGTTGTGACTATTCTCTTTATTTGACAAGAAGCCCTCTCTTCGACCCTACCTTTCTTGATTCAGTTGTTTATCTTATATCGATTCAATTTTGACTATGTTGTTAGTGTGGAAGTGGTTGTTGAATTTGGATGCTGTTAGGTAAGGATCATTCCGGTCTTCTTAGGATGTCGACTGTGTTTAACCTTTTAATAAATGGATTATTGGGATCTTCTCTCTATTTTTGAGCTAGGTATGCATCGCTATTTTTCTTCAAAATGTAAAAAGGATTTATATTCGGTTATTTCTCTTCTCTGAATTGTTGAATGCCATGTTGTTCATTGAAAACTAAAGGATGAATTAATTTATTTGTTTCCTTTCCTCTATATTAACCATGTTGAGGTTAAATGGGTAATTAGGCGAGATCATGCACTTCTTATTCCCTTGAATTGATAAATTAGAATTGGATTGATATTGATTAACTTTTGGAAAGAAGGGAATTCTTGTGTAGAATATTATTGGTTCATCCTAAATTCCATCCTTTTTGATAGAATGAATTTGGCTTCTGATATTGTATGAAGAGTTATGTTAGTGTTGTGGATTATGATTAATTACATCTTTAAAATAGTTCAGTTCTGAGAACTATAGGGTTGGTACCCTTCTTCAATGCTTGTTTGAATCAAGAATGAATTAGATGCATGTTTAGTATGAGTCTGATAAGTAATTGAGATGTATTATCACTTATCTGTTGTAAATCTTCTTATGAAATTATTGGTTGAAGAGTGCTACTTTGATCATGATCCTTACATAATGTATTATGGATTGTTCATTTTGACCTTCCTGTTAGGATCCTTATTCCTTTATGAGATATCTATCTGAATTGCTTAATGTTTCATAAAAGCAGAGTTATTTTTATGAGATAGTTAGTTGAAAGCACATCATTTTAATGTTTAGTGCTTATCATGCTCAGTTCGATGAACTGACCCATGCTAGCAATTTTTGTAGATGGATTTCGTAAGTGACAAAAGAAGACAAGTTATTTTATGATGCCTCTTGTGTTTACCTAAAGGCTGCATCTTTTATGAGGAATTATTATTCTTATTATAATATAATTGAAAAAGGGAAAAATGTATTCTTGTTTGAGTTTATCAATGTTGATTGGCAGGAATGAAGTCTGAAATGTTTAGAATTGTAAAATGTATAATTTACTTGAGGAATGGGAAAAAAGATTGATTGTTATTTGTATTTGATGTATTATTCACTTTGGGTTTACTGTAAAGGAAATTTTGTAAACTTGTCATTATTCTCTCGTGAACCTATCTATTTTGAATCATTTCAGTTGAACTCAAATGAAACTGATAGGAAGGAATTGATACTTTATTCCTTTATCAAATGCAACTTCTAAGTTGGCACGAATAGATGGAAACATAACTAGGTCATGATGGTTTACTAGATGACGTAAATAAAAGAGAAATCTATTTATAACTCTTGTATAAAGTAAATGGCAGCAATGAACCCTAAAAGAATATAAAGATAAAAGAAAGGTAATCATTCTAAGGGGATAAGCATTTTGTTAATACCTTTTGAGAAAACATACTCCCTCTAGTTAAATCAAATCAGAATATGGAAACCAAAATGAAATAAATACATACGTAATGAATAGACTTCATCTTAATGAAGTCTATTAACAAGGAACCAGAATCTAAAATTAATCATGCTTAAACTTGGTTAAGCAAAGTAAGATAATCTTACCATGGTATATTGATTATGTTTATGAGCTTGAATCTTATGATAAGATACCGTGGAATGAAATACAAACCTTCAAGAAGAGGGATTGATTGCATATTTATCTACATGGTAACTATCAATCATTATGGTTAGCAACCTTAATGAACAAAGAAATTAAGGATTCAATAGGGTTGCTGAAATTAAATCTTAATTAAGAAGATAAGTAAGTGTTTAACTTCTTAACTGGATATGTACTTCTAGATGAGGTGATTTCATAGGATGTTGGTACACACCAACTGTAGTACTGTGACATCATGAAGACCGGGGTCTTCATAATGGCACAGTGTTGCAGCTGACACGTCACAACACCCTTCCGAATTGGATCATCTAGATCTACATAAACTTGGACTTGACCTTAGTTTTACCTTAGGTTAGGTTAGGGACATGCCTTCGTATAGGGGAAACTCACGATGACTAAAGGTAACTAGACACATGTAATCAACTTGGGTCGATTGAGTATGTCTATGTACCCTTAGTCACCGCGAGTGATGCTCTATACCTTTCTATGTTGCTAATCTGGGTTATGGTAAGCCTTGGACAAGAGGAATGACAGGAGTTAGTGAAGACCATTCTAGATAACAAATGAAGTGGGGTGAAGGATGTATTCTATTGACATGAGTATGCCATCTAGGAATATGATCATGCAAAGCATGTGAAAATCTTTGGCCAAAGTATCACAAGTCTTGGTTGCGTTGTCCTATATCACCTAGTTTAAGAAGTAGGATTTCAGATGAATATTGGTAACAAATATTTAGATAGGCCTCTTAAATGGAACACTTAAATACCCCAAAAGGGTAAGATAACCAAGTATACTTAGTATACAATACATTGAGTCAACATGAAGGATTGGTAAGAAACCGAGTCATGAAATGAGAGTCGATGAAAGAAATGAGAGAAATGAGAGATCGGTAGTTCATCGAGTCATTACAACTACATATGGTTATTTATTATGAGATTGATTGGCATGGAATGTGTGTTCTAAATCATGATCATTTAGAATAGAGAACATTATTTAAAAACTTGAAACGTGTGTTCTAAATTATGATAATTTAGAACAGAACACTATTCAAAAAAAAAAAATTCCCTTGTTTCTAAAGCTTTAAAATGGGAATGTTACATCTTGGTATCAGAGTTGAAGGTTGCAGCTCTCAGACCTATTGTGTCCATAATATGATAAAAATTTAAATTTTATTGTAGATAGAAAATGGTTAGAATAAGAGGAAATGCTATAAACAACCCGCCACCAGGTGGAGAAGCAACTACTACCCAAAAACTTGATGAGATCCTTGTTGCCCTGTTGGACACGAGGGATCATCTAGCTATATTGGAATAGAAAGTAATGGGAAATGAGGAGGAGGAAGAAGATGTTGATAATGACAATCAGCCACCTCTGTGGACAACACCAATGGGGGAAATCAGGTGTTGATAATAGTAATGTAAACATACCTAATCAGCCTGAAAATAAAAAGGAAAGATTAGCAGCAGAACTCACCAATGATATAAAAAGAATAATTCCTCCTAAGTTTGATGGAACTACACTTGGGGATGGGGCTAAGAACTGGATCAATGAAATGGAGAAGTACTTTTCTATAAGAAACTTCTCTGAGGAAACAAAAGTAATATGGGGAGCGTATCAACTTTCTCATGAGGCATCTTCATGGTGGGATAGCCGTAAGGATGAGTTGAATATGTTGAAGTAGACATAACTTGGGATCAATTTAAAAGTTACTTTAGGAAAATATGGTGGCTTCCTCAAATTTTCTATGATAAAAAAATGACTGAATTTCAGAACTTATCTCAAGAAAAATTAACTATGACAGAGTATTGGGAAAGTGTTTACTAAACTCCTTAAGTATGCCTAATATGTGACGAGAAGTTTAGGATAAGGAAATTTATTATGGGATTAAATCCCATTATAGGTGGTGAGGTGGATGTTCACAGCCCAACCACTATGGAAGGGGTTGTAAAAAATCCATAAGGCAAGAACAAAAATTAAGAGCAATCTTTGATCATAGAGAGGAAATTATAAAGAAGGTTCCAAACTCTTCTTCATCTCTTGCACCTAAAAAGGGACCTTGGAAGAGGTTTGGTATGAAAAAAAAATTTTTCCTTGATAATAATAAGAGAAAATCAATAAACAAACATGTTGCTAGTATATGGAATAACTTTTTCAAGAACAATAATAATGGACAAAAGTCCTATGGAATCCAGAATGATAACTTCAAGGATGGAAATAAATTTGAGCCTAGGAAGGGGCCTATTGGAGGTTGTTTTAATTGTGGCAAGGATCATTACGTGAGTCATTTTCCTTTGAAGAAGGATGACCGCAATCAACAACATAGGATACATGTTGTGGTAGCTGACAAACAAGCTGAAAAGCAAGTCACACCCATAGAAGTTCCAAGTAAGTTATTCGATATACCTATGACTATACTTTTTGATATTGGAGCTACTGAATGTTTTAGCTCCATTAAGTTAGCTTCAAAATAAAAAATAAAAGATGAGAAAATGGATAAATTATTGATTGTGCATTATGGAAATAATCCTACTCATACGGTTAGTATGTGTCTTTTTGGAGTAGTCCTAGAATTGCCTAGTTTTTCCACAGAAGTTGACCTTTTTTTATGATCCTTTAGGGTCTTATGACATAATCATAGGTGTTAACTGGCTAGGTGAGCATAAAGCAAAGGTTGATTGTTTTGAAAAATATATTAGTTGTTTAGATGATCTGCAGAAAACAATAGTCATTCAGGGTGTAAAACATGATATTTCAGTTAGGAAGTTGTCAGCAATGCAACTTAAAAAGGCCAAAACAAAGGTTGTACCTTGTATGCAGTAAAGATTTCTGAAACTATAGAAGAAGGTAATGATTTTATGGAAAAATATCCTTTGTTACGAAATTTCAGAGATGTATTTCCGGAAGAGTTACTGGGTCTTCCACCCAAATGGGAGTTTGAATTCACAATAGAGATCAAACCAAGAACCGAGCCTATATCCAAGGCACCTTATAGAATGACTACCATTGAATTGGTAGAGCTTAATGCTTAGTTATAAGAACTTTTGTCAAAAGGATTGATAAGACTGAGTGTCTCACCTTGGGGAGCACTGGTAATTTTTGTGAAAAAGAAGGATGACACACTTAGATTGTGTATTGATTATAGAATGTTGAAAAAGGAAACTATTAAGAACCGATAACCGCTTCCTAGAATTGATGATCTGTTTGATCAGATGCATGGAGAATCGGTGTATTCTAAAATAGATCTTCGATCGGGATATCATCAGTTGAGAATAAAGGATGAAGACATACATAAAACAACTTTTAGAACAAGGTATGGGCATTACAAATTCATAGTTTTACCTTTTGGGTTGACAAATGCACCTTCCACTTTTATGAATTTTATGAATAATATTTTTCAAGAATACTTGGACAAGTTTGTGCTTGTATTCTTGGATGATATTCTCATATACTCTAAAATCATTGAAGAACATCATGAGCATTTGAAGATAGTCTTGGAAATCTTAAGAAAGATAAAGTTGTATGGTAAGTTGTCTAAATGTTCCTTCTATGACATGGAAGTACACTATTTGGGACATGTAATAAGAAAGAATGGAATAGTTATAGATCCTTCAAAGATCATAGCTATAACTGAGTGGCCTGCACCCAAGAATGTGCATGAAGTTAGAAGCTTCATGGGTCTTGCTTGGTTACTATAGAAATTTTGTTAAATACTTTTCTAAGATTGTTACACCAATAACTTCATTACAAAAGAAAGATAAGAAATTTGTTTGGAATGACAAATGCAAATCTGATTTTAAGATTCTAAAGGATCAATTAACTACAGCACCTATTCGACTATACCTGATCCAAATGGGGACTTTATTGTTGTAACAAATGCATCTAGAGAGGGCCTCAGAGGTATTTTATTACAGGATGACCATGTCATAGCTTATGAAAGTAGAAAACTCAAGTTACATGAATGAAATTATGCTCCACATGACCTAGAGCTTGCTGCCATTGTTCATGCCCTTCAAATATGGAAGCATTATCTTCTCGGTAGGCATTTTGAACTAAAAAATGACCATATTGGGTTGAAGTATATTTTCACTCAGCCAAACCTGAATGCAAGACAACGAATCATGGTTAGAATTTCTATCTCAGTATGATTTTGATATAAGCTATATTAAAGGCAAGGAAAATAGAGTAGTTGATGCTCTAAGTCATAGGAAGCACATTTCTGCTCTTATAACATTAAGAACTCAGTTTAAAGACGAGGTGAAAAGTGTCATGGAATCTAATTCTTATTTTCAGCAAGTAAGGACAACACTTGCTGCAAATCCAAATGATGCGAGATATAAAGGTTTTCATTTCGAAAATGAAGGAATTTTTACGGTTTGAAAATAGGGTATACATACCTTTGGCAAATGATTTAAGAAAGAAATTATTAGTTGAATTTCACAACTCACCTTTTTCTAGACACCCTGGCATTACAAAGATGTTGGCTGATATAAAACAACAATATTTCTGGAAAGGGATGAAAAAGGATGTGATGGAAATTGTGACACATTGTTTAGAATGTCAACAAGTTAAAGCGGAACATATGCATCCAGCCGGTTTACTGTACCCTCACAACATTCCACAATACAAATGGCAAGTGATAACCATGGATTTTGTTCAAGGGTTTCCTATGTCAAAGAATAAACATGATGTTATTCTGGTAGTTGTTGATAAACTAACAAAGGTAGCACACTTTATTGTTGGTAATCTAAAGGATGATTCACCTGTGTTAGCAAGAAGATTTTTCATGAGATTTTTAGGTTACATGGAATACTTGAATTAATCATATCAGATAGAGATCTGAGAATGACATCAAGATTTTGGAAAACACTTAATGCAACTCTAGGAACTAAACTAAATTTCAGTTCTATGTATCACCCGAAAACGGGGATGGAGATTGAAAGAGTTAATCAAGTTTTAGAGGATATGTAAAGAATTTATTACATAGATCAGCAAAGTATAAATGGGAGGAGTACCTTCCATTAGTTGATTTTGCTTATAATAACACTTATCACACCTCTCTAAAAAAGCAACTTTCGAATCACTATACGGAAGGAAATGCAGAACCCTGTTAGTTGGGGAATCATTGAAGATAGAGAGGTGATAGGACCTGAAATCCTTAAAATGGAACAAGTAGTTAAAATGATTCGTGAATGCTTGAAGGAAGCTGCGTAGATAGGCAAAAGAGTTATGCTAACTTAAGGTGGGTTGATAGGAAATTTGAATTGGGTGATAAAGTATTTCTTCGGGTTAAGCCGAAAAAGAGTTCTATAACTTTTGACAAGGCTGCCAAGTTATCACCTCATTATGTGGGACCCTTTGAAATAGTTGAAGTAATCAACCCTGTAGCTTATTTTTAGCTTTACTTCCTAATTTATCATGAATGCATGATTTTTTCCATATTTATTTTCTTAAGAAATACGTTTCATATTTATCACATGTGTTGAATTAGAATTCTTTATAGGTCCAAGACCGGGGAATAATTGTGGTTAAGCCCATTCAAGTGCTCTTGAAACTCACCTAAGATATTGCACTTAAGAAATCTTGAAATAAGTCAATGTAAGGTCTAGTGGGACAATTTTAATGAAGAAAGTGCAACCTAGGAAAATCTTGAAGATATGAGATCTGCTTTTCCATACTTGTTTGATCTGAATTGATTCTAAAAATTGATAAAATCTGAAAATTTTAATTCATATTTTGATGTTAAATCTGCCAAACTTGGGCAGTTACTGAACAATTTGACAACTATTTTAAATACTGTTTTGAAAACTTGAATTTTTCAAATTTAGTTCTGTTATGAACATATGAATGGAAGGACAATAATTAAATTTTGTCCTAAAAATTTAATGGTTTGATTAAGTTAATCATCGGGATGATGATTCTTTTAAGGAGGAAGGTATGTAACGTCTTGGTCATGACCGTTACTATGATGACTTCCACTTTTGACATTGCAAACGTTGACATGTGATTTGTCTTAGGAAGGTGTATTATTTTGACGTTGAAAATCATGTTTGCAATGGATAAGTTATTATTGTTCAGAATTCATGCTAGTTGTAATTTTGTTTACTTGGAAGCAAAACCATTATGCTATGTGAAATATAGGTTGTAAATATATATTGTTGTTTTCACATTTTCCATATGCTAATAACACACCTTGAATCAATTCCATTGATCCAAGGTATGCTTTCCATTCTTCTTTATTTTCATCTTGTTAATTGACATGTTGAATGAAATATATTATGGAACCGAGCAAGTATTTTGTTGTAAATTGTGAAGGACCTAGCTTCAGGTGTCCTTACTTGGAATCATGTTGTAAACTATAAATTTGGACCTCTTTATTAATATTTTATAATGTTGATCAGCGTGAGGAGATTAAGGATTTGTTGTGGGCTAATAAGGAAAATTCCTTAACCTTGGTCAGAATGTGTGTTGTTAGTTAGATCTGACCAAAACTATAATGTTGCCCTATTGGATTTTTGACCTAAGGTAATAATACTTACCTAGGATCTATTACTAAACTATTATGGTTGATTCCTAAAACTAGGTTGTGGTTTCCTACCTTATATAAATTATAATCTAAGAGGTGATGACCTAACTTAAGGAGGTATGTTCTATGGCTAGGAGTCTTAAACTAACCTAAGATAAATCCTAGTGACCTAAGAGCTAAGGTGGAAAAACCTAACCAATGATAATGTAACTTTTAGGGTAAAATCAAAGCACCCCTAAATTAGTTATGGATCTACTTTTCTAAGGCAATGTCATTTGGTGTGATTGCACAACATTGAGCTTTCCTAAACTGTGGGACCTTTGCAAATGGGGAAAGCTCTAGAGAGAAGGCTGGTTCCTCTTCCTAAACTACCTACCACAAGCTATTCTAACAGGAAAGCTAATCTAATCCTAATCTAACTTCCAAGGAGATAGGGAGAAAAACAAAAATACAAAAATAGATCCTACACTAAAATGTTGATACACTAGAGAAGTAAAGTGTTGATCATCTATCAAAACTGCCATGGAACAAGAAGAGGTGAGTAATGGAAGGGATGGAAAAATGCATCATAGATCAAAGATGGATTTTACACAAAAATGTTCCAAAATCCATGAACACAATCTCCAAAATCTACATGATGAACATCCAAGCATGCAAAAATACTGCGATGAAGAGAGGCAAGAAGAAAACAACCAAAAACAAGAAAGGATGGACAAATGCATCACAAAACATATTTTTATTGATTCCAGAAGTTTGCATAGAATCATCATTTCACAGGTAAGAGACAAAAAATGCCATTGCATAGTAGGGGAGGAGGTTCAAACTCCATTTTGACCTTGGGGAATAAAAGAAGGGAGAGGTAGAGAAAAATGATGAACAAATTTTTACAAATGAGCCAAAACCGCTTTTATCACTCAAACAAAATGAAGGAAATGAGAAAACAAGGGAAAATTTGATTTGGAACTTCAACCACCAACAAGATCCATTTAATTGGCCTAAAAATGATGGGTTTCATGAAAAATCCCATACTTTGAAGTACATTTCTTCATGAGAATGAGAAAGAGGCCCATAATTCATTAATTTTGGTTGTTGGGGTTGTTTTCTACAACTTTTCCATTCCATAGACATTTTCTCAATTTTTCCTACCAAAATTTATCAAAATTTGAAATTGAAGGGTCCATTGTGTGGAGAATTTCAAAAATTTCCACTAACACCAAAATCATGAAAATCGAGCTAAGAAAAAGATATGCCCCTTTGAGGATTTAGGGATTTAAAAAATGGTGAAATTAGGGAAAAAAATCGGTTCACGGGCTGAAATTTGAAAATTTTCCCTCTTTTTTAAAATTGGGAAAATTGAAAAAAACCTCAATGACCTGCTCCTCCGATGACACGTGACACCCTTTTTGATTGAATTTTTAACAACATTTTTTCCCCTTTCACGAGAATGGGAAATTTTCCCAAAATTATCGACGGTTTGATTAATTTAATCATTGACATGGACACATGGCACCTTCGATTATGTGGGGATGTGGTTCAACTTTTCACCTTGCTCCTTTCACCACTTTGGAAAAATTTCCAAAATACTCCTAAATCCTTGACATTGAAAATCACATTTGACATGTGGCATCATTTCATTTCTTCATGCGGGGATGCACTTCTGATTTTCTTCTTTTTATAAAACTTTGATAAAAAAGTCAAAAACTTAGAAGTCCTTCCGCCCCCATAGCTCCCACCCTAATACGTGGTGCATCCCGACTATTGTGGCAGGCCTCAAATAATATATTTTCTTCTGTGGGATTTCGGGCTAAGCTTTTCCTTTGAGATTATTAGCCAAAATGCTAAGTGCCAAAATTTTCCCCGCTGCTCCGCTTTGGCAAATTTTCCCTCCAAACTCCGCCGAGCCATAACTTGAAAAATACGAGTTAGGAGGACTTATTTACCTTTCTAGAAAGGGGAAGAAAAATCTTATCTGATGAAGCCATTTTTAGAATATTTTGAGTGCTTCCAATGTTTGAAAATTAAAGGTTGAATCACAAGGAAGGAAAGAATGAAGGAAAGTTAGCCAAAATAAGTAGGGGGCTCCTTTTGGATAACAGTAACCTAAACTATTACTAAGATGAAAAGGGGACCTATGGGTCACTTGGAAAATGGAAGGTTGGTGGCGGTGGTTTATAAGTTATTAATGTGAATTGATGTCATTCCTTACATCTTAAATTCACTAAGTTTGGTGGAGGCATACAAAGATGCTGGGATGCATAGATGATATCATTGCTAAGTTTAAAACGAAAAAGAGTTCTTTAATTTTGTTTCACCAAATTTGAAGTAGAGGTGGTGAAAGGAAAGAGGTGGAAATAACATTCAATGCATTAAATTCATTCAATAGCCTTGATATTAGTGGAGGAAACAACTTAGGATTTAGGGAGGAATTGGAGAAAGTTTTTGGTCATTTGGATCTTTTTGGTTTTTCTCTGCATGAGAGTTTAGGTTCTTCGAACCAGCAAGCTTGTTTTTCGACCCATTGTAATCATGGGTATCTTCAGACTATTTTTGAACTTGTGGAAATGTAGAGGAAGTTGGGAGATTTGACTATTGATGTTGGTTGAAAAGAAGAGATTCTTGAGAAGCTCGGCCAGAGATCTTCTGCAAATCAACAAGAAATTTTATTAGGCATGATAGGCTCTTCTTGTTAAATAGTTCTACTTTTTATTAAGTATCTTCATTAAAATAACTCTTCTCTTAGAAACGAATGGTTTTGTAGAAATGCCTTGGTGTATTTTTTCTACAATCTTTTCTTGAGTTTGTTGTTTGTAAACAATTCAAAATGGGTATTTTTCTTGATGCATGTTGAGTAAATCATGTTATTTATTTGAAACTGGAAGGTTACTTAAGTCATGTGGACTTCTGATCTCATGTGCTAAAATGGTTTAAGGAAAAATAATGATTGGTTAAATTTTTTTCAGGAATATCTTCCTTTGTTAGGAAAAGGTAAGAAATATTGATGTTTCAGTTAAAATTTGAAGTGGCTTCAAATTTTATCACTGCTGTTAAGTTATATTGAAATGGGTCTTCGGATTCGTTGTTTTCTTGTGGATTAAAACTTGTTTTAAAGCAACGGTGATATGTTGAAACCTTCTAAGCTTAACACATTTTGAATTTGTGAAATTTTTGGAACTGTTAAGAAAGGATTTCGTTTGGTTTTGTTCTTCCTTTCTCAAAATATGGTAAATTACGATTTAACTTCTTCTCTTGGGACTGTGTGAGGATATTGATGTTTCTCTCTCTCCTCCATGTATGAATTGGTTTGTGAATAATATTTTGATTTACATCTATAGAAGTTGTTGAAAGAATGGATTAGTTCTATTTTAGTTAATTGAAGTATATGAGTTAGAAGGGTTTGATTTTACTCTTCTCCTTCTTTTGGGTTCGATTTTGAGAACCGACTTGGGGTTGAACCTCCCTTTGAATTGCCTTCATCTTGTTCAAATATGGGATGGAGCCCTTTCTTTCTTATGTATGGACTATTTCCTTGATTCCTGTTAAGTGGGTACATGGTTGGCTTGGTTGTAGCTTGTATTCATTTTTCTTGAGCACATAGGAATACCTTGTAGGTTTCTCTCTATTTGGGAAATGAGGAAACGTCTGGACCGAGACAATTTCACTGAAATGAAGCTAAGGAATTAGTTGTTGAGCTTGTTGCTTTGAAAAATTGTATCAATTTTGTGTTGTTGTGACTATTCTCTTTATTTGACGAGAAGCCCTCTCTTCGACCCTACCTTTCTTGATTCAGTTGTTTATCTTATATCGATTTAATTTCAAATATGTTGTTTGTGTGGTAGTGTTTGTTGAATTTGGATGTTGTTAGGGAAGGATTAGTCTAATCTTCTTGGGATGTCAAATGTGTTTAACCTTTTAATAAGATGGATTATTGGGATCTTCTCTCTATTTTTGAGCTAGGTATGCATCACTATTTTTCTTCAAAATGTAAAAGGATTTACATTTGGTTCTTTCTCTTCTCTAAATTATTGAATGCCATGTTGTTCATTGAACATTGAAGGATGACTTAAGTTGTTTACTTTTCAACTATTTGTTGCCTTTCCTCTGTATTAACCATGTTGAGGTGAATGGGTAATTAGGTGGGATCTTGCACTTCTTATTCCCTTGAATCAATAAATTGGAATTGGATTGATATTGATTCAATGTTGGAAAGAAGGGAATTCTTGTGTAGAATATTATTGGTTCATCCTAAATTCCATCCTTTTTGATAAAATGAATTTGGCTTCTGATATTACATGAAGAGTTATGTTAGTGTTGTGGATTATGATTAATTGCTTCTTTAAAATAGTTCAGTTTTGAGAACTGTAGGGTTGGTACCCTTCTTTAACACTTGTTTGAATCAAGAATGAATTACATGCATCTATAGTATGAGTCCGATAAGTAATTGAGATGTATTATCACTTATATGTTGTAATCCTTCTTGTGAAATTACTTGGTTGAAGAGTGTTGCTTTGATCATGATCCTTACATAATGTATTGTGGATTGCTCATTTTGACCTTCTTGTTAGGATCCTTATTCCTTTATGAGATATCTATCTAAATTGCTTAATGTTTCATAAAAGTAGAGTTATTTTTATGAGACAGTTAGTTGAAAGCACATCGTTTTAATGTTTAGTGCTTATCATGCTCAGTTTGATGAACTGACCCATGCTAGCAATTTTTGCAGATGGATTCCATAAGTGATAAAAGAAGACAAGTTATTTTATGATGCCTCTTGTGTTTACCTAAAGGATGCATCTTTTATGAGGAATTATTATTCTTATTGTAATATAATTGAAAAAGGGAAAAGTTGTATTCTTGTTTGAGTTTATCAATGCTGATTGGTAGGAATGAAGTCTGAAATGTTTAGACTTGTAAAATGTATAATTTACTTGAGGAATGGGAAAAAGGATTGATTGTTATTTGTATTTGATGTATTATTCACTTTGGGTTTACTGTAAAGGAAATTTTGTAAACTTGTCATTATTCTCTCGTGAACCTATCTATTTTGAATCATTTCAGTTGAACTCAAATAAAATTATAGGAAGGGAATTGATATTTTATTCCTTTATCGAATGCAACTTCTAAGTTGGCATGAATAGATGGAAACATAACTAGGTCATGATGGTTTACTAGATGATGTAAATAAAAGAGAAATCTATTTATAACTCTTGTATAAAGTAAAAGGCAAGCAATGAACCCTAAAAGTATATAAAGATAAAATAAAGGTAATCATTCTAAGGAGATAAGCATTTCTTTAATACCTTTTGAGAAAACATACTCCCTCTAGTTAAATTAAATCATGATATGGCAACCGAAAAGAAATAAATACATACATAATGAATAGATTTTATCTTAATGAAGTCTATTAACAAGGAACCAGAATCTAAAATTAATCATGCTTAAAATTGGTTAAGCAAAGTAAGATAATCTTACCGTAGTATACTAATTCTATTTATGAGCTTGAATCTTATGATAGGATACCATGATTTGAAATAAAACCTTTGGGAAGAGGGATTAATTGCATATTTATCTGCATGGTAACTATCAATCATTATGGTTAACAACCTTAATGAACAATGAATTTAAGGATTCAGTAGGGTTGCTGAAATTAAATCTTAATTAAGAAGGTAAGTGTTTAACTTCTTAACTGGATATGTACTTCTAGATGAGGTGATTCCATAGGATGTTGGTACACGCCAATTGCAGTACTGTGACATCATGAAGACCGGGGTCTTCATAATGGCACAATTTTGTTGACATGTCACAACACCCTTCTAAATTAGATCATCTAGATCTACATAAACTTGGACTTGACCTTAGTTTTACCTTAGGTCAGGTTAGGGACATGCCTTCGTATAGGGGAAAATCACAATGACTAAAGGTAACTAGACACACACAATTGACTTGGGTCGATTGAGTATGTCTATGTACCCTTAGTCACCACGAGTGATGCTCTATACCTTTCTATGTTACTAATATGGGTTATGGTAAGACTTAGACAAGAGAAATGACAAGAGTTAGAGAAGAACATTCTAGATAGAAGATGAAGTCGAGGTGAAGGATGTATTTTGTTGACGATTATGCCATCTAGGAATATGATCATGTAAAGCATTTGAAAATATTTGGCCAAAGTATCGCAAGTTGCTAGTTGCGTTGCGTTGTCCTATATCACCTAGTTTAAGAAGCGGGATTTCAAATGAATATTGGAAACAACTATTCAAATAGGCATCTTAAACGGAACACTTCAATACCGAAAAGGGTAAAAGAACCAATTATAATTAGTATACAATACATTGAATCAACATGAAATATCCGTAAGAAACCGAGTCATGAAATGGGAGATCGGTAGTTCATCGAGTCATTACAACTCGCATATGGTTATCTGTTATGAGATTGATTTGCATGGAATGGGTGTTCTAAATCATGATCATTTAGAATAGAGAACATTATTTAAAAAATTGAAATGTGTTCTAAATTATGATAATTTAGAATAGAGAACATTATTCAAAAAAAAAATTCTTGTTTCTAAATCTTTAAAATTGGAATGTTACACATCTCATCATACAAATCTATGTATCCATACAATATAAAACAATACCAAATAATTTGCATCTCTTAAAAACCTCTCATATACAGCTTCACCATCTTTGGAATGCAGGCCGATATATGATCAAAATAAAAACTCTCATATACAACCTCGCCATATTTGACACACAGCCGCTATATGATCCAAACTCTCAAAACTCTTGTATACATCCTCAATCTCTTCGGCACGCATTCCGGTATATATAAAAAATAAAAAAATACGTAAAATAGGAGGTACATATGGATATCAGGCATCACCCCACCGGATATCCTCCATATCTATCTCACATGTCTCCTCCTCCTCCTTCGCTACCATACGGCGTCCCGCTAACATCTCACCATGCACCATTGGTCCTAGCCTCGATATCTACTAGTACCTCTCACCGGGGCTATTCTCCATGAACTGGTAGCCTCACCCTAACCCTATATCAGGGCTCGATGGCCCCCTGTGCTCTCCACATTATGGGTGCGTAATATGGTCCTCTCACTCGAGGCCTGTTGCCCTCTCTACTCTTCATAGGATATGAAATCTATCCCTGCGGCCATCAAAATATCATGATAATACCTCACCTCACCTAGGGAATCCATCAAATTGGCTATAGGTACTATCTGCGGTGGTGCCATTAGCCTTTGACCTTGTACATGTCCTGTGGGACCCGCCCGCCCCGCCTCGTAAAGTGGGACCCTGCCCCTGAGCCTGAGATGGTACCATCAAACTCTACCCTCGTGCCTATACCTGGGCTCGGAGGGGCACAACTTGTGCCTTTGCAGGTGGGCAACTCCACCTGTAGGAGGCTACTTGTATCTCATCTCCAACTCCACCTTGTGCGGGTACTTCCCCGTGCTACCTTGGCCTATAGGATGCCCACCTGTGCCTATAAAGTGTCCACCTATGCCTTTGACCTTATCAACTCTCCCTACACTATCCTCGATTGTGTAATTAGGATAGCCACCTGCCCCTATAAAGCATCCCTATAAACAATGATGGTGGCTAAATCTGGGTTGTCCCGACCTTGGTGGTACTGCTTTCGTAAATGTACGACCCACCATTATGTTTATCTATCAGTAACCTTGACATCATCAATATGTCGGTCTATCACCTACTCCTCCTACCCTGTCACAAGACTGTCGGTTGTGGTAGAGGCAGAGGCCTCTCCACATCATCCCTCCTATATTGTGGGAAGGGTGGGGGTATATCTTGAGGCAGCCCAAACTACCATCTGACCCTATCTACGGGTATCATCTCATGCTCTCCAACACAACACCCCTCTATCCATCGAAATAGCTATAGTCCATCTAGCTCATTGGCCATCTACCTATATGATGGAAAACCCACATATGGCCTCCAAATGATGTCCATGCTAGAAAAACCCTCTAGTAAACATGTAATAGGCTACATCGTGAGTCACTCGGCCACTCAAGGTTTCTAATAACAAGTACCTATTGCTTGTAACCCATTACACAAATCCCAGCTTGAATGCATCAATTCAGGGCATGCCTATTGGATGCACACATATAATGTGCTCCTATGCCCAACAATGTAGTAAGAAAGTGCAACACATGCTGAACCTCCATAGCCACCCATAAGCCCATAGCTCTCTATACAACTGCACCAGGAATGCGAGTGCCCATGCAAAACAAGTCCTGTCCTCCACCATATCATGCAACCCCCATCAATGATCATGGAAATCTCCCACCCTCTACATCTGGTAGTGTAAAACAATAGACTACCTCCATCAGCAACACTACTAGCCTCATCTCCTCTGGATGGGCCTAGTACATATCTTCGTAGCTCATACTAGTGCTATGGAACCTCAACTGCACCAACCACTTGCCAAACACGGTCAACATCAACTCCTTAGATGCCTCTGAGGAGATCGAATACACTAGCATCCCCACTATTGGTAACCGTAGGATACTGTACACATCCTCCAAGGTGACTATGATCTCACCATATGACAGATGGAATGTATTGTTTGCCAAGTCCCATCTATTGATGAGGGTGAACATAAAACTTGGTTCCCAGACTATGTACCGGTAGTGCCTGACCCCAATCAGGCTGACCTATGCAACATGGCTCCAATCATCGATTGTCGCACTCCCTCACACCTCCACGAGTAGTGGCGGTACCCTATCTTGCATCTGCAGTTGATCTCTCACCTGCATCCAACAAACCATCACATTATTAAACCTTAACCATACCTATTCATCCCCCTTAACCAAGCTATTTTCAGGAAACCCTACCTTTCTATCTCTTGCCCTCCCTCACCCACCCATCCCACTCATTATAAGCACATTTTCCTTCAAATTATGATTGACATCAGTTTGTTTCAACTACCCGCGGTCTCCCACAATCGACATTAGTCACCTCATATGTGATTGTTGCTAGCTCACACTAATTGATATTGGCTAACCCTTGACCGACATCGGTCACTGTCACGGTCAAAATCCATGACACCAAACCCCTATTTCCCTCAAAACTTCTCCATTTCTCCCTAACTACCCACCCATTCCTACCTAAAACCCCCTCAACCCCTCCCCATCCCTCATTTACCTAAATCCACCCTTCCCCATTCCTATTACACCCAATTTTTCTTCCCAAATTCAAAATTCACTTTCCCCCCCAAAACCCATTTTCCCTCACCCAACCTCTATACACCAATCTACCTCACAACATAAGGAATGGGATTAAATCATACCTCATCACACTTTCCTCTCCATGGTGTCACATTGGGTCACTGCACCGATGGTCCCCCCGATCCCTCTCCTACCTCTGCCATCACCAACTGACCTCCTCACCTCTAACCAATCGAATCGATCAAACAGACCTTATGGACCTGCCTATTGCCTACTAATCACCTACTATGAGGCTCACCAACTCATCTCTCTATCTTGCTTAGTTTCTTTCCACCTTTTCTTCTCTCCTCTGTCATTTTATCCTATTTGGAAAATTACAAATGATTCCGTAAAAGTGGAAATTTCCTTTTTTAACCTCTCCCGACTTGACCGACATTGGTTTTACCTAGATCGACATTGGTCATGTGCCCTAGCATACCATGATCAGTTTCCCTAGACTAGCATTGGTTAAACATGACCAGTTTCAGTTACCCATGTTGACCCCATGGAAACCCATTACACCTTATCTACTTTCCGGAAACCCTTTCTAAATAACCTAAAGCTAACCCCCGACCCTCCATCTCATCCTCCCAACCTCATCATTTATCACCCCACCTCACCATCAGTTGGGGAATATTTTTGCCCCTCCCATGGCCTTACATACACCACACCTTCTTTTTACCCTACCCCCTTGACCTCCCGTGATGTGACCATTGACCTTGCACACTCACTTTACCTTGCGATGTTGTTACCATGTTGTTAGCCTACCAACCATACCTTTCCTTTGGTGGTGACCCTTATCCAAACAAACCTTGAACTTTTGACCTCTTGGATGTACTGGAACCACACCTACAAGTTCTTGTATCTTACCCCATTGTGTGTCAGACCGTATCCTTTACCCTAGATATTGGGCCTCAACAACCCTTGTTTGGATAACCCGATCGACCTTGGACGATGTAGAGTTTAAAAGCTCTTCGACCTAATACCATGTTATGATCTCTACATGTGTGTAAATTTTCTTGACACTACCCATTACTCGTTTTTACATCCACCTACCCTACCCACACCTAGCTACCTAACTGTTGATTATGTGAATATTCCCTATCCTCACTCATTACATATTGTGATGATGGTACCTATTTTCTCACCTAATAGCCTTACCTTTCCTATAACTATGATCCTTGTCTAAAAAAACCTTGACCTTTTGACCTTTTGGATGTACCGGAACCACACCTACGCATTCCTACATCTTACCTCATTGAGTTCCCAGACCATATCCTTTACCTTGGATACCAGACCTCAACAACCCTTGTTTGGATGACCTTTATGACCCTAGCTAACGTAAATTTGTTATGTTGAGAAACCCTTGTATCTCATGGCATTTCACAATGTGTGTGTATGTCTGAATGCTCTACCTAATCACCCACCCTACCTTTTACAATCACCATACCCTCAACCCTCACCTTCTTCACACCTAACCCTATTTTCTCAAACCACCCACCGACTCTCTATTCTTCATCATCGGTGCCTGATTTGAGGGGATCACTCATGCCCCTATCTGGGGCACCCAAATTCACCTTCTCACCCTAAATTCACATGGGGAAAAAACCAACCTTCGTTTTGTCACGCGCCTACCAATACAGGCTACCCAACAAAAAGGGGCAAAATGTAGACACCAAAATTGGGTCACACTCCCCTTGGTCCCCTTTCAAATAACCAACTTACACACATTCACCTAACCATGACCCTTATACCCCACATTAACATTAATTTAATTATTTATAATTAAATTAATACCCATCCTCACCCCATTATTAATTTAATTACTTTAATTAAATGAATAGACACCTCACCTATACACCTCACCATAGACCTATTCATAGCATGTTTTCATAAATGAATAAGACTTGGTCCAAACCTAAAATTCAAGGCTTATTATTCCTCTAACCACCTTTTCACTCATAAAAAGGTAACATGCATTTGGATTCGAGGAGAAAGGAACAAACCTAATCCAAAATACGAAGATCTTCCATTTTTAGTAAACTTAGGGAATCCTGCCTTAACCGACACCGGTCAACTCGGAACCAACATCGGTTACCATTTATTCACCTTAACAACCTTATTTTTGGGTTGCCACATTTTGAGATCAAGGAGATGAGAAGAGAACTACATGCAAGTAGAACTAGAACCTTTTTGTACCTACAGACATCCATAGCCAAAGCACCAGGACAGATCCAAAGGTATTGCACTCAAGGAAGAATTCCAGAAAGAACTACAGTGGCACAAAACACCATTCTTTTACTCAACCTCTATCACCATTCAGCCATCAAACCTGCATCATAGTAAGTGTACCTTCTACTAGCATAGTCTATTTCAATATAATATCCTTTTTTACTTCTATTATTAGTTTATACTTTGCATATTCATTTCCCATCTTCTTCATGCTTATAGACTCAATCATTCCTCTACTCACACAATAAAATTACCCATTCTCACTTGTTATACACCTCCGAGTATACCTAAGACCTTTACTGAGACCTCCCTAACCACCCCTCCATCTCTGTTTAGCTTCAGTTCAATCCCCACAATCAGATCCCATTGATTTTCTTTCATCCCGACCCTATCAATGTTGGTTACCCATGGCCATCATCGGTCCCTTCTAAACCATCATCGGTTACACCAGACTGATATTGGTCTCTATGTTTTACACCTATGCCAATAATGAGCCAATGTACCTTCTACCAAGTGACCCAAAAAAACCTAGAACCGACCCGACCGGTTCCAACACCTTGACACCTACCTATCCTTCGAGATCGACTATAGCCTATCTTGTTATGATTGGATTTTATTATTGTACTTGAATGAGATACCTAAATCTTATGAACTACAATAGGAATTTGTTTATTTCTCACATTCAGTTGTTTTAAATAGTGGATTGACACCATATAGGGAGTATCACACTTCCTGGATCTAGCACACACTAGGCAGCCCACTGTCATATATTATTCAACTCTTCATTTGTGGTCTTGTTTTCTAATTCAGGTAGTTTCTCCAAGCCAAAAGGAATATCTCATATTCAACATTAGATTGAGAAGTCGAACGTGCACAATAACCATCATCCAACCAACATAAATAGGTATTCCTCCTCATCCTATAACCCTTATCTATTTCATCTTAAGTATGGAAAAAAAGATCAAATACCTAATGTTATTTTAGATAGAGTAAGATGTGCTTCCTCATGATTAATTCCTCCCTTTGAATAAATAAAATGAAAAGAGTATATATATAATAAGTAGACTTCATCTCAATGAAGTCTATTATAAAATAATTTGATTCAGAACTTAAACAAGCTAAGTCATGGATAAGTTAACCCCACTATTAGTATACTGATTCTGGTTGTAAAACCGAATCTTAAATTAAGGAGTTAATGAATAAAAAAATCTTCAGAAAGGGGTTTAGAGGTAGATGTATCTTCATAGAAATTACAATTCATTTATTTCTTGCAACCCTAATGGTTAATGAAACTAGGGATTCATCATGGCTGTTGTAATTAATCTTTAATTAAGGAAAATAATTAAGAAATTAATTTATTTCTTTGGTGTGTACATCTAGATGGGATGACTCAGTCAGATGTTGGCACATGCCAACTACAACACCATACCTCCGTGAAGACTTGGGTCTTCATGAGGATACTATGTTGTAGTTGATATGTTGCAACACCCTTTAAAGTTGAATCATCTAGATCTACATAAACTTGGACTTGATCTTAGTTATACCCTAGGTTAGGTTAGAAGCATGATCTAGTGTTGGGGGAAACTCACGATAACTAGACACACACAATCGACTTAGGTTGATTGAGTATGTATATGTACCCTTAGCCACCGCATGTAGTATTCTACACTAAACTATGTTGCTAACCTTTGTTAGGGTTAAACATTGAACAAGTGGAATGATAGGATTCAGTGAAGACCATTCTAGATAACAAATGAAGTGGGGTGAAGGACGTATTCTATTCAATGAGTATGCTATATAGGAATATTAACATGAATAGTATGTTGAAAATCTTTGGCCAAAGTATTGCAAGTTGTTGGTTGCACTTTCCTATGTCACCTAGTTTTAAGAAGTGGGATTTCAGATGAATATTGGTAAAAAATATTCAGATAGGACTCTTAAACAAAACACTTAATACCCTAAAAAGGTTATGAGAACCAGATATACCTACTATAAAATTCATTGAGTTAACATGAGTGATCGGTATGATACTGAGTCATGAAATGAGAGATCAGTGTTTCACCAAGTCATTACAGTTGCATAAGGTTATCTGTTATGATATTGATTGGTATGGAATGTGTGTTATAAATTATGATTATTTAGAATAGGGAACATTATTATAAAAAAATCCCTTGTTTCTAAAGTCTTAAAATGGGAATGTTACATCTTGGTATCGAGTGAAGGTTGAATCTCTTGGGCCTATTATGTCCATAATTTGATAAAACTTTTTAAAAATATTGTTAATGAGAAAATTGGTTAGAACAAGAGGAAATGCTGCAAACAACCCACCACCCATTGGAGAAGCAAATACGCCCAAAAACTCGATGAGATGTTTGTTGCCTTGTTGGACATAGGAGATCATTTTCTTTGTACTTGAACAAAAAGTAATGGGCAATGAGGAGGAGGAAGAAGATGCTAGTAATAACCATCAGCCACCTCCTGTGGACAACACCAATATTAGAAATTTGGGCATTAATAACAATAATACAGCTAATGCTAATACACCTGATCAACCTGAAAATAAAAAGGCAAGATTGGCGAGTTGAACTCACTAATGATATAAAAAGGATAAGTCCACCCAAGTTTGATGGCACTACATTAGGAGATGGAGCTAAGAACTGGCTCAGTGAAATGGAGAAATACTTTGCAATAAAGAACTTATCGGAATAAAAAAGTAATATGGGGAGATTATCGGCTTTAACGTGAAGCATATTCATGGTGGAGCAACTGCAAGGTTATATTAAACATTTATGAAACAAATATTACTTGGGATCAATTGAAAAATTATTTTAGGCAATGATGTCTGCCACAACTTTACTATGATAAGAAAATGACTGAATTTCAAAACTTAGCTCAGGGAAAATTAACCGTAATAGAGTACTAGGAGAGGTTTACTAAACTCCTTAAGTATGTACCTCAATATCAAACTGATGAGAAGTTCAGGATATGAAAATTTATCATGGGATTAAATCCCATTATAGGTGGAGAAGTGGATGTTCACATCCCAACCACTATGGAAGGGGTTGTAGAAAAATCCATAAGGCAGGAGCAAAAATTGAAAGTGATCTCTACCCATAAGGAGGAAATCAGAAAGAAATTTCCAAACTCTTCTTTGTCTCTTGCACCCAAAAAGGGACCATGGAAAAAGTTTGGTATGAAAAACAATTTTTTTCTAATAAAAAGAAATCAGCAATAAATAAACTGGTTCTAATGTGTGAAATAACTTTGTCAAGAACAATAATAACAGACAGAAGTCCTATGGGGGTTAGAATGATAACTTTAAGGCTGGAAATAAATTTGAGCCTAAGAAGGGACATGTAGGAGGCTATTACAATTGTGGAAAGGATCATTACACAAATCAATGTCCTTTGAAGAAGGATGACCGCAATCAACAACATAAGATACACGTTGTAGTAGTTGACAAACATGATAAAAAGCAAGTCACACCCATAGAAGTTCCAAGTAAGTTATTTGGTATACCTATAACTATACTTTTTGATACTGGAGCTACTGAATGTTTTATTTCTACTAAATTAGCATCAAAATTAAAAATAAAAGATAGAAAAATGGATAAATCATGGGTGTACATTATGGAAATAATGTTTTTCACATAGTTAGTATGTGTCTTTTTGGAGCAGTCCTTGACTTCCCTAGTTTTTCCACTGAAGTTGACCTTTATTTTTCTCCTTTGGGATCTTATGATGTAATCATAGGTGTTAATTGGTTAGCTGAGCATAAGGAAAAGGTTGACTATTTTGAAAAACATATTAGTTATTTGGATGATCTGCAGAAAATAGTAGACATTCAGGGAGTAAAATGTGAGATTTCAGTTAGGAAATTGTTAGCTATGCAACTTCAAAAGGCCAAAAACAAAGGCTGCACCTTGTATGTAGTAAAAATTTATGAAACAACTAAAGAAATTAGTGACTTCATGGAAAGATATCTCTTTTGTTACAAAATTTCAGTGATGTGTTTCTGGAAGAGTTACCTAGTCTTCCACCCAAACAAGAGTTTGACTTCACAATTGAGCTCAAATCGGGAACCAAACTTATTTATAAGGAACCATATATAATGAATACCATTGAATTGGTAGAAATTAAGGAGAAGCTACAAGAAATTTTTTCTAAAGGTTTGATAAGACTGAGTGTCTTGCCTTGGGGAGCACCGGTAATTTTTGTGAAAAAGAAAGATGGAACACTTAGATTGTGCATTGATTATAGGATGTTAAACAAGGAAAAAATAAAAAATAGATATCCACTTCCTAGAATTGATGATATGTTTGATCAGATGCATGGTGCATCAATGTATTCTAAAATAGATCTTTGATCTGGGTATCATCAGTTAAGAATCAAGGATGAAGATATTCATAAAACAACTTTTAGGACAAGGTACAAGACATTATGAATTCACAAGTATTATCATTTGGATTAACGAATACACTTACAAATTTTATTAATTTAATGAATAACATTTTTCAAGAATTCTTGGACAAATTTGTAATAGTATTCTTAGATGATATTCTCATATACTCTAAAAGCATTGAAGAACATAGTGATCATTTGAAACTAGTTATGTAAATCTTGAGAAAGAGAAGGTTGTATGGTAAGTTTTCCAAATTTTATTTCTATGATACAAAAGTACATTATTTGGGTCATTTCATAAGTAAAAATGGAAAAGTGGTAGATCCCTAAAAAATTGTTGCAATAACTAAGTGGCCTGTAACTAATAATGTACATGAAATTATAAGATTCATGGGTCTTGTTGGTTAGTATAGGAAGTTTTTTAAAGAATTTTCTAAGGTTTCGCACAATAACTTCGTTGCAGAAGAAAGATACTAAATTTTTATGGAATGAAAAATGTGAATGCATATAAAACTCGAAGGATTAGTTAACATCAACACCTATTCTGGCGGTACCTGATCCTAATGGAGACTTTACTGTTGTAATGAGATGCATCCGGGGAAGGTCTCGGAGGTATTTTGTTGCAAAATGATCATGTTATAGCTTATGAAAGTAGAAAACTCAAGTTACATGAACTGAATTATGCTCCACATGACCTAGAGCTTGCTGCCATTGTTCATGCACTTCAGGTATGGAGGCATTATCTTCTTGGTAGACATTTTGAACTAAAAATTGATCATCTTGGGTTGAAGTATATTTTTACTCAGCCAAATCTGAATGCAAGACAATGAAGATGGTTATAATTTCTATCTCAGTATGATTTTGACATAAGTTATATTAAAGGAAAAGAAAATAGAGTTACAGATGCTCTAAGTTGTAGGAAGCACATTTATTCTCTTATAACATTGAGAACTTAGTTTAAAGATGAAGTAAAAAGTGTCATGGAATTTGATTCTTATTTTCAGCAAGTAAAGACATCACTTGTTGCAGATCCAAATGATGTGAGATATAAAGGTTTTCACTTTGACAATAAGGGAATCTTGAGGTTTGAAAATAGAATATACATAACTTTGTTAAATGATTTGAGAAATAAATTGCGAGTTGAATTTCATAATTCACCTTTTCGGACACCCGGGAATTATGAGTTTGCTTGCTGATGTAAAACAAAAATATTTCTAGAAAGAGATGAAAAAGGACATGATTGAGTTTGTGACACACTACTTAGATTGTCAGTGTGTTAAAGCTTGAGCATATGCATCAAAGCTAGTTTATTCTATCCTCACGACATAACTTAGTACAAATGGCAAGTGATAAGCATGGATTTTATACAAGGGTTTCCTATGTCAAGAAACAAACATGATGTTATTTTAGTTGTTGATAAACTAACAAAGGTAGCACATTTTATTGTTGGTAATCTTAAGGATGATTCATCTGTTTTAGCAAAAATATTCATTCATGAGATTTTCAGATTACATGAAGTACCTGAATCGATCATATCGAGATAGAGATCCATGAATGACATTAAGATTTGGAAAACACTTAAAGCATCCCTAGGGACTAAACTAAATTTCAGTTCGCATACCATCCGAAGAAACGGATGGGATGATTGAAAAGAGTTAATTAAGTTTTAGAGGATATGTTATGAATGTATTGCATGGATCAACAATATAAATGGGAAGAGTACCTTCCATTGGTCGAGTTTGATTATAATAACATGTATCACACCTCTTTAAAAATGGCACCTTTTGAAGCATTATACGAAGGAAATGTAGAACTCCAGTTAGTTGGGATAACATAGAGGATAGAGAGGTAATTGGGCCTGAAATCCTTTAAAAATTGGAACAAGTTAAAATGATTTTGAACACTTGAAGGAAGCAACAGATAGGAAAAAGAGTCATGCGAGACTTAAAGCAAGTTTATAAGAATTTTGAACTTGGTGAGAAGGTATTTCGGGGTTAAACCGAAAAAGAGTTCTATAACTTTTGGCAAGGCTGCCAAGTTATCACCTCGTTATGTGGGACCCTTTGAAATTTTTGATGTAATCAACCCCATAGCTTATTGTTTAGCACGAATAAATGATGTTTTCCATATTTCTATGCTTAATAAATACGTTTTTGATTTATCATATGTGTTAAATTGGAATTCCTTGCAGGTCCAATACCCAAGAATAATCATGGTTAAACCCATTCGAGTGTTGGAAACTCACCATTTGCACTTAAGAAATCATGAAATAAGTCAATGTAAGGTCTAGTGGGATCAGTTTAATGAAGAAAGTGCAACCTGGGAAAATCTCAAAGATATGAAAACTATTTTTCCATATTTGTTTGAACATAATTGATTCTATTGATTGATAAAATTTTAAGATTTTATTCATGTTATGTCAATAAATCTTCCAGACTTGGATAGATACTACACTATTTAATAATGAACAACTATTTTAATGCTGATTATGGAATTTGAATTTCTCAAATCTAGTTTTGTTATGAACATATGAATGGAAGGATGATAATTTGATTTTTTCCTAGACTTAAATTGTTTGACTAAGTTAATCATCGGGACGATGATTATTTTTAGGAGGGAGGTATGTAACATATTTGACATGGTTGTTACTGTGATGACTTCCACTCTTGACATTGCAAATGTTGACATGTGATTTTTCTTAGGAAGGAGTACTCTTATGACTTTTAGAAATCATGTTTGCAGTGGATAATTCATTATTGGTTAAAAAGGTTCATTTTGTTGTGATTTTTGCTTACTTGAAAATGAGGCCATTCATCTCTATGTACATCTTAAATTCAATTTTTAAATATTATGAACTTGTATTGTTGTTGTCATACTTATCTTGTGTTGACAACAAAACCTTGGATCAATTCCATTGATCCAAGGTATGCTTCGATTTTCTTACATGTTCGTCTTGTTGACTTGGCATTCGGAAATGGAAGGTGAAGCTGGACTGAGCCTTATTTTGTTTATAAAATTATGATGGACCCTTCTTTAGGTGTCCTTGTTTTTCAAAAAGCTATAAGTGATAGGCTTGGGTCTACTTGTTAGTAATAAGACACTGAATAGTGTATAAGGACCTTCGACCTATTACGAAAACTACTAAGGTAGAAACCCTAACCTAAGTATGTGTTATATTTATTGAGTTTGGAAACAACCTAAGGAAAATAATATTTAACTAAGGACTAAGGTTGATTTCTAACCTAATAAACATCTAACCTAAACTATTGCTAACCTAAGGGGTACCTATGGACTACTTGAAAATTGGTAAGGTCAATGGCGACAGTTTTCAAGGCATTAATTGGAATTGATTTTGGTTTTTGATGGCTATGGACTGAAAAATTTGGCAGAGGTATTTGGAGATAGTGGATGCTTAGTTGGCATCACCACTAAAAGGAAATTGCATGTAAAATTTTAAATTAAGGAATCACCAAATGCGAGATAGTGGTGGCGTGGAGAAATAGGAGGGAAATTGGTTGTCCTTTGCATTAATTGATTTTGTTTTTAGCAAGGAAAATGCCTAAGAAAAATGCATGGTGGTTTTTTGGAAAGGTTGTTTGATCTTTAGTTAATTTTGAGTTTTTGCTCTACATGGTGTTTTTTGGTTCTTAGAACCAATAGTTATATTTTACATCTAGCTATTATTTTCACATTCTTGAGCTATTTTGGACTCTGTGGAAGTATTAGAAGAAGTCGAGATTTTTCCTAAATGTCTTCATCAAAATAACTCTGCTCTTGGAGAACGAATGGGTTTTTATGTGATGTTTATCTTGCATTCAATGCTTGTATTTTTCACTGTATGCTTCTTCTTGGAGTCACTGTTAGATGTAAATAGGATCTGGGTTTTGTTTCCTTTGTTTGAAAAACATATGAAACATGTTTATATTTTGTTGAACTTGAGATCATGTTGAATATTTTGTATTCTTGTTTGAGTGTGCTAAAACTATATAGTAGGATTCACTGTATGATAGAAACATGTTTTGGGTTTTGTTTCCTTTGTTGGAAAAAGGTATGAAACTTACTTAACTTCTACCTAGATTGGAGATGTTGTGAATCTTTTATATGCCTACTTGAGCTTTGCTAAAATGGATAGTAAGCTGAAAAAAATATCCTTGATCAGAATCTACCTATTTGGCATGGTTGTTAGTTCATCCTACTTATGTGATCTGTTGAATGGTTTAAAGAAATTTGGTTACATCTTCTCATATTTGAGGAAAGGATGGTCCATGTTTGTTCTTGTATATTCAACTGTTGTGTATGTCTTGCTCTTTTCTGAGATGTAGTTGATGTTATGGAAGCTCGTAGTAGTTAAGGTTGAACTATAGAGTAACTAGACTCTGTCTAACTTGAGGGAATGCTTGAAGGAAATAAATTGTAACATTTTTGGGTTTATCTCTTCTTGAGCTCAACTTCATGCATGGAACTTGTAGTCATGTCGTCATATTTTTTTCTCCCTCTCGAGTTGTGAACCTGGGTTGGGTTTTATTCTTCTTGTTATAGTTGACTGTTTCATTGAACATTGTAAAGATGCATGGTTTTGAGTTGGCTTGAATGGAAGTTTTGACTGTAAGTATTTCTCTTGACTTTTTCATTCACCATCAATTGATGGGTAAGCTATTGTGTTATCTCCTTGAACTGTTGCTATTATTGTTTATAAGGAATATCACTTTCAGTTGTAGATTTCATGCTTCAGTGGTTGTTATCGTTCTTAAAGTTTAGAAGAAATTGATTTTGGTTTGTAGTTTGAGAGTTACATCCTGTTATTGATTGAAGGTTTGAATGGTTCCTTGGACTTCAATGGCTGTTTGGAGTTAATTATTTTCTTAGCATTGGATAATCAATTCTGTCTCGGTTCTTGTTTGATCTTGGTAAGACTACCTCTATTAAGCAAGGAGTAATGAGATCTTATCTTACCATTATTTGTTGTTATTATTTCTTTTCATTTCGAGTTAAAGGTATTTACAATACCAACCCCGTGATTTCGAAAGATAGAGGTAAGTTGTTCTTTGTTTCCTCTGCTTTAGGGACAACTATCTAACTCGAGCCTGATCTAAATTCTATTGGGATTTAGAATGGAAAATAGTAAAGGCTAAAACATCTAATATGTTCTTTCTTGGATTTAAAATGAACAATATCTTTCTCTTTTATTTTCACCTTACATCAGTAGCACTCTAGAAGAGGGAACTAACCTATTTAGCTATATAGTTATGCCTCCTCTAGGACTTTCTTGTTGAAGTAGACCCTTTTTGATAGAATATGTTGCTAAAGAAAAAGGTTACTCTAGAGATTTGATATGTTTGATTGAAATTTCTGAGTAAGTCTCTTATGGAGTAAAAATAAGGATTACAGGATCTCGTAGCTATTTGCTAAAACCCTGTATCCTTCTCTTTGGATTTTACATTGAATGATGTATTTTTGTGATGAGTGATTAGTTCCAAGTGCATGGAAAATTGAATTCATTATTTTTCAAATATATTTGATGCAGATCCTAAAACTTAGATTGGTTTATGACTCTAAAATTTAGGATATAGATTCTTAAATAAGAAACTCTTTCATAAAGGTGTTGTTGGTTCATCCTAGATTCATCCTAATGTTTGATTGAGTTTGGCATTTTATATTTTAGGATGAAGTTAAGTTTAGGCTGAGATAAAATTATTATTGTTCCATCTAATGTAGATTGTTCCTTTGAGATATTAGTGTTAGTATCTTCTCAGGTTAGATGGAATTAAATAAGATGTGGATCATAAAAATCTGTAAATGAAAAATAGTCTGTGATTTGGTGAATTATTATTTATCTAGATTAATGTTTTAATTCCTTCTATGAAATAATTGGTTGAAAGTTGATAATGATTATATCATGATCTTTTCTTTATGATGATATGGAATACCAATTTGTTTCTCTCTCTTATGAATGTTAATTAGTTATGACATATATTTCTGTAATGCTTTAATTGTTTTATAAAAGAAAAGTTCTCTTTATGAAATAGTTAGTTAAAATCACATCATTTTAATGCTTAGTGCTTATCATGCTCAGTTCAATGAATTGACTGTGCTAGCAATTTTGTAGATAGACTTCGTAAGTGGTAAAAGAAGAGAAGATATTTTATGATGTTAATTTTGTTTACCAAAAACTGGATCTTTTATGAGGAGCCATGATTCATTATTGAAATGTATTGTTGGAAAGGAAAGTTGTATTTTTTACTAGAGCTTATTGTTTTTTTAATATTGGTAAATAGTTTTTTGAAAGGGACTATACCCTTGTGTACAAAAGGAGGCCTAAAAGCCAGAATAAGAGAGAGGAGCAGAGAAGCTGTATCAAAGCACAAAAGTTACAGCAAAGAACACCGAAGCCTAGAAACAGCCACACAAACGAGACTTAACAGCAAAACAACGGCAACAAAACAGCAAGCCTACAGCCAAGAAGCAGTAGTAAAACAGGACTACTTCTTGGCCGCTTGATCAATACTCATCTTTACTTTTTTCCAAGCATGGTACATACCCAGCGTGGTCATATGAGCAGCATCCGTCTTATCGAGCTCCTCTCTGGTTCTTTTACTCTCTTTCTCATTGCCCCAAAGAGTCATCGGGACACCGCTGAGTTGCGAAACACTTCTTGCATGTCCTTCGATGAATTCCTCTATGGCCCTGAATGCTGCAATATTATACTCATGCCTAGTCTTCGTTTTCCCAAGTCGGGAGTCAAGGGAGGTCAGTTTTTTGTATATTTCATCAAGCTGGCTATTGCCAATGCTCCCTTCTCCCTCAATGCTTTTTTTGCCTTTTTGCTTAGCAAGATTTTTTACCTCATCCTTCAGCAATTTAAGCTCAGCCTCTAAGGCCTCCAATCTTCTAGAAGGGTTATCCGTTGGTGCCGCCTGGGGACTGGCACTACTAATGTTCAGCAGATCACGAGCAATGTCATCCAAAGGTTCATCCCCTCAGCAGTAGACTCAAGGTTGAGTCTCCAGAAGCCCAGTGACACGTTTAGAAGTAGAGACGGTGTGGGTGGCGGGGGCAGCAGCAGGAGGAAAAGAAGGAGAAGCATGAGCAGCCTGCATGGGGGCATCAGCACCGGAGGCGGGGGGCAGCAGGGGACGGGGAGACAGGACTGGCAGCAACAGAGCCCAAAGCCAGGCCGGGAGAGGAAGGGAGACCGGGGAATTTAATAAGGCAGTGCTTGTGAATAAGCAGAATAAGCCCTTGGTGAAGGGGAACCGCCCGGGTATGCTTCTGGAACTCCAAAATGGAGCGCTCAAGAGAGTTTAACAGATAGTGGGGAAAGCAAACCAACCTACTCCTACGAAAGTGATTCAAAAAGACAAGGTGCTTGGCAGGGACAGTAACAAACCTGCCTTCCAAGGATATGTAGCGAATCATCATGCGGGTGACTTCATCATACGGAGAAGGAATTGAATTAACAAGCGTGACCGCGGTGTTGAATATAAGCTTCTCCTCCTCCTCCACAAATCTTCTCTCTTGACCTCTTTGATAACCCTCTTGTTGAAGAAGCGGTATCCTTCCAAGCCGAGGCCGATCGCCCGGCTATGAGTTCGTCATTAATAAGAATCTTCGCCTCCATAGTCGACCATCCTCTCATTCCAGGTCCTTGGCAAAGCGACAGAGATGTTTTGATCATGCCCTTGCACTCTCTCCACAAAGTTGGTGAATCCGCCAATACTAAGAATGTTCAGAGCTCGGTGTTATCTTTCCGGTGGGAGTCTGCACACGGCTCAATCTGGTAGGGAGGCCCTCCCATCTTCACAAGGATGTCTTTGGTTACAACAATTTTCAAAATACCTTTGGGCGTAGAGCTTATTGTTATTGTTTGACACTAAATATGTTTGAAGTGTTTGAACTTGCAATGTATGAATTCCACCTTGATAAATAGAAAAGATTGTGGGTTTATCTTTACTTTATGTGTCATATTTTTGTATATTCTATGAATAGTAATGATAAGCTTATCTCTATACTTTTATATATATATATGAAATGAACCTTAACTCTTATTAAATAAAAAGGAAGGGAAAATATTCCGCAATGTTAAACAGTTTGTTTAAGACCTTTTAGAACTAAATCCTAATGTTATTTTGGATAGAGGAAGATGTGCTTCCTCATGATTAATTCATCACTCTGAGTAAATCAAATGAAAAGAGTATATATATTTAATAAGTATAATTCATCTCAATGAAGTCTATTATATCATAATTTGATTCAAAACATAAAAAGATAAGTCATGAATAAGTTAAATAAGTTAACCTCATTGTTAGTATGTTGATTCGGTTGTAAAAATTAATCTTAAATTAGGAAGTTAATGAATGAAAAACAAATCTTTGGAAAGGGGTTTGGAGGCAGATGTATCTTCATATCAATTACAATTCATTTATTGCTTGCAACCCTAATGGTTAATGAAACTAGGGATTCAACATGGCTATTGTAATTAAAATTTAATTAAGAAAAATAATTAAGTAATTAACTTATTTCTTGGGTATGTACATCTATATGGGATGACTTAGTCGGATGTTGACACATGCCTACTACTACAACATCTTTGTACCTCCATGAAGACTGGGGTCTTCATGAGGATACATATTGTGTTGCATTTGATATGTTGCAACATCCTTCAAAGTTGAATCATCTAGATCTACATAAACTTGGACTTGATCTTAGTTATACCCTAGGTTATGTTAAAATCATGATCTAGTGTCGGGGCTAACTCACGAAGACACGGGATAGCTAGACACACGCAATGAATTAGGTCAATTGAGTATGTCTATGTACCCTTAGCCACCATGAGTAGTCTTCTACACTAAACTATGTTGCTAACCTTGGTTAGGGTTAAAACGTGAACAATTCGAGTGACAAGAGTCGGTGAAGACCATTCTAGATAACAGATGAAGTGAGGTGAAGGATGTATTCATTCGATGTGTATACCATCTAGGAATATTAACATGAGCAGTATGTTGAAAAAATTTGGCCAAAGTATCGTAAACTCTTTGGTTGCATTGTCCTATGTCACCTAGTTTTAAGAAGTGAGATTTAAGATGAATATTGGTAACAAATATTTAGATAGGCCTCGAAAAGAACACTTAATACCCCAAAAGGGTATGATAACCAAGTATACCTAGATACATTTCATTGAGTTGACATGAGAGATCAAGTATGATATTGAGTCATGAAATGAGATATCGAGTGTTTCACCGATTCATTGCGATTGCATAAGGTTATCTGTTATGAGATTGATTGGCATGGAATGTGTGTTCTAAATTCTAATTATTTAGAACAGGGAACATTATTAAAAAATATTGTTTCCCTTGTTTCTAAAGTCTTAAAAGGGAATGTTATAAATGCTCTTTAATATCATGACTAATATTACCCAAATCCTAATTATGGGAATTAGTCCTACGATGGAATTTGAAATGAGAAGAGAGTCCCTCAATTAGAATGTGTTTCATTCCTTTTTCCTTAGCAAGACTAACACCCCGAGAGAAGAGCACGGGATTTAACTACATTGTTACTTATGAGTCCCTAGAGGTCCTACATAGGCAAGGATCCAGTCCCTATTTTGGTCCATGCTTATGCTCCCTCACCCTACTAGACCACGGTTTGCTTTTGAATCCCCATCAAAATTAAGTTTGACTTTTCCTCTTTCCAATTTAGACCACTTAATGATAGTGGACGGGAATTTGACTTGAGGTGGATTGAAGGTGAATTGTTTGAGAACTTCCTCTTCTTTACTAGAACAAGCCTTTTTAATCTTCACCTTAATGAGATTTTGTTCCCTTTAATACAGAAAATCAAACAAAACGACCTTTCTGATGTTAGCTTTATGATTTCTGAAGATGAGAGCATTCCTTTCCTTCCATAAACTCCAGATGAAGTGGGAAGGGCCATTTTCTAGGTAGCCATAAGAAAGGGGTACCTAAAAGGACAATCTCATTGTAACCAACATTCCTCAATGGAGTTAGGGCAGACCCATTGCACTTTGAAAATATCCAATACCTTGGAAAACACCACTTGAGAGAAGGGGAAAGAGATGAGGAGGTGGTTGACACTTTCCTCCTCTCTTTTACAAAGCACACACATGTTGGGGAGGAACATCCCACGTTTCCTCAAATTATCCACAATGAGGATTTTGTTCTGAGTGGCCAACCAAAGGAAAATGTTAACTTTAGGTAAAGGTATTTTACCCAAATTTTTCCCCAAAGATATTTTTGGCTAAAATTCTTGAAATTTAGGAGGTATGTAGATTTGATAGAGAAATTTCCAGAATCCTCTTCCTTCCATATAATAGAGTCCTCATTCTGTTGGAAGAATGGAATATAGAATCTCTTTAACTTAGAGTTGAGATTATCAAAAATTTATTCTCCAAAATGAAATTGGGAGGGGATGCACATTCTCCCAAAAAACATGATTATTGGAGAAGTTCCAATAGTCTCTAACCCAAACTTTTCCATTGTCTTCATAGAACTGCACCACAATTCTCCCAGGTTCTTCCTCCACTAATGGTTTATTAGAAAGCCAAAATCCCTCCAAAAGATAATTCTATCACCTTTCCCAATATTCCATTTAATACCCCTACTCAGGATCTCCCTAGAAGAGAAAATAATTCCAAAAGAAGGATCCCTAGGGATATTGTCCTCAGAAAGAAAGTCTCTATTTTGCTAGTATTTCTTAAATATTTCCTTTTCATGATATAAATCCAAGTACCTTCTTCCTTTATCAATCCTTAACCAGCTTTAGCCATAAGTGCTTCATTCATGAGTCTCATATTCTTTAATCCCATCCCACCAAAATCCTTAGGCTTGGTCAATTTTTCCCAGGCCACAAGAGGAAATTTGAACTTCTCCTCAGTGCCAGCCCACAAGAACCTTTTTGAATTTTTTCCAGAGCCTCCAAAATCTTCATTGATAGCTGAAAAAGGGACATGACATAGATTGGGACACCTTGATGAGAGCTTTGGACAAGTTTAATATTCCTTGCTTGAGATATGAGAATCCCCTTCCAAGTAGACTGCTTATTGGTAACTCTCTCGGCGAGTGTTCTAGATGGAATGGTTCATTTTTTTGGTATTCCTCCTTAAATATTTACCGACCCGGGAACTTCACTAGTGTACTTATAAAACATTTAATTGGATTGAAAAAAATAGTAATATCAAACACCTAAATCGAACAATAACATTAGATTATTTTATTTGCATGTTTAGTTATTCTATATTGAGTTATATATTAGTGGATTGAAAAATGTTGAGGAAGTATCACACTTCTTGGATCTAGGTCACACTAGGTAGTCCACTAAATTTGTATATTAATTATATCTCGTGGTCTTACTTTGTATGAAAATTATTTCCTCCTAGCCAAAAGGAACCTCACACAATTAGCTTGGATCGAGAAAGTCATTAACGTGTGCACTCAACCTTTGAACAACGTAATAACAGGAATTCCTCCTTAACTATTTATCTTATCTACTTTTATCGTACAAAAATCTAGTGAAAATTTTTGGCATGCACGATGGGACCCATCCAGGTTGTTTATCATTGTTCATTCCTAGGTGAAAAATTGTGTGTCTATTTCCCTTTGAAAGAATTCACATTAAATTTCTTCTCATGGAACATTCTCTCTCTTCTACTTGTCTCATTGAATTTTGTGTTTTGGATTAAAAATAATCATACTTTTCATTTTTGTATTACATTAGTGAAAGACATATTCTTACCTATTCATCATTTCTTTCATCGAATGTCATTTTGGATTTGGGTCTAAAATACTTGCATATCATTTTGAGTGTTGCATCTTTAGCTCATTTAAATATTATGGGCAGCCTATATGCTAGAAGTCATGCCCATTTGATGGTTGACTAATTGAATCGTAGTGCACACTCTCTTCTCTACACCAAACCACACAAATTAATTTACACATTTTATTAAACAACATCCTACTCAGAAGAAGATGTCAATGATCACACAATCAAAGGATTAATAGTGGGCACCAAATTGGTTTCTTTGTCTAGTCATTATCTTAGAGAAAGGACCCCCCTCACCAAAAATTTACCTAAAACCATCCTTAGTTATTGGATTTTCATAGGGCACCTTTTATCAAACCAAAACTCTACTCTACTCACAAGTCAGTCCTAAATGGCATAAGATGGAACATAAAATCAACCACATAGGATTTCATATTTGCTAGTTTTTTTATTGGTTTTTGTTTTGAGGTGTGAGGTTGTATTCTCCATTATTTCTTCCTTTCACACTCCATAATCATAGTTGGTGTATTCTAACTCTTTTTTAGTGTGTTGGGGTCAACCATTGCCATACTCAGGTTTCTGGGTTGGTATTTTATTTGATCTAAGTCACTAAATTCATTTTTCTCCATCTTTTCAAATTTCACGGTGACAAAGGCGTCGGTCAATGACCCTCATTGGTTTACTCATTTCTTTGTCATCGGTTACCTAACCATTGTCAGTTTCCTATTGTTTTGGTCATTTTAACCAAAGTAGCACTCATCACATTTCTATTCTTTCTGGGGTTCCTCAAATACTTCACCATACCTTTGGGTCTTTGAAATCACTTTGTCAAATCTAGATTTGCTTCATTTTCATCAATTATTACCACAGTTGTAAAGCTTTTGATTTTCCACGAGAATCGATATCAATCATCCTAACCGTTATGAGTTACACTCTATCACCAACATCAGTTACCAAACCGCCATCGGTTCCTATGTTTTAATTTTTTAATTAAAACAACACCAATTTTCACCTCCCAAAACTATTTTCTCCATTCCTTCTATTCTTTTGTGTCATCTACAAAGATCAGATTACTAGGTCTACTATAATTCACATGGTTTTGACTCGTAACTAAGAAAAATCCCTCATATTCCATGATAGTCTTGAAACACTCCCACCTAGACAATTGATGACTTCAATCTATCACCCATGGATCCCAATCAACCTATCACCATCAACATAGGTGATGAGGAGTTTGCAAAACTCCTTGATCATACTGACTCTTTACTATATTACTTATCTCATTCATCCACTCATGATTGATCTAGGAAAATTATTTATGGCATACCCATATCCATTCCATTACACTTACACCCACTTCTACCTCTACCACTACCAAAATTTCCCTAGCTTCCTCTACCTTACCACCTGTTGTTTCTCATCTTGACCCACCTAATCAATCTCTACTATACCTATGACATCTATCACACCCATGGCGTGTGTCTCCCCTATGATATCCTCTATGTGGAAATCCACCACCCTTAATACAAGTGTGCCCATGTCTTCCATTGCCCATATACCTATTGTATCCCAACCAAATTTGGTGTTGTATCCCACACTCCCTTCCAAAACATCATCATCTCTATCCCCCAGTCTCTTCCACTAATCGATACTAGGGTCTTTACATCCACCCCACATACGTATATGTATTACTAAAAACCACCTATTTCTTCTACTACTTACTCTGGGTATTTCCCTCCACTTTTATTCCCTCTCATATCCCTCCATCACAATTTTCTTATGCAGCACCGCCACACACTGGAATGTAATCTACATCATACCAATCTTATTTACCCCCTCATACCTCAGGGGGATCCCCATCATCACAACCCACCAATGACCTAATCAAAATGATGATGGACAAGATGCTAGACATTGGAAGCATTTGTCTCAAGTTCGCATTACTCTCTAACATATGACGGTATTTGCAATGAACCCGTTCACCCATACCCTATGCATTGGAAAATGCAAAATTTTCTTGGTTCAATAGTAAATAAGATGCACAATAACACTTGCGAGTATTTTAAACATGTCTATTACCTAATTGCTCATAATGATCCATTGCTCCTTCAAAATTTCCAATGTCGTTGATGCGAATCACTTTGGATTGGTATAGTTATTTACCTAGACATTCTATCCTCTCATTTAACAAGGTTGCTTGGGATTTTCTTGACCATTTCCTATCAATATTGTCAAGAAAGTCTCCATGACTAAAAGATTTTGTCACTCGATGGCCGAACCTGATTAAACAACTTACATTCTAATTACCTTAGACATAATTAATAGACTTGTTTACCAAGGTTGTGCTTAGACATATATCATTAAATCTCCAAGTACAAACCTTCCGCACCATTGATGAGGCATTTATCATGTCCCAGAAGATGGAAATTCATGCCCTTGAAGAAAATAAGCTACACTTACATAACAAAAACACTGCGTTCAAATCAAATGATACTTCTTCTTCTTCCAAACCCCAAAATACCTATTCTAAAACCAAGGGGTCTGCCAATGCGATCATTTTGAAATCTGTCCCATCTCATCCATCCAACCAATCAAAACCTTTTTCTAACCTCTCCCCCATCCATAAATTTTAGTTTAGAAGAGAGCAATGCAAGTATGCCCCCATAGGAGATCTTTACTATGTAATTTTGGAAAAAATATTAAATGTTGGAGCCATTACCCTTCCACCTGTCAAACCACATACTAGTTTTCCCCTTCTCACCTTATGCCTGCATGGTACAATGAGAGTGATTACTACAATTACCATCATGTTTGAGGTCACAGTGATGGTAACTGTATCACTTTCAAAAGCATTTTCAAAGAGATTTTAGATAAAGTGGATCATGTCTTGGACAATCTGAATGCATTGGCTAATCGAACCTTCATATCTTCAAGAATAAATTCTTGTATCACACCCCATCATCCAAACAAACTAGTGATTCCTTGTCCAATGACGGTAATATCCACAAGGTTCATGTTTTTTTGACATTTTACTAGATCCTTCCACAGTTTCCTCCTACTTCATCTATTGAGGAAATTCTTTCACAAGATCCTTCATCCATATAGTAACTTGTTCTATATACTACTTTAGCCACATAGGAGACCACCATATCTATCGATGTAGTTTCCCACATATCTCTCCATATGACAAAAAAACCACATTATTAATCGTCCTACCCACGGGAGAGTCATTCTTACCTTCCTCTTCGCCAAAAGAAGAAACTACCTCATCCACCTTGTCTACTCCCCAACATGTGGATGACCTATTGATAGTCTCCCTCTCGGTCAAAGATAATTCTCTAGTAGATTTCAAATATCCACTTGATTTTCTCTCATCTCTTCTACCCATAGAGTTAGAAGCTAATCAATTCTCGATTCACGGGCACCAAATTTATTCAAGGGAGTTACAATGAAATCAACATTGTTTCCTTATATTGTCATGCCATTGTTTCCTTCAAATGCATGTTTTAACTCAAATATAGATGTCATCCACTAATACTTCTATTTTTTTACCCCAAATTATTTGGATCGAAAAAATCCATCATACCTAAAGTATTCATGACGACATCTTCCACATCACCTTCACTCACATCTACACCTCTAATATTACCTCCACAACCACCTGTGCCTAAACCAATTAAACCTTCACCTATATCCAAAGCTACTCATACCTTAGGAGTCATGCTTGACATCAACCCTAGTCCATCCTCCTATCAAACCTGGATCTAGTCATGTCCTCACAATTTGGTGTAAATTTTATTCCCCACCTAAGAGGAAGACACAACCTCTAAGGCCATATACACCAGATTTTCCTACTACCCCTTTATCACCTTCACCACTTCCATCTATCCTAGGACCTCACCCATCAACCTTGGCCAAGAAACCTCCTACCCAAGGTAAAATAAAAGCACAACATCCCACCTCCTCATCATGAGCCTTTGTTACACCCAAATTACCTACACGGTGTACACCTTCACCATCCCTATCCTTTTTACCACCTATACCTAAACCATTTCCAGTAGCCTCATCATTACCTATGATATTTCCTTCTCTTCAGCCAATACCTTCCACCTTGCCTCTTCCCAATAACCATCATCACACCTCCATTATCACCTTGGCTAACCTGTCCTCTTCTATCATATGCCTTCACTTCCACATCATGAACTTCTCATTCGATTTATCTAAGAAGGTACAACCAAATTCCAAAAGTCCCTTTGCCCTCTAAAGAGGTAGTTAAACCTACAACACCTTCAACAACTAGTTCATACGTGACATATTTACCCAAGAAGGTATAATCTAAACCTAAAACTATAATACCTACAAACAAATGGTAAAAAGGGTTCAACCTCCGATTCTACCTTCCTTGATGCCTCTCCCAGCCAAAATCAACCACACTTCCACCTAGACCCACACTTACTTCGCATTGTGATCCATTGACAGGTCTTACGCCAACATATTAGCTAGCCTTTTTAGACCTCTATCATTATATTGCCACCACTTAGACCTTATGACCCACTTTGAAACCTAAACCGAAGGGTGAGGATAAATTTTTTTCTTACTATTGCGTGTCGGGGCATGATATAGAAAATTGTAAGGCTCTTAAGGTTGTGCTTCTCCAATTATGTCCTCCTGAAGAAAACTTTGATGATGATGATCTTGTAAATGAGGACCCTGTTTTACCTTCACCTATCACCACGTACCCTCACCCATTACCCATTCATTGACCTTCATCTCCACCTCCATAACCCTTTTATCCACCTCTAACATTCGCGATCAATATGGTCCATATAAGAGAACTAGCCAAACCCCCCCAAAATGCTAATGCATTGGATTGTTTTAAAAGAACTAGTACATGCCCTCACCATACTTTTTCCCATCATGTCGCTACACCTATCACAAATCACTTGCTCCTTTACCCCATATTAATATGGTTAACATTGCCACTCATGCCCAGAAAGACAAAGGAAAGGAGAAAACAACCAGCCCATCCGCCACTCTTATACCCAATATCCCATCTGCACCTACACCAAAAATCACCATTCGTGGACCCACATACCCTATTTTGAAAGCGGGTGGTCACCAATCATATAATGATTAAAAAATTACACAAATTTTCTCTCAAAATGTCATTGTACATTCTTGTCAAACCTCGAGTCTCATCAACGAGGCCTTCATTGAGGTTCTATAATCTATTGAGGTTTTACCTAATGACCCTACTCTTGTGGCATCCATTATAACTCCTCACCATGTTTCCTCTCTTAGCACTTCATCCCCTTACTCTGCACCCGCTACCTCTCCTCAAGTAGTCACTCTCAGTTTCTCTGATGACAAGATTGTACCCCTCCAATTAGATGATCTTGATCCCACCCTATTTATTTCCATCTACATTGATAATATACATGTTCAACGAGTTATGATCAATGACGATTGCAAAATAACAACATTATTTCCTCCCATGTGTATAACCAAATTCACATCCCTTCAAATTACATACACAATAACTTGAGCTTATGTTGCGTTCATTCAATGATTCCATAATTTCCACCCTTGACACCATCATTCTCCACATTCATGTGGCCCCCCGCACCATTGCGGAATTATTCTATGTCTTAGAGGGGAATTATACTACAACATACTTCTTGTCCGACCGTGGATCCACCTCATGGGTTGTGTTCCTTTATCCTTACACCGCTATTTAATATTTGAACATGAAGTACATAACTATACCATTCACGTTGGCCTTTCACCATTCAAGACCTATAATATGTTTTATTGACCTAATGATGTCCTTATACTAGTTAAGGCATCTACCACCGCTACCACCTCTCCTTCACCCATGGCCTCATCCACCAATGTTGTCATTACCTCTTCCACACCTAACTCCTCTATTCCCACTACTACCAGTAACCTCTGCGGCTGACCCATTCACTAACCCATCTACTTCTCAAGAAACCAAAGTGCTTTTTCTTCCCACTTTGTTAGTAATTCATCCATTCCTGCTACCCACATATCAACCACAAATCTCTTAGAAGGTGTTTTCAATGTCTCACTCTGCGAGAAGTACTACCTTTATAATATTGAAACATTCCTTACTCCTCAAGAGTATGGTAAACTTCACTAACATCCCTGCTATGATCACCACATAGGTGAGGTATTCCCTTATGGTCCTCCCCACCTTTGCACCAACTTAACATATGGGGGACTTGATGCTTCTACCTACTCATCGAGCCACCTTCCCAAACTTGACCATTTTCATCTAACCTTCAATCTCTCACCAACCATCACTTCGCCCACACCTTCCTCCATCATTTTAGTTGGAATGAATTTGGCTTTGGTTTATATGAAAAATTCCACCATACTATCATCCCATGCACCAATCATATACATAAAGACCACATTAGTATTATATTTTCTGAACCATCTCCAAAGAAGGCCTAAGTCAAACTCATTGAGGATGATAAACCTTCTCGACCCCAATCACCAACTTCACGACCTTCACCTACATAGTCTATGGATCCATAATCCATTCCCTGTAACATTTTTTTTAACACCATCTCCCTCATACCTCTAACTTATCAATGAAATGACTTCCTCTTCCCTTCCCTTATTATATCATGACATGGTCGATGAATATACCCCTTCTATTAACATTGTTCAATATCAGGACGATGAGTCTATTCTCACCTACCACGGTGTAGAATATTCTTATATTCATTGGTCTTTACCTTTTGAGACACAAACCATGTTAAATGAATCAACCATTGAAATCAATATTCACACTCAAGATGACCCACACATTCTAAAAATAGGCCAATATTTAGATGTTGTTGAACAAAAAGCTTTTACTTCTTTCCTCCGGGATCATAGCAACACTTTTTCTTGGTCCTACACTAATATGGCTCAGTATTGACCCAAACATTGTGGTCCACAATATCGTAATTATTCCTGAAGTCAAACCCATTAAAGAGAAGCTACGGAAAATACATCCTCACACTTCCCTTCTTATCAAAGAAGAACTCTAATGTATCCTTTTGGTTTCCTTCATTCTACCCATTGATTATCCCCGATGGATCTCTAACATTTTTCTTGTCACAAAAGCAATAGGGGGCTATGCATTTGCATGGATTTCCATGACCTTCAGTTAGCATTCCCCAAAGACAACTTTCCTTTACTTAGTATTGACCAACTAGTCGATCTCACCGCCAACCATGAGATTCTATCACTCATGAATGGTTTCTCAAGTTATAACCAAAATATTACTCACCCCAGAAGATCAACAGAAAACCACCTTCATCACTCCTTGGGGACCTTATGCTATCATGTCATGCCCTTTGGCCTTAAAAATGTTGGTGTTACATATCAGCGAGGCTATGACTTATATCTTTTATGACATTATGCATCACATATTGGAAGATTATGTTGATAATCTTCTTGCCAAATCAAAACATCAGGCCAAACACCTTACAATCCTTAAGGTCATCAGGTACTGTGTTCACCTTCAACCTAAGAAGTGTGTCTTCACTATTATTTCCAAAAAGATCCTTGGTTTTATTGTTTTTTTAAGTGGAATTCAAGTTGGTCTTGTTAAAATCAAGGCTATTCTCAAAATTCCTCCACCTACTAACCTCCTTCAAATTTGTAGTTTGCAAGGAAATTTGCAATCTATTCATCATTTTATTTTACATCTTTCTGACCGTTGCCATCGATTTCATCATATCCTCAAAAAGGATGTCTCCTTAAAATGGGATGATGAATATCACAAAGCCTTTGATGCCTTAAAATAATACCTCATCCAACCACATGTTCTCATTCCCCCTAAGGATGACCAACCATTTTACATTTATATTTATGTTACTAATCATTCCCTGGGTGTCATGTTCACTCATTGTGATGAGAAACATATGGAATAAATGGTTTATTATATAAGTTGTACATGTTTTTACTATGAAACTAGATATACCCATGCTAAAAAAATTCTTAGCCTTATTTTTTATCACCACTAAACTTTTCCATTACTTACTCAACCACAAAACCTTAATTGTCACCAATCTTGACCCATTACATTACATATACGTTAAGCCCTAACAACATCAATGTGTTTCATATTAGCTCATGCTTCTTGCAGACATAGACCTTGAATTCACCCATCAAAAATCTATCAAAGGACAAACCATCGCTAACCAACTCGTAGACACACCTCTCTTCAAAAATAAATCCTCTAACTTCTATTTCCCAGATGAATCCATCACTACCCTCTCTTTAGACAATACAATTTACGAGATCACGGTATTCTTCGATGGTTCCAAATGTCTTTGTGGGGTTGGTGCTAGAGTTATCCTCATTCCACTTGATGGTGAGCTTATGCCATTATCTTTCAAACTAGATTTTGATTGTACTAACAATATCACCGAATATGAAGCACTCGTATTAGGTCTTCAAACCACGGTCACCTTAGACGTTAAATCAATTAATATATTTGGTGACTCCTAACTAGTTGTGAACCAAGTTAATGGTATATAAAAGTTTCATAATGAGATACTTCAAAAGTATAAGCATGATGTATTTTGACTACCTTTGACCATTATGAACTTTAAACCACCTCGCATTCCACTAATAAATTTACAAACACCATGACATGTCTTGCTTCTCAAATCCTCACTTCACCCTCCAAATTGAAAATATTTGTCATAGTACAAAGGCTGTAATAACCCTCTTATCTATTTTGAGATGTTAATGTTGTAAGATCCATTGAAATTGAATCAAGTGACCTTTGGTATAAGTAGTTTGTTGACAACCTTTCCCTTACCATTCTACCTCTAGATCTTACTCACAATGGACAACGAGCCTTCCTTAAAATTTTTCCTCGCTATGTCATCATGGGTAGTCTTCTTTATAATCACGGATTTGACAATAACCTCTTACAATTCCTTAAAATTTCTGAAATTCCCTACACCATCAAGGAGGTTCATGATGGAATTTGTATGGGGTCACTTCGAGTGGTTTAAATTTTGCCAAACACATTCTCCACTTGGGCTATTACTAGCTAACCTAAACCATGATTTTTGTGACTATGTCAAGAATTGTTTGAAATTTCAACAACATGCTAATCTCCATCACACCCCTAGTCATGCCTTATAGGTCACACAAGACCTTTAGCCTTTCTCTCAACGGGGTTTGGATCTTGTCAGAGATATTAAACCTCATTCTTCCCAACGTCATCAATGGATTATTACCACTACCAAATACTACACTAAATGGGTGGAAGAAATTCCTCTCATATCTACGAAAGCTTTGAGAAAATATGTGAATTCATCAACCATCACATTATTTTTTGCTTTGGTGTACCTTACCACCTCATCAATGATAACAAAAAAATTGAAAAACAAAACCCTATGAAACTTTGTGATGCCTTTGACATTCAACTCAGTTTTTCTTCACCTTATTACCCTCAAACAAATGGCCAAGCTGAATCAACCAATAAAACCTTAAAAAAATTCTAGTGAAAGTAGTGGACGATCTGGAAAGAATTGAAACACGTAGATTATTTTTTTCCTTATGGGCTTATCGCACTAGTATTCATACCTCAATTGCTACCACATCTTTCTCTTTGGTCTACAGATGAGGCTTTCCTTCCTCTTGAAGTCCAGATTCCATTTATTTGTATCTCACAAAAATATATTCTCAACGATGATGATTTTTGCAAAAATTGTTTAGCACAACTCGATCTATTAGATGAGGTTTGTTTCAATGCTCTCAATCACCTACAAATCTACCAAAAACGTATCAAACATGCCTATGATAACCATGTCCAAGAAATAACCTTCAACATTGGTGACCTTGTTGAGTAGAAAAATGTTGTTCTAAGGAGAAGACACACAAAGGATGTGTGCGTGGGAAAAATTTGCAATTGAAGGCGTGGCATGATAGGGAAGGAAACACATGCTAGAACAATTTGGATCGGGACTTAGCCACTTTTATGGATAAGGGCTATTTTTGGAGATAGTGTGTAGAGCACACATAGAGGCGAAGACTTGAGTGACACATAATAGTATTTTGGGAAGAAGTGATTGTTAAGCGTCATGTATGGTTTAAGCTAATAATAGGAATTCTTCTTAGATTTAACTATAGGATATTTATTATTAGAACACTTGCATGTTATGCATGCCATTGTAAAGGCACATGGATATTATCGAGTATGTGACCTATTTGCATAAGTGCATGGGAATTCAAGGAAAGTCCCCACCTATATAAATATGTATTGAACTATGTAGTTTAGAGTGTGTGAATTGATGTAGAGTTATGCTACTAGTTCTTATGCATGCATGACTCATGGAGATACTTTATATTGTAATAAGCTTCTAGTTTTAAAATGTTTAATGCAATAGAGTATATTAGCTAGACAATGGTGTTAGACATAAATGAATTTGGCTCTTGTATGGTTAGCCTTATTATAGTTATTGTTTAGTTCATGATTCTCTAAGATATAGATCTAGTTTATGCACTCTAAATTTTTTACGATAAGTTATGAATCGAATATGTATTATTATCATCACACTAGCATCCTACACAAGAAACTATAAAGAGGGACTTGGTACCTTTGCTTTCTTTGGGTGATCACTCATCTCAGCCGACCGATGTGTCATCGATCCCGAGTCTTCCATAATAGATTCTAGGTTACATCATTGGTTCCATTTCTAGGACCTTCTTTTCAACTAGTTTTAGGATGTTTCATGATGAAGACATATCGATTGACCCTAAAAAGTGTTGAGGAGTGGATAATAGATCTGGAAGAAGAATATGCTCAAAGGTTCAACATTAGATCTGAGTTTGATGCACGTGTGTGGGTGGAGTAGAACTTGTATGAATGTTTATATGAGAGTTTCTTTTCTATATTTCTAATAGAGCTATACGAGTGGCTAGTTACTTATGCATCTAAAAGGAATTGGAGGTATCACACACTTTTCTAGACGTAGGAATAATTTTAGGCCCTCTATGATGTTGATCTAATTTGGATGTGTGATGTGGACACTTGGTTCCATGGTGTTCTGAATAGATATATTTTGGAGTACTCAATTTCTACTTACTCTTTCCTAGAGGTAGTTGAGTTCCATTTTTATGTTATCCCATGGGAACCTATTTGCAAGGCATTCCACTAGTGATCAAAATCTTGATGGTAACCCTGAACTTGGAATAAAATTCGATGGATAGCTAAAACCTACCACACATGGGGGTAGGAGCGGGTTTGGTGAAGGATGACAGACCTAGCAAAAGAGAGAGGTAAATACAAGAAATTTGGGTTAAGCAGAATGAGGCAAGTGAGAGAGAGAGTTAGAGAAACAACATGATATTGTAGAACAAATGGCATTGAGGAGAGAGATGGCTTGTGAAGGATTTGGAGCTCACGTAGAAGGCTTGGAGCTAGAGCATCTACAACTCCCCAATTAGGGAAAACATGATAGGGAACCCTTCTTAGTTTCATATGGGAGTGTGCCATTAGAGATGACATGGGCCGCAAGCATGCATCTGAATCTACCTAGAAACCTAGCCCTTGCGCTTGGTTTTCTAGTATATAGTACAACTAGTAGTTAGAAAGCTATTTTGGGGAGTAAAAGAACCCAAGTAAATCAAATAGCAAGTGCATCTATGGCCAAGAAAATGTATTTTTATTATTTAGAGGTACCTTTTAGGTGCATCATCAACACAGAACTCAAGCACATAGAATTTTGGACTCACTTCTAGGAGTAGTACCACCTCGTAGAATGTAGGAGTTTATTTTAGTACTAGTATTAGGACACAGGGTAGTACATCCTCTGGTCCACTTCCGGCACGGGTAGAGGATCGGGGGCATAGGTGGCTCTAGTTCTGGTGGATCTAGTGGGTCTAGAGGTAGAGGTAACACATAAGGTTATGGATCAGGTGGGCATGGTCCTCACCAACCCAATAATATTTACATGGAGATGTCACTTCGTCTTCCAGAGTATATTGGAATAAAAGATGTTGCTAAGCATGTGCATATGCGTGAGATACTATGGCGCAAAAAAGGGGTTATAGATTCTAAGTGCAAGGAAAGTCAATTTACAACTACGTTGTAGGGACATGCTCACAGTTGGTACATGAAATTTGACCCTGATTAAACTTGCATAGATTATGCAGCACTATGAGATGCTTTCCTTAACAAGTTTAATATCCTTGAGTTTGAGCAGAAGAGTATAAGTGCACTCAAGGATATTAAGTAGGGAACTACTGAGAGAATTTGGGAATATGATGCCCATTTCAAAACAATTTTTCTAAGCTTTCATATGATATCCATGCAATCCAACATGCACAGTGGTCTTTGGGGATTGATCACACCATTTAGGAAGGCTTTGTCACATGAGACATATACAGACCCGTACGAAGAACTTTAAGAAGTGTTACATGCTGAAGTAGTCATAAGTATAGACACAGGAGTTAGCCCATTCATGGAAGTATGGATTACAGCTATGGCGAAGAAGTTGGAGAAACTATCGGCCTATTCAACACACAAGATGTGCATAGGATTTTGTGTATAGATTGTGAAGTGGAAGGGAACACTAAGGATAATTTTACCCACATGTCAATACGTTCATTGATGCTAGAATGCAAGATATGTCATTTAAACCATGATATAAACCATTGCCCATTATTACAACACACGACCAAAAAGAACATATCTTGCTATTGTAATATTTTCCAGTCCACGACTCACAATACAGAAGATTGTAGGTTGATTGGTCAGATCCATGATGCCATCGATATTGGTGTGTGATAGACAAGAGTATCGAGATAACTCTAAAAGTAAAAGTGAGCACCATGATCATGATCACACCCAAGGGTGCTACGATCAGAATGAGGGACAATTTGAAGGAATTCATGGTAGAGGTTGAGGATACCGTGGTGGATTTGGGGCCAATTCCATGGTGGTGGATGAGGAGAGTTTCCTCATAGAATGTGTTATACATGTGGATCTCATGACAACTATACGAATGTATTCCCTCATAATATTACATATTATTTTTGTGGGAAGAATCATAACAATGAGGAATTCCTGAACTTATTTGATCATCTTAGCAAGTAGAATAAATAGGATAACAAGGGCACAAGGATGGTTATAATACAACGCACCATTGAAAATCGGTGGATGCTAAAGTTGGCACTAAAACCCGAGGTAGTACTGTGAAGATTACTACACGCATTCAAGCCGGGAACACTAGAGAGACGTTACAATATAAGCCTACTATTACTAAGGAGGAGGTTTTACATACAATATACCCAGACCCTACACACTAGAAGGAGGATTATCAGGAAACCATGGAGGAACTCGAAATCTTTAGGGTTAAATATAATGTTTAAAGGAGCAGTCACAAAATTTGGAAAAAACAAGGCATCAGAGAAATTCCGGTCGGATGTTGATGATTTGAAAGAGGTATGTAAGATGCTATGCCAGGAGAATATTATTCCATTACTAGGGAATTGGTTAAAGGGAAACACTCCATGCGTAGGTATTGAGAATGGACGACAGATCCTACATGTTAATCTCCCCCCTCATAGCTTGGATTATAACAAGGAAATCACTATAAATCTTGTTTTAGATGTGTAAATTTTGAGAAATATTTTGATTGACATAGGTGCAGAAGTGAATGCACGTATTTTAGATGAATGGGTGCAAATGAGAAGAACTCCATTACAACCATCCTCTAATTTTTTTATGGCTAATAAGACAAAGGCCAGTCCAATCAGATTTTTAAAGGATGTATCAATTACTATACAAGGGGCCAAGTTCAATGGGGAATTTGAGGTTTTGGCACTTGCAAAAGGGGAAAAAATCCTAGCTCTACTTGGGAACCCTTGGTGTTATGCAAATTATGATGATCTATGGTTCAACAAGGGGTATGTAAGTTTTGAGAAAAATAAGAACACATTACTATCCCTTTAAAAGATGGGAAATCTACACCTTATGTTGAACCTTTGAGTGAGGAAGATCTGAACAAAATTTATGTGCATGTTATTCGAGATTTAGAAGTACTTGAGCCATGTAAGGAGGGAATCCTCCAGTGAGAGGATACATAGTCTATTAGTGATACTCAAAGTATTTCTTGTGACAATTGGGTGTGTGGAACCTATGAGATGGTTGGGTATGAAGTAAGAAGTTCCTTTTCATAGAGGAGAAAACCTCATTGTGTTAGGCAGATAGGTAACAACTCTGCCACGATACATTGGAGAAGGAGATCCTACGGTATTCTTACATGCCATGGAAGAACAAAGTTGTGAATCAAGTGGAGAGAATAAATATATTAGTATATACCCTTTGCGAGATGGTAGACACCTTTGGTGGATGGTTCACAGGGATAATCTCATAGAATTTAATAAATTAAAAATTTCTCTAACAACCTAATTTCTCAAGAGAAATGCACCTACTAAGATATGCATATATCATGGTAATCAACCCTGTTCAAAGACATCACGTTCAATAATGTTAGATACTCTAGATAGATGAGTAAGAAGCTTTACCACCTTCACTTTAGGTGCACAAAATTTATTCCTTTTTGTAAGGATGTACACCCGCTTGGTATGTTTATGCGAGAACTATATAGGAGACCTGAAATTGGAAAGACTTGATTGCATGAATGGTCCAGAATTTTGACTACTTCTCTACTAAACGCCGGTGAAAGAGGAATTACAGATTATGGAACACTTGACTATGCGAGATGATGTAAAGGTTAAAGAAATAATTTAGGAGTTATTTGGTGAGGAAGAACCAGGACCACATTTTGATGAAATAGATGAGATAGATGCCGAACTCTTTAATCGCGCTTGCTTTGAGAAGGATAAAGGAAAGATTGTCTACATAGTGGATGATGAAAAGTAGAAAAATTTGATATTGATCATTCTGAAGGTACACACAACTTTTTAGATAGTGTGGATAAAAATGTGTGTGCCTATCATGAACCTATGAAGACCAAGAAAGTGAACATTGACATGGATGTTGAACCTAAGGAGGCCATAATTGGAGATTATTGGTTTGATTCTAAAGTGGCAAAGATAATTGAGTTACTATGTGATTTCCAGGACTTATCTCCCATGGGCTACCATGAATTAAAGATAGTGCATGAGTCATTAGGTGAGATGAAGATTAAGATAAAGGAAGTGTGTGCACGGTTAGGAAGAGATCTTATGGGATGAACCTAACATGTGCATAAAAGTAAAAGAAGAAATTGACAAAATTCTGAAATTAGCCATCACTAAGCCCCTCAAAGAATTAGAGTGGGTTAGCCCCATGCTAATCATTATAAAGAAAGATGATCAGATTAGGATTTGTGTGGATTATAGGGAGCTAAATTATTCATTTGTGATTGATCCTTTTCTTATTCCTTTCATTGAGGAAATATTAGAAGGTGTTGTAGGTTGCAAAATATACTCTTTTAGAGATGGATTCTCTAGGTATCATCAGGTAAGAATTACATAGGAGGATCAAGAGAAGACAGTTTTCACCACTTAATGGGGAAGATTTACATATATGGTGATGCCCTTTGGTTTGAATAACGCACCTACTATATTTTTGCACTTAGTTTTTCAAGCATTCTGTTTCGCACGGAATGTTTTCGGCTCTCTGAGAATAGAGTTGCTTCTATCCTTCAATTCCTTTTAGAAAGCAGATAAGGGTTAGGGCTAGGAGGAATACCTATTGAATGTCAAGATGGTGTGCGCGTACCGTAGAGAGAGATCAGGTCGATTGTGAAGAACCCCTTTTTGTCTTGGAAGGACTACCTGCAAATAAGAACACAAGACCACAAGATTTTGATTAGACAATAAATGAGGGAACTGCCTTGGGCCCAGGAAATATAAAACTTCCTTTCGAAGGTGGTTAGTTCCCCTGCTAATATGAATTAACACAGAAGATTGTAAAATAACAGTTTAATTACCTCGTTGAAACAAGTAGGGGGAAAGGCTGGTTTTTGGTTGTAGTCAGGATAACCGATACCGGTTTCTGCTAACCGATATCGGTAGGGGCTATGTTTGTAAAGGGGGTTGTAAGGTGGTTGTGTTGTTTGTAAGGCTGGTATATGAACGGGATTAGGTAATGGGGTGATGAGAGGTAAGTGGATGATAGTTAGGTAAAATGTGTTGCTGGGTAGTAGATCTAGGAATAGATTTATAACGGCTGTGATTAAAAAGTCTAAGAAATATTAAAATGAGAACACACAAGATGCAACTTACTAGTTATTGACGAGGATGCAGGTCCAAGAACTGTGATGACAAAGGTAGAACTCAAGTAGTATGGCCTGATACCCAGAAGATGAGATGTCTCCCTCCCAATGATCAGATGAGTGTCACAGGGCTCTGAGTGGCAGTCTTGGGCTTGATCTTCTTTTGCTGCAAACTCTTCTTGTTTCTTCACTTGTCTCGCTCGGCCAAGTAAAGATCCGGATTCTCTTGATCGCTTCGATGATCTGATTGATCCAAAATCCTCGACCTTTGTTTTGATTGGGGAAGGTCATTTACTGAGGAACCGATGGTGGTTACGTAACCGGCGGCGATCAGTAGGAACCGGTATCGGTTAGGAAAAAGTGGGTTATTTTTAGTAAAATAGCTAACTTTCCCTACTTTTCTCCCGAGGGATTAGTTGCGGGCTTGGTCAAGTAGCTACAAGGTCAGTTTTGGGTGCGAGTAAGGAGGCATTAGTCATGGGTGTGGATGTAAACCAAGTTTTAGGTCTTAATTAGGTTAGTTTAGGGTTAGGGCTAGGTCATGATGAGGTGGCAAAATGAGGTGGCAGGTAAGGCGACGTGGATTTATTAATTATAAAGTAATTAATAAATAATTGTGTAAGGTTTAGGTGATGGGGTTAGGTTGCGAAATGAGATGCGGGTCACAGGGGGTCGTAAAACACAAATTTGGTGTCTACATTAGCCCCTTATTGTCGTGTAGCTTGTTTTGTAGAGTTGCACGGACAATGATATGAAGTGGTTACTCTAGTAAGGGTATAGGTAATCCCCTCAAATCTATCATAGATTGAGGTAGCGTGAAATCGGGGATAGGGTTGATAAAGGGTAAATGATGTTGAGATGAGGGTGAGATGGTGGGGTAGGTCCAAAGAAGCGAGGCGCACGTTGAAATGCGATAGTGCGACTAGGTACATGATTTGACGAGAAAACCAGCAATGCATAGGCAAAGGTCGATAGTTTATCCAAACAAGGGTGATATAATCCTGGTATCAAGGCATAGGAAGTAGCTCCAAGGTATATAATGGGTAAGGTACAGAACGTTTAGGCATGTTCGGCGTGCAAATGGTTGGTTTGGTTGAGATAAACGTGGACGGTCCAGTCTAGGCAAAGTTGGTCGACAGATCAAGTCAAGGACCCTAATCATGCTAAAACACGAACAGGTGCGCTGGATTGAACAAAAGGCTACTGGGTGGATAAAAGTGTATGTTGTTGATGTTGGGTGAAGTAGTTAAGTGGTACGGCCTTGGGTCGGGCTAATTGATGAGTGAGGGCCGTGGGTCGGGCCAAGTTGTTGGGTTGCGGCCGTGGGTCGGGCCAAATGGTTGGGGTGAGGCCTTGGGTCGGGCCAAATGGTTAGGGTGAGGCCTTGGGTTGGGCCGGATGGGTAGGGTGAGGCCTTGGGTTGGGCCAAGTTGTTGGGTTGCGGCCTTGGGTCGGGCCAAATGGTTGGGATGAGGCCTTGGGTCGGGCCAAATGGTTAGGGTGAGGCCTTGGGTCGGGCCGGATGGGTAGGGTGAGGCCTTGGGTCAGGCCAAGTTGTTGGGTTGCGGCCTTGGGTCGGGCCAAATGGTTGGGGTGAGGCCTTGGGTCGGGCCGGATGGGTAGGGTGAGGCCTTGGGTCGGGCCGGATGGGTAGGGTGAGGCCTTGGGTTGGGCCAAGTTATTGGGTTGCGGCCTTGGGTCGGGCCAAATGTTTGGGATGAGGCCTTGGGTAGCCAAATGGTTAGGAGTGAGGCCATGGGTCAGTGGATGGGTAGGGTGAGGCCTTGGGTCGGGCCGGATGGGTAGGGTGAGGCCTTGGGTCGGGCCAAGTTGTTGGGTTGCGGCCTTGGGTCGGGCCAAATGGTTGGGATGAGGCCTTGGGTCGGGCCAAATGGTTAGGGGGAGGCCTTGGGTTGGGCCAAGTGGGTAACAAAGGGTTTGCAGCAAAGGTTGATATAGGTGATGTTTGCGAGAAATTGGGGGAAGAGCTGGAATAAAACCGATGTCGATTGTCTAGGACCGATATCGGTTAGGTGACCGATACCGGTTCCTTAGGGCACAATATAACCGATATCGGTTATAGGTCAAAAGCTGATTTGAGTGGTTGAGTGGAGGTGGATTATTGAGATTAGTGCATTTGTCAGCTGAGGTGGCACTGTTGGAGTGGAGGAGTGAGTTGTGAGTGGGCCCGAGTGAGGAGGAGGCAGCAGTTGAGTGGTGGAGGACCCAGAAGAGGACAGTTAGAGCCATGGCACAGCCAGGAGGAGCAGGAGGGGCTGGACCACCTGGACCACCACCACCCATCCCACCACGACGACGTGTCGTCGTACCGGTAAGTTCGAAACCGTGCATTGTGTTTGTTTTAATGTTATGAAGCTAGATTTGGGTTTTGGGTAGGAATAGAAGTTTTTTAGAAAATAATTAATAAATGGAAATGATTGGAAAAAGGGAGAGGGTAGATAGGTGAAAGAGGCCAAGGCGGTAGGGTGGGTAGGTTTTTAGGGTGTTTGGGTGGGTACAGAGGGAAAAATAGGGAAAAAGGGAATTGGGGAGCCGCGTCGGGTTCGGCTCGGCAAATTTGCAGTGACCGATGTCGGTCGCTAAGCGACCGGCATCGGTCCCGAAAATTTTAGGGCAGGGTGGGTCTGTAGGTGACCGGTGGCGGTCGGTCGTTGACCGGCGTCGGTGGATAGGCCCGGTGTCGGTCATAAGTGACCGGTACCGGTCCTGACTTAGGTTTATTTCAATTTGTTGGTGTGGGTTGTGATTTTGTTTTTGAGTTTTTGGATGTGGTTTGGGTATTTGGGCATGGTGTAGGTTGTTTGAGTATGGTTTGGGTTGTGTTGTTGTTTTAAGTTTTTAGATGTGGTTAGGGTATTTGGGCATGGTTTGGGTCGTTTGAGTATGGTGTGGGTTGTTTGTTTGGGTGTGAAGAGGGAGGGGGATAGCGTAGAAGTTTTTAGGGGAAGATAGATGGGCGTAGACGTGTGGTATGGAGTCGGGTTGTGGTTAGGTGGATAAGAAAGGGGATATAGAGAGGTAAAGTAGATGTTGTGATAAAGAGTAGGGCTAATGTAGTGGGTTGGTTTTGCAGGCACGTCAGCAGCTGACGATGTGGGATAGGATGCCCCCACTGTTGAGCCGGATGTGGCCACACGTGTCCGCAGCACACTGGGGTATCATGCGCGAGGTGGGACTCGGCGGAGTCCCAGATGATCTGAAGCGATCGGCAAGGATCATAGTTTGATGGTCACCCTCATCGAGAGATGGGATCCGGTGACCAATGTGTTCCATCTCCCGACTGGGGAGATGACTATCACATTGGAGGATGTGTATCGCATCCTTCGACTGCCGATCGATGGAGAGGCAGTCTTCCAGGTAGATTCAGAGACGGCCATGGATAGCATCCTACATAGGTTTTCGGGGATGCAGCTGCGCTACTGACATATCACAGCGCGAGCATCGCGTACGGGGATATGTACCATGCCCATCGCCATGAGACACGGCTTGCCGTGCTGATGATGATCGGGATCACCTGTTTCACCCTCCCGGACTCAGAGGGAGGCCGCTTTCCACGGGCACTTATGGGGGTTTTACATGAGATGGTCGAGGAGCATACCTGTTATGCTTGGGCACCAGTATACCTGGTGCAGTTATACCGAGAGCTATGGGGCTATCGCCGGATGAGGCGATTCGGGATCTGCTCGACGTTTTTGCTACATTGTTGGGCATATGAGCATATCATATGCATTAGACCAGTAGGGCTACCTCAGCAGCCAGGGCCACTGGTCATCTATAGATACGGCTTTCAGAGGTGGTTGGGGGTCGTGGGTCACCACGGCAAAGTGGTTGCGCAGGCGAGACGTTACTTATTACCGGCATTTATTAGAGGGCCTGACAGTGGCAGATATTGTATGGAGACCGTATAGAGGTCATCACCCTCACGGAGGAGCCCGAGGACAGTTGCAGTGGATCCAGTACACATTCTGGATAGCGGGACGGAGGCCGGGAGAGTATGAGAGGATACCCCTGGAGAGGGTACGCAGGCAGATGGGGCTATGACAGGATGAGCCCCCTCACTTCCCTCAGTACCGGAGGGATGATGTAGAGGCCCCACTGCCTGCACCACAGCCCGTGGATCCAGATTGGGTTGCTGAGAGGCCTGCCGATGACACTGTAGATGATGCTGGGTGCACAGGCGCATTTTTGGTTTGGTGGGCCGGAGAGAGAGCTGCGAGGATAGCACAGCCCGCACAGCCAGACTTAGCGGCTGTTAGAGCAGAGAGGGACCAGCTCAGAGGGCAGGTACAGTTATTACAGGGGCAGCTTTGCTTGCTGCCTGCGAGCACGAATAGGTGTCTACAAGGCAGCTAGTTGAGCTCGAGTGCAGTACGAGCGCATAGGCTCAGTGTACAGCACCACCACAGCACACTAAGCGGCACCAAAGCAGCCATAGTACGAGTACCACCATGTACCCACAGTACCACCAATGGCACACCACGAGCACGAGGGGCACTTTGGTAGTAGGAGTCAGGGGACCAGCCCCAGCACCTACGGTGGCTCGTGATTGTTATATGGAGGCTAGAGCGGAGGCCCGGTACTATCAGGATATTCTTGATGGTATGCTGGGGCTGATCATCAGCCATATGCGGCACATAGAAAGCGAAGACCTCTCGAGCGAGAGATCTCGGGGAGGTGCGGCCGGCCGGTGGGTACATGTGAGGCACGAGGTGAGAGGCAGAGACAGGACCGAGCGAGGCGAGAGGGCGGTGGAGAGAGCTGAGGGGTCCCTGTAGATTTTGTATTTGTATATTGGACATGGGCACCGGTCTGCGAACCGGTTGTGTTTATAGAGGCCTGCGTGCCTAGATATGATTTATTCATTCATTTTTTTGTATATACCAGCCTGCGAGCCGAGTACGGGTTGTACAGTTGATACCGGCCTGCGAGCCGAGTATGTTTTTGATATGAGAGACCGGCCTGTGAGCCGAGTCGAGATTATTGATAGTTATTGTGGCCTGCGTGCCGGCTTTGTTGTATTATGAGATCACAGAGGCCCCGATGCAGGGCACATTGTATATTTGAAACTTTGTATATATATAGATATGATGAGTTGACCCACATGTTGTGTTTAAAATGTTTTTTTAACTGTTTTGTCGATGGTTTGTGATATAGAATGTATGATGAGGTTAATTGACATGTTGTATTACGAAATGTTTGTATGTTTTGTCACTGGTTTTATGAAATTGCATGTATGTATCTGATGAATCGGATCCAAATGGTGTATAGATCGATGGTTTTTGATATCCGTAGTTGATGGCTTGTTTGTTTTTGAAATATAGATAGATGATGTTGATGAAATTGTAATGAGATGTGGATTTGATGAACAATTATAGATGAGGGTGTTGTTATGCAGGAAAAAGAGGCGGGCGTCACAAAAATTAGGTAGAAAATAAAGAAAAGAACTATGTTAAAAAAAAAAAAAGCTAGGTATATGACCGACATCGGTTAGGCAACCGATGTCGGTATAGGATAGACCGATATCGGTTAGCTAACCGATACCGGTTATTCCATAATGAGATTTTTCTAAAAATAGAAAAGCGTAGGTGGCAACTGAAGTTCTTATTTTGAGAGCCATGCAAGATGTTAAATACGCGAATGCGACATTTTTTAACGACTGAGACAGGTAATTGCATGAGAGATTTGAGTGATAAGGAGGTAAGAGACAGGTAACGTGAGTGTGGGCTGAGATCAAGAAGACAGAAATCCAAGCTATATTTGAAGAGGGTGGTGAGCATGGCTGAACGAGGAGAAGCATCCAGCAGGCATGGACGAGAGGGAAGACAAGTTCCACCGCAAGCTGCTGCAGCCCAAGAGGTAAACGGTTTGGTTGTAATTTGATTTTTGCATGTTTTGTGAATAGGATGAGGGAGATTAAGTGGGTAGATATGAGAAAGAAAACGTGATAGCAAGGGTTATAGGTGAGGTGAGTGTTATGGGGTAGGTAATCAGGGGTTTCGGGTATGTCGGTATGTACAGAGAGGAATAAACGATCAAATTATTGTCGTAGGTGGTGTGTTTAGGCAGAGTGTATAAAAGTGACAGTGACCGATAGCGGTTAGAGATAACCGGTATCGGTTACTGAACCGGTACCGGTTATTTATAACCGATACCGGTTGCTGTAGGAATTTCCAGAATGTGAGAAAAACCCTTGGGGATTTGATGGATTGAATGGTTATTTGTTGCTTTGACGTATGCAGGCAGAGGCAGGGCTGAGGATGAATGATAGTGTTCCAGCTTTGTTGTCACGAATCCGAGCGGATGTAACACCAGCTGAATGGATATTGATAAATCGTTTGGGGTTAAGTGGAATCCGCTATTATTCACGAATCGCACGTAACCATGCTATGTTGCAGGCGTTGATTGAGAGATGGAATCCAGAGAAGAATACCTTCTATTTGCCAACAGGGGAGATGACAGTGACATTGGAAGATGTGTTCCGTATTTTGAGACTCCCAATTATAGGAAAAAGCAGATATATCGAGGCATTGCCAGCATGGCAAGGCGAGCAGCGATAACAACAATATTTGGGGATGTTGCACGAGATTTGACACGGCGAGGTTTATCATTTACATATGGTACAATGTATGCAAACACACCCCGAGGAAACAAGGTTAGCCGTGATATTAATGATAGCGGTGGGGTATTATGCATTCACAAGGGTGGAAGGTGGAAGATTTCCCAAAGCATTGATGAGTGTTATTTGGGAAATGATAGAAATGAGTGTGACATTCGCATGGGCACCTGCATATTTGGCGAGTTATATAGGGGTTTATGGGCATGCAAGTGAAAACACATGACGACACCTTTAGATTGTTCGTATTTATTACATTGTTGGGCCTATGAGCACATTGTTTGTGTGTGACCAATAGGACGACCTATCTAGTTGGGAGAGGCAGGAGTGCGAGGTGGGATTCAGATGATGGGTCCAGACAGAACAAGAGGCAAGATCCCAGGCTGTGACGGGTGACATTGAGTATTATAGGCAGGTATGGGAGATGGTGACGATTACGGATATCTGTTGGAGGCCGTTACGGGAACTATATGGTAATAGAGAATATAGCCGAGAGTTGAGGGTGTAGAGTGATTGAGGTGGATCACGGGGCATAGGCCAAGTGAGTATGAGAGGATTCCTATAGATCACGTGCGGCGACAATTTGGATTTGTGCAGGATATACCCCTGGCTTATAGACCATATATGAGGATCGACGCCGAGGCAACATTCTCACCTCCCCGGTCAACACCTCCAGAAGGGCCAGAGGAGATAGCAGCCGATCGCAGGGTAATGGATGCGGGAATGACAGAGGCCTATAGATTATGGTGGGTATGACTGTGAGAGATGTACGTGATCGTCCCGACATAGCTATGATTACGGAGAGAGATCATCTACAAAGTTTAGTTCATTAGCTCCAAACACAGTGAATGAGGCAAGAGGATTATTAGCGGTTGCATGAGTCACGAGCGAGAGGACTAAAGGTGAGATACCTCCATGCGAGGAGCGTATTCATATGTTACGAGGAGAGATTGACAGATCAGTGGGTGGTACCAATAGCTGTGGTACCTTTGAGGACAGAGAGGCCCGACGAGAGGCGTCGATGATCACGATCATCACCTAGTTCGGGATGAGGCGTGAGGGTCTAAATAAATGTTATCTAGGTATAATAATAAATAAGGATGCTGACCTGTGTGTCGATGATAGAGAAGATGTATTTGTTTAACATCTAAATAAAACTGGATATGTATGTTGATTTGAGTTATGATAATAATAAGAATGTTTTTCGTTTTGACTTTCGGTGTTTTGAAAAAAGGATAAAGAGGAATGTGATTGAATAGAAATACACAAAAATAGTTACACATGATAGGTTATGGTAGGGGATGGTCGAGCTAACCTTGGGAGACCCCATGTCTCCGAAGTGCTGCCTACATAGCCCATTGCACAAAGCAAGGAGGGGCCTCAGACCGATGTAGTTCTCCCTTAGGATCAGGGAGAGGTGAATTCAGGCAATTTTGTTGGTTGGTAAAAAAAAATTGATATTGATATTGGTAGGGTAATGTTGTTGGTGTTGGTAATGAATTGGTGATGTTGTAAAAGGTATAAGGGAAGTGAAAGTTAGCCTACCCAAGTGGTAGGGAACCATGTCCTGATTAAGATCAACACATAATCCTAGATGCGAGGCAAAGAGGAAAGAGTGTTCCGTAGGTGAAAAGAGCTAAACAAACCACATAATAACGTAGAATCAGCTTGAACCCCTAGGTACCGTGCATAGACGAGAAGTCAATAGGTGAAAAGAGTTGTATGATCACAATATATCGATTGTACGTCACGTCCCTTGAGTTTAAACAAATGGTGAGGTGAGGTGGATGGTATAGCTGTGGTACGGAGAACTTATTACAAAGTGAGTGTTCTGACGAAAGAGAACCTAACCTAAATAGACAAGTCCATGACTCAAAAGTACTTTTGAATGAGGCTTTTATTTTACTGAATATAGACTGATCGATGCGGGAAGTCTACAAGGGATATTGATTGTATTATTCTTGAGGTCTTCACGAAGCTGATCAATACGCGAAGCTTCTGATAAAGGCTGACTGTGTATAGTTGTCCTTCAAGGGAGCAGTCTATTTATAGTAGCAGATGCGGCATTTGTGTATAGCTGTCCTTCGGGGGAGCAGTCTATATATAATAGTAGCAAGAATTTTGGCATATAGCTGTCCTTCAAGGGAGCAGTCTATGTATAATTTAGAGATCTAGATGTCCGTTTGGCATGAAGCATCTAGTTTTGTAGGAAGTTTGACTCAAGAAAATCCCATAAGCATTTAGTTAAGAATGTGTCATTTTAAGACTTTGAAGTCATGGACTAGACTAAAAAGGGGAAGGCATCATAAAGGGAAGATGGGAATCAAACCATGCGAGCTTGATTTTATTTTGAGATGTAGGAAACAATGTGTATGGTGGTGGTGAAGGAGCTCAAGGGACGAGCGGTAAGTAGATAAGAAGTGATATAACACTAAATTCAATAGTAGAAAGGTTGAAGATGCAAGGCATTAAGGGGTTTAGGCTCAGGTTTACCGTTAAGTGAAGCTAAACGATAAGTTCCTGATCCATAAGTGTGAGTGATTATGTAAAGCCCAATCCAATTGGGAGCAAATTTTCCATGTTTGCTCTTTTCTAGTTTGGTTACATGTTGATTCTCTTTGAGGACAAGATCACCAACCCTAAAGGTACGCTCATGAAGTCACTTATCATAAGCACGCTTAATACGTTTTTGATAGATTTGAAGGTGATCAAGAGCTGTAAGATGACGCTCGTCAAGAAGCTCCAATTGGGCTAACCGCTCTTGGTGGAAATCATCGTTGGTAAGAATATCCTGAAGAGATATTCTGAGGGAGGGTATTTGTATTTTGAGAGGCAAGACAGCCTCGGTACCATATACCAAAGAAAAAGGTGTGGCATTAGTGGAGGTACGAATGCTAGTACGATAAGCCCAGAGGGCGAAGGGGATGTGATCATGCCAATTTCTTCCAGACTCATTGACAACTTTCATAAGGATTTTGGTTAGTGTTTTATTAGAAGATTCGGCTTGTCCATTCACTTGTGGATAGTAGGGTGAGGAGAAGCTAAGTTTGATACCAAAGTTGTCACAAAGGTCTTGCAATAACTTATTTTTGAAAGATTTTCCATTATCCGTTATTAGGCGATGAGGAACACCAAAACGACAGATAATGTGGTGGTTAATGAACTCTACAATTTTTTATTTTTTAGTTGAAATGAGTGAAATAGCCTCCACCCATTTTGTGTAATATTCGGTTGCTGTGATTATCCATCGATGACGTTGCGAAGAGGACGGATGAGTCTCACCAATAAGGTCTAAACCCCATTGTGAGAAAGGCCAAAGATCTCGGGTGACCTGTAGCGGGTGGCTAGGAGTATGTTGAAGGTTGGCATGTTGTTGACACATAACACAATGCTTAACATATTCGTAGCAATCGTTATTAAGAGTAGGCCAATAATAACCTAGGCGAAGGATTCATTTAGCCAAGGCAAGGCCACTAAAATGTCCACCACAAATACCATCGTGGACTTGTTGGATGGTATAGGTGACCTCCGCGCTGGTTGAGACATCGAAGGAGGATGCCATCAAAGCCATGTTTATAAAGGATTCCCCATAATGACATATTGAGAAGCGCGTTTAAGAAAAGTGTGTTTTCTGGTACTAGTAAGGTCAGATGGGAGAACAGAGGTTGTAAGGTAGTCGTGAAATTGGTGATACCAGGTATCCCGCGAATTAGCAGACACATTATTTATCATACAAACAATCGGGGCTGAGTAAGATGGGGAAAAGAGTTGTTGGACCAAGACGAATATGTCAGAGTCAGTTGGTGAGGCAGGAATTTGCGAGGCTAAGCAAGCCATAGTATCTGCAAATTTGTTAGTGGAGCGGGAATGGTCCGGATAGAATAACGAGTAAATGAGGTCAAAATTGAATCCATGAAATTTTTGTACTTTTGAAGTTCCTCATTCTTACATTGGTAGATGCCCATAACTTGATTGACTACCAACCGAGAGTCGCCAAAAATATTGATAGATTTGACACCTAAGTGTAACGCAACTGGAGACCAGAACAAGGGCCTCGTATTCCACTTTGTATTATTAGTGCGGGAAATCGAGTCGGAATGAGAGAGGCATAGGATCGGCGTCGAGAGGAATGAGAACAACACCTTGGATCCTCCGCCGCATTGGCATTTGGATCCATCGAAGAAGAGGGTCATTGGATACGACTCCTCACTGAGTGAAAGAGTGGCGATGAGTTCATCGGGGAAAGTAAAATTGGTAAATTGTTCCCCAGGTAAAGGGGCTTCTGCAAGTTGGTCTGCGATGGTTTGTCCTTTGATTGATTTCTGGTGGACAAACTCAAGGTCGAGGTCGGCGAGGAGCATAAGCCATCGGGTGATGCGTTGGTTTAGATGAGGTTTGGCATACATATAATGGATGGGGTCCGTGTTAGTGATGACAAAAGTTTTGTGATTCAGAAGGTAGTGTCGGAGTTTGGTGGCCACGAATGATAGGGCTAGGCACAACTTTTCTACATGTGTATACCTAGTCTCATAATCTACCAAAGTACGACTTATATAATAAACGGCTTGTTCGCGGTTCTCGGAGTCACGATGTGCAAGCATGGCCCCTACAGCGTGGTCAGTGGTGGAAAGGTAAAGGTAGAAAGGGCGATCGTCCTGAGGTGGGATAAGCACGGGTGGCTGCAAGAGATAAGTTTTTAGAGCCTCAAAGGCTTGATGACATTCTTCGCTCCAGTGAAAGGCAATGTCCTTTTTAAGAAGGTGATGGAAAGGTTGACATCAATCCGAGAGTTGGGAGATGAAACATCGGATAGATTGTAGCTTACCTTGTAAACTACGCAATTGTTTGAGATTAGTAGGTGGGGGCATTTCTAGGATAGCTTTGACTTTAGATGGGTCGACCTCAATGCCGCGCAAAGAGACGATAAAACCAAGAAGTTTTCTCGAAAGGACACCGAAGACACATTTCTTTGGTTGAAGGCGGACAGAATATTGTAACAGGCGATCAAAAATAATGGTTAAAACATCGAGATGTTCACTACGATGTTTAGATTTGCCAAGAAGATCATCGACGTAATCTTCAAGGATAGTGTGCATAATGTCATGAAAAATGTAGGTCATAGCCCGCTGATAGGTTGCACCAGCATTCTTAAGGCCAAATGGCATTACACGATAACAGAAGGTTCCCCAAGGAGTTATGAAGGCAGTTTTATGTTGATCGGCAGGGGCAACCAAAATTTGGTTATATCCTGAAAAGCCATCCATGAGAGAGAGCATCTCATGGCCTGCAGTGAGATCAACAAGTTGGTCAATACTAGGTAGGGGGAAGTCATCTTTAGGGCAAGCGAGGTTAAGATCCGGAAATCCGTGCATATCCGAAGTCCCCCATCGCTTTAGTGGCAGTGCGATGTTAGAAATCCATTGAGGATAGTAATAGGTAGGATGAAGGAAACAGAAAGGAGTCGTTGAAGCTCCTCTTTGACCAAGAGGGCAATGCGTGGATGCATTTTTCTCAATTTCTGTTTAATTGGCTTGGAATCAGGTTTCAGGGTAATGTTATGGACAGCAATGTCAGGATCAATTCCTGGCATGTCAGCGTAGGACCAAGCGAAAGCTTGGTTGCGAGCACGGAGAAAGGTAGTAAAGGTGACTTGTTCTGATGCGTTAAGGGATTGTCCGATCTTCACAATGTGAGGATCCTCCTCCATGTGGATGTTGATTTCTATAGTAGACTCATTCAACATGGTTTGAGTTTCAGATGGTAAGGCGCGTTGAATATAAGAGTCATCCGCACCAAGGTAAGTGAGGATGGAGTCATCATCCTGGCACTCAACAACATTAATTGAAGGTGAGTCCTCTTCAATCATGTCTGGATATAGAAGGGGAATAGAAGAGGGGTCCTCATTATCGCGTTGATAAGTGAGAGGACCTAGGAAGATAGCATTTATGAAAAAAAAAAGTTAGGAGGGATAGATTCGGGATCTATCGACTCTGTGGGTGACGAAGGTAAAATGGGTGATGATGGTTCGGTAGGGGTGACATCGTCCTCTTCCAGAAGGCAACTGACACGAGGTTCCTTCGGTGTAAGTGTTCCTTGAAATCCAAGACCACTACAATCATTGTGCTTGTGTGTAGTTATGGGAATGATTGTATGTCGGCCTTGTTCATAAAGACCAAAACCAAAGCCTTTCCAAGCACAGCGAGTCAAGAAGGTGAGGGCAAAACGACGATTTATCAAGTATTGAAAATCAGATTAGAAAGGAACCACACCAAGAGGAGGTTCAAGGGTAACGGAAGATGCGTCAACACCCCCATATGTTAGGTTGGTGTGGCAATGAGGTGGTCCGTAGGGGATTACTTCCCCACACGACGGTCATAGGTAGGATGTGCATGTACTTGTCCGTACTCCGTGGGGTAGGGAAAGAATTAATGTTAATAGGTGATACTCCCCCAGCGTAAGGCGTTGAAAAACATCCACTAAGGGATCTGAGGTTGGGATGTCATCCGCGGGGAGGGAAGTGGTATTTGCAACGGTGGTTTCATTGGTTGAAGGCGTAGGTGCGGTTGATGTGGATGGTTGGGTTGGATGAATGGGTGTCTTGATTGGTACAAGCACATCATTAGGCGATATAACATATTACGGAGGTTTTAAAGGGGGAGGATCAGCTTTTACGGTGTGGACTTCCCTCGTACTCAAATTTTATACATCTATGTAAGGTGGAGGAATGCATCCCATAGCCCGGATCCAGGGGCGGCCTAATAACATGTTATATTGGAATTCTCCCTCAAGGACATAGAAGAGCTCGGGTAAAGTATGTGGTCCTACACGAATGTTAAGGATTACAAAGGTACCTAAGGTAGAGGTAATAGCATCATTGAATGACCGCAACATGATGGGGTTGGCACACATGTAGCTAGAAGGGATATTCATTTGTTGGAAGGCTTTTGAAGAAATGATGTTTAGACTAGTGCCCCGTCGATCATCACACGACGTACCCGGATGTCCCGGACGTAAGCTGAGATGAAAAGAGCAGGATCAGGATCTTCTGTACCAAAGTCAACAATTTCGTCTTCGGAGAAACTGACAGCAGCAGCTTGTTGTTCAGAAACAGAAGTGGTTGGGGTGGTAGGTTGTTTAGTGAGGGAAGCAACGTGATTGGGTGTTAGAATGGAGGTAACAGGTAGGGTTTCATTAGGTAAGACCTCAATCCCTTGAAGAATTTCAACGAGAGCTTGTCGATGAGATTCAGAAGTCTGAATGAGATCATATAGTGTCATTTTTACAGGCGATTGGTGAAGTTGTTTGATCATGGTTTAGTGGGCAACTCCATTAGAGACGGGGTAAGCGGGTCCACAAATAACCACTTTGGGTGGTGGTGCAATCGGGATGGTGGACGGAGAAAGAGAGGATGCAGTGCATTTTTTCGCTTTCTCATTGTTCTTCTGCGCACTTGCAAAGCAACACTAATCATATTAATTTCGTGGACATGAGATGAGGAAGATGGTGGGATAAATCATGGTCTTCGAGAGGTGGGGTTGTAATAATGATAGATCTTTTGGTGAGGTGGGGATAGGTGGTATAGGAGAGGGAGTTGAAGCTAAAGGTCTCTCCCTTCGTAAGTTGTCTTTCTTAACCTTTCTATCTGAGAGAGGTGACTGACGAAGGATGGTTTTGATAGCTTTGCATCCCTCCACATCATGTCCTGGTGTGCGGTGGTAAGCACAGATTTTAGACTCATCATAACCTGTAGGTCGAGGTTTAGACGGGTCATAAGGTCTAAGTGGGGGTAGGGAAATGGTCGCATTCTCCACCAACATAGCAAGGATTTTGGCGTAAGATCCTTTGAGTGGGTCAAAATCGGAGGAGGATGAGGGTATTGATTGAGCAGATTTCGGTAATGTTTTGGCATAGTTGGTTCATACGGGTGGTGGTTTAGCCAAGGGGTGTTGACACGTGGTTTTCACTAAACGTGGTTTCTTTGGCGCAGGAGCTACGTTCAATTGGTTAGATGATGAGGCTACAGATGATGTGGTAGCGGGAAACAACCACGGAGAAAGGGGAGTGACAGAAAATAAATCCTTTGATGATGGAGTTTGTTTAGGGTTGATGGGTGAACAGGATACGTGGGGTGACAATGTTGATATACCCTTAGATCTCTGTATGGGTGCAGAAGGCGTAGGTCATTTTAAAGAAAATGCAGGAGGTATGATATATTGATGCAAGGTGGAGGGATGAGGTCCCAATATGGAAGGTAGGTGTGACGATGATGGTTTTGATTGTGATAGAGGCACGGATTGAGTTTGTCTCCTAAGTGGAGGGGCGGCTTTATTTTTGGATAAATCTAGTCGCTTAGGCGGGTGTGTTAGACTGGGTATTGGTGAGGTCCCAAGTGTAGGGGAAGATTTGGTTAAGCTGACAGAGGTGGATGAGATACTTGGTAGAGATGCGGGGGGTGATGATGAGGACATAGGCATTTTGAGTTTCTGTAAACACTTCGGGTATATGGTAGAGGCGTCTGGATCGGTCATCTGCATTTGAGTAGAATAGGGGGTACCCAAACGTTCCCATAGGACTCGTCTATCTTCTGGAGAATGACAGTCTTCAGGTGTGAATGGGAATTTTGGTATGGAAGAAAGGTGGGTTGTGATTCCGGTCCACTGTGGGTGTGATACAGGGGGTAGATGAGGCACTGTATCAATAGGTGTTAAGAGGTCAACCGGTCGCTGAAAAGATTTAGGCGATGAAGAACTAATAGGTAGGAGGGCATGTTTAAGAGGATCCATCATGGTTAAAGAATTTGGTGATGTCGGTGCAAGGGGTTTCTCGTCTAAGGATGTCAAAAGGAGTGGCGAGCCTTCCTCTTGTGCAGCAAGAGTGGTAGAAGAGGACGTTTGGGAAATAGATAGGTTAGATAACATCCGCTCGCAGTCTTGTAGGGATGTGGTGTAAGAAGGCTCATTTGTGAGAAGGGAACTCGGGCGATAAATTCCTTAATGGGTAAAGGAACGGCAAGGATTTCAGTTTGTCTTGATGGTGAGGAAGGGGTTCGGTTTCGCATTAGTGAAAAGGTTTGATTCAGAATTTGTTTGATAGAGGTCTTTGGTGGGAATCGAAGACTGCATGGATCTCATGAACACTCTCCTGGCTAAGATATCTTGGTTTAGATTATTTGTTAGAAGAATGATTTGGGAATGGTTTGTTGAATATTTTCAAATTTCGGTTAGCAGGGGCGTTAGGATTATCGAGGGCTATATCCCCTGCATCAACCATTTCCTGCACTATATTTTTCAACATCTTGTAGTTTTCATGACTATGTCCCTTCACGCGGTGGAAGTTACAGAAGTCATTTTCTTTGTACCAGGAAGGTATAGCGCGAGTGGAGTCAAACCCGGAGTGAGGTTTAACAAGAGGTAAGGTGATAGCTCTGGATTTGAGCAATTTTTCCAAGATGACACCATAAGTTTCTCCCAAGGGAGTGTAATTGATGGGCTCAGCTTTATACTTATAGGTGGTTTTTAGTGGAGTATTAGACGGTGCTTGAGATTTGACCATCACCGCGTGGACAACTCCTTTTGATTTAGAAGAAGTGGATGCATGAGGAGTGGTGGTGTTTGGTTTGTTGGTAGAATCTGGAGTTTGGAAATTGGGGTTTTTGTTGCGCAACCGCAATTTCTCTTCTTCTAAGGCTCGAATTTCTAGCTTCGAGCCATGGTAAAGGCCTCGTCAAATGTGCGGAAAGTTTGAATTTGAAGAGTAGGAGAAATGTGCTTAGCACATGCCCGTAAAAAGTTTGATAAGTTCAGCCTGAGGCAAGGCATATGTAAGTTGATTAATAAGGTCGCGCCATCGTCCAACGAAATCTGCGATAGATTCATCTTCGAATTGTCGGATGGCATAAAGGTCGGTGATAGATACTTTCTTGGCAATGTTAATGGAGAAATGATCCAAGAAAGATTGGGCTAGCTGGTTAAAAGAGAAGATTGAGTCTTTGGGTTAAAGCAACTTTGTACCACTCCAAGGCGGGTCCCGATAAGGACATGGGAAAGGTGCGAGTAGTAAAGCATCGTTGTGAGCAATCGGATAGCGAGGCATGTCTAAATGATCGCAAGTGTTGTTGAGGGTCCTCCTCACTTGTTAAAACGAGTAAATTTGGCAATTCCCATTGAGGAGGATATGAATGAAGGGGGACGAAGGGTGGATAGGCTCTCAGAAAAACTTGCTCGTATGTCAAGGTGCTATGACTTCCTAAAACGAAGCCTCCGAGTGTTTTGCATTTTGTCCATCATTTGTTTAATTAAATCAGTAGTTGGATGAGATGATGGTGTGGTTGTGGTAAACGGAGGCAAATTGGGCCAAGGGCCACCGCTAGACAATGGTGGGGTTAAATGTTGATAAGGTATGGAGGACGAATGTGTTGAGGCAACCGAATAGGGATGTCCTATATAAGCTGTTGAGGTTACTGGATATGTGTGTGGAAATGAAAAGGTGGGCGGAGCTTGAGAAGGAAAGCTCGTGTGGATAGGTGGCAGAGAGAAAGTCATGAATGGAATAGTCTGCAAGAGAGACGAGGTGGAGCAAGCGGTAAGTGGTAATGACATGTGGGCCCAAGATTAACCAAAGGAAAGCCAATCATGCTGTTGTATGGACCCCTGAAGTTGCTTTGAGGTAGGCGACGGGACTAAGGATGCGTAGGCAAAGCAGAGTTATCGGGCAGAGAAGGGGCTAAATGAGCAGCTATACCGATAAGCATGCCAATAAGGAGTTGACCATCAAGTGTATGGTCAAGGGCATGAGACAAATAGTATCTTGTATCTGATGCTTAGGATTAGCATCCAGAAATTTGGCAAATTCTTTATCTCCCACAGGAATTTTAGGAACCTCGCTGGTGTCTGTAGGATTCCCCACTAGAATGTGAAGGGGGTGATTCAGGCAAAGGCACAGAGCAAGCATGTGAAACCATGGCGGTGGCTTGCTTTGAGTGATAACAACCATGGACAGGAGTACAGTGAGGGTTTCAATCTATCGAAAGAGCAGAAATGCACTTCGAGAATGGTGAAATTGGTAGGTTGCTGGTTTGTCAGGAACTGTAAAAGACAGTAACCGATATCGGTCTGATAACCGATGTCGGTTAGACTATAGCCGACGTCGGTCAGTTAACCGATGTCGGTGTAATAAGACTGGTATAAGAAAATATAAGAAGCTGCTGATTTGATTTTAAACAATGTTTAGTACACTTATCAAATAGTTCTGAGGTGTTCACAGAAGACAGAGTATGACAGAGAAAACAGAACTGAAAACAAGCAAGATGCACACGCAAATCCAGAGACTAACCCTAGGGTTAATTTAAATTATCGTGGGCTTATGCCTTTAGACGTAGAATGATGTCAGAATCCTAAACAAAAGACTTAGGGGAAATGTCAAGTTTGTTTTGGCTTATAAGGTTACCTCAATCGGGCGGAGGAATACCGCGGAAAAGGGGGGATGTTTTGAGCTATTGTGTTAATTATGAAGTGATTCGGTATGTGTTGTGTAGTGAAAGTAAGATTAATTTCCTATCAATACCGTGGAAATCACCCCCACGTGTACGACCTGTTACTTAATCTATGTTCACTAGAATTGAAAATAGCAAGCAAGAATGTGATGCACGTGTTTTAAAACCCAAATCGAAAATGATATTCGATGAAGCAATTAAGATGACTTTCACTAATGTGAAACTAGGAAAGCAAGACAAATTATTTACTAAATATAACAAAACGAAAGAAGAACAAAGCAAGTATGCTTCCTAAAATGAAAACAATCAGAGAAAAGAAACCTGAAATGGGTCCCCACTGGCATGCCAAAATGTTTCACACGGAATGTTTCGGCTCGCAAAATAGAGTTGCTTCTATCCTTTCATTCCTTTTAGAAACAGATAAGGGTTAGGGCTAGGAGGAATACCTGTTGAATGTCGAGATGGTGTGCGCGTACCGTAGAGAGAGATCAGGTCGATTGCGAAGAACCCCTTTTTGTCTTGGAAGGACTACCTGCAAATAAGAACACAAGACCACAAGATTTTGATTAGACAATAAATGAGGGAACTGCCTTGGGCCCAGGAAATATAAAACTTCCTTTCGAAGGTGGTCAGTTCCCCTGCTAATATGAATTAACACAGAAGATTGTAAAATAACAGTTTAATTACCTCGTTGAAACAAGTAGGGGGAAAGGCTGGTTTTTGGTTGTAGTCAGGATAACCGATACCGGTTTCTGCTAACCGATATCGGTAGGGGCTATGTTTGTAAAGGGGTTGTAAGGTGGTTGTGTTGTTTGTAAGGTTGGTATATGAGCAGGATTAGGTAATGTTGTGATGAGAGGTAAGTGGATGATAGTTAGGTAAAATGTGCATTTGGGTAGTAGATCTAGGAATAGATTTATACTTTTGTGATTAAAAAGTCTAAGAAATATTAAAATGAGAACACACAAGATGACTTCTTCTTGGTTATTGATGAGGATGCAGGTCTAAGAACTGTGATGACAAACACAGAACTCAAGTAGTATGGCCTGATACCCAGAAGATGAGATGTCTCCCTCCCAATGATCAGATGAGTGTCACAGGGCTCTGAGTGGCAGTCTTGGGCTTGATCTCCTTTTGCTGCAAACTCTTCTTGTTTCTTCACTTGTCTCTGCTCAGCCAAGTAAAGATCCGGATTCTCTTGATCGCTTATGATGATCCTGATTGATCCAAAATCCTTCAACTTTTGTTTCTGATTAGGGAAGGTCATTTACAGGGAACCGATGGTGGTTACGTAACCGACGACGGTCGAGTAGGAACTGGTATCGGTTAGGAAAAAGTGGGCTATTTTTAGTAAAATAGCCAACTTTCCCTACTTTTCTCCTGAGGGATTAGTTGCGGGCTTGGTCAAGTAGCTACAAGGTCAGTTTTGGGTGCGAGTAAGGAGGCATTAGTCATGGGTGTGGATGTAAACCAAGTTTTAGGTCTTAATTAGGTTAGTTTAGGGTTAGGGCTAGGTCATGATGAGGTGGCAAAATGAGGTAGCAGGTAAGGCGACGTGGATTTATTAATTATGAAGTAATTAATAAATAATTGTGTAAGGTTTAGGTGATGGGGTTAGGTTGCGAAATGAGATGCAGTCACAGGGGGTCGTAGAAACACAAATTTGGTGTCTACAATTCTAGGATTTTATTCATAAATTCTTGCAAGTTTACTTGGATGATTGGACGGTATATGCACTTGTCAAGGATCATTGTGACAACTTGTGCTTAATGTTTGAAATATGTAGACAATTAAACATCTCTTTAAACATCAAGAAGTGCATATTTTCTACACCTTTTGGAACTCTGCTAGGGCATATCATCTGCAAGGAAGGTTTGTTAGTAGATCCAGCTAAGGTTACAGTTATTGTAGGCCTGGAGGAGCCTACCAGTCAAAGTGAGGTGTGTGCTTATTTAAGCCATACAGGTATTACAAAAAATTAATCAAAGGATATGTGAAGATTTCCATGCCCTGGAGGAGTTACTAAAGGGAAAAGGGAAATTCTATTTGAGAGAATGACATCAAATAACATTTGAGACATTAAAGGAGAGACTTACTAAAATGCCTATTCTACGTTTTCCCTCATGGAACCAATGATTTCACGTACATGTGGACACCTATGGCATGTCCATTGGCGTAGTGTTAGCTCATCTGGAGAAGGTATTATAGATCATCCTATTTTCTTTGCTATTAGAAATTTGACACATGTAGAACATAATTATACAACTACGGAGCGTGAGGCTTTGTTGATGATCTACACACTTCATAAGTTCAGATAGTTCTTCTTAGTAACACCTTTTTGTATTTTATACGAGATAACATGGCACTAAAGTACTTAGTAAATAAGCCCATTTTATAGGGGTGCATATGTCAATGGGTTCTCTTATTCCAAGAATTTGACTTTATAGTCGTGGTAAAACTAGGTAAATTTTTTTTTAGCCCAAACCACTTATCAAGAATCCAATCAGGAAAGGACACACAAAAAATTGAAGATACAATTTCAGATGCATAGTTGTTTAGGTTACATCGTGTGCCTTTAGAATTAGAGGATATTTTTGTCTTTTTATGCACATGTATGGTGCCAGAAGGAATGAAATCCTTAGAGAAGAAATAAATTGCAATTTGTGCTACACCCTTCATGTTTATCAGTGGTGACTTATACAAACTAGGCCGAGATGAAGTATTGTGTCGGTGTGTATTAGAATTAGAGCACAAATATATCATGAAGAGGCTCATGGTAGTATTGCAGTGGACATTATATAGGTGACGCCACCACGTGTAAGATTCTACTCATTGGATTATATAGGGAGACCACGTGTACAAGGATTCTAAAGAGTATTATAAGGTGTGTGATCACTGTCAGTGCCTTGGAAAACCTGGAAAAAGAGATGAAATTCATTTGAGGCCTATTACTAGTGCATAGCCATTTGAAAAATGGGTAATAGACTTTGTGGGTCCTATTTCCCTATTCATGCATAGAATTGGATCATGATACATCATCACTTGTACAAATTATCTTACATGATGGGAATAAATATCACATACAAAGGATTATAAAAAAGCTATAACAACAATATTCTTATGGGAAAATATTCTTATTAGGTATGGATGTCTGCTGAGTTTGACAAGTGATAGGGGCACACAATTCTTAAATGAGACAATCAAGATATTGTTGGATGAATTTATGTTCACACACCACAAAAATACAGCTTATCACCCTCAAGAAAATGGGACTACTAAGGCCTTCAACAAGATATTGAGCCAGACCTTAACAAAAATTTGTGATGTTGGAAGGAAAGATTGGGATGATAAAGTTTTTGCTGTAATTTACTCATATAGAACAACCTATAAAAGTTTGAATAAGGCCACACCCTTTCAGTTGGTGTTTGGTGTAGAAAAGTTCTTCCCATGGAATTCATGTTACCTTCTTTGTGTATTATGTGCATGGGAGGTCTAGCTGATGAGAAAGCATTAGAATAAAGAATTGATAAGTTAATACAGTTGGATGAGAGGTGCACCATACCACGTTGGAGTCAGAAGCAATAAAAGGCAAGACAAAAGGCATGGCATGATAGAAACATCAAGGATAGGAAGCTTGAGGTTGTACAAAATGGTACTTCTTTATGATTCCAAGTTTCTGTACAATCCAGGAAAAATTAAGGTGCATTGATTGGAACCATATGTTATCACTCACATCCTTGAATTAGGTGCTTGTAATTTAGAGGTGCTTGATGGAACACGGTTACCTGGTTACTTTGACTGGATTAGGTTGAAGCCTTACTATAAATAAGTCTTCTTGGTGTTTGTAATAAGGCAATATTTCCATTTAGTATATATTTCCCTTTCGTATTTCCTTCTTCATCACTATGCTTTATCAATTTTGTTTGGTGTTTTGTGTGTTGGAAGATAATTAAAATATGAAGTACTTTTATGCAAAGAGGACTACACATACCATTAGTGTGGGGTGGTTATTATTCAAAAATTGGTACACATGAGAACATATTGTTACATGTGATATTCAAAAATGGAAGGGAGCCGCTAGAAAGAATATTGCTCTAAGGAAGAATATAGATGGAAATAAATGAATGAAAAATATAACATGAGGTAAGAGGAAGATGTAGAAATGTTTAGAGGAAGGCACACTTTGGAAAGGTACTTTGGTGCATGGATGGGTGTAGAAGGAGGTTTGCACCGAGAATGTAGGAAGGCACACTAGAAAGTTATATCTATGGCGTGTAGGTGTATAGCACGGAAATTGGGAAAATGGTAAATTAATAAGAGGATAAATGGTAGGTAAAGGAGCAATAAATGAAATAAATTTTATCAACTCTATATAAAGATGTGATGCGGGTAGACAAGTATTCAAGTTAGCTAGTTGCAACCAAACCAAGTGAAACATGTTGAGGTGTGGAGAGTTGCAAAACTAGGCATGGAGAGAATATTTGTGCACATAAGTGGCTTGCATCCCCATTGGAGAAGGGTTTGAGTGAAGTAGAAGCATTGAGAAGGAGCTAGGGCACAAGAGCTTACTCGATAGAGGAAAAGGAAATATTTTACCATGACACCAAGGAAAGCACCTGCATGGGAATAAAGGGAAGAAAAAGGTGGAAATAGAGGTCGTAGATGTTCCTCGAGCAATTTTTAGAAATCTAGTATCAAGGAGTGATCATTGAATGGGATTAGGATTCCCATATCCACAGATGCAAAGTAAGTGACTATAACCACCACACCACCGATAACAAGGGGAGTTGGATGCGTTGTTGAATAAGAATACCAACAAGAAAATAGTGGATGACATGTTGGTATATGAAGATGATGGGGATAAATTTCTCAAGAAGGTAGGGGTGTATCAGATGTATGAACTCCCATATTTTGGAAAACAAGAAAATTTACACCAATGCCTTATGAGAAGATTCCATGAGGACTTCTTATATTTTGTTAAATGGTAGGTAAGGATCACCACGCCTTTGATTGCTATGTTGATAGGACTGAAGGGCATAGGGATAAAGTTAATAGTGATCTAACTGATAAGGAAGCTATTATAGCCACAAGCAAGGAGTTGGGATACACCAAGGGTCCACATGGAATGGACATCTACAAATTAAGGAAGTACCCTATGGTGCAGGTAGCTGCACATCTACTCACTAAGCTGAATGATCAGAGAGATGGTCACAAGTAAATACCATGTGGCTACATATTGTGAAGAAAATGTCACAAGGAGAAATGTACAACTTAGCTAGCTACATAGCAGAAATAATTATTGAGTAAGCACACACAAGTGAAAAGATAAGTTTTGGCGCTATCCTATTATCTCTTGTGTTTATAGAAATCGAGTTCTTGATGGTCTAAAAACAAAATCTGGGAATACCCTGTGGAAAAGAAGTCCCTCATGAGAGAGGTTTGAGAAGTATTTGTGTGAAGGAACATTGAGTGGCTCATTCAAAAAAAGGGTAGAACTATGGCATGATTGACTTCACGTAACCTTTGAGGAGGAATGGCACATTCCAAAGGAGTTACACTCAATAGTGGGCAAGACAATGTATTTCGCTGTGTTTCAATTTTTTTGCATTGCGTGGTTCACAATGAAGGATTAGACATGGATTCTCTAGTGCAAACTTCCATACACCTTCAAAATGTGCTACCTCCATGTAGAAATAGATAGGTTTAAATATGTGTGTCGATTGAGATACAATGCGGACAGGGTAGACTTTGACTACCATACTCTAAAGAAAAATTATGTTTATCTAGTTCGATCTGCCTATATCGAGAGGATTATTTATGATGTTATAAGCATGAAGCTAGTAATTTTGGATATTGGGGACAATGGGGCCACACTTATCTATCTTCAACTCAAGCCTAGGATGGAAAAGGGAAAGTATGTGGAGAATGAGTTTATGCTCCTAGGGATGCTTAAGGAAAACCACAACTGAAAATGTGGCAAATCCAAATCTTGCCTTGACCATAAAAGGAGACAAAGAAGAATGACTCGGTGAGGATAGTGGAGGCTTGGACCATAGAGGCCAAAGGAAGCCCATAGAAAAAGTGGAGAGTGAGCATGTAGATACTCCCCCATAGATGCAAGGAGGAGAGGAAGACTTGGACGTGGGTACATTCCATGAGGAATGCTAATTTAAATAGGTATTTAGAAGAACAAGAAGCCAAGTGTAAGAAATATCAGCATTTACAAAGGTCACCTTGACTCTCCACTCAAGAATAATAACCCAAGAGAAAGAGAAGAAGAAATATGAATCTTAACGAGGAGGAGGAGTCTCAAGAGAGCGCGCGATGAACCCTAGTTCAACTGAAGATGTGTTTGAATGCGAGATGAAGAAATGAGAGATGAAGAGGAAGGGGTGAAAGAAGCAAAAGAAAATGTGCAAGAATAACCCAATGTGCCAATATGACTCAAGTAGGAGAAGGGCCAACTCCAAACCTTGGCACCCAGGTTCCTAAGGGGCCAAGGAAAAAAAGAGAAAGAACAAGTGAAGAGTATGTTGTCCCTAGTATGGGCTATACTGAGGACACAAGAAAAATTGTCTGCACTGATTTCAGAGCACTATGGGCCTTAAGGAGTTATATGGGTGGGAGCTGATGGATCCAAATATGGCCACTACGCACACAAGGAAGAAATTATCCTGGTCCATGCAGACTCATATGGATGAACTAGATTTTGACATGTGTGAGGAGTCCTATGTCTTGCGAAGAGTGAAGAAGGAATCTCAGAGTAGGAACCTAATAATAAAAACTAATCTAATGTCTGATGAGTAGGTCAAAAATGCAATGGTCAAGGTATTTCTTGGGTGGTGAGATAGAAACAATGATAATTTGTCACCATTTGAGCATTGCTTGAAGATAACAAGGCTAAAATTGTAGAGATAACACATTTAAAGGAAGAGAAGGAATGAGAATGAGAAAATAATGAGGCCTTCATTAGCATGGTGGAGGAAATTGGTGATCACATCCTTAAAACAAGGCCTCATCTAGAATCTTAGGTTCTAGAAAATTTTCCTTCTACTATGCATTATGTGCGCACTTTGGTCGATTTAGTGTTAGATGATGAAACAATTCAAATACATGCACCAAAAGATTTTGAACAAGAGGTAGAGTGAGAAAGGGTCTCTATGGTAAGGACATTTTCAACTTACGAGGCATGTCTCCAAACTTTGAAGGATGAGATGAAGAGAGCTAACCAAGCTCTCAATTTACGTGTAGCACCATAAGCAATAATGAGGACCAAAACTATAGTAGAAGATAATAAGGTTTTGGAAATGATGAAAGATGAAACACTTGGACACGTATAAATATTGGAACTAGTGAAACAAAGAGCGAGGCCCTCATAGCAGCCTGGGGTCTACACAAAGAGAGGATTGATGAGATTGGAAAGCTCATAGTACAAAATATGGACCTCGTAGAAGGAATGATATCAGGTATGGCCAATGTTTTCTAGGTACTACAAAATGAGAAAGAGAAGATTACTCAGGATGAATTAGATGCCATAGCCACAAATATTCCAGAGAAGACAAGGACTGTAAGTAAGTGTGCCAGCGAAATTGGAGGCTAAAATAAAAAATGCTTATCCAGAGCTAGTCCTCCCAATTGAAGAAGAGGGTGTTACAAAGTGAAAATTCATTCTTTTGTACAATGTTTAATTAATTATTTTATTTCTTATTCTTTATTATTGGGAACATCAGAAATAATTCCCATTTCGGGATGGAAATTTAATTTAGTGTGGGGTAATGTTGAGCATACGTAATGTTTCTCTAAGGTAAAGACACACATAGAATGTGTACGTAGGAACAAGACAAATTTGAAGGCACGGGAAGATAGGGAAGGAAATTTGTTCCATAACACTTTGGCTCAGGAATTAGCTATTTTTATGGATAAGGGATATTTTTGGAGATAACATGTGGAGCACACATAGAGATGAAGACTTGCACAACACACAATAGTATTTTGGGGACAAGCGGCTATTAAATGCCATGCATGGTTTAAGCTAATAATAGGATTTTTTTAGAGTTAACTATGGGAAATCTATTATTAGATCACTTGCATTGTAACATCTTCAATTTATACCTTAGAACAAGTGAATTTTTTTTTTTTTTGATAATTGCTTCCTAGTTCTAAATACATAATTTAGAACTCACAAATCAAATAACCATTCTTATAACAGATAACCATATGCAGCTGTAATGACTCGGAGTACCTCCGATCTATTCATTCCATGACTCGGTAATCTACCAATCTATTCATGAGTAATAAGAGTTGGCGTTATTATTTAACACTTCACTCTGTGGTTCTCTTCCCTATTCTGGGATTCAGAATGCTCTGTCCAAGGAACCTAACTGAATAATTGTTACCATTATTCATCGGCATCTCATCCCTTGGGCTAGGTGAATTAGGACAACGCAATCAGCAGCTTGCGATACTTTGGCCAAAGATTTGAAACATACTGTTTATGTCTCGTATTCCTTAACGACATACTCGTCAATCTGGAATACGCCCTTCACCCCATTCTTATGTTATATAGAATGTCTTATACCGACTTCTGTCAGTCCTTCCTATCACAACTCAATCACTCGGAGACAGAATAACAAGGTGATAATGTTATATGGATGCCCATGAGGATTAGGGATACGGTGACATACTGGTTCAACCCTGCAGTTAAACCAGTGTGTCATGATACCCCGAATCTCCTAGGCAGCCTTATAACATGACCACATTCCTAATCGGTCCCTGAGTAACTCGTTCGAGATCAAAGTGTAAATCTTAGCGATCAATGCAAAGGGTGTCGTCAAAAGTCACCTGCATTGTTGTAACTTCGAGAAGATCCTAATCTTCTCGGAGGTACAACCCTGCAGTTGACTTGTGCCGTCAACCTTTAAATCCGCCTCGAAAAGATCTACTTAATAATATGCGTTACGCACGTTGAGTTTTAAATTACATTAAAGACTTTCCCCTAAGGTTAGCCTTTCCCGATCCCTGGATTCTTCGTCTTAAGATGACCTTCCTCAATAAAACCCATTGCATAGTGGAGATATTAAGGCTAAGGTCTCATCAAGGAGTTTTTAGAATATACATGATTCTAAAACAACAGAATTGGACAATATCTCATAACCTTCACATGAGATTGCCATCTGAACCCCATTAGATTTATATCAGTTCTCCTAACTGAATTTATATCATACTTATTAGTATAAAGATATAAATGATTAAGAATCCAATTTAATGTTGTCCTGTCATACTCAGGACTAGGGATTAGTAATTTAATCCAGCTTGATTAGCGTTCTGCTTAGGTTCATTTTATCCCTATCTTTTAGAAAGACAATGATTTAAATTTCAATTTAGCTTTCGATAGAACAAATTAGAACTACTAAACACTCATAAGAATTCAATCACATTTTCATATATGCTTTCATTGACAATCACAAAAGCATCCAAATTACACAAAGATAACATTGCCACTCCGGTATATAAACCGAAGAAGGTCAACTAACAGAATTAAGAATACAACACATAAGTAACAAATACTTATTTCCATTCCTTTCAGAACTATACAATTACATTTTATGCAAGCAACATACTTGATACAACGCTTAATGGAAAAAGAACATCTTTCCTCATATAGAACATTTAGAAAATCAAGCTGTAATTCATTATAAATCAAATTAAACAATCTGATCATCCTGTCAGATCTGCATGCTTTTACCACTTACGGCAACCATCTGCAAAAATAGTCAACATGAGTCAGTTCGATGAACTGAGCATGATAAGCACTAACTTTTAAAACAATTGCAATCCGTCAATTGTTTTCATTAAACACCCTGTTTAAATGATATAAAATCATCAATCAAGTAAGCATGATTCAAACCAAACGTTAGGAATATATCATGTCTATAACGTGTAATAATAATTTTCGTTACAGAGTAGTCCTATATGCTTCTCAATTATTTCATCGAAAATATTAGGGATCAAGAAGAACAAAAGTATCCTAAGCAATTATTCATCGTAAATCCCAAGATGAACAAACATCAGACAATCATTATATTCAACTTAAAGGAGGAATATCATATCAATCCTGATACTGTCATTATGTAAAAACAATTACAGATGTTAGCTGGACAATTATTTCATCTTAATATTTACAACAGAAGAGAAATAAACAAATTGAACATGTTGCCCTCTGAACTAGCTCATGACTATACCTTCTGTCCAAAAGCAAGGCATTCACTTAATACACATGCAAGTAAATCAGTCGAGTCCATAAACAACACACTGTTTTGTTAAAACTTACAATAAAGCAACTACAGTACAGTAGCCCCCATGCCGAACAACATGTTCATTCTACCAGACAGACTCAGAATGACCTTTCGCAAGAAGCGACGGACAAGAAGATAAACACTGCCATTACCTGGCTTAGGTACAGTCAACAACTCTAACATTCAATCAACAAAAGAATGGATAACAATGCGAAGAAGACGTAACCTGTCATCAATCCCAATAACAACCTACAGCCCGTTCAAGCCCTTTTCTACTGTGTAAGGCTTTAGACCCAAGGTCGAATTCAAAGGATCTCCTTTGTTGTCGCAGTCGACAAGAGGCTCGAAAACATTAAGCCATGACATTTACTTATAACTAAGCAAAGAGATTTTTAAACGAAAACCACGCACCATGTACAGTCACATCAATCGGGAGTGAAATCAGAATGGAAACAAAACATGGGATAACGAAGTCACTTCTGAACGCAATCAGAACTGAAAGTATGGTGTTTACAACCTACTTTATAGAAGCCATAATTCATGATGTCAAGCTATTCACAGAAATCCAACAAGGCCAAATAAACATCACATGTTCAATCTCAGGCTTATACAGAAGCCAAAAGAAACAAGATATCATCCCATATTCAAGGAATCCACAGGGTCAAATAATAGAGTAAACCCAACAGTCATAATTGAAGCAGTTACACTGTTTATCTGTCAAGAATTCAACTGAGTCCCAACAACAGTATAAGAATAGTTAATGATCCAATCTATGCCAACAATAGTAAGCATTCAAATCAGGTGTAAGAAAATCAAATACCGATTTCATAACAAGGAATTCAACTGAACCTCGTCAAAATTCTCGAACAAGCTTACACATAAGGAAACATAAATGTATACCCAGGGAGTCAGTACCAAATTTCATTACAAATAACAGAGGTCGTATGACCTGTTACTTCTACAAGATTCCAACGGAATTCAGATTAACAAAACTCAAGGATGTATCTATATCCTCAGCAGTGGACCATAATATACGATTCATTCAGAGGACTCCACAGAGTCGTTCAAATAAAATACATATATCCATATTGTATACTGTCAACGAGTTAAATCCCGTTACCACAATAACAAGGAAAAACAACTTCCACTGGGTCGTAATGACTACTGTAACACAATAGTTACCTGTTCCCAAACAAATTTAAAAGACAAAACGAAACCAAACAAGTATCAATAACCACCCCATCAATACCCACGACAGAGCTTACAAGGTTCCATTAAAACGGAATAATCAAACAAATGTCCAGCAGTTTCCCTTCCAACAAGTATTCACAACATGCATCGACGACAAAACCGACAAGCATAACAGTGGCCTGTACCCATCACAAGAATAATTTATGGGCTCTCGCCGAGCAGGCCGAGCATACATTCCTTTCATAAATTTCGCATATTTAAGCCAGAATGCAAAACACAAAGAAATAAAGCCACAGTTCGAATTTAATAAACACCCATCAAGGGATAAATGAAAAATCGAACCAGCATGAAGATACAGTGCCAAAATCACACAATGACATCCATAGAAAATCATCTATTTCCATAAATCATTTGAACAGAGTTGTTCTAATGAAATCACTTGAAAGACAACAAGATTTTTAAAGGTTAGGGCCTAACATGCCTGGATTTTTGCTCAAATTTCCGAAGCAGACCACTGAAAGAGCTCGGACTTCCTTTTCCTTTTCCAAGTTAGAGCGACCAACAAAATTTTGCTATCCCCATGACATATATATTTTCCTTGCCAGAGAAAAGAGCTAGATAAGCTCATACTCGCCATGCAACACAAAGAAGACTGGTGCGAAGAACCAGTGAACAGGCAGAAGAAAAACTGAAATTCGCGATAAGCCAAACAAAACAACAACTTCCCACATTGCATGCCTTCTCGCGAATTCCGAGCTCGACTTCCAAGCTCATTGAATGCATTAACTCCTAATTTCCCGCTCAAACTCCACTGCCACCGACCGCCAAAGTTGGCGATAGACAAATAAAATCTCAAGTCCATTTCCAGTTTTGGCGATCTGCCACGTCGGCTAAGGTTAGCCGTTTCTAAAACCTCCGCCAATACCTGTCCTTCATACTTATCCACTGTATTTAATGACATAGAAAATGCCGCCCATGGTTCGCACCCCTCCATAGGTCCCTTTACATTCTTGCTCAATAGATAGGTTAGTAACTTAGGTTAGAATTTAGGATAATAATTATTCTAACTTCAAAGAACATAGATACTAACTTAGGACATTAGCACTTAGCCTAGGTCTAGGTTAGATTAACACTAATCTAACCCCTAGGTTAGGTTTAGTTTTAGGTTACTAATCATTAATAATTCCAGTTAGGTCTACATTCCTTACGCTCAGAAAAAGACCTACATCATACATTCTTGAACAGGGTTAGCTCCTGTTCTGCCTTAGGCTACAAAATTATATGAAACCGAATTATTACCTGGTCCACGATCGAGACCTTCCAGATATACTTCGATATCGGGAACCAATCCATTTCACATGATCAACCTGAGTTAGACTCGGGATTGACTTATCCAATGAATTCAGACCTTGCAACCTGTGAAAGGTTTATAATTTTTTTAATTCATCACGAAAAACTTAAAGCACCACTTGGATCAATACCACTGATCCAAGGCTAGGTCTTATAGATGAATAACTTCATAATTCGTTCCGAGATCAGATTAAACTCAGATACAAAATGAAAGAAATAAAAGAGTCCAATCATATTCCGACTCAGTCAAGATCTGCAATCTGCAAGAAAATACAGTACATATCAAGCATGATTTCTTAATCGAGGAACCCATCCTTTTACCAGAAATCACATATCAACACTTGTATGCTCAGGAGGAAGTAACAATGATTCAGTGGTGTTACATGCATGTTTACATGCCATTGTAAATGTGCATGGATATTATCGTATGTGACCTATTTTTAGAAGTACATCGGTGGTGAAGGGCAAGTCCCGACCCTAATTTTGTGACATATGTAGTTTAAAGTGTGTGAATTATTTTAGAGTTATGTTGTTGGTTTTGATGTATGCATGAATCATGGAGATAATTTATAGTGTAAGAAGCTTACGGTTTTACAAAGTTTAATGCAATGGATTATATTGGCTGGATAATGGTTTTAGACATAACTAAATTTGGTTCTTGTATGCTTATGCTTATTATGGTTATTGTCAAGTTCATGATTCTTTAAGATCTAGATTTGGTTTATGAATTGTGAAATGTTTATGATTAGTTATGGATCTAAATATGTATTATCATCATCACATTAACATCCTGTGCAAGCAACTCTAAATAGGGGCATGGTACCTTTGTGCACTTCAGGTGAGCACTTAGCTCAGACTGAGTGATGTGCCAACGTGCCTAGGTTTTCCATAGTATATTATAGGCTACATCAGACCTCGTCCTAAAGGTTAATCAAAATGTAAAAAAAAGAGGAGAAAAGTAAATGGGGAAAATTTTCTCCTAATTGGCTTGAATCCTATATCGTTACTCATACCTATGGATCATGTTCTTATCGCTTATCTTCACTCGAAGGTAAACCCTAACTCGAACCGCTAAATGCCTTGCATCTTCGATGATTTTATTGTTGAATCAAGTCCTAAATAATATTATGTCTATTAAACGGTTGTCCCTTGAGCACCATTCACCTTCTCGTTACGTATTTTAAGGATCAATAATTAAACAAGAATCATGTGATTACCCATCATCTTTTAGCCTTATCTTTAATATGAGTACCACGACTCTACTCATGGCATGATTCTCATGGATAATTTTCATCCTTTTCAGGATGGAATCCCATGGTCATTCATCACTTAAAACCTTTCTTTCATATCTAAACCTTATGTACTATATTTTTGTCTTCATAATGAAGCCTATCCTTCTCTATAGTCTTGTCCATGACCTAAAAGTCCAAAACATAATTTCAAAAAGACAAATACAGAAATTCAAACTCCTTGATTCAAACTTCTCACAAAAAGATGACTCCCTCAAAAGGACATATAATATTTCTATCTTGCTTTGCTATAAATAGATTGCTCCCACGAAGGAGAGTTATACAAACCTAGCCATATTGTACATAGTCTATCACAAAAAGAAAACTATTCTTGAAAAAATAAAATAAAAATATTGAATCTTCCCGCATCAATCAACTTTATGAATACCTCAAGTATATATTCTACTCATCCTATATAGAATTCCCACATAGATTAATCTATAAAAAAAAAAAAAAAAAAGGCTAAGTTTTTCATCACAGAATTTCCTATTTTGATCTCGGTCTCTTTCCAAAAAGGCATGTTATCACACACCGGGTTATGCTAAACCAACCTTATTTCACCTAACTACCTTTCCTTTCTAACCTTCCACATAATCAAGGGACGTTCCGCAAATGTGACATTTCGTGATCATGTGACCTTCTCCACCCATAGAATAGTCAATCATGCAATGCCTTTTAGGGTCTTCCATTCATAAGCCAATTTTTGGTATGATAGACTCGTCAGGGTTCTTATCAATTAGGAGACACTTTTGTCTCCTCTAAGCCATGTACCTCTTTTCGTAAGTCTTGATCCTTCTTTCTGACACTGGACCTATGACACCTATATTTTAGGACTTCCTTTTCCACAAAAATCACCCATATCTATTCACCATAAACTCAACCATGTGTAATAGACCTAAACTCAACCATGCCTAACCGACCTAGACTCAATCATTCCTAAAACCTACCAACCCATTCCTCTACATCATCATATTATTCCCTAGCTTATGGGAGAACTACATCGGCTTGAGGCCCCTTTTTGTTGGGGCTATGTAGGTAGCACTCTGAGGGCATGGGGCCCTTGGAGGTTTGTTTGGCCACTCTTTCTCCTAACCAATTTCCCCCTTTATATTTATATTATACCTTAGTTTCCATTTTTACATAAAAATTTGTAATTAAACAATCACAAACATACATACCTACTATTTTATCACAACACCATGTCATACATCAATCATTTCATGTAACATTCCCATTTTAAGACTTTAGAATCAAGAGAATTTTTTTTTAATAATGTTCATTGTTCTAAATAAAGTAATATTTACAACAAACATTCCATGTAAATCAAATTCAATGGATAAAAATATGCAGCTGTAATGACTCGATAATTCACCAATCTATTCATTCCATAACTCAGTAAGCTACCAATCTATTTATTTTATCTTATGTATTGAATACATATTGTATACTTCATATACTTTTTCATCCTACCCTACACCGAGTCTCGAGTGATATATTTAAATAACATATCTGAATATCTGTTACCAATATTCATCTGATATCACGTTGTTTTAAACTTGGTGACATAGGACAACACAACCAACAGTTTGCAATACTTTTTCTAAATATTTATAACATACTATGTATGTCACTATTCCTAGATGGCATACTCGTCATGTTGGAATATGTCCTTCACCTCACTCCTCAATGATTGGTCTTTATTGACTACCATCAGTCCACTTGTTCTAGGTTTTACCCTAGCCCTAGATAGAAACATAATCTATTATAGGAAGATGCTCACAAAGGCTTAGGGTAGATGGGCATACTCATTTAACCTAAGTCATCCGAATGTGCAAACGTACCCTGAGCCTTTGGAAGCTAATTCCTATCCTAAATATGCTCCTATCCAGACCTAGAGAGAAACTAGGTTCAAGTCCGAGTTCCAGATGTGTGTAGATCTAGATGATCAATGTGGAAGGGTGATGCCACATGTTAACTAAAATGTTGTATTTTTGAGAAGACCCAATCCTTCTCAAACGTACAACCCTGCAGTTTGCATGTGCCAACATCTTACAAAAACTACCTCATCGAGATGTACATACCCCCAAGGAGATTGTTAATACATTGTTAGTCTAAATTAATTCTTGATTACAGCAACACGCAATCCCTAATCCAACTCTCAATAAGTTCTTTCCTAAATTTTCTTCATTTATCCCATTAAGAACTTCATTATATCTAGGGTTGCTTTTAATATTTGAACACATAGTTAAACTACCAATTAACCATAACTGTATAGCGTTATAATATGTCATATGTAAAAAGTACAATAACTTTTTAGAAAAGTTCAACGCCAAAATATATCCAATACAAAGTAGACTTCATACAAAATGGAGTCTGATAAATTGTAGTCATATTTCCAAACCTTTTAGGTTTATGAGAAATTAAGAAAGAGAAAGAGTCTTTCTCAACATGTTAAGTGTTAGGGTTTATCCTACCCAATGTCCACATTTCTTAATGTATGTTCATCACACGTTACGTTACTATGTTATATAGTTTAGATAACAAATATCATATTTTGCAACTTAACAAGTTGTATCACAAGTAGGTAAAATAAACTAAATCCCTCTATCCAACTTATTAAAAGATAATGATGCGCCCGAATTAGTAGGGAACTTGACAAGGTCATAACTTGAGCTCAGGGTGTCCGTTTGAGTCCGTTTTTTTTTGAAACCACGTGTTTTGATGGGACGAACGCAGCCCTAAATCCGCAATCTTGAGGCCAAAAATTAGGATTTAAGTTATAGTTGGGTTTTTTCCTATTTTTGAGCATTAGTTAATTTTAGTCTATTAATTGCATTGTGAGTTAGAAAGTTGGAAATTCCTCTAATTTAGGGATGTAGAAGATGCGTGGCAATTTCTGTGCCCGTAGGAATAAGCATGTGAACTTACTAAGAATAGCAGGTTCTAGTAAACTGCTAAAAATAGTAATTTCCGCCACCTAGAGTAGATTTAGTCAGAGTTAGCTAGAGTTTACTTGGAAACTCGAGTTGGGAGTTATTTTCCTATTTAGGAAACATTGTAATTCATTATTTGATAACAAAGAAGGAGATCTATTTTCTTTTGGAGTTCATTTTATCGTAGTATATCTGGTTGTTCTTAATTTGGCTACATTAGATAACAAATTAACATATCAATAATATGAAGAATATCAACAAGATAGAAATCCATCTTTTTCATACAAGCACAAGATAATTTACACAACCAATACAAGTAAATTCTCAGCTTTCAATTAATCTTTATAACTTATACATTTACAAGCCTTATGCATTTTTGGCATACTACATAACAACCACCTTCATTAAAAAAGAATACAACTTTTCTTTTTCAATACAATCTCAAGAACGAATCAAAATTCTTCACAAGGAATCAGAATTAAATCATCCAATGCATCTCATAAGTTTTGCCTTCTTTTTATCACTTATGAAGTCCATCTGCAAAAATTTCTAGTGCGTGCCAGTTTAATGAACTGAGCATGATAAGCACTAAGCCTTAAAATGAAGTGCATTCCAATAATTGTTCCATTAAAACAACTCTACTTTAATGAGACAATTATTACATCATAAATATCAATATAAGCAATAGCAAATAGAAAAAGAAGTACATTTAACCAATTGAATTCACTTCCAAGAGAAGAACAAAATAAAATCCACTATATCTGCCTTACAAAATTTAAGTTTAATTGATCCTATCAATTATCCTTAAGCAAACAACAGATCATATCATCTCATTGTTCCCAATTCTATCATAATAGAATACAACATTTATCTTTTCTTTAACCAAAAGAAGGGTTTAAAGCATGGTTCTCATTAGGATGATTCATCTAACTCCTAAGCAAAAGAAAAAGAAGAACCATTACAAACTATGCCTAAACACAAGGCATCCGAAAAATAGAAACAAATTCATAACATGAATTAACTATTTCATTTAAAGGACAACTACCTTAAAATTCAACATTTAAGATATTCATCAGAACAAAATCCCATTTCAATCCAAGAAGGAATAGAGAATCAAACAGTCTACCTGCAAGTCTAAATCTACTTCCACATGTTAGAAGTTAACATTTAAAGATTTGAAACCAATGTTCACAAATCAAAGTAGACTCATATAGGAGTTAATCTCTACTTGAGTCCATCCAAGGAGGATCCATAAAAAGATAGAGTGCAAGAGACAAAACTTACTCATCTCAAACCAAACAAAGTAAAGCCTTGTCAAACAAACAGTCTGCCAAACAAGCTTACATTTTCTATTCAACAAAACTGAATCATCTAATCTCTTCCTACATCATTTCTACAAATGATTTGAAAAAGGAAGACCAAATAACTCATAAAGAAATCTCCATTTCATAAGAGAATAAAAACAGAAAAAGTTCAACTAATGAGCTTATCCCAACAATAGAAAGAAAGGAATCTTAATTAAAAAATGATCCAATTAATAATTCATTTTATTGTACTAACAAATGAATTTCCTCTTTTAATTCAAACATAGAAATTCATAAGCTAATTCCTAGAAGATAGAAAAATTTGACTCACAGTAAGAAGAAAGCACACTGCCATTTTCCTTACAATTCTTTACCTTCAATAAACATGAGTTTTAATTCTACTCTTAGAATGAAATACACATAACAGTCCTAAAAACAACATTCTATTCTAAAGGAATCACATTCCTTTCTTTTAAAAAGACACAAGGTTTATTTACTATATCCAACAAGAGATAGAAAAAAAAACCGATCAGTAAGCTAAACATGTTCAGAAGTATCAATGAACTCAAAGACTGAAATCCCATTGTCAGGTTTCAATATTGCATTACAAAAGAGTAATTAGTTCTCGATTCAATAAGTACTATAATACAAAAACAATCTGAATAGAGACAAAGTAATCCCACCATAACAATTCAGAGCACTAAAGTAAATAAATCTTCTTTTAAATGAAACCCAGAGCTTATTTTAAAAGATATAAAGATGCGGGTTTCCAAAAATAGAGGGGAAAATAATACCCCCAATAAAATGCCATTGCCATCTCAGAAAAGATGAAATAGTTCTCAGAAAAGAATTACCAAATCCATTCATCAAACAAAGACGTTTTCAGTTAAGATCTCAAAGAGTTTACCCAACAACTCAGTCAACTATTCTCCTAGTTTTCTTTGAGAAATAGTTCAACAAAAGAGTTATAAGTTTTTAAAATTTTAATACAAGTAAAACCCAACTCAAAATACCAAAACAGAGTCAAAAACGAAGTCTCAACAAAATTTCAAAACTACACAAGTATTTAAATATGAGGGAAGTATAAAATACAAACTTCCAATGACAATTTAGAGCTACACAAGTCTCTAATCACAGGTTCAGGGCAACATGAAGTTCCCATTCCAGTTTATATTTTAAACAAGAAGTCCTAATATCAGCTCAAGATGAAACATGAGCTTCAAACAAGAGTTCAGAACTATACAAGTAACAAAATATGAGTATAGTGTAAAACACGAACCTCAATAATAGTTCTAGAGAAACACAAGTAATAAAATACAAGTACAGAGCCATATACAAACTTTGAACAATAGTCTAGAGCTACCCAGGATTCCAAACACTGGTTTAGAACAACAAGAAGCTCCAACACAAGTTCATATCAAAACATGAAGCCCAAATACAAGCTCAAATGGAACTCAAGGTTCCCATATAGTTCAGAATCCATATATTACAACGAAGGTCAGTTCAACACAACAACCTCAAATACAAATTTCAGAAATGGAAATTAGAGCTACTATAACAAGATTCACATGCATGTTTCATTATTAAACTAACACAAGAAAGTTTCCAAACCAACATTATTTTTGCCATGGATTCATATCCAAGATAACAGAGATTATAAAACCCAGCAAGCAAGTAACTAGATAAAACATGCAAGCCAAGAATATCAAAAGAGCAGACTTGTTTTAATGAAACATTTAGAAGAAATCAAGAGATCTTAAAGATTAGAGCCTATCATGCTTGATAGTGCTTCAAATCGAAGGAGACCTCTAGTTGAGCTCACAACTTCTCCTCTTCTCCACGAAAGATCAAACAACCATATTCTTTTTCCACAATGCCTCTTATACATCCCACAAACCAAAAATAGGTCTAAGACTTCAAAAATAGCCATTAAGTGCAGTTCAATCTGCTGGTTCAAAAAACCAGAGAGCATGTAGAGAAAAATTCTGAAACATGCAAAGTGAAACAACCCCAGACAAACCCGCTTGCATGCCTTCCAAGATAGTTTGTGCACAAAAACCGAAAACAATAAGTTTCATTAATTCCAATTTTCTCGCCTATCCTCTTTGCCACCACCTTCCAAGTCTGGCGAATGCCAAATCAAAATTAACATGAAATTCCATTTTAGTGACACTTCCACATAAGCCTCCGCCAAGTCAACTAGCCCCTACCAAAACTAGTAGTACCCTATGCATTCAAAACCTTATCAATAACATAAATGCCATAGGAACCATCACCCTTAATGCATGTGACCACCTAATTCCCCTTTCATACCCATTAGTTTAGGATAGATCAAATTTCTTAGGTTAGACCTTAGGTAGTTTATAATATATACCTTAGGATATAACCCTAACAACAAATTTCCACCATAGGTCTTAACACATAGCCTTAGGTAGTTTCCACATAGGTTAGATTAATTCACAACATAATAGTTTTAGGCATTAGGTTAGATCATCATAAAACCTTATAGTATTAGGTTCTAGGTTAATTTTAATAGCCTAGTAACCCTTCCATATCCTTTAGCACAGAGCTTAGGTTAGGATGCCAATCAACCAACAAAGTAGAATAGGAAGCTTTAGGTTAGAATAAGAATTCTATTAAGTGACATAGCTTAGGTAGCAAATATTCTTACCTAGCTTAGGATTCCATAGGATAGTCCTTTTTAGGATCCTGAATCCTTCCTATGCCATGAACAGGTTGTATTTTCATGTTCGTCAGTAATGTCCTACCATGATCGATCTCCAAGGACCCAAGCACAACATACAACTGAATGGAAATACGTTCACACAAAAATCAAAGAACTTGTAACAACAAAGTTTAGTCAATATGTCTCTTAATTCATGGAATGTCAATTTACCATTCGTTCCATAGAGCAGATTTAAAACATTCCTTGGATCACTAAAATTGATCCAAGGATGAGTCAGATTAATAGATAAGTTTACAACTCTTAAACTAGATTGCAATTCATCTAAAAGAAGTGAAAAATGGATTCAAGGAAGCCATTCCATTTCAGTCTAATGATCTTAAGAGAAGAAAATATTTATCCATATCAAGCATGATCTCCATCAATCAAAAGAACACATCTTTAAAATAAAATCACCTGTCAACACTTGAAATGCAAAGGAGGAATATAACAATTGTCAAGGGTGTTACATTTCACATTCTCCTAATATCAAATATTTGGAAATTTACACCACAACATACATATACATCATCATTTATTTATTTTCCATACTACCAATAACTTGGAAATTAAATCAAACCCAAAAACATGACCAAATCATGCCTAACTCACCTAAAATCAATCATACCTAAATCACCTAGACTCCACCATGCCTAAATCACTTAAACTCCATCATGTCTATACCTTGACTCCATTATTCCTATACCTGACTCCTTCATGCCCACATGACCTCGACTACCTAAATCACCTTGAATCCATCATGCCCAAATGACCTAAACTCAATCATGCATAATTCACCTAATTTCCATAAATACACAATAAAAATGGAAATTAAAATGAGTATATCATCCATCAAGTCAACATCATAATCTATATTAATGAGAGAGTCTATGTATTAATACATATATACACATATACAAATAAATACAAGTATCTCAAAAAATACTCATTTATAATCTCATGTCTTGAGACCATAGGACTGTATATATATCAAAAATCATAATGATCATACAATGTTACATATAAGGACTAATCCTCACCCCTCCTAATATCCTCATGACAAGTCTCACCTATCTCCTCTTCCCTATATGTTAGATGCTCTGTCGGCATTTCTCCACTCTTCATGTGTCTCGTCTAATATCCTCCCGACCCTCACCCGGGCACGGCCTCCAAGAACATGTAACCTCTCCACGGCCTGTCCATGGGCTCGATGGCCCCATGTGCTCCCTAAACTATGAGTCATGGATCTTGTCGACTTCTTGGTTTCTGCTTTGGGCATTGTACTTGGCATATGAGGGAAAATATATCTTGGCGGTCGTCGGGTGATCTTGATAGTAGCGAACCTCATTCAGGGAATCCCTGAACCTTGCCATCGACATAGTCTATGGTGGTGTCATGGGTCTCACTACAACTTGTGAACTCTTCCCTACTAATAATGGCCTCATCCCCTATCGATACATGTCCTCCTACTGTCTATGCTATAGGACTCTATCTGGTGAAGGTGCCTATAATATGGGACCCTATCTCGGGCTTGTGGAGTGCACTGTACATGTGCTACAACCTGGGCCTATAAGGCCACAACATGTGCCTATGTAGTGGCCAAATGACCCTATAAACTAGCCACTTGTTCATGTAAGGTGACTACTATCCTCCATCCCCATCTCCACCCCGTGTAGGTGCCTACCCCTTTGCTACTTGTGCCTCGACCCCGTGAGTTGTACCTATAATCCTATAATATATGCCGAAGGAGGCCACCTAACCCTATAAATTATCCCTCAAGACTATTATAGTGGCTAGATCTAATTGTCCTGGCCTCGGCGGTGATTCCCAGCCATTTGTGTCACCCACCACTTCCTATATACATCAATGACACCCACATCATCAATACATTTATCTACCATTTTCTCCTCCTATCCTATTGGAACACTCCAATGTGATGGAGACATGGCTCTCTCCACGTCATCCTTATGGTATTGTGGAAAAGGTGGGGGCATGTCCTTCTATAGTCCAAAATGATGTCGACCCTGTCATGGGAATCATCTTATACTCCCTAGCATGCTACCCCTATATCCATCTCAGTAGCTAAAGCTCCTCTAACTCCTCAGCCATACCTTTGTAGGATGGATAGTCCACATATGGTCTCCACAGAATATCAACTACATAAAGGATCTCCAATCACTTCTATAATATGACACATCATATGTGTCCTTCGCCGCCCTTAGGCATGCCCAGGTGATTGGTACCCATTGTCTAAACCCAACTTTGAGCAACCCACCTCTAAACCAATCATGTAATGGCAAACCAACTGGGTGTACACACATGATGTGATCATATGCCCATTAGTGTAATAAATAAGTAAAACACATACCGAATCTCCTCAATCTCCCATAGTCTCATAACTCCTATACAACTAAACTAGGAAAGTTGGTGCCCAAGAAAAGCATATCTGCTCCTCGATCATATCCTATAGCACCCCCATTAGTGCTCACAAAAACCTACCACCCTCAGAATCTAGAAATAAAAAACATCCTACTACTACCATCATCAACATAGATAGCTTAGTCTCCTGCGGATAGGCTGCATACATATCTCCATAAGTGAGACTCGTGTTGTGATACCTCAGCTCACCCATCGCCTCACCAAATACAGCCACTATCGGCTCAACCGATGCCTCTGATGAAATGGAATATATTGGCTCCCCAAAAATAAGAATCCACAGGATCCTATATATAACCCCAAAGTGACGGTCATCTTGCTTATCAATAAGTGAAAGGTATTGGTCGCGGAATCCCATCTATCGATCAGAGAAAACATCAAACTATGATCTTGAGATATATGCCTATAGCGTCGGATCAGACTAAGTCCAACCTTGGTCATGTTCTCCCACTCCTCCACAGTCACACTAGGTTGCATCTATACCAGTAGGGGTGGTACCTATCCCACATCCTCAACTGATCTCTCACCTGCATCATCCAACACAACCTTGTCGAGACTTGACCACCTACAATCACCTATTACCTACCACCCAATTCCTAGCCACATCAATCACACCTAACCCCTTTACCTAATTCACCTACAAACCTACTATCCTTTATCATCATTTACCCACTATCTTAGTTCATTTCACTAACTTACCTATCCCACCTCACCAACATAACATTTTACCCTCTTCCCTCTACATAAATCTTCACCTACCCCTTCCTCAACTATTTTACTTTCCTACCTATACCTTCTTCTACCTATTTGATCTTAGCCTTAACCTTTGGTAGTTTCCTTGACCGTCATCGGTCCCTTCTAACCGACATTGATCACCTAGACCTTGACCGATGTTGGCCAAAGCTGACTAACATCATCCAACCCTTGACCATTGTCGGTCTCTGTCACAACATGAAAATCAAAAACCTACCCCAATTCTCAAAAATTCACAAAACTTGACCTACAAACCTACTCTACCCACCCAAATCTATCCTAGCTTCATTTCTAACCCTATTTAACCCATGATTGACCTTCCCACCCCTCATTTCCTTCATTTTTATCCATAATTATAAAATTCAAATCCCACCAAAAATTTTAACCAAAAACAATCTCAACAATACTATTTTTAACTAAATGAGGGATTCATATCATCTCCTACCTCGAATTGGCACCATATCCATGGTGACACATCTAGCTGGTACACAGTCATCCACTCGATCCCTCTCCTTCCTTTGCCATGCAAAAATCAACTCCTCACATCCAAACAAATCAAATCAACCAAATAGATCTTGTTGCACTTTGAAATATTGACTAAGTGTGAAGGCGTGTGGGTACGTGGGACCCAGGTTATAAAGGGTGTCTAAGTAAAAAGTATGTAGGAGGAAGAATTAAGAAGGCACATGGTTTGTGCAGTGTGCAAAAGGAGATTTGGGACTTAGCTGATTTAAGCAACAAAGGAAGAACACGTGAAAAGCATGATCGGTTGCGCATGAGATAAGATGTCAGCCCGACAATAGGTGGCCCAGGAAAGAGCATGCTAGTGAAGGAATCTTCTAGAAGACCATCATGAGATGGAGTGGAGAGCTCAGGCTTGAGGAAACATGCTCACTGAAGGACCACATTCAACACTTGGCGATGGATCTGAGGGCGCGGCAAGGTGAGTTGGCAGCGCAGGAAGGTGATAAATAAATGTTCCTGTAGCAGGAAAAGAGAGGTAGAGATAAGGAGCTGGGATAACATACACATGGGGATATAGACATGAGAGGAGAAGATAGGAGGGATACACATAGAGAAAGATAACATGGGTGAAGCTCTACAGGATTACTACAAGTGGAACTTTGATGCAGAAAAGAATGTACTAAGCTTAGCATTGTAATTTCTTTTTCTTTTTGGCTTAGTTATACAAGCCTAGTGATGTGCATGACTACGGTCTACCCTCTATGGCTCTTTGTAATGAAATGATGAATACAATGAGGTTACCTATTGCAATTAGATATGAATATTAGTGGGTTTTATGTATATTTTGTTCATATAAGTTCTCTTTCCTTTCATGCTATGAATGAATGATTGTATCTTTCCTTATGTTACAATATATGTTATGGAGTCTATTAAAACACTCGAGTCTGAAGGAGCTACAAGGATCTGCAGGCCGTTCTGAGCCCATGATTCTTGTATGTCTAAACTTCTTTCCTGAATACTCTTATACTACTCATAGATGAATGTTTCCCACTAAAACTCACATAAAAGAGAGACTCGGCACCCGCACATGCCTTGGGTGAGTGCTCAACTTCTGTTGGGTGATAGGCCAGCGCGCATGGGATTCCTTCCTTTTATAGTGGGAGTAAAATTGACTACGAGATATCGTGGACCCACCAATTGAATGCCAATCACCTAATACGTGGCTCACCAACTCAAATCGCCATCTCATAATGTCATTTTCCCACTCATAAACTTCTCTTATGTCATTTTCTAATAGTGGAAAATTCAAAATGAATCCTTAAAACATAGATTTTTCTTTTTTAACCCCAAATCAACATGACCAACATTAGTCATATTATACCCTAGCCAACCCACGTCGGTTACACCATAACCAACATTGGTCACCTTACATGCCCATTTGAACCACCGCATGGCTATTTGGTCTAAAACCATCATTAAACCAACAACTTTTGACCTTACCAATACCTATTACACCCTACCCACAAACCTACACTACTTGTACATTTCCTTAACTATGTTTAGGGACTTTTTATTTACCAATACCTCGGCCTTACTTGTTCCCTGACCTATATACCTTGACCTGAACCACCTTTTATGAGATTTAAATTTTTGTACTTGTTATACCTTGTGATGTTGTTAGCTATGTTGTTTAGCCTAATGACCTTACCTTTCTTGATGACATGATGTTTATCTAGACCATACCTTTGGTGCCATGGAAAAAACCTATTACAGGTTCCTACACTAGACCTCGTTGTGTTTCATGCCATATCCTATACCTTAGATACTTGAATCACATCAACATTGTTTGGATGAACCTATCACCCTTTTAACGACATAGAATTTGAAATATCTTCCACCCGGTATTGTATCCCAATCTATACATGTGTGTGAGTTTAATTTCCATTACCCATTACTCAATATGACCATGACCCATTACCCAAAATGACCATACCCTTACCTACACCCACCTGCCCTAATTTTCATCACTTACCCATTTATCAAACCCCTCACCGACTCCGGTTAACATCTCATTAGTTCGTTTGAGGGGGATCACTTCCACCCACACTTGGGGAACATAACCTTCACTCATACCTGGAACACCGACTTCTTGTTTTTGTCGATGTCACTTATCAATACAAGCTACGCAAAAAAGGGAAAATGTAGACACCAAATTTGGGTCACACTCCCCTTGGTCCCCTTTAATAAATTAACATAACGTGTTCACCTAACCATGACCCCTTTACCCCACATTCATATTAATTTAATTACTTATAATTGAATTAATGTTCATCCTCATATTATTAATTAATTTAATTACTTTAATTAAGTTAATTTACACATCACCTAGACACCTCACCCTAGACCCATTCCAGGGGCATTTAACTCACAAGTGACCAAGTCATCATTCTCAAGCCTTTGAGTCATCACTCCGAGTCTTTGAGTCACCGCTTTACCTTACTAATTAAGAATTCTTCCAAAAACCTAACTCAACTTCTTATATGACCTTCCTACCTTCTCTCATGTGAACTCCACTTCCCAAAGAGGACTCAATCAAGATCAGGAAAAATAGCAAAGATCTTCCTATTTTTGGTAAACCTAGGATTTCCCACCTAAATGACGCTAGTTATACCTCAATCAACGTCAATCACTTTATCCATCATTGGTTACCTTATATAACCTTTTACAACTCTTTACCTGGGTTGGTCATTTTTGAGTTCAGAGAGTTCTATTGCATTCAAGCATGAATCAAAGACTTCTCAAAGTATCCAGACGACAAGACATAATCAACCACATGCCCAAGAAAGCACCTGATTCTCATCCCAAGGAATTAGAATATTCACGGGAACACTCTGGGAAGTATTGCCGTAACACTAACCAAAAAGTTCTTGAGAGATCAACCCACTTTGCATTCCTTCACCTACCTCACCTACAAATGCAAGTAATTGTATTTTATTTTCATCATATTGTACTTGCTTAAATTGTAGGTTCATTATATTTTTTTATTACATCTTATTCCTTCCTACATTTCTCCATCCCCACCTTCTTACCAATCTAGCCATCCAACCACCCACAACCTTCTGACTCTCCATACATGATCTCTATTCATTCCCGAGTCTCCTTGGCATTATTACGAACCCAACCATCCTCCCTTCATCCTATGTGAAATCACGAGATAATTTCAAAATGACTTTTATTTAATTACCACCATATTTTCCCTACCGACGCCAATCACCTTAACCGTCATTAATCTCCTCCTTAGCTCATATCGTTCATAGTACTTGTTAAGATTTCCTAGGCCCAATAAATCCTTAGTCTACTAAAACTTACCCCATATCTCACCAAAACCTCATCCAAACCACGATACCCCACCTATAACCTCACAATAGACCTTTCCAACTCTCTGTGCAGGTAGACACGAGAGAGAGTCTAGAAACCCACTTTTGACATTCTTCTATTTCCCACAATAACCGATATCAGTCATCCTAAACCATCATCGTTCATACCTATAGTGACATCGGTCATCCTAACCGACATCAATCTACGTGCTTGGAAAAATTGCCTTAGACCAACAAGCTTCCTAATCACCCAAAATCAACCCAAACTTCACAAAATCTTACCAGACCCCATATGTGACCCTTATACCATCTACCTAACCTACAACCTGACCCGGGACCTTCACCAATGTATTTATCAAGAATTTAATTGTATTGACATGCATACTAATCTAAGACACCTAAATCAGATCACTAGCATTAGATTATTTTATTACATGTTCGAGTTATTTAATTTTGAGTTATATATTAGTGGATTGATAACCATCGTGGAAGTATCACAATTCCTAGATCTATCTCACACTAGGTAGTCCACTAATGTTTGCTATTAAGTGTATCTTGTGGTCTTACTTTGTATGACATGTAGTTCCTCCTAATCAAAAGGAAGCTCACATAATCAACATGGATCAGAAATTCATTAATGCGTGCACTCAACCTTTGACCAACGTAATAATAGGTATTCCTCCTAACTATTTAACTTATCTACTTTTATCGTAAAATAATTTGGTGAAACACATCCATGCGCTCTTCTAAATCGATTTCTAAATCATCCATTCCTCCTTAATCTCGATAAAAATACCTAAAATAAAATCTGAACCTAAGGCTCCTATGAAGCCTCATAAGAGGAATGATCCTCTCTTACCTTCATCAACATCACCGAAACTGAATCATCCTAAGGACCATAATATTTCACCTTCAAAAACCATAATTTTATCTTATATATAAATCTTTCAAAGCATCTTCTTAAGCATCAGTAATCACCCTTCCCCCATCTAGCCTATTGAATGGGAGAAAGGGATAAGTACAATCCATGTGTGGAGGTTTGGAGCTACACGCAAAGCTGCGTGAAGGGGGTGCATGTACAACATGGATCATTGTGTAGAGGTTCATGCATGAGCAAGATAGGGTTTGAGACCTAGCTGATTTTCCAAAGACATGCCGAAAATAAAAAAGAGGAGGAGGAGTGACATCCAAGCAATGTTTATATTTAGATAAAATCAGGATAGCTTGGGATGCACACAAAGGAAGTTATAATTGGAAAAATCACATGTAAATAAATAAGAAGATCATACACAGGCCAAGATAATATTAGGATTAAATTAATTATTATAATTAGGTTAATCTATTATTAGAAGAGAATATAAATGCATGCAATATTTTTTTATGCATGCCTATTATTAGGAAGGTGCATGAATTGGTGAAGGGAAATTCCCCACCCTTGTGTGTGTGTGTGTGTGTTTGTAGTTCATCTATGTTAGAAGGGTTGATCAGTTGGGTATTGTAATGTGCATACGAGCTAGAGCTTATGTGGGTCTTTGATGTCATGTAATCATGAGATTTGGAACTTACACACATGTCCTGTGTACATATGAATTGAGGTTAATGTAATAAGCTTTTTTATGTAATATAATGATGATGGTGTTCTAGAATGTCAATATTATTATTCTTCTTGAATGAACTATGATTTGTTTCCTTATTATATGTGTTTCCAAATTGCCATGTTATGATGATTATTATGCATGAATGAATGTATTGATTATGAATATGGGAATTATGGATGCTAACGTTATGGTAAGAACAATAAAGGAGGGACCTAGTGGCTGCACATGCTTCAGGTGATCATTCAAGTCTATTTGAATGAAGTCCTAATGCGATATATATTGAGTGGGAAAAATAGACTACATTTTGGTTCCTTTTTGGGACCTCTTTTCAATTTGTATACTAGGATGTTGCGGGAAGATGGATTATTAACTGTCTTATGAGAGTATTGAGAGCTGGGTTGAAGATAGCCAAGACTCATTTTATCAAATATATAGAATTGGACCTGATTTTAATGCACAAAAGTGGGTGGAAGATAACCTGTATGACTACTTGTATGAGATGATATTCATCTTTTTCCCAATAGAGTTATACCAGTGGTTGGCATCTTATGCACCAAAAAAACTTTCTACCTAAAGAAGAGAGTTTGTATGTATGAAGAATATCGAGACTCTATTTGATTTAGAATGAGTCATGGACTAGAGATATAGATAATTGGTGGTAAGGAATATTGTGTAATTATACTTTAGAGTATGTAATTTCCACAAATTCATGTCAGGAGGAGGTAGAGTTCAAGTTCTTGTGCAAGCCTAGAGGATCCTATTTGCTTGTCATACCCTTAGCTATTAAAATATTGATGGTAGAATTAGGCCTAGAGATATTACTTATGGATAGCTAAATCCGATAGTGAGTAGGGTTAGGGGAAGGTGTGGAGAAGGATGGTGGAAACCTTGGCATAAGAAAGGAAGTGATAGAAAAGATGACTCAACTATAATGAAACATGATAGAGGTAATTTCCGTATTAGTTTAGTTGAGAAGAATGATGAATAGAAAAGGTTTTGAGATCCTTGTGGATGAAAAAGATCCATAATATCATGTGCTCTTGAATTTGGGAAAGAAATATAGAGATACCCCATCAAATTTTGATAAGAGTGCATCGAGAGGAGAGAATGAGGATCATGAGCATGCATCTAACCCATCCTAAATACCTTTCCCTTATGCAAGGTGTTTCGGATAAATAGGTAATTTTTAAAGGGTAGTGTAGTGAAGGCAAGTACGAAACATCTCCATGTAGGACATGAGATATATGTAGATATTATTTATTTATAACCAAGGAAGCACAAAAAACAATAATGCACACATGGCGGCGTAATAGGCACTAGTCTCTGGAAGTACCTTTGGATGAGTCTTTACAGTGCATCATCGGGACAAAGTATTGGCACACAAACCATTTGAACTAATTGTTGGGCCCCTAGAATATTGACCAAGTATAAAGGCACATGGTCGTGCGGGATCCCGATTACAAGATGGCACATAAGGCTCAAGTGCACAAGAGAAAGGCTTAAGGAAGAAAATAACATGTACGACATGTGAAAGGAGGTTTAGGACTTAGCCAATTTGAGTGCCCAAGGTAGAACATGTGAAAAGTGTGATCGGTTGCATGTGGATAAGATGCCAGCCTGGCAACAGGTTGGCCAGGAAAGAGCATGCCCCGGATGGAATCTTCTAGAAGATCATCATGAGATGGAATGGAGAGCTTAGGCCTAAAGGAACATGCTCACATGGAGGACCACATTCAACACTTGGCAATGGATCTGAGGACGCGGCAAGGCAAGTTGGCAGCCTAGGAAAGTGATAAATACAAGTGCTGCCATGGGAAAAGATATACATAGAAAAAAGAGATATACACAAAAAGAAGGATGTATCATCTGGATATACATAGGGGATAGTGGGTTAGAGAGTAAAGGAAGCTCTACAGAAATGTTGCGAGTGGATATTCTAGTTCAAGAAAGGATGTACTAAGCATGGGGTTGTTATTTTTATTTTTTGCTAGCTTAGCTACATACGTCCAGTGATGCGCATGACTATGGTCTGCACTCTGTGGCACTCTGTAATGAATCAATGAATATATTGAGGTTACCTATTGTAAATAGATATGAATATCAATGGGTTTAATATATAGTTCGTTCATATGAGTTCTCTTTCCTTTCATGATATGAATGAATGGTTGTACCTTTCTTTCTGTTATAGTATATGTTCTGGAATCTGTTAAAGCACTTGGTCTGAGGTGACTGCAAGGATCTAGAGGCCATTCTAAGCCCTATGGTTCTTGCATGTCTCAAATTATTTCCTAAATACTCTTACACTAATCATAGATAATGCTTCCCACTAAACTCACATAAAAGAGAGACTCAGCACCCACACATGCCTTGGGTGAGCGCTCAGCTTCTGTTGGGTGATAGGCCGACACACATGGGGTTCATCCTTTTGTGATAGGAGTAAAAATGACTACATCTTGGTTCCGTTGCGGGACCTCTTTTCAAAGTTGTAGTGTGATATAGCATGCATCATGATACATGTAAAGTGTAATGATGGATTGGTTAACATTGGAAAATGTTGAATCATGGTTCAAGAGAATGGAGGATGAATTTTCTTAGAGATTCAACATTGGACTTGAGTTTAACATGTGCGAGATGGGTAGAAGAGAACATCTACCATGATGCATGCGAGACATTCTTCTGCTACTTCCCAATAGAGTTATATGGATGGCTTTCAGCATATGCATCTAGTTCAAGTTGGTGTTATGGATCATGGATATGGACTAAAGAAGACTACCGGAAGTTGCAAGATGTAGATATGAGCGTGGACTTGTCTTTGTCAATCATTGGTAGAGGAGTACTAGCTAGCTACACTCACTGGAATATGCCATTTATAGGTATTCTTGCCCAAAGGTTGTTGAGTTTGAATTTTGTGGGAACCTAGAGGAATTTTTCTACATGTTATTCCTCTAGCTATGAAGATATTGATGGTTACCATGAGTTTAGAGGTGCTCCCAATGGCTAGCTAAACTATTCTAAGTACTAGAAACTTAGGTGGAGGAAGATGGTAGATGATATGATAGAGAAGGAGAGGAAAGAAATATGGCTCAAGTATAGCGAAGTGCGTGAGAGGGAGATCGCTAGATGACATGAGGCTGCTACTATGATGGATTTATAGAGACAGATGTTGCGGGAAGGAGTTGAGGTTCACGCGGAGGACATTGAACCTGAGCAGTTTTTGCTACCCCATCTTGGAAAGTGTGTAAGGGAGACCCCTTTGGCTTCTAGTGAGATCTCGTCACATGGAGAAAGGAGAGTCGTTAGCACATATCTAAACCCACCTAGTAGTGAGCCCTACCACTTGGTTTTCTGAACTAGGAAGAATTATTGATCCAGTTGAAACTAGTGGAAGAGACAAATCTATGCCTAGGAGATACAATTTTTCATTTCCTTCTTCTATGGCTACACATATTCCAGTATTCAGAGGAGTTTTTGGACAAGGGGAAAGTGTACAAGCTTTTAGTCTCGCATCAGGGAGTGGCACGGGACAAAGTAGTGGTAGCGGGGTGCTATCATAGACCATCGGCGCACAGTTTAGTGGGACCGTGGGAGCAATTGGAATAGATCCTATAGGCACTATTGGACCCAATGGTTTTAGTGGATCTAGTGGCTCTGGAGGTATAGGACCGGTGGACTGGGAGATCGGCAGTGGAAGAAACACGAGAGGAACTAAGGATCGGTTCGAGACAAGGACCCCAACCACCACCTCGAGTATTCTTTGAAATATCTCTACATTTTCCATATTACAGGGGCATTGAAGATGCTGTAGAACATGTTCACAAGTGTGAACTGCTATGGTGTGTAAAGGTATCACAACCCCAGAATGAAAGGATAGTCAATTTGTAACCACATTGCAAGGGCACGCACATAGCTGGTATAGAAATTATGACCCTCATCAAACGGTGGTGGACTACACTACTTTAAAGAATGCATTCCTAGTAGAATTCCACATTCTTGAGTTTGAGTAGAAAAGCATTAGTGCTTTGAAGGAGATTCAGTAGGGAATGGTAGAGAGTGTGTGGGAGTATGATGCATGCTTTAAAACTCTCTTGTCTAAGTTATCATATGATATCCATCCTTCTCAACATGCACAATGGTTTGTTGGAGGATTGATCACCCCTTTTAGAAGGGACTTGTCTCATAAAACTTTTATAGATCCGTGTGAAGCATTGGAAGTTTCCTGTGGTTGAGGCTGTTGGTAATATTGATATTGGCATTTGCATGTTTTGAAAGGCTCAGATTGGTGCTATGGCCAAAAAATTGGAAAAATTGTCTACAAACTTACTCCATGAGACTTGTAGTGGTTTGTGGTGCATGGATTATGAAATAGAGGACACGTTAAGGATAATTGAACCCATAGGATGGCACGCATTGTGACGGTAGATTGTGAGATCTTTCATGGCGACCATAATGCAAGTAGATTTCCATTTCTGCAAAGCACGTAATCGGGAAGAATGTATCTTGTTATTGAAAAATTTACACCTCCACAACCCATGATACTGAAAATTTGTAGGCTCATTAATCAAATCCATGAGGCCATTAATCATAGGGTACACCAAACAAGCATTTCCAGTGGTTCTAAAAATGATGATCACCATTATGAGGAGCGCGCAGATGGGGGCACGTGTTAAAGAGGATTTGGGGAGGATTCGAGGTCAAGGTAACCATGGAGGAAGGAGTGAGTTTTGTGTGGAACATGTTTTAACTATGGATCTGAGAACATTATAAGCGTGAGTTCTCGGACTGTTATAGTGCTCATGGTGTGGAAAGAAGAATAAGTATGAGGAGTGCCTGATTTATTTGAGCATATGAATCAAGAGTAGCTTTGGAAGGAAAGGGGTGCTTATGATGGTCAGCATTAAGAAGGAAGACATACAGTGGATGCCTTGGGTAACACGGGATGAAGGTTTGGATCCTGTCTTGGTAACAACAAGAGAAAAAACCATGCGTGTGAGGGAGGTACCAATACAAAAGACCACGGTTATGAAAGAGGATGTCATTCATGGAAAGTATCCGGACCCCATGCATCGAGAAGGAAATATATCAGGACACCATGGATGGTATTAGAAGCTTACAAGGTGAGATCCATTGTCTAAAGGAGCAATATAGAAAGGAAGAACAAGGAAGGAGAATCAAGGTACAAAAGGATGACTTGGATGAGGTCAAGGAGGTGTGTAAGATGCTAAGGTAGGAGAACATAATTTGTTTCCTATGATCCTGGTTGAGAGAGAAGGTACCACACGCTAGAGAAGAGCATGAGAGATAGGTCTTACATGCAAACCATCCCCCTTATAGCGTTGACTATGGTAAGGAGATTATGTTGAATACGATTGTAGATGGATGGATCCTCAGTAATATACTCATTAACATTGTCATGGAGGTTAATGTCCTGACCTTGGATGCATGGCATCAGATGGGAAGACCTACATTACAGCCATCTTCGAATGTGTTGTATATGGAAAACAAGAGTAAGACAATGCCCATCGGTGTCTTGAAGGATGTAGCTATTACTATTCAGGGAGCCAAGTTTATTGGGGACTTCAAAGTCTTGGCACTTGCCGAGGTAGACAATTTCCCAGCACTACTTGGGTGCCCTTGGTGTTATAAGAATAATGCGGACCTTCAGTTTAATAAAGGGTACATCAGCTTTGAGAACAAAGAGGAATGGGTCATTATACCCATGGTTGATGGGAAGTTGACACCCTATATTGAACTATTGGGAGAAGAAGTTTTGGACAAAATTTATGTGTGCTTAATTAGAGACCCTAAGATGGTAAACCCTACTAATGGAGTTATCCAGTTTGAAGATGCTTAGTCAGTAAGTGATACCACCAGTCTGGCTTGTGCCAATTGGGTGCATGGAACTTAAGAATTAATGGGATGGCAGTTGAGATGGTTGATAACCAGGGTAACAAAGGCACGCACTATTAGGCACCTTGCGGAAAAGAACTACCCAAGTATTTAGGAGGAGCCTTCCCGGAGATCTTTCTGCAGGAGGTAGAAGCTTAGTGGAAGAATGAGAAGGAACAAAGGGAGATGTTAAGTTATGTCTTGCTTGGCACAATAGCTCATTGGTGGGCCACACATTAGGAGAGCCTTTTAGAGTGGTGCGAGGTAAGAATTTATCTCTCTCATATTTTCTAGAAGTAATGTACCCACCATCATCAAGGATTACCACGGGAAGAATCTCGGCTCTTTCCATATCCAGGAGTGTGAACAAGTCTAGAGAGAAGGAGAAGAAGCTTTACCACCATCCCTATGGGTGCACAAGTTGTATTCTACACTGCAAGGTTGTGTGTGTGCATGGTACATTCATTCAGAGACATGCCGCCAGACAAGGAATTGGCAAGAGCTCGCGGCTGACCTTATTCAAACCTTTGAGTATCAGAGTACCAAGCCATTGATTGATAAGGCCTTGCAGGGTATGAAGCACCTTACCATGGGGGATAGTGCCAGAACAGAAGATTGGTTGTTAGAATTATTAGGTGAACCAGGATTGGAGGTGTGCTTTGAATAAATTGAGGAAGCAGAAGAGTTACAACTTGAGTGCACGTGTTTGGAAAAAGAGAAGGGAAAGTTAGTATATGTGATTGATGAGGAGGAATTGGAAAGATTAGATGTTATCCATTCCATGGGAATGCATGAGGTAGTGGATAGTGCAGATGCTCACACGTGTGCCTACCATGAGCCTTTAAAGATGAAGAAAGTTAACATCAATTTGGAAGAATAACTTAAGCAAGCTATTATTGGGGATTACTGGATAGAGAAGGAAGTATAAAAGATCATTGATCTACTGCATGAATTTGAGGATTTATTCCCACATGGTTACCATGAGCTCAAAGGTGCTCAGCATTCCTTAGGGGAGATGAAGATAAAAATGAAGGATGGTTTGCACCTGGTTAGAAAAAGGCCCTACCAGATGAATCCTAATTTGCACGTGAAGGTTAAGGAGGAGATAGAAAAGATGATAGCTTCTGGAATCATTAAGGTAGTGGAAGAATTAGAGTGGATAATTCTGATGGTAATTAGCATCATGAAGGATGGAATGATTAGGATTTGTGTGGAATATAGGAAATTGAATGTAGTTTTTATCATTGATCCATTTCTAACCCCCTTCATTGATGATATTTTGGAAGGAGTCGTTGGGCACAAAATCTACTCCTTTACGAATGGATTTTCAGGATACCACTAAGTCTAGATTGCAAAGGAAGAGCAAAAGAATATGAATTTCACCACCGAGTGGGGAATTTTTCATATACTGATCATGCCTTTTGGGTTGAAGAATGCACATCTTTGTTGTTTTGTGCATAGTGGTGTAAGCATTCCAGGACTTCATCCATAAATTTATTTAGGTCTATTTGGATGATTGGATAGTATATGGTTTGGTTAAGGACCATTGTGACAACTTGAGATTAATGTTTGAAAGGTGTAGGTAGTTGAGGATATCCCTCAACATTAAGAAATGTGTGTTTGCTACTCCCTTTGGGACTCTATTGGGGCATATCATATGTAAGGAGGGCTTACTGGTAGATCCCGCTAAGGTTGCAGTTATTGTGGGGTTAAGGGAACCTACTAGCTAGAGCGTAGTGCGCGGATTCCTTGGACATATGGGCTATTATAGGAAATTCATTAAGGGATATGCCAAGATTGCCGCACCTTTAGAGGAGCTACTTAGACACAAAAGTGCCTTCCATTGGGGAGAGGCACAGCAGAGGGCATTTGATACATTAAAAGATAGGCTTATTACCACACCTATTTTACATTTTCCCTCTTGGGACAAGCCCTTCCATGTCCATGTAGATGCCTCAGGAACCACCATTGGAGCAGTGCTTGCACAACCAAGTGAGGGGATTGTTGATCATCCTCTCTATTTTGTGAGCAGGAAGTTGACACCAGCAGAGTAGAATTATACCACTACCGAGTGTGAGGCATTATCAATGATCTATGCACTCTTCAAGTTTAGACAGTATCTACTGGCAACACCCTTTGTATTCTACACTAACCATATGGCATTAAAGTATTTAGTAAACAAGCCTGTTCTTCAAGGGTGCATATGTCGATGGGTGTTGTTGTTTCAAGAGTTTGAATTCACCATTGTAGTGAAGCCCGAGAAAAAGCAATTATGGACTTGATCATTTGTCAAGAAATGATTTAGGAGAGGACACGTAAAGTATTGAGGAAGCAATACCAAACGCACAACTATTTAGGTTGTGGCACGTACCCTTGGATTTGGAGGAGATTGCAGTATTTTTAAAAGAAGGTGTGGCACCGGATGGAATGAAGGAATTAGAAAATAAATAGTTGGCCATACGCACCATGCCCTACATGTTGATTAATGGAGAATTATACAAATTGGGATGTGATGAAGTTTTGTGTAGTGTGTGTTAGAGCATGAGCACCTGACCATCATGGAGGAAGCACACGGAGGAAGTGCAGTGGGCATTACGTAGGTGATGCCACCACACGTAAGATATTAATGGTAGGATTATGGTGGGAAACCTTGTATAGGGATTTTAGATATTATTGTAAAGCATGTGACCACTGTCAGTGCATTGGAAAACCAGGAAGGAGAGATGAAATTCCTTTACGCCCTATCCCTAGCATGAATCCTTTTGGAAATTGGGTGAAATATTTTGTGGGACCTATTGCACTAGCATCACGTAGGACTAGGTCACGTTATGTCATCACTTGCATGGATTATCTCACAAGGTGGGTAGAGGCAGCCCCAACTAAATATTGCATGATAGCAACAATGACAAGGTTCTTATGGGAGAACATTATCACGAGGTATGGGTGTCTGTTGAGTTTGACTAGTGATAGGGGTACACATTTTCTGAATGATATTGTGAGGATCCTATTATTAGAGTTCATGGTGGCTCATCATAAGACTAAACCCTATCACCCAAAAGAAAATGGAACCACATAAGCATTCAACAAAAATCTGTGATGTTGCAAGAAAAGATTAGGATGAAAAAGTATCGGCAGTGTTATGGGCTTACAGGACTATGTATAAAAGACTAAATAAAGGCATACCTTTTCAATTGGTGTTTGGCATGGAAGTCATTTTTCTAGTTGAATTTATGTTACCCTCTCTGTGAATAGCGCACGCAAGAGGATTAGCCGATGAACAATCACCTGGAAGAAAGAATTGATGAACTAATGAAACTGGATGAGAGACGATCACTTGCCCAATGGAGCCAAATAGCAGAAAAGGAAAAGAAAAAGGCTTGGCATGATCACCACATTAGAAACAAGAAGTTTGAGGTTGGGAAGATGGTGTTATTGTATGATTCCAAGTTTCTGCACCACCCTGGGAAATTGAAAGTCCATTGGTTGGGTCCCTACACAATCTCGTACATCCTTGATTTGGGCACATGCTAGTTACAAGCACTGGATGGGACGAAGTTTCCTGGACACTTCAATGGTAGTAGGCTGAAGCCCTACTATAAATAAGTCTTCTTGGTGTTTGTAAATAAGGTAGTTTTTCTAGTTAGTTTAGAAGTTTCCTTTTTACATTTTCCCTTTCTTGTGTTTCCCTTTCGTGTTGTTGTTTTGTTTTTACACCTTGGGCACCGGTAACCTTATTGCTATTTTTGGATAATTTTTGAGTGCGCAGAGGACCGCACATTGTTTAAGTGTGGGGTGGAGAAAATTCAAGAAGCAAGTGATTAAAGTACCAAGGAAGTTATGTTGAAGAGCCTTGTTTTGTAGCCTGGTTGAAAGAGGTAGATGAAGAGAAAAGAGAGAATAATTGGTGCTAGGATAAAGCTACTGGTAGATCCCACATATAAAGGAAAAGGAAATGCAATTAAAGTAACATGAGGTAGGTAAAAGTAATAATCTAGATAGAAGAAGTGCCTTTGGCGCAGGTTAAGCACATGCAAGAGTCTCCTATTAGGTTGGTTGGGTTGCGCACCAGAAGGTTGGAGAAGTTTTCACGCAATAATGGTGCGTGAGTGAAGGCACGGAGAAGATAGACTTTGTTTGAAAAATCCACATTAAATGAACAAAGTACGGGGGTAGGTAAAGTAGCATTTAATGATCAAAAAGGAAAAACTATAAATAAAGGGTTGGGGCACTCTCATTTTTACTTTGCGAAAATGAAGAGTTGGAGATATAAGCAAGTGTTATAAACTAGGGTTTTTAGATTCGATCGAGTGGAAGATCTGTGTGATTAAAACATGAAGAGCCAATTTGAGATTGCGAACTAGAAGGAATTACATGGGTGTGGAAGGAGTGGAAAAGGTGCTGTCTTGTGAAGAGTTTATCCAAGTTAGGGTTCGACAAAATAGGGCACGAGTTTAGAGGATTTATATCAAGAATCTGAGAATAAAGGTTGGAGGAGAAAGACAAAGTAACAAAGAGAGTGTAGGAGTGATAAAATACCTAAACCATGGCACCCAAGAAAGGAAAGGGAAAATCTAAGGCTAAACAACCAGAACCCAAAGTAGACACAAATGAAGAATGGTATGCAGAGATGTAATACCCAGATGGGGTGATGTTGGGAAAGGAATGGGAATCCCACTTGAGAAGCATACCTATGAGTGACTATAATCACTGCACAAACACCATAGAGTAAGAAATGGTGTTGGAATTGGTACGCCCCACTACCAAGTTAACACCTAAAGGTTTGCCCATATATGACGCCGATGTAAGGTTAAGTTGGTGAAGGCAGAACTGTTGCAACTCTATGAGTTGCCTTATTTTGGGAATTCAGGTCACTTGTACCAATGGTTGATGTCTCAAGTGCACAAAGACTATTTTCACTTTTCTAGGCATAAGATGCACGTGACTCCCCACTTGATTTCACAATTTACAGGACTCATATGTGAGGGAGATAGCCTAGAAGATGACCTTGGCAATAAGGAGGCTATTCAAGAGATTGTCACTGAGTATGCATGCAAGAAAGGGTTACGGTACGATGATATTTGAGACATCAAGGATCTGTTATGAAGATGGCCATAAACCTAGTAACTAAGTTGAATGGCCAAGAAAGATGGACGTAGGTCAACAAACCTTGGCTACATGTCTGTAAGAAGATTGCAGAGGGGACTATATACAACTTGTCCACGTACATTGTAGATGAGATTGTTAAGTGCACAAAGGAAGGGGATAAGATCCTATTTGGCAATGTCTTTCTCACCATAGTGTTTGTAGAAATTGGAGTGTCGGATGCCTCAGAAAATTTCATGTGGGAGTACCCAGCCAAAGACCCTTCACCTACGAAGAGGTTTGAGAAGTATGCTTGTGATACAATGACAGATCCCCACAAAGCACGGCTAGAAAATTGGTATACGCACTTGAGGAATGCATTCGGGCGAGTGGAGGATCTCTAAATGACTCTCACCAGCCAACGAGGGAGAAGCTGAGTTCGTGATGTACCAACACTCATTGCTTGGGTAGATTCAAGCTTATTGACGAATCATGGAGCCCTTGGTACAAGGTTCCTTTTGCATTCACTACCCAATACTTCCAAGTGGGAGTAAATAGATTTAAAGAATCATAGAAGCTAATGTTAGAACTAGGAAGGTTAGACCAGGAACACAAGGAGATGAGGAAGAAGATGAATCATCCTAGTGGTAAGCGCATGTATATAGAGAAGTACATGTCACACGAGATCCAAATGACTAGGCCGATGACACTTCCCATTGCTGAAGGATCTATGGCACGCGTGTACATGTGCATAAGGCCGAAGTTCAAAAAGGGCACATATTTGGAGAATGAAATCTCCATACCTGAAGACCCCTTGGGAAAGAAGAAGCCAACGTCTAAGAAGAGAGGCAGAGGAGAGGAAGGAGCACCAAGTGTGCCAACTGCTTAGACAGTGAGCATGCCATCCACAAGCACCAAGCCAAGCACCTACATACGGAGAAAGAGGTCTCTAGTAAAGGAGAAGACACCAGAAGTAGAGGCACGAGTAACCCACCACCATGGAAGAATCACCGAAGGAAGAAGAGAAAGTTGAATCTCCTAATTAGAAGCCACCTCTCAAGAAGAAGCAGAGGGTGGATGAAGAAGTGGACTCGAAGGCTACCGACTGACTTGGAGAAGTACTTGGGAGAAGGAGAAGATGAGAGTGAAGGAGGTGGTGATGAGGAAGAAGAGCCTGAGAAGGGAAAAGAGCCACATGTGTTTAGTATCTATGACTCGAGAGGAAGAAAGTAGAGAGGAGAAGCAAGAGTTTGTATTTACACAGCACAAGGGTGCACAAGATGAGGAAGGCACCAAAGACCCAAAGGTAGATGAGAAGGATGCCAAGGAGCAGGGAGCCATAAGCCTTACAAAAGAGTAGATTATTGAGTTAGCAGAGAAAGAAGCAAAAATATGCTTGAAGTCCTTGTAGACCAAGAGTTAGAGCACAACATGGACATAATTCTTAAGGAAAGGAAGGGGGAGAGCATTGGAAAGGAATATGATATCCTAGGAGGCCCCACTTTGATTAGCTTCCCTAAAGGCACACGCAGGGGGAGAACTCTGGATACAAAATAGAGATAGATAATGGGCTATGTGGATGCCATGAAGAAGGTGTTACGCACAAAGTTCCAAAGCACCATACCCATAGAAAGGCTCCTAGCCATGGGGTCTTTTGAAAAGGATGGTGCATACCCCAGGACCAAGAAGATGATCTCTTGGGCATTCGAGTCACACATTGATGAGCCAAACTTTGAAGTCTACCAGAAAGTTCTCATTACATTGCAAGAATCTAAGGGAGACAACCCCTTAGTAAATGCTCAAGATCTTTCAGACGAGCAAGTATGTAATGCTCGAATAAAGTCACGATTGAGACGAGGCTAGGCTTTTCATGCGAAATGATAGAATCGAGCATTGGAAGAGAAGTTGGGGAATAAGGAGGAAGAATTAGCGGATAAGGCCAAAATTTTAAAATAGGAGGAATTAATCAAAGTGCATAGTTACGACATGAGTTAAAGGAGGAAAAGATAAAGGTGCAAAAGGTCTCTAAGAAGGTGGAGACAATCAAGAGCGCCATCATATTAAAGCACCCGAGACCTTACACCAATCCCTCAGAGGTATGCATCAACTTTGGAATGCTTAGAAGACCTAACGTGCATCCTCACTATGGAGAGGTGACCCTTGGCACTAGAATCTGTAGAAGAAGTGGCGCGGTTGAAAGAGGAAGACCGATTGAAGGTAGTAGAAATTGTTGCTAAGTACAGCCAAGTACTCGCGGAGATTAAGGTCGTTGCCCAATCTGTAGAAGCTACATATGACACATGCACGGATAGAGATAAGGTGGTGAGCTCCTTGGTTGCCACGCTTGAAGTAGAGCTGAAGGAGTTCCAAGAAAAGAACAAAGGGAATAGGGTAGAGAGGGACAAGGTTCTGGCTAAGGTAAAAAAGAAATCAGAGTCAATTGAGGCTTTAAGGAGCTCAATTAAGGCTCGGCTGAAGCAACTATACCCCGAAATTACCAAAAGAATGGATAAAATTGCAGACCTGGGTAAGGAATTGGAGTAAATTGTGGAATTTTTGGATGCCCAAGGAATTGGCATAAGTTTTGATGAAGTGAGCACCCTGGTGGGTGACCTATGTCAGAAGTCGAAGGATGAGGTTGAAGTGTGGAACAATCTAGAGGCGAGATCTATAAAAGGACTTTCCTAACCTTTTGAATTGATGTTCCCCCCTGATTCTTCATTCTTTCCCCTATTTTTCCTTATTCATTTTTATAAAGTATAAGTCTACATCTTCGTCCCATAAAACATCTTTCCTCTTGCTCAAGTAAAAATTTTCCAAGACAGAGAGAACAAGCATAGTGTGGGGTGATGTTGGGCCCCATGAATATTGACCAAGTATAAAGGTGTGTGGGTGCACAAGATCCTAGTTATGGGATGGCACACAAGGCACGGGCACATAAGAGAAAGGCTTAAGGAAGTAAATAGTGTGCACAATGCACAAAAGGAGGTTTGGGACTTAGCTAATTTGAGCACCCAAGGTAGAACACGTGAAAAGCATGATCGGTTATGCGTGGATAAGATGCTATCTTGACAACAAGTTGGCCCAGGAAAGAGCATGCCTCGATGGAATCTTCTAGAAGATCATCATGAGATGGAATGGAGAGCTCAGGCTGAAGGAACATGCTCGCATGGAGGACCACATTCGACACTTGGTGACGGATCTGAGGATGCGGTAAGGTGAGTTGGTAGCCGGGAAAGTGATAAATACAAGTGCCTGCCACGGGAAAAGATATACATAGAAAAAGAGAGATATACACAAAAAAAGGATGTATCATCTAGATATACATAGGGGATAGTGGGTTAGAGAGTAAAGGAAGCTCTACGAAATGCTGCGAGTGGATATTCTAGTTTAGGAAAGGATGTACTAAGCATGGGGTTGTTATTTTTCTTTTCTGCTAGCTTAGCTACATACATCCAGTGATGTGCATGACTGCGGTCTACACTCTGTGGCACTCTGTAATGAATCAATGAATATATTGAGGTTACTGTTGTAAATAGATATGAATATCAATGGGTTTAATATATAGTTCATTCATATGAGTTCTCTTTCCTTTCATGATATGAATGAATGGTTGTACCTTTCTTTCTATTATAGTATATGTTCTGGAATCTGTTAAAGCACTCGGTCTAAGGTGACTGCAAGGATCTGGAGGCCATTCTAAGCTCTATGGCTCTTGCATGTCTCAACTTATTTCCTAAATACTCTTACACTAATCATAGATAATTCCTCCCACTAAAATCACATAAAAGACTAGCCTACTAGGTGATAGGCTAATGCACATGGGGTTCATCCTTTTGTGATAGGAGTAAAAATGACTACAGTAATCCTATTGGTTTTATGACAACACGAGATAGTAGGTATCTAGTTCATTTACATAATCGGGACATAAGGTAGTTAATCTACAGGACCTCGGGTTGCGGTAAGAGGAACGAGAGGCTCAACAGAGTTTAGGTCAGCCACCACACCGAGGAAATCGATAGAGGTTTAGGGTATGGGTCTGGTCCTAACCCAGGGTAGGGTCCATAACCACCTCTAAATGATCCTAATAAGACACTTCCTCAATAACCACAACATCAAACACCTTAAGTCTACTTTGAGATGTCTCTTCACTTTCCAGAGTATAGAGGTGTGGAGGATGTTGCTGAGCACGTGCATACTTGTGAACTCCTATGGAGAGTGAGGGGATTATAACCCCTAATAAAAAGGAAATTCAAGTTTCCAATGCACATCAAGGGCACACATACAATTGTTACAAAAGTATGATCCACCCTGCATCTGCGGTGGATTATTATTATTTGTGTGCAAGACCTTTGGTTGAGTTTCACATTCCAAAGTTTGAACAATAGAGTATCAAACACACTTAAGGAAGTCAAATAGGGTCTATCTAAAATTTTGAGGGAGTATGATGCACCTTTTAAAACTCTCTTGTCGATGTTTTCTTATGATAATCATCAAGGAAACATGCATAGTGGTTCGTTGGAGGATTGCTAACTCCATTTTGAAGAGCTATATCTTATAAGAAATATGTGGATACGTTTGAAGATTTGGAAATAGGTCTATCTATTGAAGCGATTGGGAGTGATGACACTAGAGTAATCCCATTTTGGAGGTACAGATAGAAGCTATGAAAAAATAGTTTTAAAATATCTTTTCCAACTTGGCACATGAGACGTGCATTGGGTTATGGTGCAACCGATTATGAAGTAAAGGGACATATGAAGGATAGCTGTCCACACGGGACTATAAATGCATTGTTACAATCTTGTGATATTTTCCAAAAGAACCATGATATCGAAAGTTTCTCTCTCTTACAACACATGATGATGAAGAATGTATCCATGTACTACAATATTTTTGATGTGCGGACTCGTGATATTAAGTATTTTTGGTTGATAGATAAAATTCATAAGGATTGCGAGACTAGAGTATAGAAAAAAACAATGGGAAACAACTCTCAAGTATCAAAATCCCAAAATACGAAAGGGAACAATAATTAAGGTGGATTCAAAGGTGGATATAGGAGCATATGTCATGGAATTTGAGGTAGATTTACATGTTTGATGTGATACGCTTGTGGGTCATTAGATCATTATCAATTTGAGTCTCCCCATAATTTGGTATGTGTGTATTTTGGAAAATAACATAAGGTTAAGGACTTCCTTGACCTTTATGAGCACATGTGTAAGAACAAGAAGAAGGAGATAGGTGTGGGGATGATTAAGGTATAATGTGAAAAGAATGAGAAGTGGATGCTAAATAAGATGCCTAATCTAGATTTACAACCCATGCTAGTGGCTACTCATGTGGAAGTAAAGGTGTGCATTAGCCTCTTACAACCAAACCAATCGTTACGAGAGAAGAGGTTATGCATTTCAATTATCTAGATGTTTCTCATCAGAAGGAGGTATATTAAGAGACAATGGGAGTTATCGAGACTTATGAGGTGAGACCCAGTTCTTAAAAGGAACAAGCACATGAAAGATAACGTGTGAAGAGTATTGAGCTCCCACATAAAGATGTAGATGACATAAAAGAGGTATGTAAGATGTTGAGGCAGGAGAATAGCATCCGCTTGCTAGGGGAATGGTTACACAAGATGTTATCACATGTAAGAGTTGAGTAGGAGCATCAGATACTTCATGCAAAAATTCTCACCACATAACCATGAGTATGATAAATAAATCACACTAGATGCAGTGATTTATGGTTGGTTGGTGAGAAATATTTTAATTGACACAGCGTTGAGGTGAATGTCCTAACTTTAGATGTGTGGAACTAGATGGGGAGAACACCATTGCAGAAATATTTTAATGTATTTTATATGGAGAATAATACATGGGTTATTCCTATGGGGTACTAAAGGATGCTTCAATTACCATTCAAGGAGCCAAGTTTACAGGAGATTTTGAAATTTTGGAACATGCCGAGGAAAACAAATTTTGAGCACTACTTACGCATCCTCTCGTGTTATAAAAACCATGATGAATTATGTTTCAACAAGAGATATATCAATTTTGAGAACAAGGATGAGCACATGATCATACCCATGGATGAGGAAAAGGTTGCACCATACATTGATCCCTTAAGTGAAGAATAACTTAAGATAATTTATGTGTAGACAGTGTGTGACCATGAAAACAGTAACCATCTAAAGAAGGCATACTTTAGTGGGAGGATGTGTATTTTGTAAATGACACCACTAGTGTTTCTTGTGACAATTGGGCCCATGGAAGATATGAAATGGTCAAGCATGAGATGAAGGGGAGAGTCACCAAGATGATTAGGCCACACATGGTTAGGTGCTTGGGCACAACCCAATTACCAAGGTACACTAGTGAGGAGAGGCCTTATTTGTTCTTACTTGCCATATAGAATAAAATAAATATGTTATTTTATACCTTTCGTGGTACATCAACACGTTGGTCGAAAAGCAAAAAGATAACTTGTTGGGCTCGAGAGAAGTGAGAATTTCCTTTTCAACAAGGTTTACTCAAAACAATGTACCTATACTTATACATGAGTATGATGGGAAGAATCCTTCTTTGGTACACTTCCATAACCTGGAGAGGTAATGGGTGAAAGTTCAGGAGGAAATACGCCATCTCTTTGGGTGTGTAATTTATATTCCACTCTACAAGGATGCACACTTGTGTGGTATGTCCATGTTGATTTGAAAAGGAAACAACAAGCTAGCTCGAGATGATTGAAGGTATTGTTCATACCTTTGACTATTTTTCTACCAAACCACCTATCCATGAGGATTTACAGTTCATGATGCACATCACACTAGGGGATAACATGAAATAAGAGGAGATCATGCTTCAATTACTTGGATAATACTTCTTAGAAAATGAGGTAAAAAGGTCATTGATCTTTTGTGTGAATTTTAATAATTGTTTGCAAGGGCCTATCATGAGTTGAAAAGAGTGTATCCCTCATTAGAAGAGATGAATATTAATCTAAAATATGATGCTCATCTAGTTTGAAAGAGGCTTTACAGGATGAATTGGAACCTACACGTGAAGGTGAAAGAATAAATAGACAAGATTCTTAAGTCTAGAATCATTAAACCAATTGAGGAGTTTGAGTGGGTTATCCCTATGGTTATTAACATCAAGAAGGATGGGAGGATTAGGATTTTTGTAGATTATATGGAACTCAATGCCTCATGTGTCATAGATCCTTTTCCTATACCATTCATAGAGGAGATACTTGAGGGAGTTATAGGGCATGAAATCTATTCTTTCACATATGGCTCCTCATGCTATCATTATGTGTGTATTATGCATGAGGATCAAGAAAATACTACCTTCACTACTGAATGGGGAAGTTTTTTATATATGGTGATGCCCTTTAGATTAAATAATGTTCCAACAACATTTTGGGGTATAGTTGTTTTGGAATTATATGACTTCATCCATAAGTTTTTACAGTTTATCGAGATGATTGGATTATCTATGGGATTATCAAGGATAGCTATGATAATATTAGGCTCATGTTTGAGAGGTGTAGGAAGTTAAGAATCTCTCTTAATATTAAGAAGTGTATCTTTGATAAACCTTTTGGTAATTTTCTTTGCCACATCATTTGTAAGGATGGATTGTGGTAGATCCGGATAAGATTGTAGTGATTTTTTTGGTTAGAGGAGCCTACCAACCAAAGTGAAGTGTGTAATTTTTTTGGGATAACTGGTTACTATAGAAAATTTATCAAGGGATATGCACATATTCTTTTACCCATGAAATATTTGATCAAGGGCAAAGGAAAGTTTTATTGGGATGACATGCAATAGCATACATTTGAAAAATTGAAGGAGAAGCTTACCATTGCACCAATCTTGCGCTTCCTTTTATGGAATAAACCTTTTGATGTAAATGTTGATGAATCTAAAATGGCTATTGGAACATTTTATGCATGACCAGGTGAGGGTAATTTGAATAATCCCATATGTTTTACAAGTAGAAATTTAACACCAAGTAGAATAAAATTATAATACAACAAAGCGTGAGGCATTGTCTATGATCTACGCGTTTCACATGTTTCAATAATACATATTGGCCACACTTGTTTATTTTCTATACCAATCATATGACATTAAATTACTTTTCATCAATCCTATTTTCCAAGGACGCATCTACCAGAGGATACTTCTTTTCAAGAGTTTGGTTTTCAAGTTGTTATAAAGACAGAAAGAGAAATATGGGACTTGATCATTTATCATGGATTAATTTTGAAGAGGACATAAAAAGTATTGAGGAAATCATGATTGATGCATAATTTTTCAAGTTGAATCATGTGCTAACATATTTGGAGAACATAATAACATTCTTGTGTAGAGGACTTGCACTAGAGGGGTTGATAACATTGGAGAAGAATCAACTGGCTATTTGAGTTGTATCATACCAAGTCATTGGAGGTGACTTGTATAAGATGGGCTGCGATGAGGTCTTGTGTAGGTGTGTTTTCCAAAGCATGAGTACGAGGATATTATGGACGAATCTCATGGAGGTATTATAGGAGGAAATTATGCGGGATATGTGACTACATGTAAGATATTTCTATCCGGCTTATGGTGGGAGACATTGTATAAGGATACCAATGCTTATGTTAAAGCATGTGATCATTATCAAGCACCTTCACAAATTTGGAAGTAGATATGAAATTCCTTTGTAACCTATAGTGATTGTGAAACCTTTTGAGAATTGGGATGTTGACTTTATAGGGCCTATTGCATTACCGCACATAGGGTGGGTGCACTATATCATCACTTAAGCTAATCATTTGACCGGTGGGAAGAGATTGTGCATACAAATGATTTTACAACTATGAAAACAAGGTTCCTTTGGGAGAATATTATTAGCATGTATGGATTCCTGTTGATCTTGACCAGTCATAAAGGAACTCCTTTCATGGATGAGGTAATCAGAATTTTGATAGTAGAGTTTATGGCAAAGTGCACCGGAAGACTACTCCTTATCACCCTCAAGATAATGGAACCATTGAATATTTCAACAAGATATTGGGGAAAAATCTTACAAATATATGTGATGTTGGAAAAAGGATTGGGATAAAAAGTACTAATTGTTCTTTGGGAAAACAAAATAACCTATAAACTATTTTTTTATTATTGGTAAATAGTTTTAAAGGGACTATACCTTGTTACAAAAAGGGCTCAACAGCCAAATATAGCTATAAAGGAACAACAAAAGAGGATCAAAATCTAGATAAAACACTATTTCCAATAGTAACCAAAAGATAGTTACAAGAAAGAAACAAAAATAACATAAAATGCAACAATACAACACAAAAGGAGCATAGAAACATTAAAGACACCAAAAAAGAGTAGTGACTGAAATGATGCCCACCATCTTGAGGGAGATTACATCTTGGACACTCTTTCAATTCTGGATTGGATAGTTTGCAGCAAGGTAAATAACCTATAAATTGTTAAACAACCGACACCTTTTCAATTAGTGTTTGGCATGGAGGTTGTATCACTGTGGAAGTTTTATCACCATATCTACATATTACGTGCACAAGAGGTTTTTAGATGAAAACATAGTGGAAGAGTAGATTGATAAGTTAATGCAATTAGATGAGATACACTCCATTGTCAATTGGATCTAGAATATAGAGAAGGCACGACAGAAGTCTTGGAATAATAGGCACATCATGAACAAGCTATTTTTAGTTTAAAATATGGTACTTTTGTATTAATCCAAGTTTTCGTGCCACCTAGGGATGTTAAAGGTGTGTTGATTGGGACCCTTTGTAGTGACCAAGATACTTGAATTGGGTGCATGTCAATTGTAGGAGTTGGATGGAACATGTTTCCCAATAAATTTAATGAGAGTAGGTTGAATATATACTATAAATAAGCTTCAGAGTGTTTGTAATAAGGCATTATTTCCACTTAGATTAGATTCCCTTTCATATTTTGTTTTTTTTTTTTTTTTTTTATAATAAGCACTTTCACACATACGAGCTGATTACTATCTATTGAGTTGATGTGCGAGAGGAATACATATACGTTTAGTGTGGGGTGGAAGTTGGTATGAATATTAAACATGAAATCTCATATGATATTTCATTCCTCGCAGATGGTACAGTGGTGTGCATGACATTGGTAGAAATACAAGTACTTGGGTGAATAAGAATTGATAACATGTGAAGGTGAAATAAGGTTTTATAGGTGTCTAGGTATGATGGTGCATAATAGGAGTTTCTCAAAAGGGAATCCATGCAAATAAGTGGCCTCATAGTATAACTTTGAGGGAGTTGGAAAAAACTTATACTTGATTAGAACATGGAACATAGGTATATGGTTTGTGGTGTAAGGAATTGCTTGCATAAGATGTTCAGAGGATTGGGAAGTAGTAAGCGCTAGAAGGTTATGACTATCATGTGTGTGAATTAAAGTAATGGAATATAGTAAAAAGTTCCTTAGGAGGAAAAAGTACTTTTAAAATTAAAAGTGGGAGAAATAATTTTAAAATCCAAAAAGTAAGTCGGTGGAGTTTTAAAGTACAAGAAAGCTATAAAAAAGGGGTAAATCGAGTTATTTTCTACTTTTCATTTAATAAATTTGAGCTACCAAGCAACCAAAGAAATGAGTGACAAGGAGAAATGACTAGCGAGAAAACTAGAGAAACGTGTAAAGGGATTAAGTGTGTATATCCTTCATGGGAAAAGTGGAAGTTTGATTAGAATTTTGAGCATGAAGCTAGGGCATGGGAAGTTGGGGTTTGCTGAGATTGGAGATTGAGAAACTAGGGTTCTTAAGGCTCGATAATCGCAAAGTAAAGGAACATAAGGTGGGACACGAAGTTGAAATACAAATGTCATTGGTTAGGAACACCTAAGGCATAGGTTGAAATGAAGAAAATGGCACCCAAGAAGGCTATTTGAGTCACCAAAGGGAAAGGGTAAGAGCCAAACTAAGAAGAATGAAGTTGAGGACCTACCAAAAGAATTATTTTAAGAAATGTAATATCATCTAGAAGTAATTTTTGCACAATCATGGACCTCACATCTTGCAAATTGTAAAATTAGTGAGTTTAATCACATGGTGAAAGGTAATTTGGCAATATTAAACAAGGATATGCTATGAGAGTTTCTACAGAGGAACTCTAAAGGTTAGATATTGATGGATGAATCAATGAGAAAAGTCTCGAAGAGGTGGGGCTATTAGAATTGTTCAAGTTTCTATATTTTTTGATACCTAAACACCTCTTCTAATGGTTAATGTCAAGGGTGTACGAGGCCAAATTATACTTTACAAGTAGAATTATAAAGATCACATCTGTATGATTAAGCAATGAATAGGGCTTTAGGAGACTAGCGAAGACCTATATCTAGGTCTACACAATGAGATGAGAATAGATGAATTGGGAAAAAAATTACAATACGAAAAAGTGGCTCGGGTGATGAATGTGGATAATATCGTAGACCTTGCAGTTATGGTAGTAGCATGGATGGTCGAGTTGTAAAATCGGTGCTTGAGAAATATGGGGAAGTTAATAATAATGTCCTCTACATTACATATAAGATGGCGCATAAAACACAATATAACATTGAATAATTTATTGCCAATGGAATCATTGAGGAGGAGAGGTAGGATACCAAGGAATGAGCATTAACATCATTGAAACATTCATCGTAGCTCTATGATAAACAACAACACCAACATTAACATCATCTCTCGCACACCTTCGATCATCTTAAAGTTACCAAATGTATCTTCACTTAATTACTATGTGGAGAATCGGAAGGCTCGTAATGATAATATTTTGAAACAATAGCACGGGCTTGTAACAAAGTTTATAAGAAAATTATCATTGTTGTGCAAGATAATATTGCTAGATTTAAACCCCCTAAAAATAGACTCTACTCGAGAGAATGAAGAATCCATTCTGACTGAATGGAATATTGCCACTATCAATAGAAATAACAATGGTACTGATAGAAACACAGTCCGATGGATTAAACCCCCCACTGATTGGCACAAGTTAAATTTTGATGGGGCCTCTAAGGGCAATCCGGGTGACTCTGGAGGAGGGGGAATCATCAGGGATCAAAGAGGTTGTTATGTTGCTACTTTTTCTGGGAGAATGGGCAGGCAGACTAATCATTATTCCAAAGCCATGGCGGCTCTTTGGGGTATTAGACTTGCCAGAGATTGTAATATTCCAAATATCATAATTGAAGGTGATTCTCTAAATATTATCAATCTTCTGAATAAAAAGCAACACCCCAGCTGGTCTATTAGGGATTATATAGAAGAAGCTATTGATATATGTAAAAGCTTTGTGAATGTCCAAATCACCCACACCTACCGGGAAGGAAATAGGGTAGCTGACAGTTTGGCTAACTTCGGTGTTAATAATCCCTTTCAAACTTGGATTGGAGGGGACGTTCTGCCCGCTCATGTCAATAAAGCCATAATCATTGATCTTCATGGCAGTGAAAATCATAACTAACACTGTTTTTAGACGCTAATGTGCGGATCCCCAAGTACATGTTGATGACATCACAAAAGATTTGGATGATTGTTGCGATCTGTGTGGGCTGGGCTGTCATCATTTCTTGGCATAGGAGGAAAGCCGAGGCGCGGGGCAATAATAACAAGTGTAGCATAATAATTAAATCAGCTTTCACGGGAAGGAAAGATTCAAATTCCAAGTTCAAAGTTCAGCCTATTCCGCACATTGGTAGCTATTTTACCATTGAGAACAGGAAAAGGTGCAGAGGAAACATGGGGGGCCGCCATGCAAAACCGAACTCGACCACAATCCTGAGTGGAAAGAGAACACGGAGCTCTGGGATTACCTGCAAATCGGGGGCCTGTCTAACTTCATTGAAAGGATCCAAGGCTTCGACCAAGACATCTCTATCAAATTCACCCGGGGTTGGAAGAACAGAATAGTCAAATATAGTAACATGAAAATGGAAATCACGGAAGAGCTCATAGCTCAGATCATGGGCCTCAGCCTGGAAGGCACAAAATTCTTCAATAAGAAGGTAGACAGGGAGGTGGAAACCAAGAAATTTCTGGAAGAGGGAGAGAATCTTGAGTTCGTGACTGCTGGCCTCAAGGTGGAGTCGATCCCTGAACCGTTTGCTGAACTAGCCAAAATGGTGGTAAGGTATATTACCCTTGAAGGAAGATATGTGACTATACCTCAAAAACATCTAATTTTTCTGAATCATTTTCGTAGAAATAACATTATCAGCTTTCCTCATTATCTGATTAACTCTCTGGAGAAATCTATAAGGGAAGTTCAAAGCCACTCTAGGGCTGTCCCTTTGCACCAGGGCCTTATCCTCTTGATTCACCGACATTTCTCCAGCTGCCCTCCCATGAATCCTATCCCACCTCCCTCTTCCATACCTCCACCTACCCACACTGCTCCCACTCCCCCCTGCTAAAAAGAAAGAATGAAGAGGCGGTCTCCAGCAAGAAAAGCAAGAGCCTCAAAGCCAAAATCCCTGCTTCCCAATGAGTCCTAAGGAGCCACAAGGACTTAGAACTAGCTGAAAACCTCCTGCATATCAGCAGGCCGATGGAGGAGCCCAAAGAGGAGGAATTACTGGATAGGGTGGTCAGATTAGAAAAGGAGCTGCAAGAGCTCAAAGGGGCTATAAAAAACATGGAAAGAGTGAAGGGTAAAAGGATCCTTCAAAGTGAGGAGGAAGAGGGGGTTATTGGTGAAGTCTTCAAGAAACTACAGTCCCTAGATGGCAGATTGGGGAATGCTAAAAGCTGAAATGACTGCATATTGTCTGCCCTCAAAAGCATCTATAATTTCATTGAGCAACATGTCCACAGTGTTTGCAGTTTAAGTGGGATCAATGAGGACATATGGGGCCCTAAAGAGAAAAGGGACATTGCAATTGCCCAAGCTGATTTACAAGACTCCTCTCAGGCCACTGCCATTGCCTTCTTCATGTCACTGCAGGCTATCAAGACCAAAATTGACAGAGCCATCAAGTAAAGGGCTGTTGTGATGTTGTTTTTGGCTGTGATGTGGCTGTCATCGGGTGGTTTTGGAGCTGTTTTGTGGTGGGGCTCCTTATGTTGTTTCTCTTTTGGTTCCTTTTTTATCTTGCCTTCTTTTTCTAGATCTATGTACGTTTAGATCCTTTTTTCACCTATATTGTAATATTTGGCTGTTGAGCCTTCCTTGGTTGGCTATTTTTCCCTTCTCTGGGCTGCTTCTCTCATCTTTGCTATCTGGCTTTTGAGCCCTTTTGTATACAGGGTATAGTCCCTTCAAAACTATTTTCCCTTAATAATTTTTTTTTACCTATGGTACTACATGCCTTCAATGATGATGTGGCCATTGATTTGGGCATAACCATCCTTCCCATTCATGTTGGTGAAATAATTCTCCTTGAAGTATTCTATATTGTTGAAGGGGAGTTCCAATACAATGTATTTCTTGGGTGCTCATGGATTCTTACCATGTGTCGTGTACCCTCCACCCTCCACCTTTGCATCAAATATCAACATGAGGGGAAAATCCACACCCTTCCAATTGACCTTCCTCCTTTCAAGGAATTTCATATGACTTATCAACCCAATCGTTTGCTCATTCCAAAACAATATTCATCCTCCAAATCATCCACAAGTTCTTCTTTTCTGCATATAATATACCTAATGACGAATCCCCGACATTGTGATAAAGTACCTATCTCCGGGGAAGTATTGAATCCTTGCTCTTAATTATCTTACCTCCCTCAATTGATTTGGTAGGCCCAATAAAGCACCTATGTTTCAATCAAATATCAGGGATATCATTTCCTTCAGTCCTTATTACCTCAAAACCAGATTCATCTATGGCGTAATTAATCACCCTTCATCCCATATTGAAAATAAACCTTATACGAAACCTTAAACCAATGCATTTTATTTCCTCTATAACAAATCCTTTTCCTATACATACCTCCACCTTGTAGATGGATGGGATTTGGTTTTGTAACACCTTTGACAAACTGTTATATTCTCTTTTGCATTGCAAGTGTTGACATGTGATTTTCTTGATGCGGTGTGTTCCTTTGATTGTTGAAGATCATGCTTGCCATGGATAAATCATTTCTGCTCTTGGATTCATTAGACTGAAATGATATGGTTTGCAAAGAATCCATTTTCACATTTGGTAATAATGGTTGCAAACTTATCTCTATTAACTGACTCATCCTTGGATCAATTCCATTGATCCAAGGAATGTTTTAAATCTCCTTACCTGGTCTGAATGGTAAACTAACATTCAGAGGTTGAGAGATGTAATGAGACTAAAATTTTGTATGTTTACAAATTCTTTATTTTCTTGTAAGATCGTGTCTGCATTCTGTTGTATGTTTTGTGCTTGAATCTTCTTGATTCATATCAGTGGGACACTTATGGCGTTAAGTGAATAGAGGCCTATGTCAAGACTATTGGGAAAATAAAAACTAAGTCCTAGACCTATAAAATCTATCCTAACGGGATTCTTAAACTAAGGTATTATACCTACCTGCTACCTATATCTATTTTGTTGGGATGGCATCCTAACCTAAGTTGTTGTACTAAATGGGAATAAGGGGGAAATAACCTAAGGAAATGCTAGGCTATTTCTAACCTAATACCTGATACTATTTGGTTAGGAATTATGATCTAACATAAGATGACTATTTACCTATTGCAATGTTTATAGCCTAAGGTCTTATCCTAAGATAATGGTACCTATCCTAAAATAATGAAGTGTGGAAAGGGGGACATAAGGGTCGTATGGAAAATGGGAGGCTAGGTGGTGGTTCCTAAGCTATTTATGAGATTTTTGTTTTTGTAATAAATGGAAATGAACTTCTAGATCAAGCGGAAGCATGAAAAGATGGTGGAACTTACGTGAAGTCTTCACTAAATTTAGCAATGCATGCAAAATTCAAATTAGGATTCACCAATTTTGGATGGCGGTGGCATGGAGAGATAGGAAGGAATTTTGGAATTAATGACATTAATGAGCCTCGTTTTTGTGAGAAAACCATCTTGGAAAAAATGTGGGTGGATTTGTTGGGGGTTGTTTGGTCTTACATGCTTTGTGATTTTTTCTCTGCATGGAGCTATCTGGTTCTTCAAACCAGCAGTTTGATTTTCACTTTGTGGCTATTTTTGGTTTCCCTGGTCTATTTTCGATTCAGGGAAAGTATATGAGGCATTGGGGAAAGAGATGTTTTTTTGTTGATATTTCTTAGAGGAGAAGAAGAGTTGGAAGCTTAGCTAGAAGTATCCTTTGAATTGGCAGAAGCACTATCAGGCATGATAGGCTCTACCCATTAATATTTCTTGTTTTCTCTAAATGTTCCATTAAAATAACTCTGCTCTCTTGAGATATATGGTTATCTATCTTGTTCTGGTTATTTACTTCATGTTGATGGAATCTCTGTGATTTTTGGATATGAATCCATTGCATGATAATATTGGTTTTGGTTGTTTTCTCTCTGAGTAAGTTCAATGGTGAAATGCATATAGAACTTTTGAGACTTTAGTGTTTTGATTAGAATTTGCATTTTGGACTGTATGTCATGCGGAAAAGAGCTTGAGTAAATGGTTTTGGTTTGAGTTTGAACTGGAAGTCTCTTTAGAAATCTTCTCTTGATGCATCTTTGAGTTTGAAAAAGTTGTAGTACTTTTGTCTCGGACTGTATTGTTTACTTTGAACATGAACTTGCATGAAAACATGTAAGGATATCTTGTTTCCCTCTGTTCTGGGTAACCTACGTTATTTTTAACTGACTATCTTTGATTATTTTGAAAGATAGGTGAATATCCTTTTATAAAACTATATCTTGTTTTGGGAAGATATAGTACTTCTATTCAGATTGTATTGTATACTTTGTTCTTCATTATGAACTCGAACTTTATGTTTCTTTTTGTATGGAGTTGTGTAAGTTCTTGTAGTTGGAATCATTGCTACAGTTTGAATTCATGAGGAATAAAGAACAATGTTTGACTTTAAACTTAGTGTTGGGTTTTTGTATTCTCTATCAGATCCTTTTGAATGGATTTCTGGGTTTTTAAAAGAAAAAGGAGTTGAATACTCTTTTAAACTATATCTTGTTTTGTTAAGATTTAGTACTTCGCCGGGATCTGTATTGTATACTTTACTCTACAGTATGAACTCAAACTTGTGTTAAAACATTAATGAATGGATGAATGTGGATTATGGCATTGTATGCGTCCTATATTTCTATTTGTATATGAACTAGGTTAGTGTTGGTATTTGATGTTACTGATACGGTTTGAGTTCATAAGGAAAATAGAAGTAATGTTTTCTTTAAACTTCGTGTTTGGTTTTGTATTCTCTTTTGGAAATTTTGAAAGAACTTATGGGTTTTAAATGGGATTTGGAATTCAATTGATAAAACAATGGTGAATGAATTCTAGGTTCAGATCCTTTCTATTGAGTTTCCTTTAACTTTTGGGAAGTTAAGTTCTGTTTGCTCGAACTACTCTGTAGATCGACTCTCTCTTCCATGTTGTTAGAGTGTTTACCATCCTAGGCCTGTTCAAATTCTTGAGTTTGGCTCTTTACCCTTTTGATCTTGGATGAGGTATGTCGGGGAAAATTTTGGGACTGTCACTTTTGGTACAAGGGAAAAACCAAACCATCCCCATTGATCTTTCTTGATCTCGGCTAATTTGTATAGAATCAATTTTCATGTCGATTTGGGAAGTGTACAACTGAGCCTGTCTGTAGAAGGGAAAATGTAATCAATTCTTGTCTGACTATTTTGATTGGTTGAGTCATGCATTATTAGGATCACTAAGCGATATCTCTAGTAGTGTAGAATAATACATAAGGGTTGAAAGTAAGATGATGAAAGTTTTGTTTCTCTCCTTCTAAGATTGGATTGGAATTCTTGTTAACAGTTGTTGTTTCTTAAATGGTGAATTTTTTTCTTTCCTTGACTCGATAAAATTATGTAGGTATTTGGTTATATAATTTTTGAACCTGATTTCTATCTCTTAGAGGAATGGTGAATTATGGATAGTTCGTATTGATTCTTCTTCTTATTTATTTAAGTTGTAGGATGAATCATCCTAAATATGTACTATGCTGAAATGAACTTATCTATACATGATTTTTGGAAACTTGGTAAAACGACAATAAGGTTTTTGGTTCTGAAAGTAACTCTTTTTGTTACATAGTAAAGTTAAATTTTGTATTTCAAATTCAGAAAGAATTATGAAATAATTAAACGATAAGATTTGTTGTTTGATATAAATAAGTAATTGTTTGGGACAATTCTTATATGATATAATGCAGTAGTTTGCTGATTATATTATGATCTTTTCTTAAAAGTGAATTCAGACTTATTATTTGTACTTCTTTTATGGTTGTTATTACTTATGCTTATTTGTATGATACATTAATTGTTTCATTAAAGCAGAGTTGTTTTAATGGAACAATTAGTGGAATGCACTTTTTTAATGCTTAGTTCTTATCATGCTTAGTTCAATGAACTGACCCGTGCTAGCAATTTTTGCAGATGGACTTCGTAAGTGATAAAATAAGGCAAACACTTATATGTCGTATTGGCTGATGTAAAGTATGGCTCTTTTATAAATAATTTTAATTCATAAATGAGTTGTATTGAAAAAGAAAAGTTATATTCTTTTATGATCTTAATGTTGTTTGACATGCAGTATGCCTGAAATGCATAGTCTTATAAAGTGTATATTTTTATCTTGATGAATTGAAAAGTTTGGAGACTGACTTCAAATTGTTGTGTAAATTCTCTTGTACTTTTATGAAGGAAATTGGAATGTTATCTTGTTGATATTCTTCATATTTGTTTGTATACTTATTATTGTTATCATTTAATAAGTTGGATTAAGGGAATAGTTCAATCTCCCTTACTAAGCTGCAACTTGCTAAGTTGCATAAGATGTCATTCTCTATCTAAACAATTATAGTATAATAATGGAATGTGTAACAGACATACAATTAAACTATAGGAATTGTGAAAGATAAAAAGGGGTATGATAGCCCTAACACTTAATCATGTAGAGGAAGACTCTTCCTCTCTCAAAAGAATGAAAAACAAAAGGAATGGTGTTTATGATCATTAATCATTGTACTTCGTTTTCTATGAAGTCAACTCTAGCTGAACCTATGTGGATGATACACCTTCTTTGGACAGCTAAGTTACATTAAATTAACCTTTTGATGTTTGTTATCCTATTTTTGGATAACTACTTGTTATGCCAAAGTTAATGAACATAAAATCAATTATGAGTTAATGAAGTTCTTAATATTAATCAGATTATATATGGAAGAAGAACTTAATGAATGTTGGAATTAGGGTTTTGCAAGGTTGTTGTAATCTAAATCTTAATCCAAATTTAATTGATTTAATGACCTCCTAGGGGTATGTACATTGTGATGAAGTAGTTTTGATGGATGTTGGCACATGCCAACTACAGGACTGTACCTTCGAGAAGACTAAGGACTTCTCGAGGATACAATGTTACAGTTGACATGTGGCAACACCCTTCCGCATTTGTTCATCTAGATCTACACACATTTGGACTTGAACTTATTTTCTCTCTAGGTCAAGTTAGTAACATGATTTGAATAGGAAGTATCTTTCTATGACTCAGGGTACCTAGGCACATTTGGTTGACTTAGGTTGGTTGAGTATGCCCATATACCCTAAGTCATCATGAGCATCTCCCTATAAAAATTATGTCGCTAACCTAGGTTAGGGTCAAACCTTGGGCAAGTGGACTAACAGAAGTTAGTAAAGACCATTCTAGATAATAGAAGAGTGAGGTGAAGGATGTATTCGATTTGACGAATATGTCGTCTACAAATAGTAACATGAATAGTATGTTGGAAATATTTGGCTAAAGTATTGCAAGTTGCTAGTTACATTGTCCTATGTCACCTAGTTAAAAGAAATGTGATGTCAGATGAATATTGGTAAACAATATTCATATAGGTTCTTTAAACAGATCACTTAGTACCTAGAATAGGGTAGGAAAACCAAGTATACGTAGTATACATAAAGTATTCTATACTTAAAGACAAACATGAGAGATCGGTTAGAAAATGAGTCATGAAATGAGAGATTAGTAGTTTATCGAGTCATTTATAGCTACATATGGTTATCTATTATGAGATTGATTGGCATGGAATGTGTGTTCTAAATGATGTTTTATTTAGAATAGAGAACATTGTGTAAATTTTTTTTTCCCTTGTTTCTAAAGTCCTAAAATGGGAATGTTAAAGGTTTAGGACATTATGAACAAGGAATGCACAATCTTGTCATTAACCAATCTCATAAACTCACAAGAAATTTGGACTAGATTTCAAGGGACAACCCATTAAAACCCTTGCATAACATTCTTCTAAATCTCCCATGCACATTGATTCATCATCCACCATTCCCTCATCTCGACGATGTCATGGAAATGGATGAAAATGTATCGCTTCCTCCTAAAAAAAATTTAGTCTTCACCATCACATTGGGACCGGTCACTTACCAGATGAGGGGTGAAACTAGGTCCCTTCCTCTCATTTTCCTTGACATGGTAGAGGAAGGTTCCCCTACCATCGATGTTATTCAATACACCGACGACGACTCCATCCTATCATACATGGGTTCAGAATATTCCTATCTTCATAAGAACCTATCTTCTGACACATCCTCTCTCCTCAATGAATATAGTATTGACATTAACGTTGGGACTCCTCAGAGCCCCACTTCCTTAAAGTTGGCCAATCTCTTGACCCACAAGAGCTCGATGCCTTTACCACCTCCCTTTCCAAACACATTCAGGCATTTGCATGGTTGTACTCAAACATGCTAGGCTTTGATCCATTGATCTTCATTTATAACATTGTAACCATCCTTGATGCTAATCCGGTTAAGCATAAGCTTTATTACATGCATCCTCATGTTTCCCTCCTTGTCAAAGAATATTTTCTATTCCTTTTTCCACTAACTTCATCCAACCCATTAACTATTCACAATGAGTTTCCAATATCGTGGTCATTTCTAAAGCCTCTAAAAAGATTTGCATCTTTACTAACTTTCAAGATTTAAATCTCTCTTTCCCTAAGGATGAATTTCCTCTTCCCAATATTGATCAATTAGTTGACTTACAAGCCAGCCATGAGATGCTTTCTCTTATGGATGGTTTTCTTGATATAATCAGATTCTCATTACACCCAAAGAACAACATAAGACTTCTTTCATCACCCCTTGGGAAACCTTCTGTTATTGTGTCATGTCATTTAGTTTTAAAATGTTGTTGATACCTATCAATGTTTTATGACCTACTTATTCCATGAACTTATCTATAAAACCATAGAGGATTACATCGATGACCTCTTGGGTAAATGCAATTATTGACAGGACCATCTTTCTCTCCTTGAAAACCTCTTCTCTCATCTTATCCAATTCTTTATTCGTATCAACCCCATAAAGTGTGTGTTTGGAGTACTAAATAGGAAACTCGTTGGCTTCATTATTTCTATCAGGGGCATTGAAGTTGACCCTACCAAAATCAAAGACATCTTTGAGATGCCTCCTCCTTCCAATATTAATAAGCTTTGCAACCTTCAAGGAAGACTTCAATATGTTATTTGATTCATCTCGCAAGTTTCTAATTGTTTCTGACCTTTTCATCATCTCCTTTGGATGACACCCAATTAAATTGGGATACCTATTTTTAGAAGGCCTTCAAAATCTCAAGTAATACCTCCTATTCTAGATATTTCTCACACCTCCACATAAGGGGAGCCTTTCTACCTCTATATTTTTCCTCTAATCTTGCTCTAGGTGCTATGTTGGCACATCGTAATGATGCTACTTCATGTCCATGAGCTCCTTACATCAATGAGATTGACACCAATCCATATGATAACTAATGCACCCAGATATTTGATTATCTATCTCGTGTCCCAAATTACCTCTAGCCTATCAAAAAAATGTTAGGAGTTCCTTTCTTCAATGCGCCAACTACTATGTTATCCTTGGCGAAATATTCTATAAATGTGGTTTTGATGGCATATTGATATGTTTCCTAAAATTGTATGAACATACCCACACTATCAAAAAAGTCCATGATGACATATGTGGTGTACATTTCATCAATTTATTTTTTTCTAAGTGTGTCCTTCACCTAAGCTATTACTAGCCCACTCTTAATAAATAATATTGTGAATATTTTAAGAAATTTACTAAATTCCAGCAACATTCCAATCTTATCCGCATCCCTAGCCAAGCCTTACAACCACTTAAGACATTTATCCTTTCTCTCGCAATGGGTAATTTTTGTAATGGTCTCATTTATCCACAATATTCTCAATGTCATCATTTGATAATCATCATTACCTAATACTTAACCAAATGGGTGGAAGCCATTCCGCTCACATCCACCATGGTTAACAAAATTATTGACTTCATCTATTAGAATGTCATCTTTTTCTTGATGTGTTCCCCATAAAATCATCATAGAAAATGGAAAGTACTTTAATAACAAATAACTCAAAATATTTTATGACTCTATCAACATTAAGCTTAGCTTCTCTTCTCCTTACTATCATCATGCTAGTGGCCAAGCTGAAGCTACTAATAAAACTCTCTCGTGACATTATTACTAAGACCATCGCTATATTAGGACGTAATTGGCAGCTTCACATACCTTTCATCCTTTGAGATTACTGGAATAACATTCGCACCTCTATAGGTACTAATTTCTCTCTCGCCTATAGCTCAAGTCGCTCTTCCTCTTGAAGTCCAAATCCCATCTTTACATGTCTCTCTCTACAAATTCATCTCTGACAGGTATTATCATTAGAAGCATCTATCCTAGCTTGAATTTCTAGATGAGCATTTCTTTATCTCCCTTTAACACAATCGTGTCTATTAATAGTGCATTAAATGTTCCTACAAAAATACCTCAAGGAACAATAATTTAACATTGGTAGCCTTGTCTTCAAAGAAAAATAGAATGTAATTACTCTAAAAGGAGCCAACATGGAAAATTTTCTCCCAACTAGATTGGACCATATATTGCGAAACATAAGTATACGTTTGGAGCCTATCGCTTAACTTCCCTTGATGGTTAATCGAGACAGAACCTTTTAATGACTTGCACTTGTGAACCTTCTACTATTAACATGTCTACCAACATAACCTTAGTCACACCTAACAATCTTGTACCCATCATTTTCCTTTTTCATCCTTCATCGTAATGATTTGTAAATATGTAGTTCACCATCACTGGCCTATCTATGACCTTAAATGTGGAAATCACAGCTTTACTCATAACATGTTCCTCCTTCTTGGTGTGAACCTTGCAATCATTACATCCATCACCCTTCTTATTTACCTATTAGAACCATTATAAGGGTCCATATGTGTTGCTTTTACATATTTTCATCCCCTTCCCAAGTGGTCTACTTGGCTATCCCTAGCTCTATTCAAATTAAAAACCTTGGATTCTCATATAAAAGAAAAATTGTGAAAAGTATAGACTAATCCCTCGAAGGAAAACAATCATACATATATCGTCCTGCCATCTAAAAATTCCAAATCAAAAGAAAAAACCTAATTGTAAACCAATCTCTTGAAATATGGATAATTTCTTATATTATGGCAGTGAAGGATTCCCACATTGATCAAATTTCTTAAAATATTAAAAGAAAAAGAAAAATATCAAAAGAAAGCAAACATCCCGGAAAGCTTCCCGCATTGATCAGCTTTCCCATCTTCTGCAAAATTCCTATATCGATAATATTTTTCCATATTTCTCATGGTTGGGGCATAGACCTAGGACTAGCACCTAAGGAAAACCTATTTTCCTATACAAGATCCATCTTAACCCCTTTTTCATGTCTATAGTGAGTCTATAGGAAAATTTTCCATCTTTCCCTCGTGATATTAAATGTGAATAAGTGTCATTAGTTATGTGTTAAAAACTATCATTGGTCACAAGTGCATTAATCTACATTATTCCCTCTCACACTTTTCCTCTAATCCAGTTCCAAATCATCTTTCTACATATGTTCCCCTTTATGATGAATATTACTTTCATATGTTTGCGTCACTCTATCAAGGTCGCACCCTCTCCACCACATTATTGTAATTTCTACACCCACTCTCAATCCATCTTTTACATCAAGTATTATAAATTCAACATACATCAAATCAAAACATCATCTATATCATCCCCTACATCTAGACTTATATCCATCCACCACATAAGGTGTTCTAACATACACATCTAAATCTATTACATCCATTCTAAACTAAGTCATCTCATATATACAGTCTATCATATCATGTCTCAATCAACATCTATAATTACATCAAATCGTTTAAACCATGCATCCATACCCATGTCTAATGTCTAATCATTTCAAAACATCATGAAAATTATTCAAAATAGTACATCATATATATACATCTAGCATATAAATAAATATCCATAACATAATCAAAACCATCATATAAACCATCGAAAAAATTTGTGTGTGTATGTATAAATCATAAAAATGTGTCATACATCCATGATAGGCCTATGAGGCATCTATATCAAAAATTTATACATAATAAAAATATATATACAATGTCCACCCACTAATCAGTAAAATCAGCATCGATAATATAAGCCCTAAAACAAGCTCCCCTGGTGAAAGAGCCTATCCTCTACTTGTCCCCTCATTGATCTCTCATCCGAGCCTAGATCAAGCCTCAAGTGTGCTACGATCAATGTTATTCCCGATGCCAATGGTTGTGCTACCCTCCCTAACCTATAATCTCTTGCTAGATAGGCTACATATCATTACACATATGAAAATATAGATCTAATGATACACTCATAGTAGTGCACCTTTGTACCTAGTTCCTTGTGTTGCTCTAGTGAGATAGTACTAAGAAGATCCATCTTGCAAGATCGTTATGAATGTTATCAAACATCAATCCTTGATGCTGCAATAATAGATCCAAGATCTCCAAAACTGACCCTATAGGCTTCCCTCTATCTATAATATTGATCTTGTTACTAAATAACCATGTCTCTCTCCTAGTGTTATTATGCGGCCTCCTGCCATGTGAAATATCTCTCTCTTATAACATAGTATCTAACTCCGACTAAAGGAAAAATATATCTACTACTCCCGCATCTCCACCCTCTCCTCCAAGCACTACCTCTTCCTCTCCCATAGGTACCGCTACCTCCTCCTCTCAATATCCTACTTGCACCTCTCTCCTTGGTGTACTTGATCGGCCACTTGCTTAGTCCACTAATCAAAATATCCCTCACCTACACCCATATAATTATCTTCATCCTGGATCTTTCTCCCCATCTATTGGATCTTCCATCTTAGAAAAAATAAGTTGCTTCTCTTTCTTAACTCTCCTATCTTGGATAGGCACCCGGATACTCCATGAAAAACTCTAAACTTCCACATCACTCTAGTAAACCATGTACTACCTCAATCATCTCGGGACTCTACCCCTACACCCTCCTTATACCTACAAGCATAACATATTTATTCAACCATGCAAATAAATATTTATATGGCCTCCATCTAACCTCCTCTACATCCATCCTCCCTAATCTATTCACATGCCACTCCTCCCCAACTCCCCCTGTCTCCATAAGTGTGATTTCCTTGCCACCTCGAATACCCATCACCATCTTTATATGGTCCCCTGGTCACTCATGGAATGCATGGTTTACTCATTATAGCTATTTTCTCATATACCCAGTAGTGTAACAAAAAACCCACAACCATACTAGTTCTCCTCCCACGATGTGTACGTCCATAGCTCATAGTACACTTGTGTAAGAAAGGATACACTAAATGAAAATACTATCTAGATCTCCACCATATCTTCTAAAACACCTTCCAATGTCTATTGAAATTAGGATCTTCTTGATTTTGAGAATGTATAACATTGTATCACCATCATCATTAGATAAATCAACCTATTCCTCGACGTCATCGGCTAGTATTAAGCCTTTATGTGAAAGGCCCCGAAAAAAATGAAATATGAGAAACATATGCTCTAAATAGTTGCATCAAGCCCCCCATCATCACTTTTTTGGGATACACACTACAAGTTCCCCTGGATAAGTAATCTCATAATGTGGTACACATCCTCGAGTTTCACCATTATCTCTCCTTTCTGTAATGATTATTTGCTATGCTTCAAATCCAACATATCAATTAGTCTTTGTAACATCCACTTTTTATGACTTCAAAACAAGGGATTTTTTTAACATAATGTTCTCTATTCTAAATTATACAATTTATAACACACATTCCATTTCCAATCCATCTCATAACATAAAACCATATGAAGCTATAATGACTCAACGTAACACCGATCTCTCATTTTATGACTCGGTATCAAACTAATCTCTCATGTTTAATTTTATCCCATGTATACTATGTATACTTTGGTTCTTTTACCCATTACGGGTCACTAAAGTGTTCTAGCTAAGAAGAATATTTGAATATATTTTACTGATATTCATCTTAAATCCTTTTTTCTTAGACTAGGTGACATAAGATAATGCAACCAAAAATTTATGATACTTTGGCCAAATTTTTAAACATGTTTACCATGTTTACATTCCAAGATGGCATACTCATCGAAAAGAATATGTTTTTAACCCCACTTGAACTTTTATCTAGATTGGTCTTCCTTGAAGTACATTAACCAAACTTGAGTCAAATTTTCAAACTAAATAGGGAAGATAACATACACTATTGTTGCATCTCTACTCATGGCGACTAAGGATAAGTAGAGATACTCAATTGACTCGTTGATTGGGTGTGTTTATCTACACTAATTCAACATGATTTGACCACTACACTAGTCCATATGTCTATCTCTATTTAGAGTAGAACTATGAACCGAATTTCCACTTATGTCAATTGAGTTAATTGAACTAAGTGGGGTGTTGAAGCATATCTTGTTGCATCACAATATCCTCATAATGACTCCTGTCATTATGAGGTTACTCTATGTAGCCCCTATATTACAACAACATACTAAGTTCTTTCAATGAAACTAACATACTAGGAAAATTAGATTATTAACCTTCAATTTATTATCTTGTTTAATTATCGTTAAACATCGCACCTAAGGGTCCACTAAGTATGATTGATCCCAATAAAGGATTCAAAATGTACTTTTACACTAGTTGAAGGTATGCAGATAAAATATGCGTTCATGCATATGAAATTTTTAATCTTAATCTATTATTTCCTTTTATCAATAAATATTATTTCAATATCAAGTAAGAAAGATCATTAAGTTTCTTTACTATTGTTTAGCAATGTAAACAATCTTGATTGAAAGCTTGTTAATTAGACTTAGTGATATCATAATATTTAAATCCATCTTACTAATTATTTTAAGCTTTCCAATTTCCATTTATCGTTTTCATAAAGTAGAGCATACAACCAATCATCAATGATGATTATACTTTATCACATAATTATGGAAAACATAGTTCTAATTTAATGATAAAAAGGAAGTATCCTTTTCTTCCTAATTAAGGACTATTGTCCTATTCATGAAATCTGAAAACATAAAGAGTAGATTCATAATAAGAATGCCACATTCAACTATATAGAAACTATCCTTATTCCCTTTTCTGAATAAGGATCTATAAATCATAATCATCATAGTTATACCATTACCCCAAAATTAAATGGTTCGGATATATATATAAAGTTCCTTATCCCAGTATCAGTCTATACTTTAGAATCCATTAAGCCATGCATGTTAATATTTAATAATATTAATCAAATCTAGTCATGCATGTTAATATTTAAGAATATTAATCAAATCTAAGTCATATATGACCCTTGAATAAATTAGTAATCACCAATCATTATACAATAATTCATTTATCAAAAGAGAGTTCAATTCATGCTAAGATTAATAAACATTTCATAAGTTTATAAGAATTTTTTTCAACAGTACAAAAACTAATTGATACATCCTCATAGTTTTACCAACAAGTTCCTTTCAAGAGAATTTCAATACATAGAGTATATGAGTGAAGTAAATGAATTCATTAATAAAACAAATGAAACTTTCTAACAATATTTCTTCTTTAACTTTTCACGAAGTCCATCTGCAAAATTGTTAACATGATTCAGTTCACAAGAACTGAGCATGATTAACACTATAACATTAAAACAATATGCTTTTATCTAACTGTTTCATAAAAGAAACCTTACTATTCATGAAAATGTTCCAAGTACTCAAATTAATATCAATTAAATAAAAATTCCCAAAAATCCATAATGTATGATAAGGATAAGAAGTCACTAACATTCTTTAGGTACCAACTTCCCAAAAAGAAGTTAATTAATCTAACAAATTTAATTCCAACTATGTTACAATTATGTTAATCATTACAAACATAATAACATTTAAAAATTGCAACCATCTATTAAAGAAGAGAATTAATCAAAATTCTTAATCAGTCTTCATTAATATCAATTCATTCAACAAGCCATAAGTTCCACTATATCACAACCAATTCCCTATCATCCATATAAAAGAAGTTGAGAAATAAACATGAATGAATTGACATGAACAAGATGTTGTCACTATAGTTCCTCTAATCAAATCCCTATTACAATCCATAAAAGGATGCAAAAAAATAGAGAAAAACTTGACAATAACCACATGTACTCATTGTACATTCCTATAGGAGGTTTATTCTTATCCAAGGACAAGAAAAATCAAACAAAAAGACACAAAACTTCTGAAAAGGTCTATCTAAAAAAATGATCTAGGATTCAAAACCCATTTGATTAATTCATATCTATTTAACTAAGATGACAGAGAGAGATTCGTAACACAAACATTGCATCTCAAATGATCAATCAATAGTTGAATACCCAAGAAACTTCCACATACAAGTTACACGATAAAGAAAACTGACAATTCAAAAGAACTAAAACATGAGTACGACCTTTACCTTAAAAGATCAAGATCGTGGTTTTAAGGATTATAAAATTCCTTAACAATGATCACCACAACTCATAGCTTCCAACATATTTGAAACAATTTCAAAATACGAGCAAGAGTCACCACTCAAATGCTTAAAATCCAACCAAATTGCAAGCTCAGTCCTAATAAGAAATTTTGTAGGAAAGAAGAATTCAATAAACATGCTACAATCACGAAGGAATAAACCCACTGTAACTCTCATGACCTGATAACCACAACAATCACTAAGGATGAGAAAGAATAGATAAAAAAATATATCTCACTCCGATGCTCGAAGATTAATAATTCTTGAAGGGATGTTAAACCAAAAGAAAATGAAACCTAGTTTGAAGTGTAATACAACCTAGGTCCTTCCCAAAAATCAACTAAGTCCAAAAACTTAAGCCTACCTAAGAAGGGTATTCATGCAATGAAAAACATAACCAACAAAAAGAGAGAAACATGAGATTTACTAGTCCATGTTTCCAAAATAGATCTACCCGAGAAGGGTATATAAACAACAAAACGTAACTTAAAAAGACAAAGATAGAAGACTCTATCAGTCACCTTAATATTATGCACTTACGGTGTTTGAAATATATCCTTGAAGATACCCATTATGGTTCAAACATTGAATTCATAAAAACAACAAAAGAATAGTTAAAATTTTAAAGCCAAAGCGAATGACCCTCAAACCGAAATAGGAATACCAATACTGAGTTTTTCAAAAGTCAACCAAACAATATTTGTTAAAACCCAGTTTCATGACAACCTGAAAGTTTGAAATCCAAAAAAATTCCACCATAACCCTATGAAATCATTTAAGGCCAACATGGTATGAATAAAAGAAGATATATTCATCTAAAACACAACATCTCTTTAAGAAATCGTTCATAGCTTCATATATTGCACACACACATTTGTTTTTTTCAAACATAATCAAAACCCAGAATCATATATAACAACTTCATACCATAGGATCATTCATATCCACAAGAACCATAACCATAAGAAACTCGTAGAAGAAAGAATAAGAAAAAAATACACAAGAAAAATTCTAGAGACATTTTCATGAAGAGCAGAGTTCTCTTTATGAAAACTTTTAAATAAAATCAAGAAAGTTTCAGAGATGAAGCCTATCATGCCTAGTAGTGCTCTGGGATTCTCTTCCTTGTTGTAAACCTTCAAGAAAATCTTCGACTGAAATATTTCCAATGAAAATGCCAAATAAAGCCTTTGTAACTTCCCCACTTTCTTCTTATAGTTTCCACAACAATTTTTTTCCATTATTTCCGCCATGCAATGGCAATTTTTAATTTGCAACAGAATCAAACTAATAGTTTGAATAATGAAAATACTACATGTAGATCCAAAGAGCTCAAAAATCTGAATGCACAATAAAACCAAACCATTCCTTTTTCCTCCAACCCATTCTACTATTCCCTAGGTAGTTTTCACTCAGGTCGAGGTTCATTAATGCCAACAGACTGCTAGTGTCCCTCCCAAAACTCCCACCAATGCCAACTCACTGTTAGTTAAAACTAACAATTAAAAACTTCATTCAACTGAAATTAGCAGAGTTTCCAGCTCAGAAATTTCCACCACCTTCATGCCTTGGCCAAAATTGGCGGCAACAAGATATTTAATGAAACATTTAAACCTTGTTATTGCCTTTGGAATGGTGCCACCACCATTCAATAACTTGACATCAAATCCAACCACATTTCCCTTAGGTTAGGTTTCCATTATATTAGTTTATAAACCATAGCTTAGGACCTTAGGAATAGTTCATATAATAGCTTAGGATAATTAGTATCCAAGACTTAGGATAGTCCTTTAATTACCCTTCTAGGAATTAATCATCACAATAAATACAATCACCTTAACTTAGGTTAAGGATAGGATAAATAATCAAAGGAACTTAGATTAATTAGGTCCCAAAAATTAATTCAAGGGCATTACCCTTTTTCAATTTATCAAAATGACGTTATTAGATCACTTACAAGGGTGCATGCAAAATATGCTATAGGATGCCCTTGTGATCCCAAAATAAGTTTGAGTTTAGAAATCAACACATTGACTAGCTGAATCAAAATGATTGAAACATCACAAAATCATAGACATGCCTTGGATCACTATAATTGATCCAAGGTATGGTTATTCCTACATTTTGCAATCAAATAAAATTAAGAACAAGTTCACAAATGTAAATTAAGCCACATATAGTCATAGTCTTATTGGAATGAATTTATTTCATTCACCAATGTAAGAACATATTTCAAAGTTCAACATAAGGAATATGTGAAATACTTCATTATTAATTCATAATTGTCATGGCATGATTTTATCCAGTTTTAGAAGATAAAACATATCATCTACAAAAACATGATCACTTAGTTCAAAAGAGTACACCGTCTTCAAACAAGAATCATTTATCAACATTTGTAACTTCAGTTTCAAAAGCAAGAAAAGATAACAGCCAAGGTGATGGTATTAAATACACCCCCTCCAAAAAACATCATCGTCTCGATGATTAACTTAATCCATATTCATTTTCAAGAAAAATAGTCATAATTATAGTTCTTCTATCCACAAAATTTTCAAACAGAAACAAATTTGTAGAAATTTAAGTTTTTCATAACTTATTACACATAAAAATTGTTATCCCAAGAGTACTTAAAATATTATAATACCTACCCAAAAATGGAAGAAATTAAAGATAGTTTTCAATCAATTATTTAACTATCTCAAAATCTAGAATTAATTCTATCCAAAAAGATGAGGAAAAGTAGTTTCATATCTGAAGGTTTTCCCATGTTGCACTTTCTTCATTAAACTGGTCCCATTGGACCTTACATTGACTGATTTCATGATTACGCAAGTGCAATTGGTGAGTTTTAAGAACTCTTATGGGTTCAACCACGATTATTCTTGGGTCTTGGACTGCAAGGAATCCCAATTTAATACATGTGATAAATTTGAAATATATTTCTTAAGAAAATAAATATGAAAAACATCATGCATTTGTGGCAAGGTGGGAGGTAATGCTAAGCAATAAGCTACAAGGATAATCACTTCAATAATCTCAAAAGGTCCCACAAAACGAGGTGATAATTTGGCTTCCTTGCCAAAGGTAATAGAGCTCTTTTTAGGCTTAACACGTAAAAAGACTTTTTCACTAAGTTCATATCTTAAAATTCCTTCATTATTAAAGTGTAAACCCTTGTATCTTGCATCGTTAGGATCTGCAACATGTGTTGTTTTTACTTGCTGAAAATACAAATCAGAATCCATGATACTATTTACTTCATCCTTAAACCACATTTTCAAAGTTACAAGTGTAGAAATATGTTTCTTACAACTTAGTGCATCTACAACTCTATTTTATTTACCTTTAATGTAACTTATGTCAAAATAATATTGTGACAAATGTAGACACCTAAAATATGCTTACACTTAGCATTTCATCCAATTCAACCAATTGATGACACTTCGTTAATCAACCCTTCTTCACTCCATTCTTGGATGCCCATTCATGACACTCTTTCAGTCGTATTCCTCCTATAATAAACTTATTTGGCTAATATCTCTCTTATTATCTAAAAATTCCTCCTTTCGACCATTCAAAACCTCCCTAGTTCTCTCTAGACCACTTCTATTGGCTTCGTAGGCTATTTATCAATCACTATTGGTTATCCAGACCCCTCCCAAATCTCAACGAGTCTCTAATCACTTGCTAATCAAGTTTAACTAGCCTAAACCCTAGTTAACTAGCCTAAACCAAGGTTAATTAACCTAATCCTTCTTATACTTTAGTCCCACATGCACCCAAATTACAAACTCTCCCAAGTGGAAAACTATAAATACAAGGCTAAGCCTACCCATTCAAACACACAAATTTACATAACACAAATAAAAAACAAGCCTAAGAAAGCTTAAGAGTTCATTTGCATTAGCTCGGATAATAGGCATTTGATCTTGGCTATCGCCCATTAAAATAACTTCATCTTGCATCCATGATAGGTTAGTAATGGAATAGCTAAACTTGGCCATGTAGCCATTTAGTGAGATTAATGCAGCCTCATGGAGTAAACAACAACACTGATTGCTTAGATCCTTATTAGGCTCATTTTATCAAGCTTTCAAGAATAGCGGATAATTATATTTGCTGGATTGCTTTTTTTATTCAAGTTTAATACATGCAAAGTAGGTTTCCTTGCTCATTTATTCTCTGATGGTCCATTGAGGGGATTTGCATAAATCTTTAGGGTCTTACCCCATTTAAATAGATTTTGCAAAACCTTTCATTGAACACATTTGGCACACCGGTGGGACACTTATGTCCATCCTCCATTAATGGAGGTATTTTGAGTTCTTCAAAGTTCATTTGCAAGTATTTTTTAGTTAAAACAACTTGTTATTTTCTCATTTCTATTTCTAACACTAGCTAAATCATGCTTATTTGCATATGTTTTGTGGGTTTGAACTAGAAATAGGATACTTTGACTAACAACTAACCTGTTTTCTCTTAAAATTTTTCGAATCCGTGAGTTTTACAGGTTTTTCATAAGGTACACATAGGTGTTGTAAGGGGGCACATCCACATTGAAACCCTAGTGTTCCCGTCGAACAAGTGCACACTGTTTGGATGTACTTATCATTAATAGGTTTTCTCTCTTTAGGGACATGTACACATCCGTGTTAGTGGGTCAACGTCTCCATCACTCTGGTTGCATCTCTATAAATAACACCACTTTGTGTAAAAATTGAAACTTTTTGTTCCATTCTTGGACGCATCTACGTTGAACCCTAAGCGTCCATGTCGAGTTGCAGTAAGTGTCTCTATTATTCGGATGCATATATGTTTTGGTATACTAGATTTTCCTAAAAAAATTGCAAGTGTATCCATTGAGTTAGGTGCATACCCGTCGGTTGGGGAGCATTGGTGTTGGTTTGGGAGCATAGGAATCTATGTTAAAATTGGAATTTTTTCTAGTCTATAAAATCTTTTTTCTGATCTTTGCTACAGGTTTCTAGGACTAACAAATTAAATACAAAGTTTTCTTTGGTATTTCAGTTTGCATAGTTAAGTGTTTTTGGTTCTTAGCTTAAACTAGGTTTGTAAAAGTGCGTATGCTCTCTCCTCGCGCCTTCAAAAGTGATCTTGGAGATCAGAAACACTTATAAAAACTTGTATCGAATGTTCAAAACACTTGTTTTATAAAGGATAAAGTAAACTTTCATGTGATTTAGTAGGATTTTTCACATTGTGTATGCTCTTCCTTCATGCCTATTGGTGATCTTAGGAATAAAAAGAAAGGTGTAAAGTTCTCTTTCTTAACATCAATCTGTGAAACTGGAAAATTACTAAAACTTGTTGTCTACAGGACCCAATGCTTGTAAAAGAAAGGTGTAAAAAAAAACAAAACTTCTAATACACATGTTTTATGTAGGTTGCCAAATGGTGTGCTACTTAAAACCACATTTAAGTTAAAAAAGATAAAAAAACACACCACTTTCATCACATTGTATTGGTTTTGGAAAAGGGTACGTCCCTATCCACTCAACTGGAATATAACCCCTTTGGCATAATGCCTTAAGATACAAAAATGGGGGTGGTTTTAGGAAATCTAAAGTAATCCACCGCTGAGTAACCTTGAGGATGAAACAAGAAGCACTTCACTTACCCACTTGATTATTTTTACACTGTGAGTTAGAGTCACAAGTTATCCATATGATGACCCTAATGATGGTACAACTAAATGCACTAGTTTCTCATTGTATCAGAAGGGGGTAAAGTAAAGCCGAGATACTCCCAAATCAGTCAACATGAATTTTTGGGTAAATCGAGCTCGCTTAAGATGGTTTGTGACACCTAGTTGAGAGAATTTATTAAGGAGGCCATTCTATCTTAGAGCCCACTTTATTGGTCCATTATCACGTATTTTCCATCACAAAGTGATAACTTGTTTGGATTCAAAGCCTTGCTTTTCAAACACGGTAATGAATCCATTTAAGTTAGATCTAAGTGTATTTCATCTTGGTTTCTTTCTCACCTTCAAACGAGGTGAAAATCTTCCCAAGTAACGGTTAGTTTATTTCCATATTTTGATCTACACCTTTGTGTTCTTGTTTCCCATTTGGGACAATAGAAGGCATCTTTCGGGAGTGTTGCCATAGATAGTGTTCACCACATTTTTGTTTGTTTACACTCATCCATGTTTGCGGTTGAGTTGTTAAATGTATAAAGTGCATGGATGCATCCTTATATCTTTGATGTGCACTTGATCTTGATTTCAATATCATCATCATAGTTAGGATTGATTCATCAATTGATCTCCCTTTGACGTGTTACCTTGTTCACATTTTCTCGACACAATTAAGATACTTATGTCATGTTTTTCGTAAATGTGATCTAACTATCCGCATTGTGGTGTTACGATGCGCACATTTCAACACATCCTTAGTATACCTTGATTTGGTTTAAATTCTAACATTTATCCAAATATTGATGGGTGTCGCTTACTTTTTTATGTCATTTCAATACCACTTTGGCATTAATATCTTACTTCTTCGTGAAGCTTGATTAACGTGTCCAATTGGTGTGGTTACATAGCTTACATTTTTAAACCTCACCCTTTAACATTTAGGCATTGTTGGTTGTTGAGATCATTATGGTATCCTTTGATTTGGAGTCACCTCTACCCTTTGTTAATATTTACGCCTTGTTCATTTTGAGCTTGATGTAAATATTGACATTGTGTTGATCATATTTGCATCGAACTATAATTTTGCACACACATTTTTAGGGAGTATTTCCTTATTGATTGGCTTTGTGTTTCACACTTGCATGATTGTTCCTTGTGGTTATTCATTTGGAAAACTTATTTTCTAGAAAATCCTTTTTGATCTCATTGAGATTGCGTCATCACAATGTCTATTTTCCTTAGACCTTCTTTGGAAAATCATGCACACATCTCCATACTTACAAAATGTCTAGTTGGATGTCATTATGCTTCCTTGAATCGATATGGAGCCTTCTTCCCTTTGAAGGAGTTCCATCACACTATCTAGAGATAGACATTTGTGCTTAAACGATGCAAACAATGACTGATTATCACGTAGTTTCTCACACTTACTACAATACGGAACCTAGGTTTAGCAATTCAAATCAAAATATTCCCATTATAACTAAACCTCATTTTTTCCTTCATGCTAAAGAGCCCATTTGGGTACCCTGTTCCCCACCTTCAGCTCATATTCGGTGGTATGTTTTGGATTCTTCTTATCCAAATTATTATTCAGGTTCCACCCACTCTTCTTCTTCTGATTCATATCCAAACTACCATTCGAGAATCCCTCTTTTTCTAAAGACTCGGATACCAACTATTATTTGGATACCCCTAGATCAAATCTTGAATCACGGTCCTCCCTTCCTTCATAGGACCTTTATTCTTACTCACCTCAACAATGTCTTCCTCCTTTGAAGACTCTTGCAACTTCAAGTTCCATTGATTGAACATCCGATTTGGGTCTTGAGTCATGGTCCTCCCTTTATTTGTAAGACCTCCTTCATCATTCATCTCAACAAAATTTTCCTCCTTCAAAGAGTTCCATGACTTAGATTCTCTTTAGTCAATCATCCAATTTAAATCCTACGTCGTAACTTAATGGATGGCTATGTGATCCTATTTTCTCTCCTACATTACATCGTCTACTAGAAAAATAGTCTAGGTCTAGATCCAAATTATTCATTCATGAGACACCTATCACCAATCCTACTTCCTCTCTTGAGTCATCTTCTTCTATCAATCATTTGTCCCCTCTTATCGGACCTGTTTCTTGTATTCAACCTTCTATGGACAAAGAGCAACAACCTCTACTAATTGATTTCTCTCATAATGCAGAAACAATCAGAGTACACAATGATATCCCTCTAGAGGATTGTAAACAAGGATTATTTCTAGAACTTAATACGCACACGTATTGGGAAAAGAATTTGATTCCTTTTATCATAACAAAGAGGAAAATCCTAAGGTCATGGAACTTGATTCGCTTCTATTCCATCTTCACCTTCTTCTGAGCATGATGAGAAGTCGAGGTCTAGCATTGAGCCATGCCCTATCTTCTCATTACTAAATCATTCATTATCTATCATCATTCCTCAATCAAAATATAACCTTGGGTCACCACTAAGTAGCCCATCGTCTTCTTCTATACTTGGGCCACCTACGGGTAGTCCTCCATTTTCTACTTGTGGGTCACCGCTGAGTAGCCCATCATCTTCTTCTATACTTGGGCCACCCCTAGGTAGTCCTCCATTTTCTACTTGTGGGTCACCTCTTGGTATCCCATTACCTTCTATTCTTGGGCCACGTCCTAGTAGTCCTTCCTCTTTTATCTATGGGATACCTCCGAGCAGTCCCTCCTCATTTATACTTGGGCCATGTCCTAGTAGCCCTTCGTCACCTTCTTCTATTCTTGGGCCATGTCCTCATAGCCCAATTTATTCCATCTTAGGGCCATATCTTGGTAGCCCTTCATCATATTCTATTAGTGGCTCATCTCCGGTAGCCCATCCTCTTCATTTCTTGGACCGTATCCTTTTCATCCATAACACATTTCTTCTATCAATGGTTGTGGCAAGCCCACTATCATTTCTTTCGCTCCTACCATCAATCATAAACATCCACATTCAATTTATTCTCCTTCTCGAGATTAGAAAAGACACATGTTAACTTATAAGAAACCCAAACAATTTCTTAATCAAGTTCAAGTCAAAACTTCCAAAAGCTCCAAAGTTGCCAACACTTCCAACAATCTTAGGGTTCAAAATAAAACACGCTTCAAGAATGCACACCAAAGCAACCATCAAGTATGGTGCAAACTACATAAACCTATGGATAGGGAACTCAAGATCCTACATGAAAAATCCTTGTTTTAGGATAAATCACAATCATTTGTTGAGTATGAGCTCACCTTGATCATTGAGATCAGAGATAACATGACTCTTGATAAAAAAACACGCCTAGTATCCCTTATCAAGGAATTCATAAACATCATTGTTGGATCTTACCATGCAGAGTGAATTTGTTAGTCCCACATTTCCAAAAACTATCAAAAATATAAAAATCAAAAATAAATTCAAAAACATAAAAATTTGAGAAAACACAACAAAAATCAAAGGTACAAAGATGAAACATTGCAATCAGGTATTTTTGTACACATGGATGTTCTTTCTTCCCTTTTTTTTATCTTCCTCTGCAAGTCTTCCTACCATTTTCATCCTTTTGGTGATATTTTGGCTAGCCTATTTACACACATTTTGTGACATTTATCTATATGGTATATGTTTGACCTTGGTCTTTCATCACCATGGTAAATTAAAGAATTAATGACCTCTTAGAGATCCTATCACATTCAACATATAATAAACTTGTTGCGAAGAACTTTTGGACATATTTGTTGACACTAGCCAATGTCATCATCACAATCACTTCCACCTCCTTCCATCAAGCCATCAGTGGTTCTTAACCCCTTGTCAAACAAGAGAGCTGAAATAAGTTTTCAGAAAGACAAAAGAAACAAAATCAATCAATCAAAAGCTAAAAGATACAAAGTAAAAGCAAATTGATATATTACTCTCTCTTGGGGTATTTCCAATAATCTCTATCAGGGCTATGGATGCTTGACTAGAAGTAGAGCAATGTTGTGATTAGAATCAAATGCATCTTCATCGGGGCTATGAACGTTTGGTTGGCAACGGAGCAATGTATGGCTATCCTTCCACCCTTCATTCACAAATCACCTATCACCTATCAAAATAAATCATTCCTACACATTAGTTAGGGTGTCTTCACTTGTTTTCTATTAAATCTTCCCTTCAAGAGGTAATAAATTCCACATGCACACACCTTTGGATATCTACAAGTAAGCAAGATTAGTATGTTACCAAGTGTCTTTTCTTAGACCTTGTTCAAACTCTTACTCTAGTCTATATTTTGTCTCATGATTTTTGCCTTTGGCTAATCACTTCATCATCATGAGGCTTATAAGATACATTCATACCATTCATCATTCTTCTACTTCGTTTAGAACATCCGTGTGTATAGGATTTCCTTTTTTCATGTTTTCAAGCACCTTTGTCCCTTTTCACAAAACAAATCTTCTCCTTCCTTTATATCATGTGCTTTTAGGCCAACTTACGCTTGGGGAATCCTTTCTTCTTCTCAGCACTTCATTAGACTACATTCACCATCATGTTGAAACTATCCGTAATGGCCTTAGGTCCCGCTTCTACCTATGGAGAGTTTTCCTTTGAATACTCCCACCTAATCGCTGGGAATTTTTTACATCTTCATATTTATCACACGCAAGTGGTCTTATGCCCTTGTACATCACATCTATCATTGGGGGCATCCAAACTTCCTTGTCTTCCTATAGATAGTTTCAGAAAACTTTCAAAATCAAAACATTCAAATATGTTATAAAAATCATCAAAAACATTCAAATATGTTAGAAAAATTACAAAAACATTCAAATATGTTTAAAAAAACTTCTAAACAATATAAGTCATCCTACAAAACGTTGCTCTTTGGTTCTCACTTGTTCATGTGTGTGACTCGTGGATCATCTTGATCTACCTCCATCAACAAAAGCTAGGCTTCTTACTTGCCTATACTATGGGGCATAACGAGTTGCCACGACATTGTTTCATAGTGTACATTGCTTTTTCATAGGACCCAAGTGTCCTCCATTATTCCCCTTACATGTATCCTCTATTGGGGCACCATCATAACCCTTTTCATTAATTCACACGGGTCGGATATGAAGCTTGATAACAAAAACATTACATTATGTTTCTCTGTTAGGTTAGCTTGTTTACTTTCTCGTATTGCATTACATTTTGTATGTTGCATGGAGTTGGTGTTTTTAGCAATGGAAATTTGTTCGTATATGGCTTTCAATGTCATACTACAATTTTGTTCATTCTTTTTAATAATAATCAATGATGAAGATCTCTTAAAGCAATATGATGAAAATTAAGTTGTGTAAAAGGCACTTTGGATGGATGTTAGCTCATTCTCCCTTCCTCATACTCCTTTTCTTCTATATCCTTTTTCTTCTTCTTCACACTATTCTTTATTTTTTTCTCTTTCTATAATATTTTCTATCTTTGATCAAGTTCTTCTATCACCCCATCGACAATCGATGGGTCATCCTCCATTCTAGTCATTTTTCTTCTATCCCTTCAAAAAAATTCTACTTGTTTATCTTTGTCTAATTTCTTTGAAAGTGACGTCACTTATGCCACCTCAAAGATGGGAAAATGTAGACACCTAAAAGATGCTTACACTTAGCATTTCATCCAATTCAACCAATTAACGACACTTAATTAATCAACCCTTCTTTGTTCCATTCTCGGATGCCCATTCACGACACTCTTTTGGTCATATTTCTCCGTAATCAACTTATTTGTCTAATGACAACCTCATCAAGAAGGGATTCATCATGCCGAATAGATGTTGCATGTGTCAGAAAGAGGCAGAAGATATAAAGCATTTATTCCTCCATTGTGAGTTTGCTTCCAAAATTTGGCAGCTTGTTTTTGCAAAGTTTAATCAGAGATGGATTTTTCCCCTTACCTATCTTCAGGCCTGGGAACAATGGGACTCTCCGTTTAAGCATTGTGTGGTGAAAATATTGTGGCAACTTGTTTTACCCCACACTATGTGGAGAGTTTGGAAGGCTCGTAATGATAACATTTTCAGAAACAATAGAAAGGCATGTAACAAAGTCTACAAGGAAATTATCATTGTTGTGCAAGATAATATTGCTAGATTTAAACCTCCTAAAAATAGGCTTTACCCTGAGAAGGAAGAATACATCCTGACTGATTGGAATATTGACACTGTCAATAAGAATAACAATGGTATTGATAGAAACACAGTCGATGGATTAAGCCTCCCACTGATTGGCACAAGTTAAATTTTGATGGGGCCTCAAAAGGAAATCTGGGGGACTCTGGAGGAGGGGGAGTCATCAGAGATCAAAGAGGCTATTTTGTTGCTACTTTTTCTGGGAGAATGGGCAGGCAGACTAATCATTACTCTGAAGCCCTGGCGGCTCTTTGGGGTATAAGACTTACCAGAGATTGTAATATTCCAAATATTATAATTGAAGGTGATTCTCTGAATATCATCAATCTATTAAACAAAAAGCAACACCCCAGCTGGTCTATCAGAGATTTCATTGGGGAAGCTATTGATATATGCAAGAGCTTTGAAAATGTTAAAATCACCCACACCTATCGGGAAGGAAATAGGGTCATGCAGTTTGGCTAACCTCGGTGTTACTAATACCTTTCAAACTTGGCTTAGGGGGGACGTTCTGCCCACTCAAATCAATAAAGCCATAATCAATGATCTACATGGCAGTGAAAATCAGCACTAACGGCTGTAATATGGACGCTAATGTGTGGATCCTCAAGTACAATATGATGACATCACATAAGATATGGATGATTGATGTGATATGTGTGAGATGGACTGTCATCATTTCTAGGCATAGGAGGAAAGCCGAGGAGTGGGGAAATAATTACAAGTATGGTATAATAATTAAACCTGCTTTCACGGAAAGGAAAGATTCAAAAACCAACATCAAAGCTCTACCTGTCCCGCATAGTGATAGCATTTTTACCATTGAGAATAGGAAAAGGAATAGAGGAAACATGGGGGGTCCGCCTTGCAAAACTGAACCGACCCACAATCCGGTGTGGAAAGAGAATACGGTGCTTTGGAATTACCTTCAAATCGGGGGTCTGTCTAATTTAATTGAAAGGATTCAAGGATTTGACCAAGACATTTCTATCAGATTCACCCAGGGATGGAAGAATCAGATTGTCAAATACAGTAACATGGAGATTGAGATCACGGAAGAGCTCATCACCCAGATCACGGGCCTCAGCCTGGAGGGCACCAAATTCTTCAATAAGAAGGTGGACAGGGAGGTGGAGACCAAGAAGTTCCTGGACGATGGGGAGAATCTTGAATTCGTGACTGCTGGCATCAAGGTGGCGTCGATTCCTGAGCCTTTTGCTGAGCTTTCCAGGATGGTTGTTAGGTATGTAACTCTTGAAGGAAGATTTGTGACTATACCTCAAAAACATTTGATATTTCTAAATCACTTTCGTAGAAATATCATCATCAGCTTTCCTCACTATTTGATAAACTCGCTGGAGAAATCAATTAGGGAAGTTCAGAGCCACTCTAGGGTTGTCCCTTTGCACCAGGGGCTTATCCTCCTGATCCATCGCCACTGTTCTAGCTGCCCCCATGAATCCTACCCCACCTTCTTCCTCCATACCTCCACCTACTCACACCGCTTCCACTCCCCCTGCTGAAAAGGAAGATTGAAGTTGTTGCTTCCAGCAAGAAAAGAAAGAGCATAAAAGCTAAAATCCCTTCTTCTCAATGGGTCCTAAGGAGCCACAAAGACCTGGAACTTGCTGAGAACCTCCTGCATATCAGTAAACCGATGGAGGAGCCCAAGGAGGAGGAATTGATGGATAGAGTGGATAGGTTAGAAAAGGAGATACAAGAGCTCAAAGGGACTATAAAAAATATGGAAAGAGCTAAGGGAAAAGGAATTCTTCAAAGTGATGATGAAGAGGGGGTTATTGCTGAAGTCTTCAAGAAGTTACAGTCTTTGGATGGCAGAATGGGGAATGCAAAAATTCGCAATGACTGCATATTATCTGCCCTTAAAAGCATTTATAATTTCATTGAACAACATGTTCATAGTGTCTGCAGTTTAAGTGGGGTTAATGAGGACATTTGGGGCCCTAAAGAGAAAAGGGATATTGCAATTGCTCAGGTGGATATGAGAGACTCCTCTCAGGCCACTGCCATTGCCTTCTTCATGTCGCTGTAGGCTATCAAGACCAAGATTGACAGGGCTATCAAGTAACGGGTTGCTGTGTTGTTGTTATCTGGCGGTTCTGGAGCTACTTTTTAGTGGAGTTTATATGTTGTTTCTCTTTTGGTTTCTTTTTGATATTTTCTGCTTCTTTTTGGATCATTGTTCGTTTGGATCCTTTCTTCACTTGTATTGTCATATTTGGCTATTGAGCCCTCTTTGGTTGGCCGTTTTTCCCTTCTCTGGGTTGTTTCTCTCACCTTTGCTATCTAGCTTTTGAGCCCTTTTGTATACAGGGTATAGTCCCTTCAAAACTATTTTCCCTTAATAAAAAAAAAAATTATTTGTCTAATATCTCTCTTATTAGCTAAAAATTCCTCCTTTCGACCATTCAGAACCTCCCTAGTTCTCTCGGACCACTTCTATTGGCTTCGTAGGCTATCTATCGGTCATAATTGGTTATGCATACCCCTCCCAAATATCAACGAGTATCTAATCACTTGATAATCAAGTTTAACTATCCTAAACCCTAGTTAACTAGCCTAAACCAAGGTTAAATAACCTAAACCTTCTTAGAATTTAGTCCCACATGCACCCAAATTCCAAACTTTTCCAAGTGGAAAACTATAAATACAAGGCTAAGCCTACCCATTCAAACACACAAGTTTATATAACACAAATCCAAAACAAGCCTAAGAAAGCTTAATAGCTCATTTACATTAGCTAAGCTATTATGCATTTGATCTTGGCTATCCTCCATTAAAATAACTTCATATGGCATCCATGATAGGTTAGTAATGGAATAGCTAAACTTGGCCATGTAGCCATTTAGTGAGATTCATTCACCCTCATGGAGTAAACAACAAAAATGATTGCTTAGATCCTTATTAGGCTCATTTTATCAAGCTTTCAAGAATAGAGGATAATTATATTTGCTAGATTGCTTATTTTATTCAAGTTTAATGCATGCAAAGTACATTTCCTTACTCATTTATTATCAGATTATCCATTGAGGAGCTTTGCACAAAGCTTTGGGGTCTTAACCCATTTCAATATCTTTTGCAAAACCTTTCATTAAAAAAAAAAAAAACCTCTAACCATTTTTTCTCAGGGAAAATTTTAAGGGTCCCTCAAAAAAAGGCCTTAGAAAATATTTGGTGAATCTGGAAAAATTAGCTTTCACATAAATGGTGAATATCAAGACATCATGAAATCACTATTAAATACTACCAGATGGTAGCTTTTTTATATGCTACCAAATAAACATATATGATATGTTGTCGGCCGGTAGCATAAAAGTGTTATCGTCTGGTAGCATTTTTTATGCTATCGGCCGAAAACATACTATATATTGTCGGCCGAAAACATAAAAATATGCTACTGAATGACTATATTTAGGTGATTGTTTTGAGTTTCTATTTTGTGGGAATGGTAAATTGACCCCTATAATTAACTTTTACCCATAATTTTTTTGAAAACTAGTCTTAGTTTGTACCCTAAATATTCGCTAATTTCAAATTTCAAAATCGGAATATTTGTGAATTAACGAATATTCACCACTAAAATTTTCCATGTCTTCATTGTCTTGCATTAAGATTTGGCTAAGTGAAAATATACTTCAGCCCAAGGTGGTCAGTTTTTAACTCAAAAGGTCTTCCTAAGAGATAATGTCTCCATACTTGAAGTGCATGAACTATGGCAGCAAGCTCTAGGTCATGGGGAGCATAATTCAACTCATGTAACTTGAGTTTCCTACTCTCATAAGCTATAACATGATCATCTTGCAACAATATACCTCCTAGTCCTTCTCCGGAAGCATCTATAACTACCGTAAAGCTTCCATTTGGATCTGGTATAGTCAAAATAGGTGCAGAAGTTAGTTGTTCCTTTAGAGTTTTAAATGTTGATTTGTATTTATCACTCCACAAAAACTTTTTTCTTTTGTAATGAAGTAATTGGGGCAGCAACTTTTGAAAAGTCCTTAACAAATTTTTTGTAATAACCAACAAGCCCCATGAATCTTTTGACTTCATGTACATTTTTAGGTGTAGATCATTTAGTTATGGCAGAAATCTTTGATGGATCAACTATTATTCCATATTTTCTTATGACATGTCCTAAATAGTGCACTTCTATTTCATAAAAAGAACATTTGGACAACTTACCATACAATTTTCTTTTTCTCAAAATTTCAAGTACAATCTTCAAATGCTCTTGGTGCTCATCAATGCTCTTAGAATAGATAATAATATCTTCCAAGAATACAAGTAAAAATTTTCCAAGTATTCTTGATGGATATTATTCATCGATTCATAAAATTTGAAAGTGCATTTGTCATACTAAAAGGTAAAACCATGAATTCAAAGTGTCCATACCTTGTTCTAAAAGTTGTTTTATGAATATATTCATCCTTAATTCTCAATTGATGATATCTAGAATGAAGATCTATCTTTGAATATATTGATGAACCATGAATCGATCAAATAGATCATCAATTCTAGGAAGTGGATATCTATTTTTGATTGTTGCTTTGTTTAACATTTTATAATCAATACAAATTCTAAGTGTTCAATCCTTCTTTTTCAAAAAAATTACCGGTGCTCCCTAAGGTGAGACACTCGGTCTTATCAAGCCTTTAGACAATAGTTCTTGTAACTGTGCCTTAAGTTCTACTAGTTCAATTGTAGTCATGCGATAAGGTGCCTTGGAAATAGGTTCACTTCGTGTTTTATTTTTATTGTGAAGTAAAATTCACGCTTAGGCGAGAGAAGAGGAGTAGTTCTTCCGAAACACATCACTGAAATCTCTTAACAACATTTAATTTCCCAAGAAAGTTGAAAACATGAAGAGTAGATTCATAGAAATAATGCCACATTCAACTATATAGTAACTATCCTTATTCCCTTTTCCGAATAAGGATCTATAAATCATAATCATCATAATTATACCATTACCCCAAAATTAAATGGTTCAAAAATATATATAAAATTCCTTATCCCAACATCAGTCTATAATTTAGAATCCATTAAGCCATGCATGTTAATATTTAAGAATATTAATCAAATCTAGTCATGCATGTTAATATTTAAGGATATTAATCAAATCTAAGTCATATATGACCCTTGAATAAATCAGTAATCACCAATCATTACACAACAATTCATTTATCAAAAAGAGAGTTCAATTCATTCCAAGCTTAATAAACATTTCATAAGTTTATAAGAAAACATTTTTCATCAGTACAAAAACTAATTGATACATCCTCATAGTTTTACCAACAAGTTCATTTCAAGATAATTTCAATACATAAAGCATATGAGTGAAGAAAATGACTTCATTAATAAAAAAATGTAACTTTCTATAAGTCTTTCTCCTTTAAATTTTCACGAATTCCATCTGTAAAATTGTTAGCATTAGTCGATTCACAAAAGCGAGAATGATAAACATTATAACTTTAAAACAATATGCTTTTATCTAACTGTTTCATAAAAGGAACCTGATATTTATGAAAATGTTCCAAGTACTCAAAATAAGATCAATTAAATAGAATTCCCAAAAAAGGCCATAATATATGAAAGGGATAAGAAGTCACTAAAATTCTTTAGGTACCATTCGCCCAAAAAGATGTTAATTAATCCAACAAAATTAATCCCAACTATGTTACACTTATGTTAATCATTATAAACATAATAACATTTAAAAAATTGATATTAAAGAAGATAATTAATCAAAATTCTTAATCACTCTTCATTAATATCAATTCATTCAACAAGCCATAAGTTCCACTATATCACAACCAATTCCCTATCATCCATCTAAAATAAGGTGAGAAGTAAACATGAATGAATTAACATGAATAATATGCTTTCACTATAGTTCCTTTAATCAAATCCTCATTCAATCCATAAAAGGATGCCAACAAAATAGAGAAAAACTTGATAAGAACCAAATGTACTCACTTTGTACATTCTTACTAGATGTTTATTCTTATCCAAGGACAAAAAAATCATACACAAAGACACATAACTCCTAAAAGGTCTATCTAATAAAATTATCTAGGATTCAAAACCCATTTGATTAATTCATATCTATTTAACTAAGATGATAGAGAGAGACAAAGATTCATAACAAAAAAATTACATCTCAAATGATCAATCAATAATTGAATACCCAAGCAAATTCCACATCCAAGTTACAGGATAAAGAAAACTGATACTTCAAAATAACTAAAACAAAGAGTACGGACTTTACCTTAAAAGTTTGAGATCTTGGTTTTAAGGATTATAAACTTCCTTAACAATGATCACCACAACTCACTAGCTTCCAACATATTTGAAATGATTTCAAAATATGAGCAAGAGTCACCACTCAAATGCTTAAAAAACTGACCAAATTGCAAGCTCAGTCCCAATGATACATTTTGTAGGAAATAAGCATTCAATAAACATGCTACAGTCACCAAGGAATACACCCTAATGTAACACTCATGATCAGACAACCATAACAATCACCAAGGATGAGTAAGAACAGATACAAACCATGATATATCACTCCCGATGCTTGAACATTAATATATGTTCGAAGGTATGTTCAACCAAAAGAAAATAAAACCTACTTCAAAGTGTAATACAACCGGGTTCTTCCCAAAAATCAAATAGCTCCAAAAACTTAAGCCTACCCGAGAAGGATATTCATGCAACAAAAAACATAACCAACAAAAAGAGAGAAATATGAGATTTACTAGTCCATGTTTCTAAAACAAATCCACTCAAGAAGGGTATATAAACAAAAAATGTAACTTAAAAAGATAGAGACAGAAGACTCTATCAGTCACCTTAATATTATGCACTTATAGTGCTTGAAATACCTCCATTGAAGATACCTAGTATGGGTTGAAGCTTGAATTCATAAAAAAACAAAAGATCAAAATATCAGTTACAATTTTTAAGCCAAAATGAATGACCCTCAAACTGAAATAGGAATCCCAATACAAGATTTTAAAAAGTTGACCAAACAATATTTGTTGAAACCAAAGATATCAAGATAACCTAAAAGTTAAAATATCCAAAAGGACTTCCACATAACCTTTCAAAATCATTTAATGTCAACAAGGTACGAATAAAAGAAGATATATTCATCTAAAACACAACATCTCTTTAAGCAATTATTCACAGCTTCATATATTACACACACACATGTTTTTTTTTCAAACATAATCAAAACACATCAAATATAACAACTTCATACCACATGATCATTCATATTCATAAGAACCATAACCATAAGAAACTCCTAGAAGCAAGAAGAAGAAAACAACACACAAGAAAACATTCTCAGAGACATTTTCATTAAGAGCAGAGTTATCTTTATGAAAATGTTTAAATAAAAGCAAGAATCTTAAAGAGATAAAGCCTATCATACCTAGTAGTGCTCTTGGTTTCTCTTCCTTGCTTCAAACCTTTAAGAAAAGCTTCCACTGAAATATTTCCAACGAAAACGCCAAACAAATCCTCTACAACTTCCCCATTTTCTTCTTATAGTTTCCACAACAAATTTTTGCCATTATTTCCTCCATGCTATAATTTTTGTAATTTGCAACAAAATCAAACTGATAGTTCGAATAATGAAAATACCACATACAAAGACAAAGAGCTCGAAAAATACGAATGCACAATAAAACCAAACCATTCCTTTTTCCTCCAACCCATTTTACTATTCCCCAAGTGGTTTTCACTTAGGTTGAGGCTCATTAATGCCAACAGGATTTGTCATTGTCCCTCCCGAAACTCCTATCAGTGCAAACTCATTGTTAGTTAAAACTAACGATTAAAAATTCATTCAACTGAAATTAGCAGAGTTTCCAGCCTAAGAAATTTCCACCACCTTCATGGCTTGGCCAAAATTGGCGATAAAGGATATTTAAAGAAACATTTAAACCTTGCTTTATTGCTTTGGAATGGTGCCACCACCATTCAATAACTTGACATCAAAGCCAACCACATTTCCCTTAGGTTAGTTTGATGCCCTTAGGTTAGGTTTCCATTATATTAGTTTATAAACCATAGCTTAGGACCTTAGGAATAGTTCATATAATAGCTTAGGATAATTAGTATCAAGACTTAGGATAGTCCTTTAATTACCCTTCTAGGAATTAATCATCACAATAAATACAATCACCTTAACTTAGGTTAAGGATAGGATAAATAATCAAAGGAACTTAGATTAATTAGGTCCCAAAAATTAATCAAAGGACATTACCTTTTTCAATTTATCAAAATGATGTTATTAGATCACTTAGAAGGGTGCATGAAAAATATGCTACAGGATGCCCCTGTGATCCCAAAGCAAGCCTAAGTTCAGAAATCAACACACTGACCGATTGAATCAAAATGATCAAAACATCGCAAAATCATAGACATACCTTGGATCACTGCAATTGATCCAAGGTATGGTTATTCCTACATTTTGCAATCAAATAGACTGAAGAAAAAGTTCACAAATGCAAATTAATCCACATACAGTCATAGTCTTATTGGACTGAATTTATTTCATTCACCAATGTAAGAATGTTTTTCAAAGTTCAGCATAAGGAATATGTGAAATACTTCATTATTAATTCAGAATTGACATGACATGATTGTATCTAGTTTTAGAAGATAAAACATATCATCTATAAAAACATGATCACTTAGTTCAAAATAGTACACCATATTCAAACAAGAATCATTTATCAATGTTTCTAACTTGGTTTGAGGAAGAAAGAAAGGATAAAAACCAAGTCGAGGGTATTACAAGTGTTATCATCAACCTCATATCCCTTGGCACCCTCTAATAGTGGCATAATCCACCCAATCCAACTTCCGCCAAGTTGTCCCACTCTACATCTATAACACCCCCTATCATTTGATCATATAATGCAGGACCCGATCTCTCGATACAAAGTGTCCCTTGTCTAGAAAAAACAATTCAAACAATCACCAAGTAGCATCTCATCATCAAAATCCCATATTTTAATAAAATTAGTCCAATCTATACTCATTTGACTACGATCCCCTTAGGTTGGCACCGAATTACCTCGATTGATGGTGACTAGCCAAATAACAACCTACCAACCATTCCCACCTATCATTTTTTCATAAAAATTCAAAAAAATAACAAAAACACAACAAAAAAATATTAAATGAGGTTAAGATTTAGATCCTTACAAATTTTTATTCCTCTCGGTTTGCACCATTGGAATCTATATCTCTCAAAATATCACAAATTATTCTCTCTCAAAGCTTTGGATTCGTAAATTCACATAGTGCAAATGAGTTCTTTTGGCCACGAAGGTCGGTTATATAGGTGTATTGGTACAATTGTTATCTCACCCTAATTGCTAATGATCCAAGCTTGGTTTTGGTGAATCATTCAGTCACCATCAACCCAAACCCTAATCTGGTTCCTTTTCCATATTTTTGACCATTCATCTCATTACATTATCCTTTCCTTCACCTTAAACTTGTGTGTCACCCATAACACACTTAACTTATCCGATCTATCTTATATTTTTCATCCTGCTTCATGGCCATCATAGTGCCCTTTTTGGGGCACCATTGTTCATCTTAAAAGCCCACCCTCATGGCCATATTTTATCCTCATCCCACCCAGGATGCATATTTTCACTTCCTCATGCTTGTAAGACAATGCATAATCTCTTCTCCCACTTTATTTTTTTATCATCTGCCAAACCATCATTTTGACTAATCCTTGCATTTATTTTCACGTACTCTTGATGTCAGCATTTGACCCATTTCTCCCACTACTTTCACACCCATTTAACAATGAATTTTCCCGACACACGGGGTCCATAGGTCATTAACGACTCCTCCATCCTAGGGTGTGTTATAATCGTAATGACGTGTTTCCAATTTCACCACCATATTTTTTTATTTTTTTATCCCATCAACTCTTATCCCCCTTTACTCGAGACACCTTTCTATCTCTTTTCCCACCTGTTTCCATTCCTCATCTCTCCATATACCTCTTTCACACTCGTGATCAACTCTACTTTGTGTCATCGATCCCTAGTTTGAGATGTAGCACCTCAACCATCATATCTCATCATCAATTCTAGTTTTTTTCATGTGGATTTTTAACACAAACCCTTTGGATAAAAAGGGGAAAATATAGACACTACTTTTGGCACATTATCCCCTCACCCCTCGTTTGCTTCTATTTTACCATCATTTTGTACACTAATCCCTCTCATCTTATTCCTAAACTCTTATATCCCCCATTTATCCCTCCTAACTCTTATTCACTTGTCATCATAATCCTAATATTTTTAACCTTCTTGAGAACCCCCTAAGTACCCATTTATTTTAATCACCCCACACCATAATATTATTTATTTATGTCCCCCATATAAATCCCTTAAATATATCTCCTACCACCCCATCTAAACACCATTAATATTATCACCTACCTCCCCTAATTTCTCCCCACGCAATCCTATAGCCATAAAATAACCCATCATCTCTAATTTAGAGGACATACTACCCCAATATTCAAAATACATTTTAAGTCTGTCCGAATTGTTGGCAACTCATCTGGTCATCATCAACATTATTTAAACACCTTCATCCCTCCTTTCAACCCCCCCAGAAATCTTTTGATCTTTGACATCCCTACATTCTTGATTCCTTCATCTTCATTTATGGAGATAATGTCATCAACATGAAGAATTCTTGGGTGTTATCTTACATGCTATCATTTTAATTTCTTTCTTGAATTTTTTTCTTGGAGATCTTGTTTTTCCATCCTTGTCTCTATGTTTTAGGATTTACATGTTCCTATGGAGCTTTGTTCATTCACTTATCCATCTTGGATCATTTTCATGCCTCCTTTCCCTTCCATATATCTTGTTGAATCTTAAATTTTGATCTGGTCACCATTGACCCACCTTGATCACCTCCAATCCACCCTATGATAATATTGTTCCTTGTACACACCAAATTTTTCCTCAGTTCCTAAACCTCTCCTCCACTTAGGATACCCATTTTTATCCATCCACTTCCTTACCATTCCTTATCTAATCATTTCTGACCCGACCTAGTCATCATCGATCCTTCCAGTTCTTATATCAGTTTTCTGGAACAACCTTAATTTAGACTTCAATACAAGGGAATTTTTTTATATTTCATTTATTTAAAAATTGTTGGGTTTTGAATTAGAATTTTGTAGTGATCAATAGTCAGGGGACAATGATTCCCTCCTCTTTATGGGAGAGGTTCCCTTATTGAAAGCGAGCAAAAAGCTTATATAAATATACAACTTTCATATTGATGAGGACTTCTGATATTTCAAAATGTTTTATACCAATATGGATTATCAATACATAAGAATGGAAGAACAAAGAAACTGAAAGGGAAGAATATAATAGTACTTTCTAGGTAATATAGATAGTAGAATATAACCTTACACATACTTAGCAAGAGGGATACAGAATAGAATCATTCACATTTGCAACATCAGATATTATTCCACAAGCACAAAGTTCTAGAAATCATATCATAAGAACACAAAGTTTCTTAACATGAAAGGTTGATGATTCACAAATTTTAGACAAGAAAGAAAAGGATAGTAGATGAAAATTAGAGACAAGGGAAATTATTTTGTATTGATTACTTTCAATTCTATTTACATTTCAAAAGTATCAGAGTCCCGTCGTGTAAACAATGGCATGGAGAGCCCATTAAATAGTTTACAAAAATAGTTACATTCGGTTCCAACTTATTTTAATCTAAAATATTAAAGACTACTTAAGAAATACATTAATAGAATGGTCCTTAACCAAATATTACATCATGGGCTTAACAACTTCAAATTAGAGGAAGTGCCTTAGGATTCCGAGGTAGAACATCCAAAGGAGGATTAGGAGTGCCAACTTGTCTTAAGAATCCGATGTCTAAATATTTTCAATGCTTCAACTATCTCCATGCACTTCGGGATGGTGGTGTTAGAAGTGGCATGAGTCCATATACCAAGGCACTTCTCCATATCCTTCTCAAACTCTGTGTTTTCCAGAAACTCCTTGTTTTCCTCGGTGATAGCTGATTGAAGGGAGAAGACCTCCTTCATCTTCTCTTTAGACATTGAATCTTCCTTGAAGATATCTTCCTTGACAAAGGTACTAAACTGAGCCTTGATCTCCTGTATAGAAAAGTGATCACCTGAGGCTTCATTTTGGATTTGAAAATGAATATCTTGGAAGGAAGAAAAAACACAAGCCTTGAAAGATTCTCCTTTTTGCCACATATTTTTAGTTCTCCTAATGCTTCCTCCAAAAATTTGATCTTCCACTCAACACTGAAAACCCAGGGTCTTGATAGATTTCTCTTGGCCTCATCAAATACCTTGCTTGCCAACAAGATCTGCTCATCTGTCCTACTCATCAAATGGAGATCCTAGATGCATTCACACCATAGCTTCAGCTCTTTCTCCAAGCCACTGAGTGTTGTGGTGAATTTCAACTATAATTTGGACACCTTCTCATATGACTTGAAGGCCTCCTCAATGAAGTTCAATCCTGCCACTGTCATATCATCAACCAATGATTCAATGGCCTTTCCATAGGTGGCATACTTATGAATATATTTGATGGTCTGAACTTCATCCTTGTTGAGAACTATGGGAGGTGGAAGAGTGGTTAGTGGAGTTGGATCCAAGACCTTATCCTTTGCCAACAAGGATTTTATAAAATTTGAAAGAACTTGGTTTTGTTCCTCCAATTGCTCCATAGTTTTTTTACCCTTCTCAACACATTCAATAACTCTGGTCACAGTTTCTCTGAGGTTATGAACCTCACTTTCAGGTGTTGACTCTCCAAGTGGAATCCTTGTGAGTTCCAAGTCATAAATTAAAAGGTCTTTCTCCTCTTTGTCCACCTTAGGCTTTGCAATCTCCATGAATTGTTGGCCCTTAGAATCTAACACCAGCCTTGAGGTAATATTTTCTTTCTTTTCTAGAGGAGGAGTAGTACCAAGCAAGGCTACCACAACATCAAACTTGGGAACCACAATTTGAGAAGTAGACTTCCTTTTCTTGTTATCAACGAAAGGTTGAACCCAAGCAAAGGAAGAGGAAGAGGTGGAAGGAGAAATGGGTCCAAGTGCAAGTGTACTCATTGCACTCAATGTTTTCACCATAGATGTCTCCAATGGAGAAGTTGGCATATCTTCGAAATATCCTTAGAAGAAGGGTCCACCAAACCTAGAGACTCAGACATTTGGCCTTTATTTTCCATCTCAGCTTCTTCCTCTTCTTTCAGCTCTTCATTGTTATCCTCACACAAAACAACATCTTTTGGCCCTATGGGAACCTGTGGCTACTCCAAAGGAAATTCTTCCTTTTCTTCTACAATTTTCTCTTGCTTGACAACCTTGCCTTTCTTCATGTATACCTTTGTTGAAGAGGAAGGAGTGGACTGTTCAGGAACCTCAACATTGAGCACAAGTTCTTCTTTCCTAGGAGAGGAAGTTTCTTGTGAAGAAGACTTGGCTTTGCTCATCCTGAAGGTTTTCATCTTCTTATCAAACCAGAGCTTGGTTCTTACAAGAACAGGGTTGATCATCTCTTTCAAATCATCCTTCTCTCTTACAAACCAATCAATGGTTTCAAGAGGAGTGTGTTTGATGGACCTCTCATATTCAATGGATTACAGGTCTTCATCATCATCCTGGAGCTTATCAGGTACTTTGTAGATATTGAAAACTATGATTTGTTGAAGAGAGTTTGCCAAAGTACCTTCTCCGGCCTCAAAATCATCTATGCAATCAACCCAATAATCTTCAGTATCTGCAAGGTGATAGAAAACCATCTTAAAATTCTTAGCAATATATCCCTTGATATCAAAGCAAGTTCTAGGCTTGAAGTGATGAAGGGTGAGAGGAGAAATGGTTCTATCAATGTTCTAAGCATCCAGGGTTATCTTGCATGTATAATTTCCCAAGGTGATAGGGAAATAGATGCCAACAATATTTTTATCTCTACAAGTCCTGTGAAGTTTGTCCAATTGTCTACAAATCTCAACAAGGGCCATTTTTTCATTACAAAACATAGGAAGCTTTAGAGGAGGGCCTTCAAAACCAGCCATCCGATGTATGAAAAATTCTGAATTGAGTGAAGAAACTCCCATATTCAGAGATCAAGGTCTTCGCTTCCTCGAGAAAATCTTCGAGCAATATTTCCTTCCAAAATCCTCACAATATACATGGTGAAAGCATCATTGACTCTCCTAAAGTGATGATTGTTGACTTTGAGAGTTAATTGAGGACAATATTCATATATAGGAGCATCCTTCTTATCTTCAATGAAAGAGAAACCAAGCCATTCCCTGGATGTTGTAATGGTGTACATGAGATAGGAGGACATGTAGAATGTCTGAGTTCTCTGAACATTGATCAAGCTGCTCGTTAGGTTCTCACAGATTATCTCACCCCAATTCAAATTCTACTTCCCTTCACAAATGATATTGATATAGGGACACATCCAAAAGTGAAACTCATTTATAGAGGGCATTCCCATGATCCTAGCAAGAAGAGTGATGATGTCTGAAATTTCTTCCTTAAAATCAACCCTGAATAATGACTTAGAAAGTTTGGATGCTCCTTTCTTAGGGTTCTTTAGCCATGATTTAGCTACCCTAGTCTTGTATCTATCACTGTCATGGTCAAATAGTGTTTTTCTTGAGCAAGAGTGAGGGTATTAGCATCTTCCACCACTAGGATGTGTAGGGTAGCACAGATAGCATCAGAATCACTTTACCATGGATATCAAAAATCTCCATGGTATTAGCATCTTGTATCCGGTCGTGCAACCACTTCACCATGGATATCAAAAATCTCCTTGGACTCTAGATTAAAACAGGCCCGTATGAGAGAATGATATCAAAGCATCGAGATAGAGATAGGGAAACCCCCTGCAAATGCAATTCTACTATCTTTGATTAATTGGGCGATGGGAGTAGGGTTATCGCATCCAAGCCTACTCCAAAATTCATCAAGGTTGAGGTGTTGAGCTTCACTTTCCCGACATAGGGCACAGAGGTTTCTAATGAGGAGAGATGTTTGTGCCCTTTGTATTGAATCTTCATTGTGACAAAGATAGGGAGAGAAACAACCTTCAATTGAGTGTATCACAATTTCAAACAATCCCTACAAGAGAAAACACAGAGGCATAGATGCGGGAAACGACTTATTTTACAAGAATGCAAGCAGGAGAGAATGAGAAAGCAAGTGCATGAATGAAAGAATGGTTACACTCCTTTAAATAGCCATGAATTTGAATGGATGGAGAGAGAAGACAATGAATGTGTAATAAATAACTCCTGCACCGATTCAAAAAGGTGAAATGTAGAAATGGAGGAACAAATTGGTCAGACGGTTCATGAGAGCAGAGACACAACGGACTTGTGGATCCAAAACACCTGATCCAAGAAGAATGTAGAAAAACTAGGTTTGGAGAGCATAGACGGTCCATGGGATGCAGGAACATGTGTGACACACAAAGCCAATTTAGCTGATGGGTAAAGCAATATAGGAAAAATATAAAATCGGTGAACAGGAGGCCCGCCTGCACTTGGGACAAAAATGTCTGACTTAGCCGCAAAACATTAAAAATGACCCCAAAGACTGAATTTTTCTAACTTTTTGAACTTTTCCCTTCACTTAAACACTTCCAAAGGACACTTCTTCAAAATTTTGAAAGGTGACAATAAACACCCATATATTTAAATTTATCGTAACTCTTAAATTCATATCCTATGCTTCCTTGTTATGAATTTACTTAATTTAGAACTAGCACCCATCCAAATCAATCCATCCTATAACAGTTAACCATGTGCAGTTGTATGAGTCGGTTTCACTCTGATCCTTCATATCACTCTTTACAAGAAAGTATACCTTGTATACTAATGGTTTCATTTTTAATAAATGATAATCAAATATTCATATTGTAAGTGTCTACCTAGGTTTCCATCATAGAATCCCATCCGACATCCTACAACTTAGATCTAGGTGAAATCAGGACAGTGCAATCAACAACCTTGCACTACTTTGATCAAAGTTTTAGAGACATGTCTGCCATGCTCAGTTCCATGATGACACATTCATCAAATGGAACTTTCCTTTCACCAATCACTTAATTATTGTTATCTAGATTAGGATCAGACAGTTAGATATTAATCATTTACAAGTTGCGTTCAAGGCACCGGTTGGGACCAACCTACATGGTTAAGTGTCGTAATGTCGATTAGAATAACAAAGGGAAATTGAACATCTCGTAATTATTTTCATCATTACGGGTCACTCCTATCCTTTAGTCATCATAATATGACAATGGTTAGTTCTCCACATGGTTCAATTTGCACTCGTACATAGGAAAAAACTTATATTTGAATATGGCATTTTCATTTAAGGGAGCTAGATGAGATAACTCAACATAACAGCTACCCCAATGGAACCAAATAATGACCTTGGTCATTAAGCGGTTATAGCATGGAAGCATTCATATCAAGTAGGCCCTCCAAGTGCCACTAAATGGAAACTTCATATCTATTGAGTTTAAGAAAATCTGAAACAAGTTACTACGTAGCAATATCAAAGTTTCGGTGGTACTCGATTGAGAAGAATCCGTGCCTAATATCTACATGAGTAATTTCATGTTTTCAGTCATGCAATCATAATAATTTACATATAATAGTTGTAGATTTAGATCCCTTTACTGAAATAAATCTACAGTTTCTATTATAGTTCATAAGTAAGTATCTAGTTTAGTATAACACTTTTGGGATTAATTCCATTTGTGAAACAACAATACATAGTACACTTAGGAAAACTTATGTATTTTAGTTACTCATACATAAGTACTATAATCAGTTATTAAAACAATAGTCTACTTATAATTCACTAATTCCCTTAACAATGCTTACAATTTAGAATACATCAATGTTGCTCACTTAACATTAACATTCTTTGTCCTTATAAGTTTCAGTCATATAATCAAATAAGGTAATGAAAAAACAAGTTAATTTTACGAAGCAACTAGATACTTATATACTTAATTAGTAAATATTATATCTCAATATTATACCTTATTAACACAACCTTTGTTACATAATACTACTTTCATAAATCACAATATTCTTTCAATAAATTTTCTTGTTATGGCATATCAAACCATCATTCTACTATGTAATATTTCCTCTAGATACAACCCCATAATCATTGCATTTAAGTTGGATAGATTGTAAATGTGCATATATGCATATATATGTATTCAGGATATAAACTTAATGTTTATTTAATCCATAATATATATTCCCAAAATTACACCTCAAATAGAATTACTGATTTCACACATTACTGGGCTCTTAATTCATAACATTATATAAACACTTTAACAAAGTTTTTAGTTCTTTCCCCTTCATAGAAATATTGATATAACAAGAATTAATAGAATACAATAAATTCCTCTTTCATTATTTCTTTTTGAACAATTACAACAGAATGTCTAATTTTTCCCCTTTCAATCATATGAAAAAAAAATGGTACTTCAATAATTTACAATTCAAGTTGGAGTAAAAGCATCCTTTATCAATCACATGGAACAATAAACTCTTTCAACTTTATTCATCTTTCCAACTTATAGAGATCCATCTACAAAACATGTTAGAAATTGTCATTTCATACAAACTTAGCATGATAAACTCTATTTCTCCCTTAAATGGTTTACGTCATTTAATATTTGCATAAATGAAATTTTTCCTTGGTTAAATTCACATAACTAACCAAAAAGAGCACATAACCCATTTGAAACATTTCCAGAAAACTCATGAATGCAACTTTGTTGTCTACTACATTTAAATGTAACTATTTCAATGTAGCAACTCAAGTACAAACAACAAGATTCAACTATACTTAATTAATTCAAATATAATTTAGTATTGAACATTACCAATCATTTTAACTAACAAGTCAACCGTTCTTGTTTTCCTCATATACTTATTAGTATAGTTAATGCTTAGGAAATATAAAATATACAAACACCTTGTCCTATATATATATATATATATATATATATATATATTTATAGTCTTTGTCTATCAAGTGTTACACATATTTCTCAATCAAAGATAACACTATTTGTAATAACGGTGAATGAACCAAAATACATAACATCATATTTTCGGATATTGGGAAGTTAGGCTTCTAGAAACATTACCATAAAACCTTTAGGGTTTCAACTCCAGCTACATTCCTACACGGTCATCGATACTACAAGATTATCTGGGTATTGCTATATAACCTTTCCGACTGATTGTGTCATAATGGGATTCGAAGACATACCCATATACAAAATGATATCACACTATGATAAGAGCTAAGAGTAGAAAGTTTCACCCATTATATCAAAAACCTATATGTATATAGGAAAAGTTTTCATATATCTTTGTATATTAAAATCATATCGACTATAACCACATAACCCTTATATACAAAAAGTCTATAAACAAGAAAGGGTTTCAAATACCCTGTAATCAATACTAAGAAGGTAAACCTAGGTCACCTAGATCTACATAAAACAAACCTTCATATATATACTAAAGCTTCTAGGTATATAACAAGAATAAACATTCACAGGTTGACATAACAGTTCATACCCATTATCATTTCTAAGTGTTAGTTTATATACCCAGATTCACATGATTACAGGAGACACAATAATCCCATGGTTGATTAAAAATACCCATATTCGAGCTTTACAAAACAATGCCAAACCAAAATGGGACTTATCCTTGCGTGGTGGTATTTTCTCCATGAATATTTGCAAATTCAATAAAATTAAAGAATAATAAATTCCAAGGTGCCACGTAGGTGGATTTAAACATATCAACACCGCCTTCTAATTTCCTCGCCATATTTTTTTTTTTTTCACTATTTCCAGTTTATCCAGATGTAGGGCTATTTGACCAAGACAATTGCATCTTATACTCATGGGTCAATTTTTACCTTTAAGATTCATAGGAATAATTAAACAATAATAATTCCTTGTTAGTTAATAAGAAATTATAACCTTTAGATGATCGATTTATTTGATCTTTCCTACTTGAATAGTCCACAACAATTCAAGGCCTAGTTTTGCATAACATGATCTCCTTGTAGTTAGAAAACAGTTTCAACCATTAGCATAAGGTAATTCCCACCCTTTTGGCTTTATAAATATAGGCTAGAATGATCATCTATAGCTTGCCATTTCCTGGCCCTTAATATTTATATCCCTTAGATATCACAAGCCATCAACATGTTTAGTAACTCAATTAATCCACAAATATGATGATTCCAATTATTTAATAATATCCTATAGAACACATTTACCTAGGTAAGGTCTATAGGCTAGTAGTGAATGATGGAACCTATTCCATCTAAACCATTACCTTAGAAAATAGCCACACAATTATTAGTTGAATCAACATATTGCAGCTTTTCCTTTTTAGTTCCATTCACAACCCTGAATTACCAAAGAAACGACATAGTACAACACTATAATGTTGTATGCTACTACTTAATAACCATAAATCAAGTTCATAACTTTAGTTGTATTATAAGGTCATTATGTCATTAGCATCATCAGAGAAATGTTTTTGGATCAAGATCATAAGTCATAATCTATATCATGTAATGATATACCATGAGGTCAATGTTGGACCCATCAACTCGATGCATAGAAACCTTAGCAATAGAACATATTTACAATCAAATCCCATAGTAATATATCATATTCTAATACTAAACCATATATATATATATATATTCCAAAAATTAAACCAAATAATGTCATGATCACCGACTTAATGTATTCGGGTGAGGAATGTGATCATCGATTTACAAATTACCCTTTTGAATCATGAACTAAGTTTTGTGGGATGTGACATTTTCCTTAGGATACATCATATCTATACATTGTTGTTCCTACATAAGATCCATTATATATGTGCGGACCCAAATCAACCACATGGCTCATCCTTCAATCATCTCTACATTAGTCACTCTTGATTGTACCAGTTAGACTTGGGTCATCGTTGACTGCGCAGAGGTTTGGTTTATTTTCTAACATCTTTCATCATCAAATTATCTCTCTTCATCATCCTTAGCATATCATATATTTATCTCAGTTTGTTATCTGCATCCTTTATCTATTATCACTTTTACATCATTTAAAAAATGTAGGTTGACATCCATCCTAGAAAGCTTTCACTTTCTCAGGACTGACTTTGTCAAGCATCTCACCATATTTTTTACCAATTTTTTTTGTGTCTAGTTATCTTTGTTGTGCAGTTCATCAAGATAGCAAAGTGGAGAGAATCTCTTATTTTGCACTTGAACCATATTCATCATCATCTAGATTAGGATGTCACTTAAACCCTCCCATTATTTTAGGTTTCTTTATTTCTCGCATACTTATCACTAACTTGAAACAAGAAGCATGAAATCTCATCAAACACCATTTTCAAATAAGAGTAATTTAAATTGTTAAAATGATTGTTGTCATGTGTTTTAATTGATGGTAGTGCTACTCTAATTCCATGGTTTTATTTTATGCCTCTTGAAGAGTCATCCCTCCTGAATACATTACATGACATGATTTTATAATGCTCCTCATACACCCAAGATGAATATTGTATTGTAAAGCTTATACATCTAGTTGTGCATGTGAACTCTAATGGAGAATTGAAAATAGAATGGTGATTTGTGAAGATTATTATTCCTATAGAAGACACTAAAATTTCATTTCTAACATATGAACTCCCCTAACACTTGTTGCATGTTTTTCGTTATCTACAAGAAAAGTAATATACGTTGAAGAAGAAGACACGAATGGTAGAACCATTACAAATCAGAGTATGAAAGCTGTAAGCATGGAATATTATCATTTGCATCAAGAGGGAAGAAATTTTATTAAGATTTTTTAGTACCTATTAGGATTATGAAGTGTATTGATAGTTCATAGAAGGTAGGTACTAATATACCGACACACTTGCATAACTAATTATTGCACTATGACATTTTAAAATGATGTCATCTTCACTCTTAAATGAGTTAAATGGTAAAGAATATGAAGGGGTAAATATTTAAGGAAGGTGAAGTGTACGAGCATGTATTTTTCACGTATTTCTATGCCTTATTTTCTATGAAAATTAGTTTTTGGTGGACTAAAAGTGAGAGGTTCATACTTGCGTGTGTGAGGAAAAATGAGTATGTAAAAGGAGATGTCTTGAAGAAAGTTTGAGGTGAGTCATGAGTTGATAAGTATAATGAAATGAGTGAGGAGAAATACAATAATATCCATGTGTGATTGAGGGAAAAATAGGTGTGTGGAAGAGAGGACTTGAAGGCGTGGGCTGCAGCAGATGAAGTGATGAGAAGATATGCGAGTCAAGGTGAGTGAAGAACACAGATGAAGAGAGAATAGGAGCTGAATAAGAGATCATCATCTGTTGTATCATAAAATAGACTTAAATTGATCACAACCTTTTAAAAGTCTAAGTGGATTCTTAGCAAAGTAGGGATTTGTTGATTTCTTATAATTTTTAGGTTGAAAAGGTCAAGTTGTAGATAGGCTAAATTGTTGGGAGTTATAGATTTCATGAAACTAGAAGCTTGCGGAAGGTCAAGTAGAAGCTTGACTAAATTATTGGATTTGTTTCTTCAAGTTGAGTGGATTCTCAACAAATGAAATCTTTGTAATCATTATAGGATATTTTTCCAAGTAGTGCATTGAATTTAGTGCGGTTTTGTCCTTTTAAGGGTTTCCCACATTAAATATTGTGTTTGTAGTCATTTTTATACCCCTAGAACAACAATATAATCCTATGTGCATCGACCTATCACTCAAAGACTCACATCCTCAAAAATTAATTAATCCCCTTTAGTACTCATTGTCTCAAAAATACCCTCCAATGGTTTTCCCAATTCATCAAGTGCATCCATCCTACAAGTGATTTGGGGGTATAATTCTTTTAATGGCTTTTGATCGAGCCTCGCAAGGTCCCGATAGCTTCGAATTCTTCTCTACGTAAGTCAAGATTTTATCTCTTTCTCGGCCTTTTCCCCTTATTCTTTTCTTGAAAATCCTTGAGTTCTATTTCATGTGTGGTGACTAGGATTATTTCCACTCTATCTCTATCAACACAGTTGTCATATGTAGCTTCAACAACTTGCGTGGAGGCCTTTACCTCTACAAGGAGTTTGGTATAACAAGAAACACTCTCGATAACCTTTAGCTTCTCTTCTTTATCTTGGTGTGCCAACGCTTATTTAGTAGTCTCTAAGGTAAGTTGACACCTTTCCATTGTGAGAATGTGGGTCAAATACTCCGAAACTGCGCAAGGCTGATTCATATTTTTGCTTGGGTAGTGCTAGGTCAGGATGCTTAAAAACAATAGCACACGTAATCATTTGAATTTTCTTGTGTAGCTCACGCACACTTACTTTTTCCTCTTTAAGTTCACACCTTAACTACATGTTGATAAGCTCTTCTTAATTCAAGTATTTTCTCTTCTCAATGAGCTCCTTCTTTTCCTTCTACAATTCATCCTCTCAGAATCACACTCTATCATTTCTTACGAACAGTCTAGCCTCAATCTCAACTGAAAATTTGTTGAGCGTGTTGCAGCACCTTCTCAACTGATAATTGTTGAAGATTTACTAATGTATTTACTCATTTTGTCTTTAGAACCTTCATCATCTATCCCTAACTTAATTTTAACTCACTTTCATCCACGTGGGACGCGAACACCCAAGATAGCATCTTTCGAGTTCGGTGATATGCTCCTTATTCATCAAACGAGGTCATTGCCGGGAGTTTTTCTGTTGGTATGGTGCTTTGGAAGCACATGTGTAACACCTTGCTTGGATCATTAATGTAGCTCATAACTTTCCATTGTGCTACAACTACACTCTTCCCACTTGTTTGCATAGTCTTTGCGAAGCTTACCGTGAAATTAGGATTCCCACCCATTTTTTCATATTCTTTCCCAATGCTCTCTTCTTCTATTTCCTTCAAAATTTTAGTTGTGCCCCGCTTCAATTCCTGCTGCACCAAATCCTTAATAATTCCTACCACTTATCCCTCTACGGATTTTTACACTTGTTCCTTGGTGAGGCTTAGGGTTCCCGATATTTGTTTCTTACCTCTTTGCTCACCCCCTTGCCTTGATCCTCTACTTCCTCCTCATCATTCTTCTCTTCATCTTCCTCCTCCTTAGATTCATGTACATTATATACCAGATGGTCTTGACCTCCTTCGGGATCATCATCATCCCTATTACCAATGTAGGCCTCTAGGATATCTATTTCTCTCGTGTCTAACTTTTCTACCACCTTCTGCTTCTTCCTAACTAGTGATTCTAGTATAAGAGATTCTTCCTTCTCCTTATCCTTAATAGGTGACATCTTCCTTAGTGATTATTCATGTGTGAAGGTTCCTTCATGCTCTGTCACCTCTTCTTCAGGGGTCTTTTCCTTGACATGGGACTTTTCCTTCACGCATTAGTTCTAAGATTCGTGATTGCTTCCGACGCGCCCACCGATTATGTGGTCTCTGTGAACCTAGTGCCTTTTTATCCTACACCTCTTCTCTTTCCATTTTCTTCGGTGAAACCTTTTTCAACTGTGGGTTGTTATCCAAAATTCACCCCTCAAGGTAATTTTGATAACATGCATTAGATTATTCAGTCTCGAGCAAGTAGATTGATTCAAGGCAAAAATCATGTTTAAGGGTCCCCTCGGGTTCTTTCTAACTCTCCTATCCAAGAAGGAATCCCAACAGGTTGATAAAATGGAAGAAATGCAAAAATAAGGTTGCAGGAGTGTTTTGAAGCATTTCGGGTCTGAAGGGTTCGGTTGAACTGAGGTTCTTCGTACCAAGCTTGGGGCCGAAAAAAGAAGAAAATCGGCTAAGTCCTAGTCCAAGCGGTCCTTGGGACAGTTGGGACGTCGGGACGCGAGGGACGCAAAAAGCTGAATCGGCTGAAAGAGGGAAAAAATTGACTAAGTCTTGCTTGCATAATCCGGAGACGGTTGGGACAAAAGTACAAGGATAGGCCGGTTTGGCGCAAGTCAGTCCATTTCAAGTGGTTCGGAGAGATTTTTCCAGGCATTCCAGGACATTTGGGAAAAATTACGTGGAGGATGCGAACCGGTGGATTCGGCCGAAACAAGAAACTTTCATCCAAGACATTTGGGCCAAAAGTACGCGAGGGACGCGAAAAGCCGAAAGAGCCAAGAGCCAATGGAATCTTGCCACATGTCTTCACCACAAAGAGGGACAAGGAAGCCCGAATCGGGTAGTTTGGATATATTTTTCCGGGTAGTTTGGGACATCGGGCCAAGAGTACGCGAGGGATGCGAAAAGCTAAATGAGCCGCCAACGAATCAAATCTTGCCACATGTCTTCACCTCATCGGTCCAGCGGGAAAATTTTGAAAAGTTTTCCAAAGGAAAAAAACAAAAGGGAAATGGTCAGGAAGGGCCAGCGTCCAATGAAATCGTGCCATGTGGCACTTGAGTGGCAGAGCACGGGGAGAAATGAGAAAATTTTCCCAAAGTAAAAAAATACCAAATTTTAAAAGGACAAAGTGCGCCCCTCAAGTTCGAGCCAATAAAATAGCGACACGTGTTCAAGTGGCAAGAAATTAAGGAAGGTCCCGACATGAATTTTCAGAGGATGAGCCCACGGATGAATCGAGCCTAACATGTGTCATCCAAGTGATAGAGCACGGAAAAAAATTCAAACTTTTCCCGCCGATCTGATTTTTCCTGTTTTTTCCCTAAATCTTCAGATCGCCATAACTTTCGATCCAGAGCTCGGATTTTCACATTCTTTATATCAATGGAAATCTGGTGAAATTCTCTACATGATTCTCAGGGTCAATCTTGTATTTTGGTTCAGTTTGGAGAGAGAAAATCAGGAAACATCTCTGGCACGTGGTAATGGCTGAACTGACATTTCAACAACCAGCTTTAATGCAAAATACAGTTCGCCGCTCTTGCCAGGGTTCTCACCCACCACCATAATGAGATAAACTAAATGTGACCTAGAAGTGGTTGGGGTAGATCTGACTTTCCTCTCTCTTCCCTCTCTCATTCTTCCTATATATTGTAAAGAGGGGCTTCTTTCTAAGGGTTGAACATTCCTGTTTTGCCCCTCCCTTCTTCTCTTTGAGCAAATTTGTGGAGTTCAAACCTCCCATTCAAAACTGTAATGCAACCTCACCTCTTGGCATTCTCGTAGTGTATTGTATCAATCTTTGGAGTAAGTAATGCATGTTTGTGGATGGTTCTCAACCCTCTCTGTGTTCATTTGCATCCTCCTGATCTTTCACTGCAAATTTTTTTATCTGTGTATGATCTTGCATCACATTTGAATGGTTTGTGTTTATTGGCAAGATAGGTGTTCTTCATTCCTCGGTGCATCACCTCTGTTAGCTTAGGTTTATTTTTATGCATCTTCTTACCCTGTCTCCTTGGCAAGATTAGATTAGGTTTTGAGTAAACCCTCTGCATTTTTGTGTGCATCTGAATAGAGGAATAGGAACCAGCCTTCTCTAGAGATTCCTTTCTCATTTTGCAAGTCCCACACTTGGAGAAAGGATTCCATGTTGTGTAATCACATTGGATGCTAGTATGATCAACCTAGAAATATGATCAACATCCGGGAGTCTTTGTGAATTGGTGATAATAGTTTTGGCACGCCCGGTGGGACACTAGAGGTCTCATTTTTATTGCAGCAAATTTGATGTGCATCTGCTACAATTTTCTTGCTTGAAAAGAGCTATTATTTGCATATCTGGTGACTCCAAGGGGAAGAATCAACTGGTTTTAGTAGTGCAGTCCTGAAAACTCATGAGAAGAGTCACCACAAGGTCAAGAGTTAGAGAAGAAGAAGTGTTGTTTGAATACCTGCAATTATCTCCAAGAAGAAGGTAAAGAGGAAGAAGGATTCAAAGGTCTCCATCTCCACCAAACAGAACTCTCTCAACTCCTCCACCTGGTAGGGCTTTCATTCAATCAACAATGGTTTTAAGACCAATTAGAATGGCACAAAAAAACCCCTATGTCAACTTCACAGGTAGCAGCCCACTTGCCCTCAATGCACAACATCCAATTCCTATTGAAGCCTTGAAGAACATTCCATACTTCATTGGAGAAAATCAGACTACTCCAGGTGATCATGTTAAAGATATCGCTAACCTTTGTGCAATCCATGAAATCAATGAGATGTAAGTGGTTTGTCAAGTTCTTGGCATCTTCATTCAAAGGGGAAAGCATTGCGGTGGTTTAGAAGCCTTGGAGCTGGTTCTATCACAAATTAGAATCAGCTGTGTATAGCACTTCATGAGAAATTTGGAGAAAAGGGAGACAACTTGTCTCTTTTGGAGCAGCTGACAACCATCAAGAGAACTCCCAATGAGTAGCTGACCGATTTCAACTTTAGATTTCAAAAGACTTGGGAGAGAATTCCAGTGGCAGTCAGGCCAACAACAGAAGGTGCTTTTCTCTACTATCTCAAAGCTCTAAATTCTGATATTTCTATGTTGATTCAGTCCATGGGAGGCATAACTATCCCTATGGCTTATAGCATTGCCATTAGGGCTGAAAATTGTTTGATCCAAGCTAGCAAACTTGCCCCTAGACCTCCCATGCCATTGTTTCCAAGTTTAGAGAGTCCAAACACCAATCAAGCACCTAATTTGGCTCCTTCTCCCACTCCTAGAAATCAGAGTTCAAATGAAGCTTCCACTTCATCTCCAAGTGCCCCAAATGAGCTTCAAGAAGTCATGAATCAATTGCAAAACCTAGGCAATGAGCTAGTTACTCTCAAGAGGCAACAAGCCCAAGGTTTTAGACCTTCTTATCAGCCCCAAACTCATCCTAACAGGCAGCCATACCAACCACAAAGGCCACCTAATCCAGTTGCAAATATGAATCAAATAAGGCCTCCTGCCAATAGACCATTCCAACCCTATAATCCAAATGCCATATCTGCCTCTAAGGCACTAGTGCCAACACAAAACAACATTGCCCAGGAGTACGATTGGTGTTTTCCATGCAATGAGCCTCATAACCAATCCATGTGCTTCAATGGTGCTTTCAATCAAGCATTAATGGTGACAACTACTGGTGTGGAGGGTGAGGGCAGTCAAGGAAATAGCCAACAACAAGAAACATTCCAACAGCAATCAGCCCCAAATGACACCACATTGGTAAATTGGCAAGCAGAGGATTTTTGTGGCATGAACCAGGCAATTTCTCAAGGTGTTGCAGCCAACACAAGGTCAAAAAGGAGGAATTTGGGTGAAGAACAACCATTAGCCCCAACCAATCCACAACCTTCCATGGTTCCACAAATGGTTGGCAAGCAAAGTCCAATTTCAAATGCACAAGGGCAGCCAAGAACAGCCCCTAGGCCAACTCAAATACCAGTTGTTGCTGCCCACGTGCAAGGAGTGAATGTGCAAACCAAGGGACAACAAAGAGATCCTTCATCACCATTCAGTATCATTGATCAGATGAAGAAGACAAACGTCAATATATCAATGTGGGAATCCCTATCCATCCCAGGCCAAAGAGATCTGCTGCAAGCTGCCATGAAGGACTGGCCAACTTCGAATCAGCAAGTTCAGATGCAAGACAAAGTGCTTACAAATGCTGCCCAGCCTGAGGGAAATCATGGAGGACAACAAGGTAAAATGTTGAAACCCCCTCCTTTCTATGTTTCATTGATCATTGGAAATCAGCTAGTGCACAATTGCATGATAGACTCCGGGGCAAGTAGCTCAGTAATGCCTAAACAAATAGCTGATCAACTAGGGCTCCAGTATGAAACAATATCCAAAGGGGTAGTGCAGCTAGATGGGATAGCAGTAGCAACAGTTGGAGTGATTAAAAACTTGAGTCTTACCTTGCATGCATGTCCAAACGTTGTTGTTTTACAAGATGTATCAGTCATAGACCTTCCACCACTCTTTGCCCTTTGCTTGTCAAGGGACTTCACAGCCAAGATTGGAGGATATTTGTCTACTGATTGGTCACACATGCTGTTCAGAACGAGGTATGGAACCAAAGCCACAATCAGGTCAGAACCTATTGCAAACTTCCATATTGAGCCTTACACTCCAAGTCAGATTAATGCCAATTGCTCAGCATTTGATCAAGAAGATCACCCAAGCTCTGATGAAGCTGACACTAAGGTTGGAAGCATCCTAGATTTAACTCTTGATGAATGGGTAAATAAGATACATGCTTTTGATCCTTATCAAGAAGTAGAAGAATCTGAGCTAGGGGTCTATTGTATACATGAAGAAAATCAACCTATTCCTAGCATCACCAAGCCAAACCACAAGGATGGCAATGAGGTATGGCAGCTTTTTGACGGATCAAGAAGTAGACAAGGTTCAGGAGGTGGAGCCATGCTTGTTTCACCTCGAGGAGTAAAGTACTATTCAACTTTTAGATTTCAGTTTACATGCTCCAATAACCTGCTGAATATGAAGCCTTGGTGCAAAGGATGCATTGGGCAATCAAAAGAAAATAAAGAACTTGTAAGTCTTTGGGGATAGTGAATTGATTGTAAATCAGGTGGGGACAAAGACATCTTTGCCAAGAATGATCTACTCAAGTGCTACAAGAATAGGGTGTGGGACCTCATGGAAGATTTTGAGGGTTTTGGCATCAAATCCATTCCTAGGAAAGAGAATCAAGCTGCTGACAAGCTTGCAGCAATAGGGGCAGCCTTTGACATTGTGGAAAGTATTCAATGAGACAAGGTACAACCAAACATCCATGTGATTGTGAGGCCTTCGGTGCCAGATAACAATGTCATTTGGCAAGTGTTTGAAAATGACAGAAAATCATCCATTTCTTGAAAGAAGAAGCTGAGTTCTTAGCCAAGAATCAAGAAAAATTGGAACAACAGTATGGTGACCAAGTAGTACAGCTGAGAACTAACAAGCTGCCCAAGGGACTTATCACTTTGGAGTCCATTTTTAATCCCAATGATCAGTTTAGAAAGGAGAAAGCAAACATTCAAGTCAAGAGAGAGGATTCAGTATCCATCTTGGTAGAAGAGAACAAACCATTGCAAATTGGAAGGATGAGAACTGAACAAGAAAGGTATGAGTTCATACAGCTATGCCAAGAGTTCTCTGACATGTTTGCTTGGAGCTATGAAGACTTGAAAGGTTTCAATCCCAACTTAGCTCAGCATACCATCAAATTGGATCCAAATACTAAGCCTGTCAGGTAGAAACAAAGACCAATCAATCCACACATGGAGCCTCTCATGAGGAAAGAATTGGACAAGCTGATTGAGTCAAGAATCATATTCCCAATCAAGCATTCTAGTTGGGTTGCCAACTTAGTTCTAGTCAGAAAGAAGAGTGGAGAGATCAGATTGTGTGTTGACTTCAGAGACTTGAATAGAGCCTCTCTCAAGGACCATTACCCACTCCCTTCCATGGAGCAAATATTGCAGGTTGTAGCTGGTTCAGAAAGGTTTTCATTGCTAGATGGATATTCAGGCTATAATCAGATAATGGTGAAGGAAGAAGATCAATTCAAGATGGCCTTCACTACAAAATGGGGCACGTATTCTTATAAGAAGATTCCATTTGGACTATCAAATGCCGGAGAAACATTTCAATGAGCTATGGATATGGCATTCAAAGGCTTAATCAACAATATAGTGCTGGTATACCTAGATGATATCACTATCTTCTCAAAGAATGCAGCAGACCATCTCTTTCACCTCAGACAAGTGTTTCAGAGGTGTAGAAGGTTCGGAGTATCATTGAATCCAAAGAAGTGTATATTCTTGGCACATGAAGGCAAATTGTTGGGTCACATTGTCTCTAGGGAAGGGCTAACAATTGATCCTGAAAGGGTTGAAGCCATCCGAACACTTCCATTGCCACACCACAAGAAATCTCTTCAAAGCTTCTTGGGAAGGATAAACTTTGTCCGCAGATTTGTGCCTAATTTTTCCACTCTTGTAAAGCCTTTAACAATGATGTTGAAGAAGAATCTGGCATTCAAATGGATAGCAGAAGGCAAAGAGAGTTTTGAAAACATCAAGCATGCAATATCACAAGCTCCAACTCTTATCAACCCAGACTTTTCAAAGGACTTCATGTTGTATGCGTTTGGAGGATCAGATACAATCTCAGCTATCTTGACACAAAGCTGAATAGAGAAGGTTCAGAATAACCCATAGTGTTCTTCAGTCAAACCTTGGAAGATTATGAAATAAAGTACTCTTTCATTGAAAAGCATGTCCTTGATGTCATCAGGAGCTTGAAGAAGTTCAGACATTTGGTCTCAAACAATAAGATTCAGCTGTTGGTGTCTCATGTTGGTGTCAAGGACTTTCTCCTAAACAAGGATTTAAATGAGAAGAGAGCAGGTTGGATCACTCGGGTGATGGAATATGATATTGAAATCAGAGTAACCAAACTGGTTCGTGGCAAAGGTTTGTGTGAGCAGCTCACTTCCAAACAACCAGACGGCTCAGAAGGTGAAGAAGATGCTGTCCTGCTACTACAAAATGATCAAGAACAACCGACTGATGATGCACCCATTCCATGTTGGACTCAAGACTTGGTGCATTACCTCCAAACAGGCTTGTGCCCTCAGAAACGAGCAAAGCAAAGAGGAGATACTTTAGATTACAAGCTATCCCGTATGTACTCATTAATGGTATCTTGTTCAAGAAAGACATCCATGGTGTTCTATTAAGATGCATTGGAACAGGTCAAGTTGAGAAGATCTTGCACGAGTTCCATGATGGGGAAGCAGGAGGCCACTTTGCTCCATGAGTGACAGCTCTCAAAATCATGAAAGCTGGTTACTACTGGCCTATTGTGTTCAATGATTGCTACTCATGGGTTAAAAAATGCAAGAGATGTGCATTCTTCACAGGGAAAGAGAGGTTAGCAGTGCTGCCCCTTCATCTAATTTCAGTAAATCAGCCATTCATGCAATGGGGATTGGACTTCATTGGGGTTATCAATCCCAATTCAAGTCAAGGCCACAAGTGGATACTTACAGCAACGGATTATTTCACCAAGTGGACCGAAGCAGTGGCACTCAAGGAGGCAAATGAATCTAATATCTTAGATTTCTATGAAGGGATAGTCACGAGGTTTGGTTCCCCTACCACTATCATATCAGACAATGCATTGGCATTCCTTGGCACAAAGATCACTGAATGGGCTGTCAAGAATTGTGTGTATCTCAGCACTTCATCAAACTATTACCCTCAAGGTAATAGTCAAGCCGAGTCCACGAATAAGAATTTGCTAAGGATCATCAGAAGAACTCTGGATGAAAACCAAAGGACATGGCATACCAAGCTAAAATCAGCATTATGGGCTGATAGGATAACACCAAAGAGGTCTACAGGTAGTTCTCCCTACAAATTGGTCTATGGGAAAGAGGCAGTATTGCCTATATCATTAGAATTTCCAGCATTGGAGCTCATGAAACAGTTGGAACTAGCTGAGTTTGAACCCATGGAGGTTAGATATGCAGAATTAATGGAGCTCCAAGAAGTTAGAGAGTATGCAGCCCAAGCAATAGAGAAGGATCAAGCCTTGATCAAGAAGACTTTTGATAAGAAAGCCAAGGCTAGAACCTTCCAGATTGGAGATCTAGTGTTGAAATGGGATGCAGATCGTGCAAAACTAGGAAAGCATTCCAAGTTCGATGCCATTTGGAGTGGCCCGTACGTGATCATTGAATGCAAAGGTAGGAATGCTTTCCGACTGGCTAAGTTGGATGGTGAAGAATTGCAGGTTCCGGTCAATGGGATCTATCTCAAACGTTGCTACTAGAAAGAAAGCTTTTCACCCTTGTAAATATTAGTTTAGGATTTCAATTCCTCTAAGTGCGTATGCACATTGTCTTGTTGTAGTTAGGTTTCTTTTTCCCTAAGTGCTTTGGCACAGGTTTTGTCGCTCTCAGGTTGAATTTCTACAGTTCAGAGTGCTCTCGAGGAATGAGTTGCGGTATCAGGATCGGGATCAGAGATCAAGTTGGTTTCAGGTTATGACTCCATGCCCAATGGATTGCTACGAGCAGCTGGCCATTCTTTATCCGACAGTGAGATAACCCCACCGAAGTCACCAATATTGTTATCTAAAATTCACCCCTCAAGGTAATTTTGATAACATGCATCGATTATTCGAGTCCCGAGAAAGTAGATTGATTCAAGGCAAAAATCATGTTTTTGGGGTCCCTCGGGCTTTTCTAACTCTCCCATCCAAGAAGGAATCCGATGACAGTTGATAAAATGGAAGAAATGCAAAAATAAGGTTGCAGGAGTGTTTTGGAGCATTTCGGGTCTCAAGGGTTTGGGCCGCATCCGAGGTTCATTGTACCAAGCTTGGGGCTGAAAAATGAAGAAAATCAGCTAAGTCCTAGTCCAGGCGGTCCTTGGGACAGTTGGGACGTCGGAGCACGAATCGGCCGAAAAGCCACCAGGTGGTCTGCGTAGCATTTGGGACAGTTGGGACGTCGGGATGCGAAAAGGCTAATTGGCCGAAAGAGGGAAAAAATTTCCTAAGTCTTGCTTCAGAAAGTCCGGGACAGTTGGGAAAAAAGTATGTGGATCGGCCGGTTTGGCGCAAGTCAGTCCATTTCAAGCGGTTTGGAGAGATTTGTCCTAGGCAGTCCAGGAAATTTGGGAAAAAAGTACGCAGAGGACATGAACCGGCTGATTCGGCTAAAATAAGAAACTTTCATCCGGGACATTTGGGCCAAAAGTACGCGTGGGACGTGAAAAGCCGAAAGAGCCAAGAGCCAATGGAATCTCGCCACGTGTCTTCACCGCAAAGAGGGACAAGGAAGCCCAAATCGGGCGGTTCGGAGATATTTGTCCCAAGCAGTTTGGGACATCCGGGTCAAAGGTACGCGAGGGACGCAAAATCTGAATGAGCCGCCAAAGAATCAAATCTCACCACGTGTCTTCACCTCATCGGTCCGGGGGAAAATTTTGAAAAGTTTTCCAAAGGTAAAAAAAAAGGGAAATGGTTAGGAAGGGCCCGCATCCAATGAAATCATGCCATGTGGCACTTGAGTGGCGGAGCACGGGGGAGAAATGGGAAAATTTTCCCAAAGTAAAAAATACCAAATTTTAAAAGGACAAAGTGCGCCCCTCAGGCCCGAGCCAATAAAATAGCGACACGTGTTCAAGTGGCAAGAAATTAAGGAAGGGCCCGACATGAATTTTCAGAGGATGATCCATGGATGAATCAGAGCCTAACATGTGTCATCCAAGTGGCAGAGCATGGAAAAAATTCAAACTTTTCCCACTGATCTGATTTTGTCCTGTTTTTACCCTAAATCTTCAGATCGCCATAACTTTCGATCCAGAGCTCGAATTTTCACGTTCTTTATATCAATGGAAATTTGGTGAAATTATCTACATGATTCTGGGGTCAATCTTGTATTTTGGTTCAGTATGGAGAGAGAAAATCAGGAAACATCTCTGGCACGTGGTAATGGCCAGAACTGACATTTCAACAACCAGCTTTAATGCAAAATACAGTTCCCTGCTCTTGCCAGGGTTCTCACCCACCGCCATAATGAGATAAACTAAATGTGACCTAGAAGTGGTTGGGGTAGATCTTACTTTCCTCTCTCTTACCTCTCTCATTCTTCCTATATATTGTAAAGAGGGGCTTCTTTCTAAGGGTGGAACATTCCTGTTTTCCCCCTCCCTTCTTCTCTTTGGCAGGCAAATTTGTGGAGTTCAAACCTCCCATTCAAAACTGTAATGCAACCTCGCCTCTTGGCATTCTGTAGTGTATTGTATCAATCTTTGGAGTAAGTAATGCATGTTTGTGGATGATTCTCAACCCTCTCTGTGTTCATTTGCATCCTCCTGATCTTTCACTGCAAATTTTGTTATCTGTGTATGATCTTGCATCACATTTGAATGGTTTGTGTTTATTGGCAAGATAGGTGTTCTTCATTCCTCGGTGCATCACCTCTGTTAGCTTAGGTTTATTTTTATGCATCTTCTTACCCTGTCTCCTTGGCAAGATTAGATTAGGTTTTGAGTAAACCCTCTGTGTTTTTGTGTGCATCTGAATAGAGGAATAGGAACCAGCCTTCTCTGGAGATTCCTTTCTCATTTTTGCAAGTCCCACACTTGGAGAAAGGATTCCATGTTGTGCAATCACACTGGATGCTAGTATGATCAACCTATAAATCTGATCAACATCCAGGGGTGCTATGATTTGGTGATAACGAGTTCTTCTCGAGATGGATACATCACTCTCAAGAAAGGATCCTTTACTAATCTTAGGCCTTATGCATAGATATACCCTATTTACATTCCTTTTGGTGATCTGCAAAGCATTATCAACTTCATCATTTGTACTTTATGGGAGACATACTTCTCCACATATGCATGTTTATTAGGGTATACGAGCTTTCGGCATAGCTCGCAGTGGTCTTGGTCTACGTCACTAAGGTCGAGCCTTAGCATTTTGGCCTCCTTGAATCTATTGACCCCTGCTTCAAAGTATTTTTGGTAAAGGAGAAGGGTACCTTACACCGTGGGATCTTAGTCCCATTTTTTAATGTAAACCTGCCAATCCAGAAATGGTGATAAATTGTAAACTTTGTCTCTCTATCCAAGAGCATGGGAAACTACTTAGGGATCCTCCATTCTTCCTTGAATGTGTCACACATTCACTTGTACCACTTTTCAAGGCACGCCTTATGGATGACCATCATGGTTTCAAAAGTATACTTCTCGAATCTTTTGGTCAGTGAGGGGTTTTCTTCTTGATACTCCCAAATGAACTTTTCTGGACCATCAGGCACTCCAATCTCCAAGAAGTAAATGGTGAGGATAATGTTACCCAAAAGAACCTTTTCTCATTCATGTGCGCTACTTATGATCTTATCTATAATAAAGGTAGACAAGTTATATATGGTCCCTTCTGATATCTTCTAGCATATATTTAACTATGCATCGATTACTTATGTCCATATTTCTTGATCATTAAGCATGGTGACCATGCGCACGTCCATCCTCATAACATGGTCTATAATATCTGTGATGTCAAAGTACCACAAACCCTTTTTGTATTCATATGCCTCCACAGTTGCCTTGATGGCTTCCTTATTGCTCAAATCATCATCTATGGATTCTCCTTCACAATTCAGACCAATGAATTTGGATATCAACTGAGGTGTTATGTGCATCTTGTGGCCTACAAAGTAGAAATGGTATTCATGTATGCATGACATCAACCACTGATATAGCCACTTGAGCTTGCAAAAATAAGGCAACTCATATAGTTGTAATATCCCTACCTTTTCCAACTTTACCTTCACCTCGTCACTATATATTGGCATTCCATCTGGTGTCCTCTTGTTAGTTGGACGAACCAGCTCCAACACCATTTCTTTCTCTATAGTGCTCATGTGATGGTTGTAATCACTCACAGCCATTTGTCTCAAGTGTGACACCCACTCTTTTCCTAGCAATACTCCATCTGGGTACTACATTTCGCGTACCATTCCTCATTGGAGCTAGTGATGGTAGTGGTTTGTTTTCCTTTTCCCTTGCCCTTCTGTTTCTTTGGTGAAATAGTCACCTTCTTTGGTTCCATTCTTATTATTAGTATAAAATTTAAAACTCCTTGCTCTTCTCAATTCTAAGGCTTAACTTTGCGAAGTAATCCTTCTCTCTCTCGTGCCTTAGTTGCCAAACCATAACTAGTAAAACCCTTCCACAAGACGACAAACTTCAAACAAAATTTTCTCGATGCTTATGTACTCCTTCCTCCTAGTTTGTAGATCCACCCTAGTCACATAATCATATCTCTATGATTCTTCTTCCTTCACACAAATCTCTCTGGATGCCCTAGTTCGCAAGAGTGCTTCAACTTTGTAATAGCAAGGTAAAATAATGACTTTCCCGACCTCATATTTATAGTTTTTTCTCCCTCCAACAATAAATGTTATACCACCTACCAACATAATTAACATTAAATGCATATTTCTCCACTACGTTGATCTTAAGTGCCCTTACCCATGCACCCAATCCTGTGCAAAAAACTTTCTACAACCTTTTGGCGATAAAAAATATAATTTGATCAAAGACTCTTATGTGCGCATCTATAGTGCTGAAGGCACTTCTTTTGTCCTTTACTTGATTTTTTCCCTCGCCTACCTCATGTTGTTCCTGCACTCTTCATTATTTGTACGTGGTATTTGTTATAACCTTCTTGACACCACAATTCATTATCCATTATTTCCCCACACGCTTTCTCAATCTTACACGCTTCCTTCTACTGGGCCACTCAAATTTTACTACTGGCTTATACTTTACTTTTCACTACTCCACCCCACACTAAAACAGATGTGTGGTCCTCTACGCATACACAACTTTAGAAAATAATTTGGTTCTTGACTCACGAGGTGTGAAACAAAATAAAAAGAAAGGAACCGTAACGAGAAAGGGAAAAACAAGAAAAGAAAAATAAAAAGGGAAATCCTAAGATAATTGGAAATAGTACCTTATTTACAAAAATGAGAAGACTTATTTATAGTAGGGTTGCAACCTACTCCCATTGAAATGACCTAGTAATCTCATCCCATCTAGTGCTTGTAACTAGAAAGCAGCTGAATCAAGGATGTATGAGATGATGTAAGGTCCTATCCAAGTGACTTTTCGCTTCCCCGGATGGTGTAGAAAATTGGAATCATATATTAACACCATCTACCCAATCTCAAATTGCTTGTTTCTTATATGACATCATGCCATGCCTTTTGTCTTGCCTTTTCTATCTTATGACTCCATCTAGCAAGTGATCACCTTTTGTCTAACTACATCAACTTATAAATCCTCTCTTTTAACTCTTTTTAATCATCCAACCCTCTTGCATGTTCTATACACACAGCGATGGTAACATGAATTTAACTAGCATAATATCCTCCACAAAAACACATGTTTAAACGATGTGGATTTATTCAACCTCTTATAGGTTGTTCTATCTTTCCATGAAACAACTGATACTTTTTCATCCCAATATTGTCTTCTGATGTCACAAATCTTGGTCAACGTGTGACTTAGTATTTTGTTAAATGCCTCAGCAGTTCCATTTTCCTATGGATGATAAGGGGTAGTTTTGTGATGGTCCACCATAAATTATACTAGAATAATCCTAACCATTTAATTGAGAAAATGTGTACCCCTATCACTAGTCAAGAACAAAGGAAAACCGTACCTACTGATTATGGTCTCCCATAAAAACCTAGCAATTTTCACTATAGTGCAATCCTTTGTAGGCACTGCCTCTACCCATCGTTTCAGGTAATCAGTGAAAGTAATGATATACAAATAAAAAGTCCTTCGTGTGGCTAGAGAAATTGGCCCCACAAAATTTATTGCCCATTTTTCAAATGGTTCAGTGTTGGCTATTGGTCGCAAGGGCATTACATCCCTCTTTCTAGGTTTACCAAGGTGTGGGAAATGGTGACAACCTTGCAAAACTCAATACAATCTTGGTAGATGGTTTCCCACCAAATCCATATGAGTAAAATATTCCGTGTGGTAGCATTTCCTACGTAGTGTCCTCCTATAATCCCACCATGTACTTCCTCCATAATTGCCATGCGCTCATGTTCTAATATGCATCGGCGCAGAACCTCATCACGTCCTAACTTATACAGATCTCCACTAATCAACATGTAGGGCATGAAGCATATTGCTAATTACTTCCTCTCTAAATCCTTCACCCAATTAGGTGCCACACTATTTTTCAAGAATAATGCCATATATTCCAAGTTTGAGGATGTGTGCCACAACCTAAATAGTTGAACATCGACATGGTATCCTCAATGATTTACGCATCCTCCCCGAGTTAATCCTTAATAAGTGGTTAGATCTTGAATTAATTTGTATTTATTTTACAATCATCGTGAACTAAAAATATTGGAATAATAGGACCTAATAGCATATGTGCCCTTGCCAAATGGGATTCTTCACCAAGTATTTCAACGTTATGTGGTATGTATAGAATATAAAGGGTGTTGACAACATGCCTTCGTTTGAACTTATGCAACATGTAAATCATTGATAGTTCCTTGCACTCGGTAGTTGTGTAATTTTTTTCTCTTTTGGTGTCAACTTCCCGCTTACAAAACATTAAGGGTGATCAACAATCCCCCACTAGGTTTTCTTAGTAATACTCCTATGGCTGTTCCCAAGGCATCAACATCACATGGAAAGGATTATCCTAAGAAGGAAAGTATAGTATGGGTGCAGTTATAAGCCTATGCTTCAAAGTTTCAAATGTGTTCTGTTGCACCTTTCCCCAATGAAAGGCACTCTTGTGTTTTAACAATTCCTCCAAGGGTGTAGCAATCTTGGCATACCCCTTGATGAATTTCTTGTAGTACCTTGTATGTCCTAGGAATCCATACAGATTTGAAAGTGGGATCTCCCGATCCCACAATAACTGTGACTTTGGTGGGATCCATTAGTAGGCCTTCTTTGCATATAATATGTCCTAATAGGGTTCCAAATGGAGTAGTAAAGAAACATTTTTTAATGTTGAGGAATATCCTCAAATTCGACATCTCTCAAACATCAGCCTCAAATTTTCAAAATGGTCTCTTACCAATCCATACAGAGTCCAGTCATCTAGGTAAACTTGAAGAAAATTATGGATGAAGTCCATAAATTCTTGTATCACGATGCACAAGAACACATCAAGCGCATTATTTAATCCAAAAGGCATAATGGTGTAGAAAACACTTCCCCATTGAGTGGAATTTTTTTCTCTCTCGGTCTTCTTTACAATCCTAACTTGGTGATATCCTAAGAACCCATCCGTGAAAGAGTAGACCTCACACCCACCACTCTCTCCGAATTTCTTTAGTAAAGGGGTTGGGAAAGGATCGATCACACATACTAAATTTAGGTCCCTTTAGTCCACATAGATTCTTATTATTCCATCCTTTTTTATACTTGATGACCTTTGGGCTTATCCATTCGATTCCTCCACAACCTTAGTGATGTCGATTCTATCATCTTGTTTATTTCTTCCTTTACCCTTATGCACAAATTTGGATTCATCCGATAAGGCCTCTTACGGATCGGGTGTGTAATTTCCTTAAAATTGATTCTCATCTACCCAAAGTAATGGTGGATCCCTTTGAGTTCATGGTATCCATGAGGGAAAAAATCTTGGAACTCACGCAATGCATTAATGGCCTTTGTTCCTCTTTTGACGAATAGTCCTCAATGATAGCTTCCTTAGGTTATGTCTTTGTCCCAATGTTACCCTTCTTTGTTTTTAAGGGCTCATGGTAGGAATTTGCTCGCTCATCGAGCTATCTATGACTTTGTGTGTACCTTTAGAATGGTTAACATCCAACCTTTCTATTTCTTCACCATCCACTACATTGACCATTTTTCCTTTTTCTTTTTCTTTGCACGTGCACTGAAACTCGTACTTTATCTTATTCTTCTTCATCAAAACTTATCTCTAACTAGGTTCTCCTAGTAGCTCTTGTATTTTATCTTTCATCATAATGTTTATCTCCCATTATAAGGCACCCTATTACTTGTAATGCCTTATCCACCAATGGCTTTGTGCTCCTATACTCGAAATCTTAAATGAGATCAACCGCTTACTTACTCTTGCTAATTACCTATTTGATAGCGCATATCCGAATGAATATACCATGTATACACACAACCCTGTAAGGTGGAATATAACATATGCACCCATAACAAAGGTGGTAATTCTTCTATGCTTCCCATCCAGTCATTTTCACATGCTTGGACATGAAATTAGGTAGTCTCTTTACCATGGTAGTCTTGGATGATAGTGGACGTGTTCCTCCTGGAGAACCTTACAGAAAATGTAACTCTTACCTTGCACCATTCTAGGAGGCTCTCCTACCGAGTAGCCAAAAGGAACGTTGTAGTTATGAGAAGGTTATAACTGAGAATTCCCCTTCTCTCATCCTCATTCTTCCACTTGATCCTCCATTTCTTGCAAGAAAATTTAAGGGTATGATCCTCTAGAGTAACTTGAAAAATTCATTCCTCCCGGACACTTGACATAACATGCCTTCATTACCCTTGTTACAAAACCTCTCAATTGTCACCCAATAAACTCATAATTCCCATGCACCCAATTATCACATGCCATGCTAGTGGATAACTCAAGGGTGATCATATTCAAATCTGGATAACTCCCTTTGTGTGATGAATTATCTCAGGATCTATGATAGAGCGCACATAGATTCTGTCGAGGACTTACTCTCCTAAGGGATCAGTATAGGGAACTAATTGCCCATTGATTAAAGGGAGAATCACCATTTCTACCTTATTCTTGAAGCTGATATAACCCTTGTTAAACCATAGGTTGACATTGTTCTTATAACACCAAGGGTGCCCAAGTAATGTTGGGAAATTATCCGCCTCGGAAAGCACCAAGACCTCAAAGTCCCTAGTGAACTTGGCCCCTTTATTAGTGATAACCGCATCCTTCAAGAATATAATGGGAATTTACTTTGTCTTATTTTCCATAATAGGGATTAGTCAAATTACTAACGTAACAGATGAATGGCCTTTGAAAATTTCATTTTCTGACCAATAGTCCCCAATGATAGCTTCCTTAGGTTCCTTCTCAAATGGTTTGATACTTCTCTTTGTTATCATAGTCAAGGCTGTGAGGAGGAAGGTTTGCATAGAAAATTTGGCTTTCACACTCTGATCTGGTGCATGGTACCTTCTCCCTCATCCATTCTCCTAGTAAGGGAATAAAATTCTCTTGCCATAACATCCTACATACTTCCTTGACCTCATCCATGTCCTCCTTTAGAGCCTCGACATTCTTCCTTTTCTCTAAATACTTTGAATGTTCCTTTAGACATTGGATCTCCCCTTGAAAACTCTGAATCACATCCATGTCTCTTGATGCACTTCCTTGTGATGATTAGGGTCTAGATACTTCCTATGTACCACTTCTTCTCTAACAAGCAATTTCTATCTTGGCATCTCCCTTGCATGTGCAGCCTCTTCTTGCATTGTTACTAGCACGAGTTCTAATCCCGACCCACTCATCACTCTTGGCATCCACTGAGGGTTAGAATTCTTTAAACTCACTATCCTAGAGCCTTTGTCTTCCTGGTGTTGTTGGATCATGTGTTAAAACAACTAAGGGAATTCCTCTTACTTATGTTTTTTCCCACACCATGAGTACTACAAGAGGTCGGAGACACTCACGCTTATAATCCTTTGTCAATCCATAATTATAATAGGTTCCTCATGGGAACTCACTTATTCCTCCATTGCGGTTACTACGACCATGAAATCCTCTGCGAAAACCTCTTCCATGCACTCCTCCATCTACATGCCCTTCATAGCGATGATCATCATCCTTAGAAATTATTGCAAGACTAATTTGGCACATATCAAGATCGATAACATCATGAATTTGGTCAATCAGTTTGTAATCCTTGGTATCATGGGTCGTAGAGGTACAAATCTTGCAATAGAAAGAAACATTCTTATGGATTACACATTGTAGTAGAGGACACATATTTGCATCATGATCCCCATGAAAAATCTCGAGTCTACTACCATAGCATGTATCAACTTCGAGGAAACTATCATTTTCATACCCTTTGAATTCACATCTGTACACCAAATCCCATGATGAACATCATGCACCGATTTTGTAGACAACTTATTCAACTACTTGGTGATTACTACAATTTAAGCCTCCGTAGAAAAGAGCTAACACTAGTATCAATGCTCCTAAAAGCCTCAACATTTAGGGAATCCTCAAGGCCTCGTGCGGGTGCAGTGAAAGTATTTTGTGATGGAGCCCTCCTAAACGGTGTTATCAATCCTCTAACAAACCATTGAGCATGTTGAGAGGGGTGAATGTCATAGGATAGTTTTGACAAGAGATTTTGAACCGTGCATCATACTTCGCACACTCTCTGTCATTCCTTACTAGATCTCCTTTAGGGAACTGATGCTCTTCTATTCAAATTCAAGGATATGGAACTCTACTAGGAAGGCATTCTTTAATGTAGTGTAGTCTACCACCATTTTATGGGGGTCATACTTTCGATACCAACTATGCATGCACCCTTGCAATGTTGTTACAAACTAACTTGCCTTCCACTCCAGGGTAGTGATCCCTTTCACGTGCCATAGTAATTCACACTTGTGCACATGCTCTGTAGCATCCTCAATACCCCTGTAGTTTGGTAAGTGCAAAGACATCTCAAAAAATACTTGTGGAGGTGGCTGAGGCCCTTGTCCTCCTAATCTAGAGCCTTGGTTCCCTCCAATGTTTCCTCCTCCACCAGATCCACTGGATCCACTAAGTCTTGTTCCTCCTGACCCACCAAATCCTCTAGATCCACTAGGTCCACTAGGTCCTCCAACTCCTATACCACTAGATCCACCTCTTGTAGCCAAAAATGGCCTGAAGTGTTCACGCCTAGTGTTCCCAACATCCCACTGAACTGTGCGCCGATGGTTTGTGATAGTTTCCCACCTTCAATTGTGTGTCCCACACCACTTCTAGATGCGATACCCAAACCCCGCATATTTTCACCTAGTCTAAAAATTCCTCAAGCTACTAGAATGGTTTGCATAACCATGGATGTTTTGAATGAGAAATTATATCTCTTAGGCACAAATCGGTTACTCCCACCAATACCAACTAGGTTAACAATACTTCTCCCTTGATCTGGAAAACCAAGTGCCAAGGGTTGGTCATCGTGTGAGTTCGGATGTGCAATGATGGCTCTCCTTTCTCCATGTAATAATCTCTCATCAGAAGATGAAGGTATTTCTCTCCCATGCTTTCCAAGATGGGGTAGCAAATACTTCTTAGGTTCCACATCCTCTACGTGAACCTCAACTCCTTCCCACAACATCTTCCTGCAAAGATCCATCACACTTGTAACCTCATGTTGTCTAGTGATCTCCCTTTCATGAGCTTTGCTATACTTGAGTCATCTCTCCTCCCTTTCCTTTTCGGATGAAATTTCTATTATCTTCCTCCACCCTAGCTTCCTCACCTAGAACTCACAAAAGCTTAGCCGACCATAGGAAATTCCTCTAAGCTTAAGGTAATGATAAAAATCTTCATAGCCAAAGGGATAACACGTAAAAATTACTATGGCATGGGATAGGGCATTACTGGACCTTATTGTCATCATTTTTATACCGCTAGAATAATAGTCTAATCCCATGCATGTTGTTCTATCACCCAACAGGAATTGGGCACTCACTCGAGGCACACGCATGTGCCAAGCTCCTCCTTTATATGAGTCTTGTGAGAATAAATCCTTAATGACCCAGTTTAGATACAAGAAAGAAAAGAACCATGTTTTGATTCTAAGAAATTAGGATGAGTTATCATATCAATGCGCCCATTTAGATAACAAAGAGAAGTATTAAACAACATATAGAACTGACTCATAACAAAAAGGAAATGCACTAGGCTTTAAGCTTATGAAAAAAAAATTCTTTGGAACAAAAAATTATATTCATGTTAATAAGTTCAATAACCACATTACATTCATTAAGGAAGTAACAAACTAATATGATAATGTAGATCGAGTCATGCATGATGAACCTAAACTATGCTTTTCATATTACAAAACTGGTTACAAACCCTTCCCTTTAAAAATTCCATCACTCCTATAGTTTTACTAATCAAAACCCAAAGGATCCTTCATTATTCCTACAGAGATTCATCTATCCAGTGTTATCTCTCTCTCACACACACACACTCTCTCTCTCTCTCTCTTTGTATCTCTCTCTTTTCTCATACCCGAGCATCTCTATATATAGCTTTAGTCTCCACCGCCATGCCTTCCTGAGATAACAAATCAGTTTCCAAGTGTCCATGTGGTCCTCCAATGGAGCATGATTCCTTTGATTTGATCTCTCCTCTTTACAATGATGTCTTTCTGGATCCTTCCATCGCATGCATGGAATATTCCATTCTTGACCATATAGTTGCTAGGTTGGCACCTTATCCACTCCGCATGCTAGATGGGTCACACTTTTCTCATGTGCTATCTAGAACTTTGAATATGGCTAAGTCCCAAAACTTGTCTTGTCTTACGTGCATGCATCATGTGTTCTACTCAAACCTATTAGAACCCTTCCTGCGCACCTTCACCTTGCGTGTCCTTCTTCAAATAGGTCCCACATGCCCATGTTCCTTTTTGTACTTAGCCAATATTTTGAGGCCCAACATCACCCCACACTACACCTGTTCTCTGTCCTCATAAACACTTATCTTCAATGAATAAAGAATGGAGGGCTCTAAATAGTTGGAAAAATAATGAAGGAATGAAGAATTGGGAGAAATAATGAAATAATGGGGAAACCGAAAGGGAGATAATGCTTATTTTTAAGGATTAGAGGGAAATCCTTCCTATTGCTACCTTAAGCTTTTCCTAAAGGCGTCAACCTCACTCTGCACTTGTTGAAAAAGGTATTTGACTAAAGCACTCACCTCCTTAAAACTTAATTCCTCCCCTTTGACACTCATTGTCTCAACAATAATCTCTAATTTCTTTCCCAAGTCATCAAATACATCCATCCTGTGGGTGATCTGGGGGTATAATTCCTTTATTCGCTTTTGATCAAGCCTCGCAAGGTCTCGATAGGTTCTGAATTCTTCTCTACCTTGGAAAGGATTTTATCTCTTTCTTCTTATCTCCCCTTATTCATTTTTTGAAAATCATTGAATTATATTTCATGTGTGGTGACTAGGATGATTTCCACTCTATCTCTATCAGCACAGTTGTCATATGCAGCTTCAACAACTTGTGCGGTGGCCTTTACCTCTGCAAGGAGTTTGGTATATCGAGTAATGATCTCAACAACCTTCAGCTTCTCTTCTTTCTCTTGGCTCACCAACACTTATTTTATAGTCTCTAAGGTAATTAGACACCTTTCCATCATGAGGATGTAGGTAAAATCCTCCAGACATTGCAAGGCTGATTCATATTTCTCCTCGGGTGGTGCTAGGTCAAGATGCTTCAAAAAAATAACACCCATAATCATTTAAACTTTCTTGTGTATCTCGTGCACCCTTACTTTCTCCTCTTTTAGTTCACGCCTTAATTGCGCATTGGTAAGATATCCTTGCTTCAAGTATTTTATCTTTTGAATGAGTTCTTTCTTTTCCTTCTCTAATTCCTCCTCCAGAAATCTCACTCTATCATTTCTTCCAAACAATCTAGCCTCAATCTCAACTGAAACTTTGTTGAGAGTGTTGCATACTTTCATCATCGATAATTGTTGAGAATTCATCAATGGATTTACTCCTTCTGTCTCGACATCTTCATCAATGCTCCCTGACTTACTTCAAACTCAAGTTCATCCACATGGGACTCGAATGCCTAAGATATCATCTTTCTGGTTCATGGATATGCACCTTCTTCATCAAACGAGGTCATAGCCAGGAGTTGTTCTATTGGTATGGTGCTTTTGATGTGTGCATGTAACACCTTACTTAGATCATTAATGTAGCTCATACCTTTCCCTTGTGCTACAAATATGCCCTTTCCACCTATTCGTACAACCTTTGGGAAGCTTACTGCCAAATTAGGATTCCCATCCATGTTGCCATATTATTTCCCAATGCTCTCTTCTTCTATTTCTTTCAAAATATCATCTACTCTCCGCTCCAACTCCTACTCCATCAAATCCTTAATAATTCCTGCCGCTTCTCTCTCCACAAATTTTTCAACTTATTCCTTGGTGAGGCTTGGGATTCCCTGATATTTTGTGCTTACCTCTTCACTCACCCCCTTGCCTTGATCCTTTACTTCCTCCTCATCATTATTCTCTTCTTTATTTCTTCTCCTTATCCTTAATAGGAAACATCTTCCTTGGTGATTATTCATTTGTGAGAGGTCCTTCATGCTCTAGCACCTAGGTCAGGATGCTTTAAAACAATAGCACCCGTAATCATTTCAATTTTCTTGTGTAGCTCATGCACCCTTGCTTTCTCCTCTTTCATTTCACACCTTAATTGAAACCGATAAGCTCTTCTTACTTCAAGTATTTTATCTTCTCAATGATCTCCTTCTTTTCCTTCTCTAATTCCTCCTCTACAAATCTCACTTTATCATTTCTTCGAATAGTCTGGCCTCAATCTCAACTGAAACTTTGTTGAGTGCATTGCAAACCTTCTCATCTGATAGTTTTTGAGAATTTACCTATGGATTTACTCCTTTTATCTCTCGGAATCTTCATCGGTGCACCCTAACTTACTTCTAACTTAGGGTCATCCATGTGGGACTGACCACCGAAGATAACATCTTTCAGGTTTATGGATATGCACCTTATTCATTAAACGAGGTCATAGTGAGGAGTTGTTTTGTTGGTACAATGATTTAAAAGAGCGTGCATAACACCTTTCGAGATCATTAATGTATCCCATCCCTTGTATTTGTTCTATAACTATGCCATTCCCACCTATTCGCATAGCCTTTGGGAAGCTTACCGCTAAATTGGGATTCCCACCCATGCTACCATATTCTTTCCCAACACTCTCTTCTACTATTTCCTTCAAATTTTCATATGCGCTCCACTCCAACTCCTAATCCACCAAAATTCTTAATGATTCCCTCCAATTCTCTCTTCATGATTTTTTCACTTGTTCCTTGGTGAGACTTGCGGTTCCCTAATTGTTGGTGCTTACCTCTTCACTCACCCCCTTACCTTGATCCTTTGCTTCCTCCTAGTCATTATTATTTTCATCTTCCTCTTCCTCAGAGTTATATAAATTATATATTAGATGGTCTTGACCTCCTTTAGGATCTTTATCATCCCTATCACCAATGTAGGCCTCTAGGATCTTTGTTTCCTCCGAGTCTACCTTTTCTGCCACCTTCTGCTTCTTCCTAACTAGTGATTCTAGTATAGGAGATTCTTCCTTCTCTTTCTCCTTAATAGGAGATGTCTTCCTTGGTGATTATTCATGTGTGATGGGTCCTTCATGCTCTATTGCCTCTTCTTCTGGGGTCTTTTCCTTGACCGGGGACTTCTTCCTATGCACGTAAGTGCTAGGCTTCCCAAATTCTTTTCGCGCACCCACCGATTGTGTCATCTACATACTTGGTGCCTTTTTCTCCGCACCTCTTCTCTATCTGTTTTCTTTGGTGTGTCCTTTTTCTGACCTATGGGGTCTCGGGATGGATACATCACTCTCTATATAGGCACCTTTCTCATAATTAGGCCTTATGCATAGATATACCTTGGTTGTAACCCTTCTGATGATCGACATTGTTATCGATTCATCATTTGGACTCTGTGGGAGACATAATTATCCATGTATGAATGCTTCTCTAGGCATATGATCTTTCAACGTATCTCGTGGTGTTCTTGTTCTACCTCACTAAGGTTAAACATTAGCCTTTTGGCCTCCTTAAAGTGGATCACCCTGCTTGGAAGTATTGCGTGGTGAAGGATAAGGGTAGCTTGCACCATGGGCTCTTAGTCCCATTTTTCAATGTAAACCTGCCAATGTAGAAATGTTGATAAACTACAAAATCTACCTCTCCATCCATGAGTACAGAAACTTCCCAGGATTCTCCATTCGCCCCAAATTCCTCACGCATTCACTTGTACAAATTTTCTAGGTGTGCTTTGTGGGAGACAATCATATTTTCACAAGTATACTTCTCGAACCTTTTTGTGGGAGAGGGGTTATCTTCAAGATACTCCCAAAAAAACTTTTCTGGCCCATTAGGCACTCCAATCCAAGAAGATGATGGTGAGAAGAATGTTTCCAAATATGAAAACTTCATTTATGTATTTATTTGAACAGAATTGATTCTGTTGATTGATAAAGTTTTAATATTTTATTCATGATATGACAATAATTTTTCCATAATTGGGCGAGACATATGCGTTACATATAAATGGACAAGATTACTTTAATGTTGATTATGGAATTTTAAAATCCATTTTTGTTCGAACATATGAATGAAAGTATAATAATTTGATTTTTCATTGATGTAAATTTTTGACTAGGTTAATCATTTGGATGATGATTATTTTTAGGAGGAAATTATGTAACATCTTTGACAAACTATTACTTTGATTTCATTTCCTCTCAACCTTGCAAACATTGACATGTGATTTGTCTTAGGAAGGTGTATTCTTTTGACTATTGGCAATCATGTTTGCAATGGATAAATCATTACTGAACATAGATTCACTTTGTTGTGATTTTGTTTACTTGAAAATGAAGCCATTCTTCCTTGTGTTATGAAAGGTAGTAAACCGGTATTGTTGTTTGCATACTTATCTAACGTTAACAACAAAACCTTGGATCAATTCCATTGATCCAAGGTATGCTTTAGTTCTTCTTACTTGGTCTGTATGATAAATTAACATTCTGAAATGGAAGGTAATAAGGGACTGAGTCTTTGTATGTTTACAATTTTTATGGACCCTTCTTGTGGTGTCCTTGCTTTGCATTTTTTGTAAAAATATGAGCTTGGATCTTCTTGTAAAATATCTTATAAAACACTGAGCAGCGTAAGAGGAATAAGGGTCTACTTCAGGACTATTAAGGTAAAAACCTTAGTCCAAGTTGTAAATATCTATCCTAATTGGATTCTAACCTAAGGTAAATTGGACCTACCTTAGACCTATTTCTAAACTATTCAGGTTTGCACCCTAACCTAAGTTTGTATGCTTTACGGGTGTGGGGTTTTGGAAATAACCTAAGGTAATAAAAAGGCCTATCTATTACCTATTACCTAATACTAAACTATTATGGGTTATGACTTAACCTATGTTGGCATGTTTAATTATGGCATGTTGGAATGACCTAAGGTAAATACTATTTACCTAGACTAAGGTCGAATCCTAATCTAATGTCAATCTAACCTAAACTAATGCTAAGCTAAAAGGGAACCTAAGGGGTTGCATGGCAATTGGGAGTCGGTGGCGACAGTTTCTATGGCATTAAAGTGATTTGAGTTTTGAATTTATTGAACTTGGTACTACCAGTTTTGGCAGAGGTATGGAGAATGTATGGAACGCCTAGCTAACATCATCATTAAATTTAAAAATTCATACAATAGTTGAAATTGAGCTCAACAATTTTGGATGGAAGTGGCTTAGAGATTTAGGTGGGAGAGTTGGTTGTCCTTGCATTAATGAGTCTTGGTCTTGATGAAGAAACAACCTTGGAAGAAATGCAAGTGGATTTTTGGGAGGTTTTTTGGTCTTTGGCTCATGGTGATTTTTTCTGTGCATGGAGATTTTGGCTTCTTCAAACCAACAGTTTTGTTTTCAATCCCTCACTATTTTTGGCACCTCTGGACTTTTGTTAATCTTGTGGAGGTATAAGAGGCGTAAAAAAAAGGTTTGAATGTTGATGTTGCTTGGAAAAAGGAAGAGATTGTGGAAGGCCTAGAAACCTTCGTGAATCGATAGAAGCTCTATCGGCATGATAGGATCCAACCATTAAATTGTTCTTCTTTTTCCTAATTATTTTCATTAAAACAAATAAGCTCTTGGAAACAAATGGGATTTTCTTTTTGTAATGGTTATTTACATTCATGCTTTAATTGTTCTTTTGTATTTTCTGATGAAGAATATTTGTTAGATAACAATGAAATGTGAGTTGTGTCCTATTTAATATAGTGGTGAATCGTTCTTTTACTTTTTTTGGGACTGGAATGATGTCATATTTTAGTGAAGCTTGTTGTCTATGAAAATGTATTTTAGAAAACATTGTTTTCTTTTACATTCAATCTGGGTTTTTGTTCCTCTGTTGGAAGGAGGTAAGAAAGGCATTATCCTTAGTTGCATCTTTCTTTTCTTAGAATCTTGTACTTCTGTTGAGATGTGTTGAAGTGGTTGCTTGGATTCATGTTTATGGATTAAAATTTGATTGGAAACAATAGTGAAGGAAATACTTCTTTTGATCTTTTCAGTTAAAACTTTAGTTGTTTCAAATCTAGTTACTTCTATGAGCTGTGTGGAAAAGGTTACTTGGATTCACTAATTTGAGGATTCATCTTATTTGAGAATAACATTAAATGAATTCTTATTTTTCTGAAATTTCTTTTTAAGTTTCGGGTTGTGAACCTCTGGAAGACTAAACTATAGTTAGACAATAGAAGTTCTGTTATAATGAAAGATATATTTAGTGTTGGTTCTATCTAGTTTGGAAATTTGATTTATACATGTTAACTCTTGCTTGAGCTTGCATGATGTCGACCTTGTTGTTCTTACTTGTAATTTTAGAAGATGGTTTGTTAATGACTTACCTGATTTTGATATAGAAGAACCTCTTGATTAAATTTGTTAGAGAGTAAGTTATTTACAAATCATATTGTCATGATTGTTTTGGGGAAGACTTAATGAATGTATATGCATATTTTCTGGGATGACATTTCATGCTTCAGGAACTAACCAATTGGTTCAGCTTGAATATTTTTCTAGACCCTTTCATTTATTTTGATCTATGAATAACATGGAGAGAATAGAATATGTAGGTGAATTATGGGTTTGTATAGTTGAACTGCCATTAGGAATGTACAAAATTGAATTCGGTTTCTATAATCTTCTCGAGATGGACTTGTGCACATGTAGAAAGTCATGTTGTTACTTGTTCCATATTCTTTGAGTGTGAAACTGATTGGGTTATTTTTCTTTCTATCTCGAAGACTATCTCTCTTACTCTCGTGAAGTGGGAATATGATTCAACTTTACCGATTGTATTGTTTTTGTCTTAAGATAGGATGACTAGGCTCTGGCTATATTGACTGAATCTATTGGAAGAGTTGGAATGTCTTGTGATTATTGATATTTCATGTAATGTTGTTAAATGAATTCTTTTAAACACATCTATTCTTGATGTAGCTAAAGCACTATTGTTGTTGATCATATTGATTTTGATGGAATTTCATCTTTGGTATCTGACTTACATAGTGTAGTCGCATAATTTGGTTCAGTATCATTTTGTTCCATGATTTCTATGTCTAACAAGAGTTCAAGGATTATTTTTATTAGATCTGTATCGTATTTTATTTTGATATGTACTTCCTTTCTTGGGAAAGAATGATGGGATATTTTTCTAGTCTTTATGTTGACCCCCTTCTCTTTCTCTTCTCTGAGTTAAGGGTTTCATCGTTGTTTCCTTTGAAATTATAGGAGACTATATGTTGTCCTACCTTCTTTGAGTTGTGAAATGTAACACTTGACTCCTCAAATTGGGAGGGAAGTTACGAGTTGTTTTCCTCTTTGTTGTATTTTTCCTCTTTTGTGTTACTCTTTTTTAAGGAATTGATCGGTTCAGTTTGTATTTCTTAATAGGATTGAAAATGAGTAGTTGGAGATAATCCTTACTTATTCACCGTGAATTGTGTTTATTTTTGGAAATAATATCTAGTATTGGGTGACTAATGCGTAATGCAAGTAATCGATTGAATACTTTCCTATTTCTAACCTCTTATGGCCTAACTTATGACTTGGGATATTTCTTGGCCTTCAAATTAGGATGTTACATCTTGAATTGGAATCTCTTATTTTTATGGTGTAGTTGTCTCAACCTAAAACCTCTCTTGAAGGTGGAATTATCTTGGTTGTAGATGCATTTGGATGAAACATGTTAATGTTGAGCTTGATGGTTCTTTTCTTCTTAAAAATTAACTCTATTTATGGGAAACATGGGAGTTAGTGTCTTTCTTTGGAATCTATATTGAATGAAGTAAGAAATAAACTTTAATTACCCTTAGTAAGAATGAGACAAGTAATTAGGATGAAATATTACTTATCTAATATAAATTCTTATGAAATCAATGACTGAAGAGTGTTGATTATATCATGATATTTTCTAAATGTTAATTTGGTTGATCACTTGTTTTTCCTTATGATTTTTATTTATCTTTGATGTATCTATCCATATGGCTTTACTATTTCATAAAAGTAGAGGTCTTTTTATGAAACAATTAGTTGAAAGCACATTGTTTTAATGCTTAGTGCTTATCATGCTCAGTTTAATGAACTGACCTATGCTAGTAATTTTTGCAGATGGAATTTGTAAGTGATAAAGGAAGGAAATTACTTTCATGATGTTACTTGTTACTTAAATTTTGGATCTTTTGTGAAGAAATATGATTCATTATTGAAATGTATTGAAAGAGGAAAAGTTGTATTTCTTTATTGAGCTTGAAGTTGTTTGACATGAAATATGTCCGAAATGCATGGTCTTGTAAAATGTGTATTTCACCATGATGAATTGAAAAAGATTGAGAGTTACTTATTCTTGTTGTGTCATTCTCCTTGTGCATTCTATGAAGGAAATTGGTAATCTTATCTTTATTTTCTCTTATCCTTATTTGAATGGAATCCCTATTGGTTTGACTTAAATAAGTTAGATAGAAGGGAATTAGTTACACCATCCCTTAAATGAAATGTAGCTTATTAAGTTGGCATGCATAGATGTTTTGTTATCTAAGTTCCTTTGGCTTATTAAAAGGTGTTAATGAAAGTGCAAATTAATTATGATGTTTTGTATAATGAAAAAGGGCACAATGAACCCTAACTCATAACATGAAAGAGGAAAGGTGCACTACCTCTCGACCAATACTTTCATAAGTATAAAACTAATGTAAGGTAAATATGAACATTTACCAATTGGAATTCATCTTAATGAAGTCTATCATAATGGAACTTGTTTTGGAACTTAAACAAGCTAAGAATGATTAAGGTATAATATGTAAATATTATTGATGTTGTTGTTTATGTTTTAATTAACTGAACTCTAAAGTAAGAAGTTGATGATTAAAAAGCAATCATGTTGTTCGCAAAACCTCAAAAAATGAACCATGGAGGTCAACCTTAAGGGCTAATGAAGTTAGGGTTTAGCAGGGTTCCTGTAATTAAAATATTAATTAAGGAATATAATTGAGTAAATCTCTTCTTTCTTGGGTATGTGCATCCAGATGGGATGATTCAGTTGGTTGTTGGCACATGCCAACTGTAGATCTGTACCTTCACAAAGACTTGGGTCTTCATGAGGATACAATGTTGTAGTTGACATGTGGTAACACCCATCGGAATTAGACCAACTAGATCTACATAAATTTGGACTTGATCTTAGTTATACTCTAGGTCAAGAAAGGAGCATGATTCAGTATAGGGAATTACTCATGACGACTTAGGATAACTAGACACGCGTAATCGACTTAGGTCGATTGAGTATGTCCAAGTACCCTTAGTCACCATGAGTGGTTATCTATACCAAACTATGTTGCTAACCTAGGGTAGGGTCAAACCTTGAAAAATTTTACTGAAAGAAGTTAGTAAAGACCATTCTAGATAAAAGATGAAGTGGGGTGAAGGACGTATTCCATTTGATGAGTATGCCATCTAGGAATAGTAACATGAATAGTATGTTGGAAATCTTTGGCCAAAGTATTGTAAGTTCTTTGGTTGGGTTTTCTGTGTTACCTAGTTTAAGAAACGAGATTCAGATGAATATTGGTAACAAATATTCAGTTAGGTCTCTTAAACAAAATGCTTCAATACCCAAAATAGGGTAAGAGAACCAAGTATACTAGTATACAATTTTCAAATGAGTTAACATGATATATTGGTAGTTCATCGAGTCATTTCTGATTCATATGGTTATCTGTTATGAGATTGATTGACATGGAATGTGTGTTCTAAATTATGATTATTTAGAACATAGAGCATTATATATATATATATATATATATATATATATATATATATATATCCCTTTTTCTAAAGTCTAAAATGAGAATGTTATATCTTGGTATCATAGTTGAAGGTTATAGCTATTGGATCTATTGTGTCCATAATGTGATAAAAATTAAAATTTCTTGTTAACAAAAAATGTCTAGAACAAGATGAAATGATGCAAACAACCCACCACTTGGTGGAGAAGTAGCAACTATCCAAAAACTTGATGAGATCCTTGCTTCCTTGTTGGACATAGGAGATCGTTTGGTTGTACTTGAATAGAAAGTAATGGGTAATGAGGATGAGGAAGAAGATGTTGGTAATAACAATCACCCACCTCCTATGGGAAACACCAATTTGGGAAATTTAGGTGTTGATAAAATAATACAAACATACCTAATCACCTAAAAATAAATTAGCTAGGTTGGCAAATTTGAACTCACTAATGATATAAAAGGATAATTCCACCTAAGTTTGATAGCACCACATTAGGAGATGGAACTGAGAATTAGCTCAGTGAAATGGAGAAGTAATTTGCAATAAGGAACTTATCAGAGGAAACAAAGGCAATATAGGGAGCATATCAGCTTTCCCATGAAGCATCTTCATGGTGGGATAGTCTTAAGGCTGAGTTAAACATTGATGAAATGAATATTAATTGGGATCAATTTAAAAGTTATTTTAGGAAACGATGGCTACCACAACTTTATTATGATCAGAAAATGACTGAATTTTAGAACTTATCCCAAGGAAAATTAACTGTAATAGAGTACTGGGAGTGGTTTACTAAACTCCTTAAGTATGTACCTCAATATCAAACTGATGAGAAGTTTAGGATACAGAAATTTATCATGGGATTAAATCCCATTATAGGAGGAGAGGTGGATGTTCATAGCCCAACCACTATGGAAGGGGTTGTTGAAAAATCCATAAGGCAGGAATAGAAATTAAAAGCAATTTCTGCTCATAAGGAGGAAATTAGAAAGAAAGTTCCAAAATCCTCTTTATCATCTCTTGCACCTAAAAGGGGACCATGAAAGAAGTTTGTTATGAAAAATAAGTTTGTAATGGATAACAAAAAGAAAATAAAAATAAATAAACCTGCTTCTAATGTACGAAATAGCTTTGTCAAGAACAATAATAACAGACAAAAGTCATATGGAGGTCAGCATGATAACTTTAAGGCTGGAAATAAATTTGAGCCTAAAAAGGGACTTGTAGGAGGCTGCTACAATTATTCCAAGGATAATTACATAAATCAATGTCATTTGAAAAAGGATGGTTGTAATCAACAACACATGATACATGCTACAGTAGATGACAAGTAGGCTGAAAAGAAAGTCACACCCATAGAGGTTCTAGGTAAGTTATTTGGCATACTTGTAACTATTATTTTTGATATTGGAGCTACTAAATGTTTTATTTCTAGTAAATTAGCATTGAAATTAAAAAGAAAATATAGAAAATGGATAAATCATGGGCTGTACATTATGGAAATAATGTTGTTCATACAATTAGTATGTGTCTTTTTGGAGCAGTCCTTGACTTACCTAGTTTTTCCATAAAATTTGATCTTTATGTTGCTCCTTCGGGATCATATGATGCAATCATAGGTGTTAATTGACTAGCTGAGCATAAGGAAAAAGTTGACTTCTTTGAAAAACATATTAGTTGTTTAGATGATCTACGAGAAAACAAAAGATATTCAGTGGTGTAAAACTTAAGATTTCCATCGGAAATTGTCGGATATGCAACTTAAAAGGCCAAAAACAAAGGTTGCACCTTATATGTGGTAAAAATTTCTAATACTAATAAAGAAAGTAGTGATTTCATAGAAAGATATCCGCTATTACAAAACTTTAGTGATGTGTTTCCGGAAGAGTTACCAGGTCTTCCACCCAAATGGGAGTTTGATTTCACTATTGAGATCAAACTAGGAATGGAGCCTATTTCTAAGGCACCTTATAGGATGACTACCATTGAATTGGTAGAGCTTAAGGAACAATTGCAAGAATTTTTTTCTAAAGGTTTGATTAGAACGAATGTCTCCCCTTGGGGAGTGATAGTAATCTTTGTGAAAAAGAAAGATGGAACACTTAGATTGTGTATTGATTATAGGATGTTAAACAAGACAACGATTAAGAGTAGATATCCACTTCCTAGAATTGATGATCCATTTGATCAGATGCGTGGTGCATCAGTATATTATAAAATAGATCTTTGATCTGGATATCATCAATTGCGAATAAAATATGAAGACATTCTAAAAAAAAAATTTAGAACAAGGTATGGAAATTATGAATTCACATTCTTATCATTTGGATTAACAAATGCACCTGCAACTTTTATGAATTTAATGAATAATATTTTTCAAGAATACTTGGACAAATTTTTTCTTGTATTCTTGGGTGATATTCTCATATACTATAAAATCATTGAAGAAAAACATGAGCATTTTCAGATAGTTTTGTAAATCTTGAGGAAGAGATGATTGTTTGATAAGTTGTCAAAACGTTCTTTCTATGACAAGGAAGTGCACTATTTGGGTCATGTTATAAGAAAGAATGGAATAGTTGTAGATCCCTCTTAGATTGTAGCAATAACTGAGTGGCCTACACCAAAGAATGTACATGAAGTTTGAAGCTTCATGGGTCTTTCTGGTTACTATAGGAATTTTTTCAAAGACTTATCCAAAGTTCCCGCACCAATAACTTCATTGTAGAAAAGGATAAGAAATTTGTATGGAATGAAAAATGTGAATCTACATTTAAGCCTCTGAAGGATCAGTTAACTTCAACACCTATTTTTGCTATACCTGACCCTAATGGAGACTTCAATGTTGTAACAGATGCATACGGAGAGGGTCTTGGAGTTATTTTGTTACAAAAAGATAATGTCATAGCTTATGAAAGTACAAAACTCAAGTTACATGAGCTGAATTATGCTCCACATGATCTAGAGCTTTCGCCATTGTTCATGCACTTCAAGTATGGAGGCATTACTCGCTTGGTAAACCTTTTGAACTAAAAAGCTGTTCATCCGGGTTGAAGTATATTTTTACTCACCAAACTGAATGCAAGACAGCGAAGATGGTAAGAATTTCTATCTCAATATGATTTTGACATAAGTTACATTAAAGGAAAGGAAAATAGAGTAAGTTGAGATACTCTAAGTCATAGGAAGCACATTTATTCTCTTATAACATTGAGAACTCAATTTAAAGATGAGGTAAAAAGTGTTATGGAATCTGATTCTTATTTTTAACAAGTAAAGACAACACTTGTTGCAGATCCAAATGATGTGAGATATAAAGGTTTTCACTTTGACAATGAAGGAATCTTGCGGTTTGAAAACATGGTATACATACCTTTGCTAAATGATTTAAGAAAGAAATTATTAGCTGAATTTCACAATTCACCTTTTTCTAGACACCCTAGCATTACAAAGATGCTTGTTGATATAAAACAACAATATTTCTAGAAAGGGATGAAAAAGGATGTGATTGAGTTCGTGACTCACTGTTTAGAATGTCAATGAGTTAAAGCTGAGCATATGCATCTAGTTGGTTTATTGTATCCTCACAGTATACCACAAAGTACAAATGGAAAGTGATAAGAATGGATTTTGTACAAGGGTTTCCTATGTAAAGAAACAAACATGATGTTATTAAGTTGTTGTTGATGGAGAATGGAGGAACACCTAGTGGCATCATCACTAAAGTTAAAAATAGATGAAATAGTTGAAATTCAGCTCGCCAATTTTGGATGGCAAAGTGGTGTGTAGATTTATGTGGGAGAGTTGGTCGTCCTCGCATTAATGATTCTTGGTATTGGTGAAGAAACCACCTTGGAAGACATGCAAGCACATTTTTGGGAGGTTGTTTGGTCTTTGGCTCATGGTGATTTTTTCTCTACATGGATATTTTGGGTTCTTTGAGCCGGTAGTTCTTTGATCCGGTGGAGGTATAAGAGGCATAAGAAAAAGGTTTGGATGTTGGCGTTGCTTGGAAAAAGGAAGAGATTATGGGAGGCTCAGATGGAAACCTTCTACGAATCGGCGTGAAGCTCTATCGGGCATGATAGGTGTTGGTACCCAAATTTTTCTCCTTTTCGGTCTCAACATCCTCGAAATATGGCATGAGGCTTGAAGGAAGATAGGTCTTGATGTATGCCATTTTATAGTTGGGGATATGATCTAACTAGCACTCAGATTTGTGGAGAGATGAATAGCACTTTGAAAGGATTTTGATCTAATCCTCACTATTTTAGGTTGTGCCTTTCAACCAAGGTAAGAGAACGTATATTTCAGCCTTTGTTTTGTGAAGTAGGTGGATATATCCTTATACTGTGCATATTGTATGGAGATGGCCTTGGGAAAACATGATCAATTTTCCATTATTCAAACTCAACAGAGCTGTCACTACTAAATGATGGAAATGATTTCAAGACAATTTGAGGTTGTTAGAGACATGCTATGATCTGATTTTCTTTGTGCATTTTTATAAATGGATTGTATTCTATTTGTTGACACACAATGCAATACGGGGTTAGTATGGGGTAGGATTAGTTATTCGAATGATTTTTTTGGTGGGAGATTTTAGACAAGACTAACTAGAATTTTCCAAATTCTTTGAGGACCTTTGCAAGAGATTTGTAACACCTAAACAACAACCGGGATATGTGCACCAAATGGAGGCCTAGATCGAACTCTTCCACACAATCTTTGACAACCTACCACAAAAGTCAAGCAGATGAAATAACAAAGTATCCATAAATCTCTATTTTATCATGACCTAAGGTAGACCCAAAGGTTTACAAACAATCTCAGAATTCAAGGAAGGTAAAGTGATTTTAAATTTGTTTATCTCTTTATCGGATGAAAACTCTTTTGAATGTGAGACCGCAAATACCACTAAACTATCAACAAGAAATGAGACCATGTATTATCAAGAGAGATTTCGAGACACAATGTAAAAGGAACAACATACACAAATTGAAAACATTCTAAAACATAGGTGCATGCAAATTTTTCCAAGAGATAACACAAAATAATCTAGTATGACCAAATTTACTAGCGGGAGAATGTTATAAGAACAATCTCGAGCTTGTTGATGGCTTTACAACTAAAACCAACTCAACATGATAGAAATCTAATGCAAAAGGAATTAGAAATGGTTCTCAAGAGGTTTATCGGAGAATGGGATTCTTCAAATATTTTTCCCTTGAAATTATAAGTTTCTCCTACCTTTTGCATGTCTCAAAACATGCATCATATAACTTTCAATTACATTTGATCCTTCTTTCCCAAGAAAAGAATATTCCCAACATCAAGTTTATTACAAAATTTCAACATGATTCATAGATAGGGACATTTAACAAATTTGCAACAAGAGTTGCCAGGTATATCTAAAATGGAAAATCATTACAAATACTTCATCATTATCCAATGTGGAGGAAATCTTTTCATTCTCTAAGCATGCAAACACCTTTCATTTCATCATTTCATCCTTGTCATTCCAAAATTTGATTCTACTGACTTTATAATTTCATATTTCACGTTTACATGGGCCTAAGTAAATTTTTTTCAAAAACACTGAAATCTATAAATTAATCCCTAAAACCACTTGCATTGGTCTTTGTAGGAACAAACAACACAAATTCACCAAATATTTGATCAAAATTGATGCAAATTTCACATTTCCACACTTCTGGAGAAAAATTGGTGGCCAAATTCAAGAATGTACAGATTACCATTGATTTGCTCTTTCTCCTTCAATCTGGACCTCCACATGTTAAACTATGATTGGGAATGAATTCGGGCTCAATTTTTGACCTTTTAACATTTTTTTGAAAAATGGAAAAAATTGAATTTTTTCTCCGCCCCTCCACCCTTGAAATTAGGTGATGACACGTGGCATATGTTGGGTCCCATTGAAATCACGTTTCAATTCTCGCTCATTTCCACCTTTTTTATTTTTGGAAATTTTTTACCTTGTTGCCTCGCAGATCGCACCTCCGATTTCTTCGCGCCACATGTCCACTTCTCCATCGGTGAGGATCGCGGGATTTTTTCACGTTTTAGCCCCTTTTTTGCAAGGGAAATTTTTCTCATTTTCACCGTGGCCCGCACCTCAATTTTGTCCTTAACACGTGTCACCATGTGGTTTGTTCATGGTCGAATGCTTCAAATTTCCACACTAATTCTTTTTATCAAAAGGAGCAAATTCCCTCTTACCTCACCTGACCATGACCCACTCTACCCACCATGTGTCTTCCTCTACTTCATTTGGACCCGCGGCTTAATTTTTTGCTCTAAGTCTTTTTGTAAAAGGGAACAATTTCCCCTTTTCCCCCATCGGCCCACACTTCCTTCTATGCCCGCCATGTGTCCACCCCTTACTCCATTGCGGACCCATGGCCTTTTCTTCAACTTTTCTCCCTTTTCACCAAAAAGGCAAAAAATTCCTAAGTTCCCGCCCACCTTCCATCTCGCCTTGGCATAAGAACATGACACGTGTCCTCCTGCGGAGTTGTGGGGGTAATGTTGAATTTTTTTCCCAAAACCAAAAAATGCTAAGTTTTTCAAAGAAACCCCACCGATCCTTGTCCAACTAAAAGTGACCACGTATTAGGCATCATTTGAGTTTAATTTTGATGGGCAAATGACACTTGTACGATCGTAAAAAACACCTTGAATTTTCCACGACCTCCCAAATCAATTTTTTCTTCATGGGTGAAGGATTTTTTGTGAAAAACATATGGGAAGTGATTTTAAACAATTTTCAACCATGAGGAAGGATTTTTATGGAAAATAAGCAAAAATGAGCAACTTTGAGCTCCAAAGGTCATCAAAGATGGAAAAAATGACAGAGGCCCATGGATTTGGAAATTTAGAGCATAAAATGAGCTGCATGTATTTTTCCTTCAATTTGGGAAAAATAATAAGTTTGTGAGCCTTTGAAAGCATTCAATCTATAGAACAAAGTTTGTAGACCACTAAGTTTGAAGAAAAATGTTTTTAGAGCATGTAGAACAAAGGGGAAAGATGGGAAAATAACAGAGGATCAAAATGGACACCAACATCCGCTCCGCTCGTGGATGGGCAATCCGATGAGTGCCACAAGAACAACATGGACCAAGTGCCAAAATAAACCATTGGGAAAACAGAGTCATGAGCGAGAACCACCCAAAAACCACCGGTGAAACTGGACCAAAATGGCTGCCATACACCAAGGAAAACCACACACCGAGAAAACACCAAAAGTAGAGTGAAAAACCAAACACTATATACTTGTACAAGTTGGTGCATACCTCAAATTTGGGGATTAATCCAAGAAATGCTTTAGATGCCTACCATTAATAGGCAGTTCAAGTAATTCCCCATCTAAATCTTTGAGAAAAAAGTATTCTCACCAATTCGATATCAATGGAGTAAAGGCCCATCCATAATGCATCAAATTTTCCATGTTTTCCTTATCTTCATTTGTTGTCCCACAACAAAACCAGATCTCAATATTGAAGGCCCTAGGAGTGACCTTATTTTCAAACAATCTTTTCAACTTCTCTCTAAATCGACATGCCTCTAGTAGGATGCTCTTCTCTCTTCATCTAGCTCTATAATCGATTAATCCTTGCTTCATATGGAATGACCTCTTGATCCTCAAGTTGTTAAAATTTTTGAAATGAAGATAATTGTAGATGTAAGAGGAGCGGGGCTTGAGTTCCATACACCAACTCAAATGGGCTCTTACCGGTATATCTCTTGGCAAAGTGATTCTATCACCCAAACCGTAAATTTCAGTTGTTCACCCCATTTTCTCTTGTTTAACTCCAAGGTCCTCCTAGTGATCTTTAAAAATTCTTATTGTTGGACTCAAATTGTCCATTTCCTTTGGGATTATAGTTTGAAGAATAAGTCGATTGGTTCCATACTCCTTTCACATTGTCATCAAAGGCTTAGCTCGAAACACATGGCATTATCGGCAATAATCTTGGTGGCATACCAAATCTGCATATGATATTATTCAACAAGAATTCCATAACAATTTGGTGTGTTTCTTTCTTGGTGGGGATTTCCTCTACCCACTTGGTGAAGTAATCTGTGGCTATAATTATCCACTTATGTCTAGCACTAGAAGGGTCTGAAATCTCACCAATGAAGTCCATCCCCCACTATTTGAAAGGAGCTTCAATTGACATAGGCTGCAAAGGAAGGGAGCTTGAAGCTTTCAGTCTTCCAGAGAAACGTTGGCAACTATCATATTTTCTAACCAACTAGGTTGCATCTTTGAAAAGAGTAGGCCACCAATAACCAACTCTAAAGATTTTTATGTGTTGTCACCCTTCTAGCAAAATTTCCTCCATAAACTCCCCCATGGAAATCAAAAACTATTTTGGGAGCTTCATCTTGAGTTGTACATTTCAAGAGGGCACCTTCGTGGTTCTTCCAAGCTAGCCCAAAGTCATTGATGATGTATTTTTGAGAAGCCAACTTGAGGGCTCTTTTTTATTTTTATTTAAATGACCAGGAAGCATAGGTGTACGAGGTAAGATATCACATCCTTATACCACTTAGAACTCACCAATTTCCCAAGAACAATCTGCCCTTTCTTCCTCTACTTCATTCACTTCCATATTCTGCAAGTTGCTCTCATCCATGAGCTTAACAAGACCCAAAACTCTTACTAGCTTTTTGGTTTGGATGCCCATATCATACTCCTAGATTTTGTTCACCCATCTACATATTTTACTTGATATCTCCATCTCGATAAGATATCTTTTACCATGGTGTGGGGAAAATAAGCAAAAACTTTTGAACTTAAAATATAATGCCTAAAAACCTTTATTTCTTTCACCAAGGTAAATGCTTTTTTTTCCATGATTGTATATTTCAACTCAAAAGATTGTAAAGCCTTGCTAAAAAGAAGGCAATAGGCCTCTCAGCCCCATCTTCATCCTTTGGAGCAAAACAGATGTAATAGTATTTTTAGAAGCAAAGGAGAAGATTTGGAAAGGCTTATTGTAATTCGGAGCTGCCAAGATAGATGCATGTTTAAGTGATTCTTTGATTCCTTCAAAATTTTGAATAAGAACCTCCTCCCATTTGATAACTTGATCTTTCTTTAACATGCATGTGATGGGAAGAGTCAACTCAGCAAAATTGGACACAAAGCTTCTAATGAAATTGATCTACCCAAAGAAAGATTGGATGCCCTTCTTCATTCTTAGAATTGGCACCTTGCTAATTGCTTCTATTCTCTCAGGATCAATCATGACGCTAGCCTTTGAAACAATATGACCAAGCAGCTTGTCCTTTTGGAATCCAAAGTGACACTTCTTTGGATTGAGAGAGATTCAAAATTCTCTACATCTGATCAACATCCTTTCCAAATGTTGCAAGTGATCTTTTCTACTCCTTGAAAACACAGTCACATCATCTTGATAAACTGCAATGAATTCATTTATATAACCAGCAAAAGTAACATCCATTGCTCTTTGAAAGGTAGCTCCAACATTCATGAGACCAAAAGGCATTCTCACATAAACATATGTTCCCAAGGAGTGGTAAAGGTAGTTTTAAATCTTTTTGACTCCTTAACAACAACCTGATTATAGCCAAAGAAACCATCCAAGGTGGAAAACAATTCAGATCTAGTAACTAACTACAACATGTTCTCCATGTTTGGAAAAGGATAATTGTCTTTCAATGAAGCTCTATTCAGATTTTTGAAGTCTACACAAAGTCTGATATCTCCATTCTTCTTCTCGTGACACAAGGTTTGCATCCCTAGATGAATACCTTATGGGCTAAATGATCCCTCCCTTCTTCAGTTTCTTCAATTCATCTTGAATTTTCATGGAGAGGAGTGGATTAATTGGAATTTTCTTCTATCTCAATGGTTTAGAATTTTTCTCAAGAGGGATATCATGCTGAAACAAGTCTTCTCTATATGCTTTCAGCTCTGAATATGACTAAGCAAGGCAGTCTTGATATTGTTTCAATAATTAGAGGTAGGATTGTTTTTCTTCCTTGTTTAAACTATTACCCAACCAAACTTTTCTTGGTTTTTCCTTTGTTCCCAATTCATGCTCTTCCACATCCCTTGAGGCAGACATGTTTCTATTGATGATGCAATCAGCATTGTTAAAATTAGACTCAAGAGCAACAAGGCCTCTAGGAATGGTGTTAGTTTTCAATTGGATGATATAATTTCCAAACAAAGTCTCTCTTCCTTTAGTCACACACACCATTGGTTCCCAATCAATATGTTGATCTACAAACTCACCTTGATTTGGTAGGAGCCTTTGCACCTAAGCATCATTTTCAAACACTCGCCAATGTTTGATGTTGTCAAGGATAACGGCCTAATTAACACTTCAAAATTATACCCACAATACGGTGAAATAGTGCAATCTTCAAATATTGACCCCAACACTACCAATTTTTAGAAGCAACATTCAAACCTCTATCATGGTGCACAATATTTAAAGAATCAAACATCTCAATTAGATCCCAAACTACATGCTTATACTGCTTGTTTCGTCCGCTAATTTTTGTAGCATATAATTTTCTTATTTGTTTGACAACTAGCTTTGAATATCCCTTTGCAATGATGTCCTTAACACCATACTTCCATGCAATTCTCAAACCCAACAACAAGGCTTCATACTTAGCAATGTTGTTAGTACATTCAAAATTAAGCTTGAAGGAAAAGAAAATTCTTCCAAGCTATGAGAAATCATAATTATACCAGCACCATTTCCAAATTTGGAGCAAGCTCCATCAAATAGCAAGGTCCAAGGAGAACTTACCTGTTCAAGGCACTTTGACTGATCCATCTTGTGTTCTTTACCATCAGAAAAATTATAAAATTATCAAAGCATCAACATCAACAAACAACACCTCATAGGAAGCATTGTTTGGATCCTTAATTAGATGCAACATCTTCTTTTCTCCATAGAGCTTGACAAGGATTCCCTCAATGGGAATGGTGGAAAAAGACATATCCATTTAGACACTCCCACCAACACTTGCATCCCACTTTCTTGACAAAAGCATACCCCATTTGGTAGGGTAGTCAATAATCACAACATCCAATTTTAAATTCCTCCCAAGATAAGATGCAAGTTGCACCACCAAACCCTTCACACAACCAACTACCAGCACTTCTCTTAAGTCCATGCTAGTATAGTTTTCATAGGATGTTTTCAATTTGATATCCAACTCATTCATGACTTCTAGAGGCATGACATTACATGATGCATGGGAATCAAACATACAATTGTGAAGTAGCCTATTCTTTATTATCAAATTTGTGAAGAATGGATCAACATTCAATTGGGAATCAACCAAGGATGTACCCAAATATACCTCAAGTATCTCTTCAAGATCCTCTACTGCTGGTGGTGTTTCAAGGTCTACAATGATTTAAGGAGGAGTTTCAATAATATTTATATTTTTTCTTGGAGTAGTCTTCTCCTCCTTTAATCCCAAGTACTCAAATTCTCTCTTCTTATGCACAGGGATCCTAAGCAACTCAATGATTGGAACACTCACTTTGATTTGTCTCAATATTTGGGCTATGTCATAGAGAAAACTCTTTCACAAAACAACATTTGAATGGAGACAAGAAGATTCATTAGATGGCATGGGATTCTTGGCAGCTTGGGCATGAGGAGGACTGCAATTTTTTCTTGGGACAATAGAGCTTTTGGCAGGTGCTTCTCTTCTAGGAGCTTCTTTGGGAATGCTTGTGAGAAAGGGTGTTTTAGGTTTGACTTGAGGCCCAACTCCCTTAACAACTTTTCTTCTAGTGTTATAGTCTTTCTCTTGAGCTACAACAACATTCATCAACAATTATCTATCTTCCTCGAAGGAATACCACCATCATACTTCTTAATCATCAAAGCTCTTAAATATTCAAATTCATTGTTAGGAATTTCAAAAGCTTGCACTACATAAACTTCAAGAGTATGAGGGGAAGGAAAACTTGTACCCATTTGATGCAATCCCAAAAGGTTGTAGTTTTCCTTGCACTTATCACTTCAGTAGATGTTGCTCCTCCATATGGACTTGAATAACAACCCATCATGTAGATATCATCATCAGTACCATCATCATTATTAACTTCACCATCTTGCTGGTCCACTTCACATGGAGGATGGGGTAGGAAAAAGCTATCACACCAATCAATATCAGTAAATTCCTCAACTACAAAACCCTAGCAGTTAGGGGATCAGGTAACACTCTTCCTTTGTGTGCTTGAGGATGTCTATTTGTATACCCCATCGGTCCTTTTCCTCAATCATCTGCCCTTTGATCACCTCTAGGATGATTGGAAAATCTGTCATGGTTTTGTGCTCTTGGCTAACCTTATGAAGTTTTCCCAATGGCTTTCTTAGCTCTTTCCCACTTATATGATATTTCTTTGACTTCCCCTACCAACGTTTTCACAACCTCCTTTAAATCAGCACCCTTGCTAGCTTGAGATTTTAGGGTTTATCAACTTTACACCATATCTCTTGAGAGGTTTCCCAATTTCTTTGATATTGTTTTCAATTTTAAGTGCCATGGTGAAAGCTTGTCTTGGATTGGTATGGTTCTTGTCTCTTAGGTAATAGGATTTTTTTATCAAATGCATCTGCATATTTGATTAAACAAGACTCATCACAAGGCCTCAGACTAATAGGAAACCTTCTCAAATTTTTGTTAAACCTTGTGTTAAAGTCATGGACTGATTCATTGGGGTTCTTCTTGATATTCTCAAACTCAGACAAGAGAAATCTAGGATCAGTCTTGTCACCATATTGCAACCTAAATGCATTCTTCATCTCAGTCCAAGAATCAATTGAATTATCAGGCAGAGCCTTGTACCAATCCCTAGCATCCTCTTCTAGTGTATGAATGAAAAATTTAATATACACATCTTCAAACTCTATCTCAAAATCTTCCATCATGTTAACAAAAAGTTTGAGATGTTGATCACTAGTTATTGCATTGTTACCTTGGAATTTTGGCAATCTATTTCTAACATCTTGTGGGACAACATTTGGGTAACCATCCATTCCTCTAAAGTCTATAGGACCAAAGGTGTTAACAACAAATGGAGGTCTAGGCTGAGCCATATTGTTTGGTGGAGGTGATCTTGGGGGTGACACAAGCTAATGAGGAGTGCAAGGTCTTTGGGGCTCAAGAATGTGATTCACAAGACTGGTATTCTCTAAGTGCTGATTTTCTTGGAAATTTCTATTTGAATTGAAACACAGAGGTGTAGATTGGAGAAGGAACTTACCTAGTACATCAGAAGGACCTTCAATAGCTGAGGTAAACAAGTTTATGAGAGGATTTCTTGAATCAGAATCACTTGAAGAAGAGTGATAATCCTCTACCAAAGGCTGATCTCTCTCACCAATGGATATATCTTTTCTGATGTCCGACCTTTAACAACCTTAAAAATATTCTCCCTTCCAACTCCGAGTTTCTTGAATCTATAAACAACTTCTTAGCAGAGTCTCTAATAAAGAGATATCTTCTTCCGTCCATTTTTGTAGAGATTATCAACACCAAAGTAAATGACATAAAGGTTAAGACAATGGTACTTATCAAGATCAGAACAACATGAAGTTACCACTAAGGAATTTCACCCTAGTTGTCCAAATTCACTAAAATACTCTAGCAAATATCTATAAGATGAAAATCTTGCCAAACTTTATAGATCAGACCTTCCTTTCTTTGAATTTATCAATCAAAAATGAAATCAAGTGCATCTCTTGTTGGAAGCTGATAAAAATTTGTAGGCAGAACTTATATTTTCACTTAATACTTACAAATCTGATCAGAAAATGATAATCATATTTGTAATTGCACATAAATTAGATAAGAAGTATTACCAAGGATCTGAAATACTGAAATACTAAATAATGTCCCAGAAATAGTGCCAGAAAGTGTTGTTGATGGGAAAAGTAAATATGGACTAGCAATGAATCAACAAATCAATCTCAATAATGCAAATTATTTCCAGGACTTCAATATAGTCCCCAGGAATGGTGCCGAAAGTGTTGGTACCAAAAAAATTTTCCTTTTAGGTTTGAGAAGCCTCAAAAATATGGCATGAGCCTTGAAGGTAGATAGATCTTGATGTATGTCATTTTGTAGCTGAGGATATGATCTAACTAGCACTCAGATTTGTGGAGAGATGGATAGCACTTTGAAAGGATTTTTATCTAATCCTCACTATTTTAGGTTGTGCCTTTCAACCAAGGTAAGAGAACCTATATTGCAGCCTTTTTTTTGTGAAGGAGGTGGAGATATCCTTATACTGTGCATATTGTATGGAGATGGCCTTGGGAAAACATGATCAATTTTCCATTATTCAAACTCAACAGAGTTGTCACTACTAAATGATGGAAATGCTTTCAAGACAAGGCTGAGGCTGCTAGAGACATGGTATGATCCTGATTTTCTTTGTGCATTTTTATAAATGGATTGTATTCTATTTGTTGACACATAATGCAATGCAGGGATAGTATGGGGTAGGATTAGTTATTCTGAATTAATTTTTTGGTGGGAGATTTTAGACAAGACTAACAAGAATTTTTCAAATTATTTGAGGACATTTACAAGAAATTTGTAACACCTAAACAATAGGACATTTACAAGAAATTTGTAACACCTAAACAATAGGATGTTTCAAAGGGATTAAAGTACTCCTTCAACCACGATATGTGCACTAAATGGAGACCTAGTTATGCACTCTTCCACACAATCTTTGACAAGTTGCCACAAAATATTGAAGCAGATGAACCAACAAAGTTTCCGAAATATCTATTTTATCATGACCTAAGGTGCACCCAAAGGTTTACAAACAATCTCAGAATTCAAGGAAGGTAAAGTGATTTTAAATGTTTATCTCTTTATCGGATGAAAGCTCTTCGAATGTGAGACTAAAAATGCCATTAAATTATCAACAAGAAATGAGACCATGTATGATCAAGAGATATTTTAGACACAAGGTGCAACAGGAACAAGGAACACAAACTGAAAAAATTATGAAACATAAGTGCATGCAAATTTTGCCAAGAGATAACACAAAATAATCCAGAATGACCAAATTTATTAGTAGGGAATGTTATAAGAAAATTTTTAGAGCTTGTTGATGGATTTACAACTAAAACCAACTCAACATGATAGAAATCTGATGTAAAAGGAATTAGAAATGGTTCTTTGGTGGTTTCTCGGAGAGAATGGGATTCTTCTAGATATTTCCCATGAAATTCTAAGTTTCTCCAACCTTTTGCATGTCTCAAACCATGCATCATATAACTTTCAATTACATTTGATCCTTCTTTCCAAAGAAAATAATATGCTTAACATCAAGTTTGTTATAAAATTCTAACATGATTCACATATAGGGACATTTAACAAATTTAAAACAAGAGTTGCAGTGTTTATAAAATGGTGAATCATTACAAATCCTTCATCATTATCCATTGTGGAGGAACATTTTTCATTCTCTAAGCATGCAGACCCCTTTCATTTCATCCTTATCATTCCAAAATTTGATTCTGCAACTTTATAATTTGATATTTCACGTTTTGCATGGGCCCGAGTAAAACTTTATTTCAAAAAAACCTAAAATTTGAAAATTAATGCCTAAAACCACTTGCATTGGTCTTTACAGCACAAAAACATGAATTCACCAAAGATTCGATCAAAATTGATGTAAAATTCACATTTCCACACTTCCTGGAGCAAAAAATGGCGGCCAAATTGAAGAATGTATAGTTACCATTGATTTGCTCTTTCTCCTTCAATCTGGGCCCTCCACGTGTCAAACTATGATTGCGAATGAATTCGGGCTCACTTTTTGACATTTTAACATTTTTGGAAAAATGGAAAAAATGAATTTTTCTCTGCCCCTCCATCCTTGAAATTTGGTGATGACACGTGGCATATGGTGGGTCCCATTGAAATCGTGCTTCAATTATACTCATTTCTACCTTTTTTTATTTTTAGAAATTTTTACTTTTTTGCCCACAGTGTGGCCCATGCCTCGATTTCTTCCCTGTCACGTGTCCACTTCTTCATCATTGAGGATCCATGGGATTTTTCACGTTTTATCCCCTTTTTCACCAAGGGAAAATTTTGTCATTTTTCCTGGGTCCGCGCCCGATTTTGTCCTTAACATGTGTCCCCTATGGTTCGTTCGCGGGCCAGTGCTTCAAATTTCCACACTAAGTCTTTTTTTGTCAAAAGGGAGAAAATTCCCTTTTACCTCCACCGACCCATCGACCGCTCTTCCCGCCACGTGTCTTCCTCTGCTTCATTCGGACCCATGGCTTAATTTTTTTCTCTAAGTCTTTTTATAAAAGGGAACAATTTCCCCTTTGCCCCACCGGCCCACACTTCCTTCTATGCCCGCCACGTGTCCACCCCTTGCTCCATTGTGGACTGCGGCCTCTTCTTCAACTTTTCTCCATTTTCAACAAAAAGTCAAAAATGCCTAAGTTCCCCACCGACCTTCCATCCCGCCTTGACATAAAAACATGACATGTATCCTCCTGCAGAGTTACGGGGCTAATGTTGAATTTTTCCCAAAAATGCTAAGTTTTTCAAAGAAACCCCGCTGATCCTTTTCCAACTAGAAGCGCCACGTATGAGGCGTTGTTTGATCTTAATTTTGATGGGCAAATGACACCCGTATGACCGTCAAAAAACACAGAATTTGCCCGCGACCTCCAAAATCAATTTTTTCTTCATGGGTGAAGGAGTTTTTGGTCAAAAAACATATGGGAAGTGATTTTAAGCAATTTTCGACCATGGGAACGATTTTTGAGGAAAATAACCAAAAATGAGAAACTTTGAGTTCCAAATGTTGGGAAAGATGGAAAAAACAAAAGAGGCCCGTGGATTTGGAAATTTAGGGCATAAAACAGAGCTTACATGCATTTTTCTTTCAAGTTGGGGCAAAATAATAAGTTTTTGAGCCTTTGAAAGCATTCAATCTAGAGAACAAAGTTTGCAGACCACCAAGTTTGAAGAAAATATTTTTAGAGCACGTAGAACAAAGGGGAAAGATGGGAAAATAAGATAGGATCAAAATGGACACCAACAATAGGCTCTATCCATTAAATTGTTCTACTTTTTCCTAATTATTTTCATTAAAACAAATCTGCTCTTGGAAACAAATGGGTTTTTATTTTTGTAATGGTTATTTGCATTCATGCTTGAATTGTTCTTTGTATTTTTCGATAAATAATCTTTGTTAGATAATAATTAAATGCGGGTTATGCCCTGTTTAATATAGTGGTGAATTGTGCTCTAACTTTGTTGGTAATGGAATGATGTCATATTTTAGTGAAGCTTGTTGTCTATGAAAAATGGATTTTGGAAAACATTGTTTTATTTTATATTCGATTTGGGTTTTTCTTCCTCTGTTGGAAGGAGGTAAGAAAGGCATTATCCTTAGTTGCATATTTATTTGCTTCAAATCTTGTACTTCTGTTGAGCTGTGTTGAAATGGTTTCTTGGATTCATGTTTTGCGGATTCAAACTTGATTGAAAACAACAGTGAATGAAATACTTCTTCTGATATTTTAAGTTAAAAATTTAGTTTTTTGAATCTAGTTATTCGTGAGCTATGTGGAAAAGGTTACTTGGATTCACTGATTTGAGGATTCATCTTGTTTGAATATAACATTAAATGAATTCTTCTTTTTGAACTTTCTTTTTAAGTTTCGTGGTTGTGAACCTCTAAGACCGAACTATAGTTCGACAATAGAATTTCAGTTATAATTTCATCTAGTCTTGATGTTGACCCCTTATCTTTGTCTTCTCGAGTTAAGGGTTTCATGGATGTTTCCTTTAAAAGCGTAGGAGACTATATGTTGTCCTCCTTCTTTGAGTTGTGAAATGTAACACCGGACTCCTCGAATCGGGAGGGAATTTACGAGTTTTTTTCCTCTCTATTGTCTTTTCCCTCTTCCATGTTACTCTTGTTTAAAGAATTGATCTGCATTCAATTTGTATTTCTTAATAGGATTGCAAATGAGTAGTTGGAGATAATCGTTAATTATTCATTGTGACTGTGTTTATTTTTGGAAACAATATCGATATTGGGTGACTTATGTGTAATGTAATACTCTCCTATTTCTAACCTATTATGGCCTAACTTAAGACTTGGGATATATCTTGGGCTTTAAATTTGGATGTAGCATCTTGAATTGGAATCTCTTATTTGTATGTCGTAGTTGTCTCAACCTAAAACCTCTCTCAAGGTGGAAGTAGCTTGGTTGTTGATGCATTCGGATGGAACATGTTAATGTTGAGCTTGTTGGATGGATATTTTGTCGACCAAAATATGAGGTTCAACCACTAGTACATGGGATTAAATCCCTCCTCAAAAATAGGTGAGGCATCCTATTTATTACTAATCTAAAACATAGCAGAAATAATATATACAATATCCACACTATTCTAACCATTGGGGTTGGGATACAATCCCAAAATCCATATCAACACGAGATGGAGATGTTACAGCTTTAGAAATAGAATGGATTAGAAAGGAAACTATTATAGATGAAATAGAGTAGGAAGGGAATGAGAGGAATGTATTTTCTTTCAAGCAAACACAGATCAAGAAATACTTATATGATTTTTAGATAATGAGTGTAATATTCGAAATGATTAAAATAATCAAGAACACTAAACAAAGAATAGCTTAAGATCTTGGATATAAGAACAATCTCTCAAGATAGATGAATCCCACAACACAAAGTTTGCAAAATAACACTTGTTTCTATTCCTCAATGATTAAAAATAAAATACAAAGTTTTTCTTCTTCTTCACAATAGCTCTTAATATTCTAAAAATTTCTCCCCTTTTGGAATGCATAAGCATCCCTTATTTATAATAGAGAGAGCAGAGAGAAAATAGGATAAATCCTAGAAAAATTCAATTAACGAGAGTCCTACTTTTCCGACTCACACACGGAGAACAAGTCAAAATTTTCTTCCTATGTGATGAAACAAAAATGAAAAATACATGTCAATTCTTGATAGAAATGACATGAAACATTATGCTTATTCTACTTCATCATCCTTGTCTTCCTCTAGCAAAGCCTACTTGTCACAAAATTCTTGGAACTTTCAGATTATGCCCTGCATCTCAGCTTCATCTGGTGCACTAGAATAATCACTTAGAACCTCACAAGTTTCCTAAGTGTCACTTGCATTTCCAGGAAGTTTATTCAATCTCTTATTGAGTTTCCTTAGTGATTCCAAAACATTCTCGATCCTTATGAACTTATCAATGGTTGTCAGATCAAAGACAAAAGTTGGTTCATGCTGAATTGATTCTTGAATTTGTTTATAGAGATCGTCAACAGGTAGAATACTTGAGCTTTCATCCAACACCTTGGTGAAGATTCTGGACAACTCCTCTTCTATGTCATTGGTGGCATTAACAAACTGATCTCTAGATTCCCTCAACTTGCTACAAGCTTCACTGAGAATATTTATCCTGAATTTGATGGTTGTTGCTAGCTAGAAATGTTTATCCCCATGAGGAATGATTCCTTCTTCCATTAAGATCCAGGATGGAACTTGTTTTAGTGCATTGAGATCCTCAAAAGTTAACTCAATGTTCCTGAATTCATGTGAAATTCATCATCCATTTTGTCACCATCCTTCTTTATTTCCTCTAAGGATTTATAAACCTCCACTGTGTCATCAATGATCTCTCTTCCTTGTAGGAGTAGCCTCTGAATCCATTCATCAACCATTATTCCCTTCTCGTTGATCTTTTCAATCATAGGTACCGATGAGAAATCAAACTTGATAGAAGTAGGGGTAGAAGATGATGGTGTTAATTGAGAGGGCTTTGAGAGATTGAGAAATACTTCTATTAATTGTTCAACTTTCTCCTTTAGCTCATCTCTGCTCACCTTCGTTTCCCTCAGCTTCTGGCACAACACGTTCATGGCATCCTACACATCTTGTTGTGCTCCTATTTTTACCTTTCCCAGATCAACCCTTGTAATTTGATAATCAGTAACCACTATATCCTCCTTAGTTTTGTCAGTCTGCGGGAGTGGAAATATCTACAAACTTATGCCCTAAGGCATCCACTGAAACCCTTGAAACCATTTTGGGTTTCTTGGCAGATTTGGTAGGAGAGGCCTTGAGTGAACTGAAGTCGAAGGCTGGTAGGGGAACTACCACCTTCCTCTTCCTCAGAGTCTGATCAACCAACCATTGAGGTATAGTGGAAGAAGTTTCTCCTATCAGAGGTGTTATGGTTGTATCTGTAGGTGGAGGAAGGTTTACTTGTGGAGTAGTGATGAGTGCAAGTGTGGTGACTGTGGGGATAGATTTAGGGAATGAAGGTGTGGAAGGAGGAGGCATATCTATGGCCATCTTAGGTCCAGCAGAGAGAGGTGAGAGGTCGGAGAAGATGTTGGCCATGGCTGATGAAAGTGGCGTAGAAATATGAGGTGAGGAAGATTGGGAGAGAGGAGGTAAATATTCTAGAGTCAAAGCTTGAGAAGTAAGAGAGAGACTTACTTCTAATGAGAAATCATCAAAAGGAGAAACGAGAGGTTGACCAACCTCATCTTCTGAAGGAATTTTTCCTTGTTCTAGTGGAGGAGGTGAATCTAGTACCTCAACTATTTGTGAAGGAGTGGCAGATGATTCAGCTCCTTGCTTTTCTCCCCTTCTAAAAAATTAAATTTAATCTACCTCTTGGTAGGGCTTTTATCCTCTTCCCTCTCTCCCTTGGAGGGTCCCACTTCTAAAGTAGATATTTTTGAAAATATCTTTTCCTTATAGCTCATTCCCCAAGAAATGAGCCATGCCTTAGTACGGATAAGAGTTTGAGTAGCTCTTTCAGTGATAGAATCTTTTTCAGCAATAGACCAATCAATGGTTAGGAATCCATGTTGATCTCCATCCGACTGTTCATACCTAGTGTCTAGGACACTTTCATTGTCCACGGTGCCTTTGGGGATAATTGTAAGATCTAACTTTTCTTCAAGCATCAGTCTATTGTTGTATTTTCTTTGGATGGAAACTTCATCCCAAAGATCAACCTAGATATCTTCCACATTAGGCACATGCAGGTACAAGGTTCCATATGACTTGAGGACTCCTCTGATGTTGAATCCCTCCCTAAGCTTCATATGTTTCTTCAATTTTTCCTAAAGCTCATGCACCATGTTCTTGGCCTTAACCATGGTAGAGCATGTATACCTTCCAATGGAAATAGGGAAGGAGACGGTGGCTTTGTGCCTGCTTTGTTGGAATTTGTGAAAATCCAACAATTGTCTGGCTAACTCCATGAGGATCAATTTGTCACCCGGGAACCTGGGAAAATGGAAAGGGTTACCCTGGAACCTCACCACCTGAAGATAAGTAAAATTATTGAATTACAAGAAAATGTAACCCCATTTTGACACTTCAGCCCATGCTTTGTCAAAACCCTTCTCTTCCTCAGATCAGGATCCAACCTGTAAATGTTTTCATAGAAGAAGGTGTCATTCACTCTTCTATATTGGTCTTCAGACCCTTTTATTGTCAGTTGAGGGAAGTATCGATATATGTGTTTTGTTGCTTGATTTCCCTTTGCATCTAGCCTTGGGTAGTTCCTCATTCCTGCTGCTGCATAGGTGACATATGACATCATATAGAACTTGCCAGTAGACAAGACTATTTTCATTTGGGAGTCTATTTTGTCACTTATTAGGCTACCCCAATCAATTCCTTGGTCATTCTTATTTATGATGACCATGAACTGGTACATCCATCCTTGGAATTCTTTTGACTCTAGGAGTCCAAATAATTGATCGAAGCAGGTGATGATATCACCGACTTCAAGAGACTAATGATATCACTTCTAGGGACCGACTTAGGAAACCTAGAAATAGTTTGGTCTTAGCATTGATCAAGAAATTCTTGTTTATGTGCTTGATGTAGTCTTCTTAATCTTTGTCCTAGGCCTTTTGTGTTGATTTAAGGTCTAAATCAACATACTCCACAAATTCGGGCAACCTTAGGAGTTGATCAAAATAACCTCCATCCAATTTCACTATAGACTCTCTTGCTTGATTTCTCACTGAGTGGGAGGCTGAGTCATAGTGGGAAGCAAAAGCCAGGATGAATTCAGGGCATTGAGTTGATATTGGAAATCCTTGCTACAAGAGGGAGACCACTGCCAGCTATTGACTTCATCCAAGAATTCTAAGAAGAATCCTCAATTCTCTTCCAGAAGTCCTCCATATCTATATTACCGAGCTTTGTGTCCCAAATATCATAATTGTAGCTTATGTAAGAAGAAGACTCCATCTTCTGATATTTATACTTCATCTTTCCTGAATTATCCTTAGACTAACCGGGGTTCGACATGAGGAGTCTCGAAGAAGAAATGCCTTGATGATTTTTGGAAGAACAATCGGGCTTGAAAGTTTGTTAGACAAGTGCACAGACCCGCCACACTATTTGTATTTTGAAACTTGTAAACCACCTTCAAAAACTGACACAAAGGAGTGTATGTCGGATGTCGGACATGTTGAGCATCAACAAAAACCCAACATGTTATGGAAGTGAGGATGTGTCAGACAATTATGAAACCTAACATAATGGCTGAAAATAGACAATGTCGAAGCAGGTAGAAATACCGATAGACTATGGATCTTGATGGATGTTGAGCACTGGAAAAACCCGAAACAAGGTAGAAAGGGTGAGATGTTAAACACCCTATAAAACCTGAAACAAGTATATTAGGTTTCTGACGTGTCAGAACATGAAAAATTCCCACCTCATGATCACTTAGGAATTTTTAGAATCATTATGAAATCTACAAGTTACAACTTATGGAAAATAAGTAAATAACTTAGGGTAAATTTCAAACAAGATCCTTCATGGGAAAAAGACAAGGAAAACAACCCCAAAACCCTAAAACAATAAAGAAGAAGGAAAAGAAATGAAAACCCCAAGAAAACACTTCACAAATAACCCAAAAAGCTTCTAAAAAGAAAGAAGAGAAGAATACCTTCAACTAGATTGAAAAATGATCAAAAATGGCTGGTGAAATCAATCGGGAAGCTCGATCGGGTTTGGAGGTAGAGGAAGCATCAACGAAAATCCAATGCAACAAAAATGAATGGTAACAAATGACGTGGAAAAAATGACTATTTATAATAACCTAGCATTAATTACACCTCATTTGACACGTGTGCCAACTACTAGACAACTAGACATTAATGACATGTCATCATGCTTGGAGCGTCCAAAAACCCGATACAAAGGTTTTGATTCAATTCGGGTTTGGGTTTTGGGAAACAAGTGACATAAAACATGCATTGGATAAAGCATGTTCCGATGCTTGAAAGTTCCAAAAACCTGACACACTGCTAAGGCAATCAGGTTTTAGGTTTTAGGGAACATGAGGCATAAAACATGCTTTGGGAAAAGCATGTTCCGATGCAAAGTTCAAAAAACTGACACCTTGTTAAGGCAACTGGGTTTTAGGTTTCGGGGAACATGAGGCATAAAACATGCTTTGGGAAAAGCATGTTCCAATGCTTAGAAGTTCTGAAAACCTGACATAAAGGACTTAGATAATCAGGTTTTGGGTTTTAGGACATATAACATGTAGGAACATGAAGCATAAAAAATTAAATGGAAACTTGATGTGAACACATAATCACAATATCAAGAATAAGCTAAAGATGATCTCCTTAGATGTGAACCCTGCTAATCGGGGTCTATCTTATTGATGAACTATTTTCGCTAAGGTGACATTACGTCATTTGTAATGTGGTATGTCATAAAATCCTTGGTGTAAATTTAAGCCTCGAAAGTGATTTGTGATGTTGTTTCTTATCTCTATTAAATTGTTAACATTATAGTTTTTTTAACTAAGTTATGTTAAGGCTTTGACAATTTTGATAGTTCTCTTAATGGCCAAAATTGGAATTTGAATAAGACCTTATTTTGACTAATAATTGACCTTGAGCCGACCTCTGATAGTCTACCCCACATGGTGGCTAATACTAGCATGGTCGTATTTTCTTGGGTGAAGGACTATAGTCGTTAGTCAAGGAATTAATTATTTAAAATTAAAGGCTTCAATCCCTCGAAGCATACTCAAGCAACTCAATCGATCAACATTTCAACATCGGTGTTATAAGGGTTTTTATGTATATATATATATATATATATATATATATATATATATATATAAAGGGAATTTACAAGTTTAAAGAAGTTAAACAACTACTACTGGAAATGTATTAACTTGTGTAACTAGGGAAGGGACAATCTAATCTTATGGTATGGTTCTTAACCTAACATGAGAACTTATTGTTTGTGAATTTAGAGATGATATAACTCTGCCTATTTCAAATGGATGTATAAACATATTAAATTATTATGAAGCCTTAAGTTATGCGAAGAAAGGACATCCAAATTTCTATTTGTATAAGATATTGGTTGGTCATTTAAAAATGATATAATGTTGCTCAAATTTAAATGATTGATGAGGTGGCACCCCACCGCCTAATAGTTGTACTCACAGTTCCTTAATTGTTTATTTATTATCTCTGCCAACTGATTTTGAGGTGAAGTATTTTAGTTTATCTAAATCACCTTGCATGGCATGAAGTGTGACTTTGCTAAATTTAAAGGAGAGCTAAGAATAGTTGGTTTGTAAAATTGGTGGCAAGCTCCATTAACTCTGCATTTAATGTCTTTTATTGCCCACCTTCCTCGGGAAGTGCATGGATGGATTGGAACAAAGGGGGTTTTTGGTATCGATTCATTTCATGGCTAGAAACTCGTAGTAGCTCGGCATGCAAGGAGGAAGTTTATTATGTGTTGTTGGAAGTTTGCATGAAGAAAACATCAGTTGAGTAGATTATACAACAAGTTCCAGACTCATTAAAATATCATGAAAAATTTGTGATCTATTGAATGAAGGAATTCATTTCAAAGGTTTGGGGATTTTCCTGAGTAATCATGAAATCTTTGCAAGGAAAGAAAACACCAATGCATAATAGGCATGATATGCTTTGAAATTTTCATAATTTCTTGCTCTATTTAGTAATTTCACAAAAATAACCTTGCCTTGAATGAAATTTGTGTTTATAATTTCAAAGATGTAGAATCATTTAATACTTTCTCTGTAGAGTATGAATTACTATGGCTTCGTGATGTATGTTGTTAAAAGTGATTAACTAAGTACATGCTCCAATAAGGTTTATTATCGTTAAGAAAAGAATATACTCTTGAGATGTTTGAGGACTTGACTGCTATAATGATTAATGGGTTTGTTCTAATATGCCAACATTGTTGAAATCTTCTTACAGCTGTGAATTGATATCTACCCATACTATAGAAAACTTTTTTAATTTGTTACCCATCTCTTCAAGGATATGAATAAATATACAAGATATTGTGGAATTCTAGAAATTGTTTTGTGTGATTTTTTGTTGTAGATGACTTTCCTTGACCTAGTGTTTGTTGGATTTACACAACTGGGTTTGATTCTTTAAAGAAATCTATGCCTGTGGAGTTGTGTTGGTCTTGTAGGAGGCATCGTCGGTGCTTATAATCGACCTGGTTTTATTTAAAATAAGTATTTGTATTGAAGAAAAAAAACTGAATTTAATATTATCATCGAGTTGTAGATAATAAGGACAGTTGTAATAATTACAAGGTCTACCTTCGACCCTTGAATGGGTAGTTTAGAATGGTGTTTATGGTCTACTCCAAAGCCACTATGATGGCTCAGATGAATCGCTGAGTTTCCTAACAGTTAACTGTTGTATCTTGTTTGTAATTTAAGATTGTATAAGTTCCAGATACTTCATTCTATTATTTCATGTTGATCTCCTTGTTGCTTCATTAATAACTCTGGAACTATTCCAACTCCTTCAGGGTTTAAAGCCAGTTGCATGGAAAGGTTATATTGAGATTTGATTACTATGATGGTTAAGTCCAACTTGTTAAAATCTCGTCACTTATGTTCCATCTTAGCCTCGATAATGGAAGTTGGACAATTCTCCTGTAAAACCTTGTATGATACTTAGTGAGCTAATTTATTCACTATTATTACTAAAGCTTGGTTCTTCTTGCAATTCTATGTTGAGTTGAAAGTAATGTCGACTTTGACTAAGAACCTCCTTCCTCTTGTAAGAGATGCAGTTCACTATTTTCCATTAGGAAACCATCCTAAAAAGTGAGTTGATCTCTAGAAGCTTATGCATTAGATCTTATAGTTGAAAAGGTGTTGACAGTTCCTTTTATTGGGTATGCCTTATCTCAACGTATGAGTTGGTAATGATAGTAGTGTTTGATTTCTTAGACCCTTACACTCTTATATGTGCTTGTTGGGTTTATTGATTACCTTTTTGAAGATCAAAACCTGTAATAAAGGTTTGATGATTAATTATCATTAGTATGATCTACCATTTAATCAGCTATTAGAAGGTTTAAGGGAAAGACCTTGAACTATCCCTTGAGTTTTGATGATCCTTTTTATGGGCTGACCATTTTATCGGAAGCTGGTTTTATGTTTTAAATGTTGGAATTTGAGTCATTAAGTAGGATTGGGGATTAAATTTGTCCCAAAATAGGAAGTCTCTTGGCTTCAGGGTTGTAAATTTTGGTGGTATTACCCCTCTGTAGTAATTAACATGGTACAAAGCTTGTTGATCATGTTGTCATACTATGTGTTCTATTAAGAAAATGAGAGGCATCGATTTTGTATGGTAACCCATTCTGGGACAAAACGGTAAGTTATATACTCCTACTCTTATAATAGATGATAACTAGATTTGTCATTTAACTGAGTCCGTAAGATGTGATAGATCCTCACTGGGTGTAATGATTTTGATTTGAATTATGTGGTATCTCAGCAAACCCGGAAGTGACTCTTTCTAGAAAATGCAAATTGTACTCGGTTTCATTTATTAAATATGGGGTTTCCTTGACGTTTTGAAAGTTCCTTATTGACCTTTCCTGGTTGTGTCATGAATTTAGTTTAGTATGATCTAACCTTGTTCAATAGAATGGGTTAGGAGATCATTTTTATATTCATGTGAAGTCTTGACTTATCGGGAAAAAGTGGATTGCTAGAAGTTGAAATTTGTGTTGAGAAAACTCATGGGATATTAAATGTCCAGATGAAATTTTTGGGTTAAGTAACAATTATATTATCTCATCAACACATGGTACCTACTCTCTTCCATAATTTTAAAGACTTTAGTGTTTATTAGGTCTTGATATGTTGAAACATTACTAAAGAAGGGAATTATGTACTCTTTTCTAGTCTTGGAATGTTCAATAAGTGCTTAAGTTGAGGTAAGTATTAAATATGTAGCTTGTTACTTGAAGTTATACCTGATTTCTATATGGCAGGATGCCATGAATGTTCTCTCTTCTCTTATCCTTGAGGTTAAATGCTCTAATATCATATTTCATTAACCAAATACTCTTGATGTCTTGGTATTATTGCTTGAACCTTAGCAGTCCTTATGGGTGTATGAAATCCTCGTTAGATCTGTTGTGAAGATTTGAGAGATTTCTTGAATGTGTTCTTGATATTTATATGGTTACTTAATTATTGAGTAAAATGATTTTAGGCATGCAAGTATGGGATTGCATGAGTGAAATCTTGATACTCTTATACGGTAGTCTTTGAATACTTATAATTCTCATGTATCTTATGAATTATATGACTATTTTTAAGTGATGAAGTAGTTGTATGGAAAAGTAAGTTTGAAATTGATTTCTTTCATGGTTCATTAAATTGCTTGCTTCGACATGTTATAGAAAGAATTGTTTATCTACTTAAGCTCTGCAATATTGATTCATAAAAATAATATGGGTTATTTTTATGAAATAATTAAGTAGAGTATGTTGTTATGATGAGTTAAGGCTTATCATGCTCAGTTCATGTGAACTGACTCATGCTAACAATTTTGTAGACAAACGCCGAGAAAGAAGGTGGAAGTATTTAGTCTTGTATATTATTTTGAATGAGGAAGGTTTGAAGATATGACTGACTTGAATGTTCTTAAGATGAAATACTTCTCCTTGAAAATGGAAAAAGGGCTTGCTACTTAATGTAATTGTTTTATTCATTAAAATGAAAGATTTTGGTCATGCTTATAGGCATGAGTTGTATTTATCTCATAAATGAAATTAAGATAGATTTCTGCTGCTATATATTGTTTTATAAGTGATTGATTGTCGATTGATGAGTTATGAGTCGTAAATCTATCAAGTTAGGAAATTAGTATCTACAATACTATTGTATTAATCATTAGTATCAATCATGTAGTAGGTGCTATACACATCTTATGTGTGAGATTCTAGGATCATATAGGGATCATATAAGGAACTATTGGAGAAATGTTGTCTTAAGAATATCTTGTTCTAATTAATCATATGTTAAGCATACTTTGAAATAGATAAGGTTACTAATGGGTAACTGCCTCTTTATAAAATGCAAAATAACAATCTAATTGTATAATTGTGTTAAGTTCTCCAAAGGTTTTGTATAGGGTGTACTCAAACAGTCAAAGATATAAGAATGTAATATTGATTTCTAAGTGAAATCAACACTAAGTCCTATACAAGGATGATACACATAAGCAACAAGAGGACGGGCTTATGGTAGTCTAACATGAATATATATTGATTATGGTTTCACTTTTCAGAATTGCATAATTGTGATAAATTGTGTTATGAAATATTTTTCTCAAGGAGATGAAATGTTTTTAATTAGGGGCTATCCCATGATGCATCATTATGAGCACATAAGCATGTCGGATATAATGGAAGTAAGATGGGAACATGCGTACTAAGTTAAAAAGAACATAGCATTTGAATCTCATCCCTAGTCAATACTGTAATTATCTCTAAAGAGAATTATAGAGTGAATTTTTAAAAGGATATGACAGGGAAAGATAAATGGGAAAGTGGTTCATCAAATCTATCATATCGGATATCCAGATATATCTTACTTGTTGGAGATAGTAAAATAAATGAACGCTCTTTATTGAGTTACAATTAAGAAAAGTGGTTTCTTAAACTGAAATGATGGTTGGCATTGACAGTCTATGGTACTTAATAAAAGGTATGAATCATACCTAAATAATTTACTTTATGTGAGTACATATCCCTAAGTTATGGAATGAAGAAAACATGGGCTTAGTTGATTAAGCTGGGACAATTTTTAAAACTGAAATAATGATCCTAGACCTTGATAGTATCATTTTATCAGTGGTTAACTTGGGTATGAGACCTAGTAAGGTAATTAAGTGATACAGAGATATAGGTACTGGGATCACCTTAAACCAGATTTAGGTATGACCCATTCATAGAGGTGTCATAAAATATTGACCATTCTTTATGATAATAAGTACCTTGGAAACTTTAGATACCATGTCCCACATCGGTTTCTTGGTGGGTTAACTCACTGCAATTGCTACACAGTCGTATCCCTATAATGACGGATGTCATTATTAGGATACTTTTGTTTAGTAGCCATACCGAAGTTGTCTCATCAAGAGGTGAAGTGTGGCATGGTGTTTCCTTAAGTACAAACCTTGATAGAGTTACAAAGTTAGAATGGGCCTCCTAGGAACGCACCCTTATATCAACTTATGATGGTTACGGAAAGGGAAGTGGGAAAGTAACAAAGAAAATTGTCCATTAAACACTTACTTTTCCATAGGCACCATAGGATGACATAGAGGTACATTCTTGTGTAGGTTAAACTAGTTTGTACCTTATTCAAGGCTTGTAGCTATTTACAACATCTAAGTTGTGAATCCATATAACTGAATAAGTGGTAAAGGTGAAATGACAATTTCCTTATGATGACGAGTGTGCCGTCATGGAATTGAGCATGGCATACATGACTCAAAAACTTTGCGCAAAGTGGTGTAAGTTGTTGATTACACTGTCGAGATTTCCCTAAATCTATGTTGTCGGATGCCTATGGATTTCATAGGTGGAACCTAGGTAGACACTTAGGAGCATTCACTTATATATCATACCTTGAAAAGGAGAACCAAAGGATACATTTCATGTAAGGGCTCATATAGAGCATTGAGGGAGAATGAGTAGGTTTAGTATTCTCTCATACAGTTATACATGGTTCATGATAGTTATGGAAATGGATTTGCATTAAGGTTTATGTAGATTTAAATATATGGGTATTTAAATCAGTTGCATAAAGTTTTAAAAATTTAAAAATTTCTAGAGATGAAGTGACAAATTGGGATGTTACATTTTGGTATCAGAGCTGAAGGTTGTAAACTCTTGGACTTATTGGGTCCTTACGCTAATTAAAATTTTATTTTTTTTTCAGAATAAAAATGGAAATGGGAAGGATGCACCGAGAAGAAAGAATTGGGTCTGATTTTGTTGTGGTTTCAATGGTGCAAAAGTTAGACAAAATTTTGGCAATTCTTCATTATACCAGAACCGGATAGATGCCTTGGAGCAGCTGGTGATGGGTGAAAGTGATAAGTTGGACAAAGGACAACTTAAGTCTGTTGCTAATAAACAACAGGAGAGTTGTTTAAATGATGAACTGATCATTTATGGAAAGTTTTGGACTTACCAATCCAAAGATGAACTAAACCCAAAATTGGGGGAAGCATTGGATAAACATGGATCTTCTTCGATAAGATGATATTTGGAAAATCCAGTGGGCTAAAACCAAATCTGCTAGACACTCCCACTCATAAAAATGAAAAGGGTCATAAAAATGATAATTCTTCTTCATCTCGGAATGCTAAGAAAATTTGGTGGAAAAATCATAGCAAGAAAATGTGTTCTACCAAAAATAAATTTTCCCAAAAACTTGTAGTGATAACCTACAGGAAAAAGCATAATATTGTTGCAAATGGAAAAGTTAAAAGTGGTCAATCGGGACTTGTTGGTGGATGTTTCATGTGTGGTAATGGGCATTATGCCAACAAATGTCCTTTAAAGAAGATGGACAAGCCTCGAATGATGAAGCATGCTACAAGGGTAGTTAGCAAAGGAAAGGAACATGTATCCCTAGCAGGATACAAAGAAAATTGTGAAGAGATCCATGAGACTAGTATTCTTCAATACTAAAAGAAAGAAAATATGGGTTAATTGTACTCGATAAAAAAATGGCCAACAATTGTGAAGCCTAACTCTTTCTGGTAATATGGAATAAAAATGGTAAATTTTAGCTTATGTCTGGTTAGGTAGCATTTATCTAGAGTGATTGTTCTATATTCTATCAAATATTTGATGTACATAATTATATTTCAACTCCAAGAAACTAAAATTATATATATCGGTCTACTAACCCTTAACAAGTTGAATGCTCTTATATATATATATATATATATATATATATATATTGGTATATGTTACTTGGGTTATATTACTCAAGTACCCAAAGATTTTGGGGTATCATCACTTTGTAAAGAGGATCTTAGGTTTGAACCTGGGAGCTCGACAAGCCATCACTTAAAATACTCAAAAGGCTTGATGATGGCTCGTTCTGGGTCAACTCATCTAAAAGCATAGATAGTATGAGGTTATATTTAGCTTCTGGTAATATCTTGTACCTCTCGAGACAAGATTTATTTTATGTTACCTATCATGACATGATTCCCTTCTGTTCACCTATCATGATGTGTTGTGGCTATGTGGAAATTCTGGTTTATGAATTAATGCAAAATTTCATGTGGGTTTTGTGGTCGGTTCCAGTATTTTTAGTTGAACCTAGATAAGGGAATTCATACTTCACTAATATGAACCCTACGTTATAGAAATGTGTAGGTTCAGGATCAAGGAATGTATTGTGAAATCCCTCTCTTGTGACAGTTTCTATGTAACTCTGCATGGTGTCTTTGAGCCCTTAGAGTTTAGGCTTAACTTGTATGCTTTATAATATGTTGGGAGAAAGATACGATGACTTGTAAGTTGGAGGAATGTTTAGAGCTTCCAAGAGAATTTAAGTAAGTCATTTGCATACTTCTTAATATTAAAGTAAAAGATTCTACAAACAATACACTACTTATTTGAAACCCTCATGCAAACCAAGTGGAATTTTTGCATGACTTTGGTAATATTAGGATCAATACCGATTCTGTGAATCCATTGAGGAGGTTTAACAGTGGAATAAAAATGTTATGGATGTCAAAGTCTATATCTAATAAGGTAACTTTGTTACTTAACACTTTGAGAGGTTTTTGGCAAAACTAGTTTTCTCAAACATCTATAAACTTGAAGACCTCTTGTTTGAGGACAAGAAAATGTGTTGTCAGTACTCATTCATGAGTTAATATTTGTTAAAAAAATTAAATAAACAAATTTGGTAGATCCATAAGCTTGGATAACCATGTTGACAACATTCTTTGATTGGACTTTATAGGAGATAAAAAGTGTAAGATATGTTGAGGTAGTTGATAACTGAAATAGGAAATATTCAAGTTCAGCTGAACGAATGAATGTTGGTACCTTATCTTTTTGACCCAATGTTGTAGAGTTTTGGAACCTCAAATCAAAAAGTCTTTAACAGAGCTGAGGAAAGTGATCTATCTAAATGAACTACCATAGATCCACATGTTGTAATCCCAATAGAAAGGAATAGTTCTTCCTTAAAAGGTACCAGGTAAGCTTGTTTTAACTATATCCTCTATATATTAAATATATATATTGTACAAAAATGATTTACTTTAGTGAAGTAATCATGACATAATTTAGACTGTGCATGACTATTTACAGTCTGACAAGCTGATACAACTATTGAATTTAAAGTTTTGAATCTGAAAACCATAAAATTCTGGGGAATAGTAACTATTATGCGAGGAATTATTCTTATATCCTGTGTGGAATTGTTTGATTTCATTTAGCAAGGACCACATCATCGGGACGATGATGCTTTTAAGAGGGGAGGTATGTAATGCCCCATGCTTTCATTACTATTTTTAAAGGAATGATAGGACAAATGGTTTTATCCTTTGTTGTTGGCACCTTTGCATATCAAAAATTAAATGGAAACTTGATGTGAACACGTAATCACAATATCAAGAATAAGCTAAAGATGATCTCCTTAGATGTGAACCCTGCTAATCTAAGGTCTATCTTATTGATGAACTATTTTTTCTAAGGTGACATTACGTCATTTGTAATGTGGTATGTCATAAAATCCTTGGTGTAATTTAAGCCTCGAAAGTTATTTGCGATGTTGTTGCTTATCTCTATTAAATTGTTAACATTATAGTTTTTTAACTAAGTTATGTTAAGGCTTTGACAATTTTGATAGTTCGCTTAACGACCAAAATTGGAATTTGAATAAGACCTTATTTTGACTAATAATTGACCTTGAGCTGACCCTCGATAGTCTACCCCACATGGTGGCTAATACTAGCATGGTCGTATTTTCTTGGATGAAGGACTATAGTCATTAGTCAAGGAATTAATTATTTAAAATTAAAGGCTTCAATCCCCTCGAAGCATACTCAAGCAACTCAATCGATCAACACCAACATTATAACGGTTTTGTATATATATATATATATATATATATATATATATATATATATATATATATATACACATATATATACACACACATATATATATATATATATTACGAAAAGGGAATTTGCAAGTTTAAAGTAGTTAAACAACTACTATTGGAGATGTATTAACTTGTGTAACCAAGGAAGGGACAATCTAATCTTATGGTATGGTTCTTAACCTAACATGAGAACTTATTTTTGTGAATTTAGAGATGATATAACTCTAGCTATTTCGAATGGATGTATAAACATATTAAATTATTATGAAGCCTTAAGTTATGTGAAGAAAGGACATCCAAATTTCTATTTGTATAAGATATTGGTTGGTCATTTAAAAATGATATAATGTTGCTCAAATTTAAAAATGATGAGGTGGCACCCCACCGCCTAATAGTTGTACTCACAGTTCCTTAATTGTTTATTTATTATCTCCACCAACTGATTTTGAGGTGAAGTATTTTAGTTTATCTAAATCACCTTGCATGGCATGAAGTATGACTTTGCTAAATTTAAAGAAGAGCTAAGAATAGTTGGTTTGTAAAATTGGCGGAAAGCTCCATTAACTCTGCATTTAATGTCTTTTATTACCCACCTTCCTCGGGAAGTGCATGGATGGATTGGAAAAAGGGAAGTTTTTGGTATCGATTCATTTCATGGCTAGAAACTCGTAGTAGCTCATACATGCAAGGAGGAAGTTTAGTTGTGTGTTGTTGCGAGTTTGCATGAAGAAAACATCAGTTGAGTAGATTGTACAACAAGTTCCCAGACTCATTAAATATCATAGAAACATTGTGATTTGTTGAATGAAGGAATTCATTTCAAAGGTTTGGGGATTTTCTGAGTAATCGTGAAAGCTTTGCAAGGAAAGAAAACACTGCGTAATAGGCATGATACGCTCTAAAATTTTCATAATTTCTTGCTCTATTTAGTAATTTCACAAAAATAACCTTGCCTTGAATGAAATTTTTGTTTATAATTTCAGAGATGTAGAATCATTTAATAATTTCTTTGTAGAGTATGAATTACTATGGCTTCGTGATGTATGTTGTTAAAAGTGATTAACTAAGTACATGCTCAATAAGGTTTATTATCATTAAGAAAAGAATATACTCTTGAGATGTTTGAGGATTGCTGCTATAATGATTAATGGGTTTGATTTGATACGCCAACATTGTTGAAATCTTCTTGCAGCTATGAATTGATATCTACCCATACTGTAGAAAACTTTGTTTAATTTGTTACCCATCTCTTCAAGGATATGAATAAATATAGCAAGATATTGTGGAATTCTGGAAATTGTTTTGTGTGACTTTTTTTTTATAGATGACTTTCCTTGACCTAGTGTTTGTTGGATTTACACAACTAGGTTTGATTCTTTAAAGAAATCTATGCCTGTGGAGTCATGTTGGTCTTGTAGGAGGCATCGTCGGTACTTATAATTGACCTGGTTTTATTTAAAATAAGTATTTGTACTAAAGAAAAACAACTGAATTTAATATTATCATCGAGTTGTAGATAATAAGGACAGTTGTAATAATTACAAGGTCTGCCTCTTGACCCTTGAATGGGAAGTTTAGAATGGCATTTATGGTCTACTCCAGAGCCACTATGATGGCTTCGATTGAATCATTTGAGTTTCCTAACAGTTAATTGTTGTATCTTGTTTACAATTTAAGATTGTATAAGTTCTAGATACTTCATTCTATTATTTCATGTTGATCTCCTTGTTGCTTCTTTAATAACTCTAGAACTATTCCGAATCCTTTGGGTTTAAATCTGGTTGTGGAAAGGTTATATTGAGATTTGATTACTATGATGGTTAATTCCAACTTGTTAAAATCTCATCACTTATGTTCCATCTTAGCCTCGATAACGGAAGTTGGACATTCTCTGTAAAACCTTGTATGATACTTAGTGAGCTAATTTATTCACTATTATTACTAAAGCTTGGTTCTTCTTAAAATTCTATGCTGAGTTGAAAGTAATGTCGACTTCGACTAAGAACCTCCTTCCTCTTGTAAGAGATGTAGTTCATTGTTGTCAGTAGGAAACCATCCTAAAAAGTGAGCTGATCTCTAGAAGCTTATGCATTAGATCTTTGGTTGAAAAGGTGTTGGATAGTTCCTTTTATTGGGTACATGCCTTATCTCAATGTATGAGCTGGTAATGATAGTAGTGTTTGATTTCTTAGACCCTTACACTCTTATCTGTGCTTGTTGGGTTTATTGATTACCTTTTCAAAGATCAAAACCTGTAATAAAGGTTTGATGATTAATTATCATTAGTATGATCTACCATTTAATCAGTTGTTAGAAGGTTTAAGGGAAAGACCTTGAACTATCCCTTGAGTTTTGATGATCCCTTTTTATGGGCTGACCATTTTATTGGAAGCTGGTTTTATGTTTTAAATGTTGGAATTTGAGTCATTAAGTAGGTTGGGGATTAAAGTTGTCCCAAAATAGGAAGTCTCTTGGCTTCAAGGTTGTAAATTTTGGTGGTATTACCCCTCTATAGTAATTAACATGGTACAAATCTTGTTGATCACATTGTCATACTATGTGTTCTATTAAGAAACTGGAGGCATCGATTTTGTACGGTAACCCATTCAGGACAAATGGTTAAGCTATATACTCCTACTCTTATAATAGATGATAACTGGATTCGTCATTTAACCGAGTCCGTAAGATGTGATAGATCCTCGCCGGGTGTAATGTTTCTGATTTGAATTATGTGGTATCTCAGCAAACCCAGAAGTGACTCTTTCTCTAATAGCAAATTGTACTCGGTTTCATTTATTAAATATGGGGTTTCCTTGACATTTTGAAAGTTCCTTATTGACCTTTCCTAGTTGTGTCATGAATTTAGTTCAATATGATCTAACCTTGTTCAGTAGAATGGTTAGGAGATCATTTTTATATTCATGTGAAGTCTTGACTTACCGGGAAAAAGTGGGTTGCTAGAAGTTGAAATTCATGTTGAGAAAACTCATGGGATATTAAATGTCCAGATGAATTTTTTGGGTTAAGTAACAATTATATTATCTCATCAACACATGGTACCTACTCTCTTCCATATTTTTAAAGACTTTAGTGTTTATTAGGTCTTGATATGTTGAAACATTACTTGAAGAATGGAATTATGTACTCTTTTCTAGTCTTGGAATGTTCAATAAATGCTTAAGTTGAGGTAAGTATTAAATATGTAGCATGTTACTCAAGTTATACCTGATTGCTATATGGCAGGATGCCATGAATTTCTCTCTCTTATCCTTGAGGTTAAATGCTCTAATATCATATTTTGTTAACCAAATACTCTTGATGTCTTGGTATTATTTCTTGAACCTTAGCAGTCCTTATGGGTGTATGAAATCCTCGTTAGATCTGTTGTGAAGATTTGAGAGATTGCTTGAATGTGTTCTTGATATTTATATGGTTACTTAATTGTTGAGTAAAATGATTTCAGGCATGCAAGTATGGGATTGCATGAGTGAAATCTGATACTCTTATATGGTAGTCTTTGAATACTTATAATTCTCATGTATCTTATGAATTATATGATTGTTTCTGAGCAACTGAAGTAGTTGTATGGAAAAGTAAGTCTGAAATTGATTTCTTTCATGGTTCATTAAATTGCTTGCTTCGACATGTTATAGAAAGAATTGTTTATCTACTTAAGCTCTGCAATATTGATTCATAAAAATAATATGGGTTATTTTTATGAAATAATTAAGTAGAGTATGTTGTTATGATGAGTTAAGGCTTATCATGCTCATTTCATGTGAACTGACTCATGCTAACAATTTTTGTAGACAAATCGAAAGAAGGTGGAAGTATTTAGTCTTGTATATTATTTTGAACGAGGAAGGTTTGAAGATATGACTGTGAATGTTCTTAAGATGAAATACTTCTCCTTGAAAATGGAAAAAGGGCTTCTACTTAATGTAACTATTTTATTCATTAAAATGAAATATTTTGTCATGCTTATAGGCATGAGTTGTATTTATCTCATAAATGAAATTAAGACAGATTTCCTACTGCTATATATTGTTTTATAAGTGATTGATTGTCGATTGATGAGTTATGAGTCGTAAATATATCAAGTTAGGAAATCAATATCTACAATACTATTGTATTAATCATTAGTATCAATCATGTAGTAGGTGTTATACACATCTTATGTGTGAGATTCTAGGGATCATATAAGGAACTATTGGAGAAATGTTGCTTAAGAATATCTTGTTCTAATTAATCATATGTTAAGCATACTTGGAAATAGATAAGGTTACTAATGGGTAACTACCTCTTTATAAAATGCAAAATAACAATCTAATTGTATAATTGTGTTAAGTTCTCCAAAGGTTTTGTATAGGGTGTACTCAAACAGTCAAAGATATAGGAATGTAATATTGATTTCTAAGTGAAATCAACACTAAGTCCTATACAAGGATGATACACATAAGCAACAAGAGGATGGGCTTATGGTAGTCTAACATGAATATATATTGATTATGGTTTCACTTTTGGGAATTGCATAATTGTGATAAATTGTGTTATGAAATATTTTCTCAAGGAGATGAAATGTTTTTAATTAGGGGCTATTCCATGATGCATCATTATGAGCACATAAGCATGTCAGATACAATGGAAGTAAGATGGGAACATGCGTACTAATTTAAAAAGAACATAGCATTTGAATCTCATCCTTGTCAATATTGTAATTATCTCTAAAGAGAATTAGAGAGTGAAATTTTAAAAGGCTATGATAGGGAAAGATAAATGGGAAAGTGGTTCATCAAATCTATCATATTAGATATCCCATATATATCTTACTTGTTGGAGATAGTAAAATAAATGAATGCTCTTTAATGAGTTGTAATTAAGAAAAGTGATGTTCTTAAACTGAAAAGATGGTTGGCATTGATAGTCTATGGCACTTAATAAAAGGAATGAATCATACCTAAATACTTATACTTTATGTGAGTACATATCCCTAAGTTATGGAATGAAGAAAACATGAGGACTTAGTTGATTAAGTTGGGACAATTTTTTAAAACTGAAATAATGATTCTAGACCTTGATAGTATCATTTTATCAATGGTTAACTTGGGTATGAGACCTAGTAAGGAAATTAAGTGTTACAGAGATATAGGTCCTAGGATCACCTTAAACCAGATTTAGGTATGACCCATTCATGAGAAAGTGTTGTAAAATATTGACCATTATTTATGATAATATTTACCTTGGAAACTTTAGATACCATGTCCCACATCGGTTTCTTGGTGGGTTAACTTGCTGAAATATGCTACACGGTCGTATCCCTATAACGATGATGTCATTATTAGGATACTTGTTGTTTAACAGTTGTAATACCAAGTTGTCTCATCAAGAGACTAAAGTGTGGTATGGTGTTGTCCTTAAGTACAAACTTTGATAGAGTTACAAAGTTATGGAATGGGCCTCTGGGAATGCACCCTTATATCAACTTATGATGGTTACGGAAGAGATGTGGAAAGTAACAAGAAAATTGTTCCGAAACACTTTACTTTTCCATAGGCACCCTAGGATGACATAGAGGTACGTTCTTGTGTAGGTTAAACTAGTTTGTACCTTATTCAAGGCTTTTAGCTATTTATAACATCTAAGTTGTGAATCCATATAACTAAATAAGTGGTAAAGGTGAAACGAAAATTTCCTTATGATGAGTGTGTCATCATGGAATTGAGCATGGCATACATGACTCAGAAAATTTGCACAAAGTGGTGTAAGTTGCTGATTACATTGTGGAGATTTCCCTTAAATCTATGTTGTCGGATGCCTGTGGATTTCCTAGGTGGAACCCTGGGTAGACACTTAGGAGCATTCACTTATATATCATACCTTGAAAAAGGAGAACCATATGATACATTTGAGTAAGGGCTCATACAAAGCATGAGGGAGAATGAGTAGGTTCAAGTATTCTCTCATACAGCTGTACATGGTTCATGATAGTTATCGAAATGGATTGCATTAAGGTTTATGTAGATTTAAATATATGGGTAGAAGAAATATGATTCATTATTGAAATGTATTGAAAGAGGAAAATTTGTATTTCTTTATTAAGCTTGAAGTTGTTTTACATGAAATATGTACAAAATGCATGGCATTATAAAATGTGTATTTCATAATGATAAATTTAAAAGGATTGAGAGTTACTTATTCTTGTTCTGTCATTATCCTTGTGAATTATGTGAAGGAAATTGGTAATCTTATCTTTATTTTCTCTTACCCTTATCCGAATGGAATCCCTATTGGTTTGAATTAAATAAGTTAGATATAAGGGAATTAGTTACACCATCCCTTAAATGAAATGCAGCTTATTAAGTTGGCATGCATAGATGTTCTGTTATCTAAGTTCCTTTGGCTTATTAAAAGATGTTTTGAAAGTGAAAATTAATTATGATGTTTTGTATAATGAAAAAGGGCACAATGAACCCTAACTCATAACATGAAAGAGGAAAGTTGCACTACCTCTTGACCAATACTTTAATAAGTATAAAACTAATGTAAGGTAAGTATGAACATTTTCCAATTGGACTTCATCTTAATAAAATCTATAGTAATGGAACTTTTTTGGAACTTAAGCGAGCTAAGAATGATTAAAGTATAATACGTAAATCGATTGATGTTACGGTTTATGTTTTAATTAACTGAACTCTAAAGTAAGAAGTTGATGATTAAAAAGAAATCATGTTATTCAGTAAAACCTTAACAACTCAACTATGGAAGTCAACCTTAAGGGCTAATGAAATTAGGGTTCAGCAAGGTTGTTGTAATTAAAATCTTAATTAAGGAATATAATTGAGTAAATATCTTCTTGCTTGGGTATGTGCATCCAGATGGGATGATTTAGTTGATTGTTGGCACATGCCAACTGCAGAGATGTACCTTCACAAAGACTTGGGTCTTCATGAGGATACAATGTTGCAGTTGACATGTGGCAACACCCATCAATTAGACCAACTAGATCTACATAAATTTGGACTTGATCTTAGTTATACTCTAGGTCAGGAAAGGAGCCTGATTTAGTATAGGGAATAACTCATGATGACTTAGGATAACTAGACACACACAATCGACTTAGGTTGATTGAGTATGTCTAAGTACCCTTAGTCACCACGAGTGGTTACCTATACCAAACTATGTTGCTAACCTAGGGTAGGGTCAAACCTTGAACAAGTGGACTGACAGGAGTCAGTAAAGACCATTCTAGATAATAGATGAAGTGGGATGAAGGACATATTCCATTTGATGAGTATGTCATCTAGGAATAGTAACATGAATAGTATGTTGGAAATATTTAGAAAAATTATTGCAAGTTGCTGGTTGCATTGTCTGTGTCACCTAGTTTAAGAAACGAGATTCAAATGAATATTGGTAACAAATATTTAGTTAGGTCTCTTAAATAGAACACTTCAATACCCAGAATAGGGTAAGAGAACCAAGTATACTAGTATACAATTTTCAAATGAGTTAAATTGATAGATCGATAGTTCACTGAGTCATTTACAGTTGCATATGGTTATATGTTATTGTAACACCCTCGACAATTGTTATATTCCTCCTTTACATTTCAAGTGTTGAAATGTGATTTTATTGATAAAGATGTGTTTTTTTACTATTGAAGATCATGCTTGATATGGATAAATCATTTTTGTTCTTAAAAATCATTAGACTACAATAGTATAGCTTTCAAGAATATATTTTCACTTTGGAAAGGTAAATTGCAATCGGCTTTAAGATTTGCAAAATTATTCCTTCTTGACTCATCCTTGGATCAATTTCAATGATCCAAGGAATGTTTTAAATCTTCTTCATAGACCGAATGGTAAATTGACATTGAAGTAGTATGAGGAAAAAGAAGATTGAACTTTTAATGCTACAAATTCTTTTCTCTTATGTGAACGTGTTTTCACTCGGTTGTATGTTTGTCTTTGGGGTCTTTGGTGATTGATCTTGGCGTACATTAAGGATGTAAGAAAAATTCAATTCATTTACAAAGGAGAGTCCGAAAACCTAAGGATTATCCTAACAAGTATCCTAAGCTAGGTAAGAACACCTATGTTCTAGTTACGTTTACTTATTTGGATTTTATTCTAACCTAAGTCTCTTATTCTATTTTATAGGGTTGGCATCCTAACCTAAGCATTGTGCTAAATGAATAAGGGAAGGATTACTAAAGTAATGCTAGGCTTAACTAATACGATACTAAATGGTTATCAATTGAATCTAACCTAAGGTGGGAATTACTATTGGAAAATGTTTTAAGACCTAAGTTGGTTATTGCTAGACTAATCTAAGTTTTAATGGGATCCATCCTAAAATATAAAAAAGGAACCTAGGGTCACATGTGTCTAAGGTGATGGTTCCAATAGCATTTAAGTGAGTTGATAGGGTTTAATGGATAGTGGTACTACCGATTTTGGAGGGATAGTTTACTTTAGTGGAGGCATACGTGGAAGCTCCACTAAAGATGGAATTGTATTTTTGGATGGAATTGGCATTCGCCAGATTTAGGAGGTGGTGGAAAGGAAAGATAAGAAAGAAATTTAGAATTAATGGAATTAATGGAATTAATGGGCCTCGGTCTTTGTGTGCAAACCGTCTTGGAAACTTTGAAGGTAGGTTTGTAGGAGGTTATTTGGTTTTGCATGCATTGTGGATTTTTCTCTACATGGGGCTATCTGGTTCTTTGAAAATTTAGTTTGACCTTCACTTAAAAGCTATTTTTGGTTTCTATGGTTTATTTTTGATCGAAAGAAAGTATATAAGGCATAGGAAGAAAAGATGTTTGATTATTGATCTTTCATGGAGGAGAAAAAGAGTTGGAAGCTCGGGTGGAAGTCTCCTTCGATTTGGAAGAAGCACTATCAGGCATGATAGGCTCTAACCATTAAGATTCTTTTCTTTCTTCTAAATGATTCATTATAACAACTCTAATCTCATGAGATTCATGTTTTCATGTTTGACTAGTTATTTTCTTGTTGGGTTTTATGAATCTCTGTGGTGTTTGGATATGAATCCTTGACAAAAATAATGATTGTTTTGGAAACTTTCTCCCTGTGCAAGTTCTATGACAGCATGCCTGTGAAGCTTGGAGGTGAAACTTGTTTCTATAGCTCTTTTTCATTATGGAACTTGTATTCATAGTTGTTGTGCTTTTAACTGACCTTCGTTACAATATAGGGTTCAATTTATGGGAACCTTGAGTTCCATTTGATATTGTCTTTGGACTTCATGTTTTGATATATAACTTGTGTTGGAGCTTTGTATTGTTCTGAACCGGTGTTTGGAAAATTATGTAATGTTGAATAGTTTCTTGAAGATCATATTTGAAAATGTATTTGTATTTTAATTACTTGTGAAGTTTTAAACTTTTATGTGAAGCTCGTGTTTGACACTATACTCTTATTGGACACTGGAGTGTTATGAGATTTTATTTGGATCGATGTATTCAATTATGTTATGGTATTTTAGTGTTGGGTTTCTCTTGTAATAAAAGTTTAAGCTTATAATTATTTTATTGAGAAACTTACTCACCAGAAAACTAGGTGATAGCTTGATTGAGTCGTTTTGAAATCTCTTCGAGATTTGGAACTAGAAATGTCTTGTTTAAAAGAATGTGGAACTTTTGTTTTATGACTGTATCATCTTCTCTGAGATGGTAATGGCATGAGATTTGGAGGGGGTGTTATTTCCCCTCTGTTTTGAGGAAACCCACATTTTGGGTTGACTTTTTGTTTGAAACTAAGTCACCTCTGTCACAATTTTGTGGTTGTGGAAGTTTTGTTTTGGATTTCTGTTTCTGTTGCATTGGAGATAAGATTGAGACATCTTCTGAATTAGACATTTTTGGGATCTTGATCTCTCTTTTGATTCTCTAAAATAATTTTGGGTCTCAATGGAAGGTTGAGTTATTACCCTTGGACACTGAATTTATACGAGAAGGATACTTTCTGTGTTCAGTTGTTTTGTGTTTAGTTATTTTGAATCATGAACTACTTACTCTTTGTATTAAGTGGTGAAGCATCTGTGAGTCTTCAATATTGAGTTCGTGGATAATTTTTAACTTGTTAGTTTACTGGTTGAGGATTATATTCTTGTCGGATACAATAAATGAGTCCTTGGGCTTCTTTTAAAGAGATAATATATATATTCTCTTGGGAACAGAATGTTGTTTTTTGTAACAATCCCATTTTAATACTTTAGAAACAAGGAATTTTTTTTTTCCATGCTTCATGTTCTCTGTTCTAAATACATAATTTAGAACACACATCTCATAACAATCATTCTTATAATAGATAACCATATGCAGTTGTAATGAATCGGTATACCACCGATCTATTCATTCCATGACTCGATGATCTACCGATCTATTCATGTGTAACATTGAGCTTGGAGTTTTCTACTGAATACTTCATATTCATGGTTCTCTTACCCTATTCTAGGTTTTGAGTGATCTTCCCAAGGAACCTATCTGAATAATTGTTACCAATATTCATCAGCATCACGATCCTTAGACTAGGTGACATAGGACAATGCAATCAATAGCTTGCGATACTTTGGCCAAAGATTTATAACATACTGTTCATATTACATATTCCTTGACGACATACTCATCAATCCAGAATATGTCCTTCACCCCACTCTATTGTTATATAGAACATCTTATACTGACTTCTATCAGTCCCCTACCCAAAGGTTTCACTCTAGTTGATTAACATCATAGTCCATGATATGAAGAGACTCTTAAAGACTAAGGGTAAATTGGAATACTGGGTCAACCAAATTTATCCCCATGTGCCAAGGTACCTTGATTCTTAAAGGGCTTCCTCATAACCTGATTATATTCCTTACAGATCCTGGAGATAAATCTTGATCAAGTTCCAGGTGTGTAAATCTTAACGATCAATGCAGAAGGGTGTTACCACATGTCATCTGCATTTTTGTATCCTCGAGAAGATCCTAATCTTCTCAAAGGTACAACCTTGTAGTTGACATGTGTCAACATCCTAAGGGACAGCCTCAAAAAGATAAACATACCTCCGAAAATTTACTTATGTTAAGTTGTATTTGGGTTACAGGACTACATATTTTGGTAGCCTTCCCTAACCCCGAGTCCAACACTCTTTTAGTTACCTTTATGTAATTAGGGTTCAACTTTACAAAAGGGTCTTAATTAATTCTAGATTTCTTCTGGTTTTCGGTTGGGATCTAACAACCTTTTATCCTAAAAAAAAGGACAACAACAATTTAAGTTTCATTATTTATAAATAACATATCCAACGAAGGAAATGTATCAACCTATTAGTTCGAGGCATATCGGACATAACATTGTTAAGTCTTAGTGATGTATAACCATATATTCCTTTCATAATTAGTTCAATACAAGAGAGGAAGGTCCTCTTCTTCTTATAGTTACATTTTAGGACATAACCCACTCTCAATGTTCCCTATAAATGCAGTGATCTTATTTACATTTTTAATCATAATTTTAAGTTACAATGAATCACTAACTAAGAATGTAGTATTCAACCGCATAATTAGGTATGGATTAATTAAGAAATTCATCTATATTCCATTGTATAAGACAATAAGAATGCACACTCATTCATATAGATAATAAGAAGATCATCCCAACAAGATAAGATACACATTCTACATAGGTAATTTCTCACTATTTCATTCATTTCCAAACCCATACAATTACAACCTATGCACTTTGGGCATACTTTAAGACAATAGCCTTCAACCAAAGAGGTAACTTTTCTTTTCACAATACAATTTAGAAATCATATCAGAATTCTTCATAAGAACCAATTTGGAACAGTCAATGCATCATATCAGATTTTGTCTTTCTTTACCACTTACGAAGACCATCTGCAAAATTTGCTAGCATGGGTCAGTTCAATGAACTGAGCATAATAAGCACTAATCCTTAAAACAATTGCATTCCACTAATTGTTTCAATTAAACAACCCTGTTATAATGACATCAATTACTTCATACTTTCTAGCTTAAAGTGAAGTCAATATAAAGAGTCCTAGTACACTATTAAAACCAAAAGGATTGAAAGAATATTCTATTTATTTGTCCTAAGTTTAAAGTATAATTGATTCTAACAATTACCTTCACAATTCTAAATCATGATACACTCTGAGTTTTCTTCCTACCAATTATAATACAACTTTATATCATAACTTAAGTTACAGATGTAATTTCAACTTAATCTATTTCAGATGATTCATCTCATTTCTCGCAAGAAAGTAAGAAGAAACATCTTGTTTATTATGCACCTAATCATCCAAAAAAATTGAAACAATGTATATCATGATTTGATCACCTTTATTTAACATTAAACCACTTGAAGTATTTATTCCAATGAGTTCATACAAAATTAATCTAAACATAAGGAATAGATTATTGCCTCTTGCAAGTTCACTGCCGATCTGTCCTTCATCTTATTATACTATATTTTCAATCCATGACCAAAATACAAAGCAATAAATATTGAGTTACTTTAAAAATATAAATAACAAACAGTAAGTTCGAAACAAGATCTTAACATGCTGTAAAATGAAATAATCTGTCATCCCATAACTTTACTGATTGAGTTCCTTAAATAATTCTAAGAAAGGGTATATTAACATTCAATAAGAGATCAATATCATTTTATTTCCTTTAAAACTGATTTCCAACCTTCCTTTTCAACTTAGAGATAAACAGAGATGACCACAAAGCTGTTGTAACACAATTTTAGAACTAAATCCAATTTTCAAGAAATAATAACCATTTACCAAATCTAATCAAGGAAGAATAATTTGTTTCAAGCACTTAGGTACATTCAACGGTGTAGTTCAGTGCATGACCACCATATAGAATTACCTTTAGATCCCTACAGGATCTACCACTATACATCCAATGAAGCCAATAACAACATTTGACTTAAACACATTACAACTTATCGAACTCGATACAAACCTGATCTAAAGGAAACAAGCCACTTTCCTTCATATGCTCGAACCATTCAACATTAAAATAAGGTTAGGTTAGTTTAACATTTTCCCTTGATTACATGGTAATCCAATTCTAATCTAATTGGACTGATTCATCATCCGGTGCCATTTCATTAAAAAACACTAAACAAGATTGAATATTCAGTATTTAAAAACGTATTCAAATCCTATTTTCAAAAACACCTAAGGTCAAAATGTTCTTACCATTATAATGAATATATAATAATAGTCAAATTAGAAATAGGTCTTCCATAAGCTTCAACCCATTTCAACTGTAATGTCAATATCTAAGTATGATTAAAAACCTAGAATTGATAAACACAATTTCTTGTTACAGATTCTTCCAAGATCAGCCCAAAATTTGCAAGAAAAAACATGAAATCCATTCAATGAATAATATTTTAGTATAGCTTCTATTTACTAACATTCATGGTTACCTTAAAATAAACAAGTAAACCATAAACTATATTACTCGCACTACCTGCGAGTTTAAAAAGCAAGCAAACACCTTCACAAGAGGAGATACGGATTCAATCATTCAATAATTCCAAAACACACAACTTGTGATCAATTTTTATCAATTTTACAAACAACCCATTCACAAAATCATTTACCAGTTCTCTTGAATATGAAATTGTTACAGTCAGAGTTTCTCATGGCAAGCAACAATCTATTACTCCATTCACAAGCCGAAGAAAAAGAGATTACCATAGCATTAAAAATACATAGTCTTTAAAAATGTTTCCTTCCATGGAACAAGTTTTTAATCTAGTAAATCAGTCAGATAAGAGCTTATAGTAGTCACTAGTTATTTACCCAAATGGGTATGAAAACACAACTGTTCACAAAAACCCAGATCGACAAATACAACCAGGTTGTTAACAACAATAAGGATCATGAGAAATCAAACACATTCACCAATTTCATCACCAAAAATAAACCTTATGGAGTTCTGGGACAATTTACTTAGTTACAAATTCACAGCCGAATAAGGAAATGTGAGAGTTCCAACTAGATAAAGAACTTCATGTTTAATTCACAGTAAAGGAACAAAAGAACAATGAAAACAAGTTTCCTTCAGAACCAAAATTTCCACGTTCAACCCAGAACCCAAGTTTACATAAAACCCATAAATCATTGTTACCAGCCAAGCCAAAAATGCATATATATCATCAGAACAGAGTTGTTTTAATGAAAACATTTAAAGGAAAGCAAGATTTTAATAGTTAGGGCCTATCATGCCTGATAGTGTCGCTAAAAAGTTGAAGAAGACCTCTGGATGAGCTCACCCTTTCTCTTCTTTTCCATGAAAGATTAAACAACAAAATATTTCTTCCTCCATGCCTTATATATTCCCCACGACATAGAAGTAAATTTGAAACTTTCAAAATTGCCATGCAACGAAGAGTAAACTGCTGGTTCACAAAACTAGTGCTCATACAGAGCAAAAAACGGAAGGCATAACAAAAGAAACAACCAAACAAAATTCCCTCTGCATGACTCTCAAGGCAGTCTGAGCTTGAGGACCCATGTAATTTAATTACATTAAATTCATTTCTCCTACACGTTTTCCATTGCCACCACATGCCAAAGTTGGCAAGCTCCACATTACCATAAACAAGAGTTTTCACTTTTAGAGATGCTTCCACGTAAGCCCCTCGCTACCTAATTAACCTCCGCTAAACCCTCGGTAGTACTCTCTATCCTCTCATACTTATCCCTACCTTAAATACCATAGAAACCACTTGCCCAAAACATACAACCCCCTTAGGTTCCTTTTCATAGCATTAGTTTAGGATAGGTTAGTGACTTAGGTTAGATCATAGGTAAATTTAATATTAACACCTTAGGATATAACATTAGTCACCCACCTTAGTATTAGGTTTAGATAACCCTTAGGAATATCAAGTACATAGTTTAGGACTAGGTTAGATTAACTAACCTTTGCAACAATAGGTTATAGTTTAGGTTTAAAACTAATAACCTTACAGATTCTAGCTTAGGTCTACTTTGATAGGCTAAAATCATCATTCAGAATTCAAATAGAATACAACGTTCCCAGATCAGATTCTGGATTTGCATCAAGTAAAATAGCTTTAGATGGGAAACTCACATATCTTACTTGGCTTAAGGTCCAGGTTCTTTCCGATGCTAAAATGACTGAAACCAAATTCCGATTGCAATGATCTGCAGAATTAATTTCTGGAATCCAACAAAACTTTCCACTATGGAAATATTTTCATAAGAAGGAGGTTTAAAAGAGCTTATACATTCCAAGTTCAGTCAGACTTAAAAATTCATGAAATGTCAATACATTATTGTTCATCCTAAATATAATTAAAACATTCCTTACATCAATGTAATTGATCCATAGATGAGTCATAGAGCTAGATAAGTCTACAATCTCTTAGAAATCAAATTACACTCATATGCGGCGAATGAAAGAAAAAGAATCCAAGCATATTCCGGTTCAATTAAAGATCTTAAGAGAAAAAAATACATTACCAATTCAATCATGACTTCCTAAAACCAAAAGAACATATCCCCATATGGAAAAATCACATATCAACACTTGAATGCAAAGGAGAAAGTAACAACAGTTCAGGGTGTTACATGCTTCCCTCCTAAAAGAATCATCGTCCCGATGATTACAAATTTTATTTACCTTAAAGTGTCTGTCAATTCTTTCACTTATCAAATCAACTATTTCAAACTTTAAATAGTTCTAGAAATCAGTATTATGTTACTATTTATTCAACCTGAATAAATGTTTGCCCCAAAACTAGCTTACTTAATGTCATGTAAAAGATAAATTCACAATTTTTCTTTATCAATCAACAAATTCAGTTCTGTTCAAAAAGAAAGGAAAAGCGGTTCACATATCTTCCAAATTTTCCCAAGTTGCAATTTCTTCATTAAATCTGGTCCCACTGGACTTTACATTCTGTATTTCATGATTTCTTAAGTGCAATCAAGCGAGTTTCCAGCACACTCAAGTGGGTTTAACCACGATTATTCTTAGGTCTTGGACCTACAAGGAATTCCAATTTAACACAGTGTGACAAATCTAAAACATATTTCTTAAGCAAAGAAATATGGAAAACATCATGCATTCGTGACATAAAGTAGGTGATAATGTTGATCTATAAGCTATAGGATTGATTACTTCAACAATTTAAAAAGGTATCACAAAATGAGGTGATAACTGGCAGCCTTGCCAAAAGTTATATAACTCTTTCTTGGATTAATACGAAGAAAACCTTTTCACCAAGTTCAAATTTCCAGGTCAACCCGCTTTAAATCAACATAACTCTTTTTCCTATCGATACTTCTTTCAAGTGTTCTCGAATCATTTTAACTTGCTTTTCCATTTCCATAAGGATTTTAGGCCCAATTACCTCTCTATCCTCAATGTTGTCCCAACTAATAGCGGTTCGTATTTTCTTCCATAAAGTGCCTCGAAAGGTGCCATCTTAAGAGAAGAGTGATATGTATTATTGTATGTAAATTCAACTAATGGGAGATACTCTTCCCATTTATATTGTTGATCCATGCAATACATTCATAACATATCTTCTAACACTTGATTTACTCTTTTACTCTGTCCATCTGTTTCCGGATGATACGCAGAACTGAAGTTCAGTTTAGTTCCAAGAGCTGCATTAAGCATTTTCCAAAATCTTGATGTCATTCTAGGATCCCTATCTAATATAATCAATTCAGGTACTCCATGTAATCTGAAAATTTCATGTACAAATATTTTAGCTAAAACAGGAGAATCATCCTTTAGATTTCCAACAATAAAATGAGCTACTTTTGTTAGTTTATCAACAACTACCAAAATAACATCATGTTTATTTCTTGACATAGGCAGCCCTTGTACAAAATCCATACTTATTACTTTCCATTTGTACTTCTGTACACTATGGGGATATAATAAACCAGCTGGGTGCATATGTTCCACTTTCACCCACTAACACCTAAGACAATGAGTCACAAAATTAACATCCTTTTTCATTCCTTTCCAGAAATATTGTTGTTTTATATCAGCAAGCATTTTAGTAATACTCGGAGTGTCTAGAAAAGGGTGAATTATGAAATTTAGCTAACGATTTCTTTCTCAAATAATTAAGCAAAGGTGCGTATTCTCTATTTTCATAACATAAGATTCCTTCATTTTCGAAATGAAAACTTGTATACCTTTCATCTTTTGGATCTGCAGCAAGCACTATTTTCACTTGCTGAAAGTATAAATTAGATTCCAATGCACTTTTCACCTCATATTTAAACTAAGTTTTTAATGTTATAAGAGCAGAAATGTGCTTCGTAGGACTTAGAGCATCTCTGCTACTCTATTCTCCTTTCCTTTGATGTAACTTATATCAAAATCATATGGGACAAAAACTCTAACCACCTTCGTTGTCTTGCATTGATTAATTTGAGTGAAAATATATTTCAGCCCAAGATGATAAGTTTTCAACTCAAAAGGTTTACCAAGTAAATAATGTCTCCAAACTTAAAGTGCATGTACTATGCCAGCAAGCTCTAAACCATGTGGAGCATAATTCAACTCATGTAACTTAAGTTTTCTACTTTCATACGCTTTGACATGATCATTTTGTAACAAAATACCTCTAAGGCCTTCCCTAGATGCATCGTTACAACAGTAAAGTCTCCATTAGGATCAAGTACAGCCAAAATAGGTGCTAAAGTCAACTGAATTTTCAGATTTATAAAAGCAGATTCACATTTATCATTCCAAACAAATTTCTTATCCTTTTTCTGCAATGAAGTTATCGGTGCAGCCACTTTAGAAAAATCTTTAACAAATTTTCTATAATAACCAGCAAGGCCCATGAAGCTTCTTACTTCATGTACATTCTTTGGTGTAGGCCACTCAGTTATAGCCACTATTTTAGAAGGATCTACAGCAATTCCTTCTTTACTTATAACATGACCCAAATAATGAACTTCGGTATCAAAGAAAGAACATTTGGATAACTTACCATATAACCTTCTCTTTCTCAGAATTTCCAAGACTACTTTCAAATGCTCATTATGCTCCTCGACACTTTTAGAATATATGAGAATGTCATCCAAGAATACAAGCACAAAATTGTCCAAGTATTCTTGAAAGATATTATTCATTAAGTTCATAAAAGCTATAGGTGCATTAGTTAATCCAAAGGGTAAAACTATGAATTCATAATGTCCATACCTTGTCCAGGAAAGTTATTTTATGAATATCTTCATCTTTAATTCTTAATTGATGATATCCAGATCAAAGATCTATCTTGGAATATACCGATGCTCCATGCATCTGATCAAACAAATCATCAATTCTAGGAAGTGGATATCTATTTTTGACTGTTGCTTTGTTTAACATCCGATAATCGATACACAATCTAAGTGTTCCATCTTTCTTTTTCACAAATATCACTGGTGCTCCCCAAGGTGAAACACTTGGTCTAATCAAACCTTTAGACAAAAGTTCTTGCAACTGAGCCTTAAGCTCAACTAACTCTGTGGTAGTCATTTGATAAGGTGCTTTAGAAATAGGCTCCGTTCCTAGTTTGATTTCAATGGTGAAGTCAAATTCCCTTTTAGGTGGTAAACCTGGTAATTCCTCCATAAATACGTCCCTGAAATTCTACAACAATGGGTACCGTTCCATGCAAACACTATTTTCTTCTGCAGATTCAGATATTTTTACCGCGTACAAGGTACAACCTTTATTTTTGCCCTTTTTAAGTTGCGTAGCCGACAATTTTCTAATTGAAATTTATTGTTTTACACCTTGAATCTCTTCTTTCTTCTATAGATCATCCAAAAACTAATATTTATTTCAAAACAATCCACTTTCACCTTATGCTCGGCCTAACTAATTAACACCGATGACAATGTCATAAGATCCCAAAGGTGTAACATAAATATCAATTTCGGTGGAAAAGTTAGGTAAGTCAAGGACTACCCCAAAAAGACACATACTGTTGTATGAAAAAATTATTACCATAATGTATGAGTCCATAATTTATCCATTTTCCGACTTTTATTTTAAGTTTTAAAGTGAGTTTACTAGAAATAAAACATTCAGTAGCTCCGTATCAAAAAGAATAGTTACAGGTATGCCAAATAACTTACCAGGAATTTCAATAGGTGTAACTTGCTTTTCATCTTGCTTGTCTGCTACTGCAGCATGTATCTTATGCTAATGATTACAATCATCCTTTTCAAAGGACATTGATTTATGTAATGATCTTTTCCACAATTATAGCAGCCTCCTACAGGTCCCTTTTTATGCTCAAAATTATTTCCAACCCTAAAATTATCATGTTGACCTCCATAGGACTTCTACCCATTATTATTATTCTTGGAAAAATTATTCCTTGAATTTCTAGCAGGCTTGCTCACTGTTGTTTTCTTATTATTATCCGCTGAAAACTTATTTTTGTTGCCAAAATTTTTCCATGGCCCCTTCTTGGGTGCAAGAGAAACTAAAGAAGAGTTTGGAATCTTCTTCCACACTTCCTCTTTATGAGCAGAAATAGCCTTTAATTTCTGTTCCTACCTTATGGATTTTTCAACAACCCCTTCCATAGTGGTTGGGCTGTGAACATCAACCTCTCCTCCAATCACAGGATTCAGTCCCATGATGAATTTTCATATTCTAAACTTCTCATCAGTTTGATACTGTGGTACATACTTGAGGAGTTTCATAAACCACTCCCAATACTCAGTTACAGTTAGCTTTCCTTGAGCTAAGTTCTGAAATTCTATCATTTTCTTATCATAATAAAGTTGTGGCAGCCAACATTGCCTAAAATAACCTTTAAATTGATCCCAAGTGATGTTAGTTTCATCAATATTTAGCTCAGCCTTATGGCTATCCCACCATGAAGATGCTTCATGGGAAAGCTGATATGCTCCCCAAATAGATTTGGTTTCCTCCAAGAAGTTTCTTATTGTAAATTACTTCTCCATTTCATTGAGCCAATTCTTAGCTCCATCTCCTAATGTGGTGCCATCAAATTTAGGTGGACTTATCCTTTTTATATCATTAGTGAGTTCCACTGCCAACCTGGCCTTTTTGTTTTCTGGTTGGGCAGGTACATTTCCATTGTTATTACCAACACCCATATCGAGGTTGTCCTCAGGAGGTAGTTGATTGTTATTACCAACTTCTTCTTCCTCCTCATTTCCCATCACTTGTTGTTCAAGTACAGCCAAACGATCTCTTGTGTCCAACAAGACAGCAAGGATATCATCAAGTTTTTTGGTTGTTGCTGCTCCTTCCTCAGGCGGAGCATTATTCGCAAAGTTTTCTATTGTTCTAACCATTTTCTATTTCAAGAAATTTTAGGTTTTTATTAGATTATAGAAACAATACATCCAAGAGCTGCAACCTTCACTCTGATACCAAGATGTAACATTCCCATTTTAATACTTTAGAAACAAGGAATTTTTTTGCATGATTAATGTTCTCTATTCTAAATACATAATTTAGAACACACATCTCATAACAATCATTCTTATAATAGATAACCATATGCAATTGTAATGACTCGGTGTACCACCGATCTATTCATTCCATGACTCGGTGATCTACCGATCTATTCATGTGTAACATTAAGCTTGGAGTTTTCTACTAAATACTTAATATTCGTGGATCTCATACCCTATTCCAGGTTCTGTGTGATCTTCCCAAGGAACCTATCTGAGTAATTTTTACCAATATCTATCGGCATCATGATCCTTAGACTACGTGACATAGAACAACGCAATCGGTAGCTTGCGATACTTTGGCCAAAGATTTATAACGTATTGTTCGTATTACATATTCCTTGATATCATACTCATCAATCTACGGAATACATGCTTCACCCCACTCTATTATTATATAGAACGTCTTATATTGACTTCTGTCAACCCCCTGCCCCAAGGTTTCACTCTAGTTCAGATTAACATCATAGCCCATGATATCAAGAGAATCTTAAAGACTAAGGGTAAATTGGCATACTAGGTCAACCGAAGTTATCCCCATGTGCCAAGGTACCCTAATTCTGAAAGGGCTTCCTCATAACCTGATTATGGTCCTTACTAGTCCCGGAGAGAAATCTTGATCAAGTTCCAGGTGTGTAAATGTTAACAATCAATGCAGAAGAGTGTTGCCACATGTCATCTACATTGTTGTATCCTTGAGAAGATCTTAATCTTCTCAAAGGTACAACCTTCGATTGACGTGTGTTAACATCCTATGGGACAACCTCAAAAATATGAACATACCTCCAAAAATTTACTTACGTTAAGTTGTATTTGGGTTACAGGACTACATATTTTGGTAGCCTTTCCTAACCCCGACTCCAACACTCTCTTAGTTACCTTTATGTAATTAGGGTTCGACTTTACAAAAGGGTCTTAATTAATTCTAGATTGCTTCCTTTTTGTCGGTTGGCACCTAACAACCTTTTATCCTAAAAAAACGGACAACAACAATTTAAGTTTCGTTATTTATAAATAACATATCCAACAAAGGAAATGTATCAACCTATTAGGCTGAGACATATCAAACTTAATACTATTAAGTCTTAGTGATTTATAACCATATATTCCTTTCATAATTAGTGTAATACAAGAGAGGAAGGTCCTTTGCTTCCTATAGTTACATTTTAGGGCATAACCCACTCTCAATGTTCCCTATAAATGCAGTGATCTTATTTATAGTTTTTAATCACAATTATAAGTTATAATGAATCACTAATTAAGAATGTAGTATTTAGCCACATAATTAGCTATGGCTTACTTAATAAATTCATCTATAATCCATTTTATAAGATAATAAGAATGCACACTCATTCATATAGATAATAAGAAGATCACCCCAACAAGACAAGATACACATTCTACATAGGTAATTTATCACTATTTCATTCATTTAAAAACCCATACAATTACAACCTATGCACTTCAGGCCTACTTTAAGACAATAGCCTTCAACCAAAGAGGTAACTTTTCTTTTCACAATACAGTTTAGAAATCATATCATACTTCTTCATAAGAACCAATTTCAAATGGTCAATGCATCATATCAGATTTTGTCTTTCTTTACGAATTACGAAGACCATCTACAAAATTTACTAGCACGGCTCGGTTCAATAAACCGAGCATAATAAGAACTAATCCTTAAAACAATTACATCCCACTAATTTTTTCAATTAAACAACCGTGTTATAATGACATCAATTACTTCAAACTTTCTAGCTTAAAGTGAAGTTAATATAAAGAGTCCTAGTACACTGTTAAAACCAAAAGGATTGAAAGAATATTCTATTTATTTGTCCTAAGTTTAAAGTATAATTGATTCCAACAATTACCTTCACAATTCCAAATCATGATACACTCGAGTTTTCTTCCTACCAATTATAATACAACTTTATATCATAATTAAGTTCTGAGATGTAATTTAAACTTAATCTATTTCGGATGATTCATCTCATTTGTTGCAAGAAAGTAAGAAGGAACATCTTGTTTATTATGCACCTAATCATCCGAAAAATCTAAAACAACGTATATCATGATTTGATCACCTTTATTTAACATTAAACCACTTGAAGTATTTATTCGAACAGGTTCATACAAAAGTAATATAAACAAAAGGAATAGATTCTTGCCTCTTGCAAGTTCACTGTCAATTTTTCCATTTTATTATACTAGATTTTCAATCCATGACCAGAATACAAAGCAATAAATACTTGAGTAACTTTGCAAATATAAATAACAAACAGTAATTTGAAACAAGATCTTAACATGTTGTAAAATGAAATAATCTATCATCCCATAACTTTACTGATTGAGTTCCTTAAATAATTCTAAGAAAGGGTATATTAACATTCAAGAAGAGATCAATATCACTTTATTTCCTTTAAATCCCCTTTCCAACCTTCCTTTTCAACCCAAAGATAAACAGAGACGATCACAACACTGTTATAACCAAATTTTAGAACTAAATCCAATTTCCAAGAAATAATAACCATTTACTAAATCTAATCAAGGAAGAAGAATCTATTTCAAGCACTTAGGTACATTCAACAGTGCGGTTCAGGTAGAGCCACCATATAGAATTACCTTTAGATCCCTACAGGATCTACCACTATACATCCAATGAAACCAATAAAACATTTGACATAAACACATTACAACCTATCAAACTCGATACAAACCTTATCTAAAGGAAACAGGCTAATTTCCTTCATATGCTCAAACCATTCGAGATTAAAATCAAGTTAGGTTAATTTAACGTTTTCCCTTGATTACATGGTAATCCAATTATAATCTAATTGGACCAATTCATCATCTGGTGTAATTTCATTTATAAAAAAAACACTAAACAAGATTGAATATTCAGTATTTAAAAACGTATTCAAATCCTATTTTCGAAAAGACCTAAGGTCAAAATGTTTTTACCATTATAATGAATATATAATAACAGTCAAATTAGAAACAGTCTTCCATAAGCTTCAACCCATTTAAATTCTAATGTCAATATCTAAGTATGATTAAAAACCTAGAATTGATAAACACAATTTCTTGTTAAAGTTCTTCCAAGATCAACCCATAATTCACAAGAAGAACATGAAATCCATTCAACAACTAATCTTTCAATATAACTCGTATTTCCAACATTCATGGTTACCTTAAAATAAACAACTAAACCATAAATTGTCTTACTCGTAGTACCTGTGAGTTTAAAAAGCAAACAAACACCTTCACAAGAGGAGATACGGATTCAATCATTCAATAATTCCAAAACACACAACTTGTAATCGATAAGTTTTTATCAAGTTTACAAACAACCAATTCACAAAATCATTTACCAGTTCTCTTGAATATGAAATTGTTACATTCAAAGTTTCTCATGGTAAGAAAAATCTATTACTCCATTCACTGACCAAAGCAAAAGAGATTACCATAGCATTAAAAACACATAGTCTTTAAAAATGTTTCCTTCCATGGAACAAGTTTTTAATCTAGTAAATCAGTCAGATAAGAGCTTACAGTAGTCACTAGTTGTTTACCCAAATGGGTATGAAAACATAACTGTTCACAAAAACCCGGATCGACAAATACAACCAGTTCTAAGAACAATAAGGATCATGAGAAATAAAATACATTCACTAATTTCATCACAAAAATAAACCTTTTGAGTCCTGGGAAAATTTACTTAGTTACAAATTCACAAATAAGAAAGGAAATGCGACAATTCCAATCGGATAAAGAACTTCATGTTTAATTCACGGTAAAGGAACAAAATAACAATGAAAACAAGTTTCCTTCCTTGAACCAAAATTCCCACGTTTAACCCAAAACCCAAGTTTACATAAAATCCATAAATCATTGTTACCAACCAAGCCAAAAATGCATATATATCATCGAACATAGTTGTTTTAATAAAAACTTTTAAATGAAAGCAAGATTTTACAGCTTAGGGCCTTTCATGCACGATAGTATCGCTAAAAAGTTTAAGACAACCTCTGGATGAGCTTGCCCTTTCTCTTATTTTCCACGAAAGATTAAACAACAAAATATTGTGTCCTCCATGCCTTATATATTCCCTTAATATAGAAGTAAATTTGAAACTTTCAAAATTTCCATGCGGTGAAGAGTAAACTCCGGTTCGAAAAACCAATTGCTCATGTAAAGCAAAAATGGAAGGCATAACAAAAGAAACAACCAAAAAAATTCCCTTTGCATGTCTTTCAAGGTAGTAGTAAGGCTCGAGGACCCATGTAATTTAATTGCATTAAATTCCTTTCCCCACCCATTTTCCATTGCCACCACCCGCCAAAGTTAGCAAGCTCCACATTAACGTAAACAAGAGTTTCCATTTTTAGAGATGCTGCCACTTAAGCCCCTACTTTCCTAATTAACCTCCACTAACCTCGGAAGTAATCTCTTTCCTCTCATCCTTATCCTTGCCTTAAATTCCATAGAAACCACCGCCCAAAACTTGCACCCCCTTAGGTTCCTTTTCATAGCATTAGTTTAAGGCAGTTAGTGACTTAGGCTAGATCATAGGTAAATTTAATTTTAACACCATAGGATATAACATTAGTCACCCACCTTAGTATTAGGTTTAGATAACCCTTAGGAATATAAAGTACATAGTTTAGGACTAGGTTAGATTAAAATAAAGTTAGGTTAGTTTTACGTTTTTCCTTTATTACATGGTAATCCAATTCTAATCTAATTAGACCGATTCATCATTCGGTGCCATTTCATTTAAAAAAAACACTAAACAAGATTGAATATTCAGTATTTAAAAATGTATTCAAATCCTATTTTTGAAAACACCTAAGGTTAAAATGTTCTTACCATTATAATGAATATATAATAACAGTAAAATTAGAAACAGGTCTTCCATAAGCTTCAACCCATTTAAATTCTAATGTCAATATCTAAGTATGATTAAAAACCTAGAATTGATAAACACAATTTCTTGTTATAGTTCTTCCAAGATTAACCCAAAATTTGCAAGAAGAACACGAAATCCATTCAATGACTAATCTTTTAGTATAAATCCTATTTCCAACATTCATGGCTACCTTAAAATAAATAACTAAACCATAAACTCTGTATTACTCATAGTACTGCGAGTTTAAAAGCAAGCACACACCTTCATAAGAGGAGAAATGGATTCAATAATTCAATAATTCTAAAACACACAACTTGTAAGAGTCAAATTTTTAACGAGTTTATGAACAACCCATTCAAAAAATCATTTACTAGTTCTCTTGAAAATGAACTTGTTATAGTCATAGTTTCTCATGGCAAGCAACAATCTATTACTCCATTCATAGCTTAGAAGAAAAGAGATTACCATAGCATTAAAAATACAAAGTCTTTAAAAATGTTTCCTTCCTTGGAACAAGTTTTTAATCTAGTAAATCAGTCACATAAGAACTTACAACAGTCACTAGCTATTTACCCACATGGGTATGAAAACACAACTATTCACAAAAACCCCAGATCGACAAATACAACTAGGTTGTTAACAACAATAAGGATCATGAGAAATCGAATACATTCACCAATTACATCAAAAAAATAAACCTTACGTGATCGGGACAATTTACTTAGTTACAAATTCACAGCAAAGAAAGGAAATGCGATAGTTCCAGCCGGATAAAGAACTTCATGTTTAATTTGCAGTAAAGGAACAAAAGAACAATGAAAACAAGTTTCCTTCAGAACCAAAATTCCCACGTTCAACCAAAAACCCAAGTTTACATAAAACTCATAAATCATTGTTACCAACCAAGCCAAAAATTCATATATATCATCATAACAGAGTTGTTTTAATGAAAATTTTTAAAGGAAAGTAATATTTTAACAGTTAGGGCCTATAATGCCTGATAGTGTCGCTAAAAAGTCAAAGAAGACCTCTGTATAAGCTTTCCCTTTCTCTTATTTTCCATGAAAGATTAAACAACAAAAAATTGCTTCCTCCATGCCTTATATATTCCCCATGACACAGAAGTAAATTTGAAACTTTCAAAATTGCCATGCAACGAAGAGTAAACTGTTGGTTCGAAAAACCAGTGCTCATGCAGAGTCGAAAATGGAGGGCATAACAAAATAAACAAACAAACAAAATTCCCTTTACATGTCTCTCACGGCGATCCGGGCTTGAGGACCCATGCAATTTAATTGCATTAAATTCCTTTCTCCCACACATTTTCCATTGCCACCGCCCGCCAAAGATGGAAACCTCCACATTAACGTAAACAAGAGTTTCCATTTTTAGATATGTTGCCACGTAAGCCCCTCGCTTACCTAATTAACCTCCGCTAACCTTGGTAGTACTCCATGTCCTCTCATCCTTATCCCTTCCTTAAATTCCATAGAAACCACCGCCCAAAACTTGCGACCCCCTTAGGTTCCTTTTCATAGCATTAGTTTAGGATAGGTTAGTGACTTAGGTTAGATCATAGGTAAATTTAATCTTAACACCTTAGGATATAACATTAGTCACCCACCTTAGTATTAGGTTTAGATAACCCTTAGGAATATCAAGTACATAGTTTAGGACTAGGTTAGATTAACTAACCTTTGCAAACAATAGGTTATAGTTTAGGTTTAAAACTAATAACCTTACCGATTATATCTTAGGTCTACTTTGATAGGCTAAAATCATCATTCAGAATTCAAACAAAATACAACGTTCCCAGATCAGATTCTAGATTTGCATCAAGTAAAATAGCTTTAGATGGAAAACTCACATATCTTACCTGGCTTAAGGTCTAGGTTCTTTCCGATGCTAAAATGACTGAAACCAAATTTCGATTGTAATGATCTACCAGATTAATTTCTGAATCCAACAAAACTTTCCACTATGGAAATATTTTCATAAGAAGGTTTAAAATAAATTATACATTCCAAGTTTAGTTAGACTTAATAATTCAGGAAATTTCAATACATAATTGTTCATTTCGAATATAATTAAAACATTCCTTAGATCAATGCAATTGATCAAGGATGAGTCATAGAGATAGATAAAATCTCCCAGAAATCTCCCGAGGATGAAAGAAAAAGAATCCAAAGTTCAATCAAAGATCTTAAGAGCAGAAAGGACATAACCAATTCAAGCATGAATTCCCAAAACCAAAAGAACATATCCTCATATGGGAAAATCACATATCAATACTTGAATGCAAAGGAGAAAGTACAACAAGTTTAGGGTGTTACATGCTTCCCTCCTAAAATAATCATCGTCCCGATGATTACAACTTTTATTTACCTTCGGTCAGTCAATTCTTTCACTTACTTATCAAATCAACTATTTCAAACTTTAAATAGTTCCAGAAATTAGTATTATGTTACTATTTATTCAACCTGAATAAATGTTTGCCCCAAAACTGGCTTACTTAAAGTCATGTAAAAGATAAATTCACAACAAATTTTTTTTTATCAGTCAACAGATTCAATTCTGTTCAAAAAGGAAGGGAAAAGTAGTTCTCATATCTTCTAGATTTTCCCAAGTTGCACTTTCTTTGTTAAACTGGTCCCACTTGGACTTTACATTCTTTGTATTTCACGATTTCTTTCTGATCGGCGAGTTTCAGCACTGAGTGGGTTTAACCATGATTATTCCTGGGTCTTGGACCTACAAAGAATTCCAATTTAACACATGTGACAAATCTCAAACGTATTTCTTAAGCAAAGAAATATGGAAAACATCATGCATTCGTTATAAATCGGTGGTAATGTTGATCGATAAGTGGCGGTATTGATTAATTCAACAATTTCAAAAGGTCTCACAAAAGCGAGGTGATAACTTGGCAGCCTTGCCAAAAGTTATAGAACTCTTTCTTAGTTTAACACGAAGAAAAACCTTTTCACCAAGTTTAAATTTCCGGTCAACCCGCTTTAAATCAACATAACTCTTCTGCCTATCTGTTGCTTCTTTCAAGCGTTCACGAATCATTTTAACTTGCTGTTCCATTTCGTAAGGATTTCACGCCCAATTACCTCTCTATCCTCAATGCTTTCCCAAATAACATGGGTTCGCATTTTCTTCCATAAATTTCCTCGAAAGGTTCCATCTTAATATAAGAGTGATATCTATTATTGTATGCAAATTCAACTAACGAGAGATAATCTTCCCATTTATACTATTGATCCATGCAATACATTTGTAACATATTTTCTAACACTTGATTTACTCTTTCAATCTATCCATTTATTTCGGATGATACGCGGGCCGAAGTTCGGTTTAGTTCCAAGAGCTGCATTAAGCATTCACCAAAATCTTGATGTCATTCCAAGATCCCTATCTAATATAATCAATTCAAAGCTACTCCATGTAATCTGAAAATTTCATGTACAAATATTTTAGATAAAAAGGAGAATCATCCTTTAGATTTCCAACAATAAAATGAGCTACTTTTGTTAGTTTATCAACAACTACCAAAATAACATCATGTTTATTTCTTAACATAGGCAGCCCTTGTACAAAATCCATACTTATTACTTGTCATTTGTACTACGTACGCTATGGGGATATAATAAACCAGTTGGGTGCATATGTTCCACTTTCACCCACTAACACTCAAGACAATGAGTCACAAAATTAACAACATCCTTTTTCATTCCTTTCCAGAAATATTGTTGTTTTATATCAGCAAGCATTTTAGTAATACTCAGGTGTCTAGAAAAGGGTGAACTATGAAATTCAGCTAACAATTTCTTTCTCAAATAATTAAGCAAAGGTACATATAGTCTATTTTCATAACATAAGATTCCTTCATTTTCGAAATGAAAACCTGTATACCTTTCATCTTTTGGATCTGCAGCAAGCGTTGTTTTCACTTGCTAAAAGTATAAATCAGATTCAATTGCACTTTTAACCTCATCTTTAAACTAAGTTCTTAATGTTATAAGAGCAGAAATGTGCTTCGTAGGACTTAGATCATCTGCTACTCTATTCTCCTTTCCTTTGATGTAACTTATATCAAAATCATATGGAGACAAAAACTCTAACCACCTTCATTGTCTTGCATTCAGATTAGGCTGAGTGAAAATATATTTCAGCCCAAGATGATGGGTTTTCAACTCAAAAGGTTTACCAAGTAAATAATGCCTCCAAGCTTGAAGTGCATGTACTATGGTAGCAAGCTCTAAATCATGTGGAGCATAATTCAACACATGTAACTTAATTTTTCTACTTTCATACACTATGACATGATCATTTTGTAATAAAATACCTCCAATTCCTTCCTCGGATGCTTCCATTACATGATAAAGTATCCATTAGGATCAGTGCAGAAAAAATAGGTGCTTGAAGTCAATCGACTTTTCAGATTTATAAATGCAGATTCACATTTATCATTCCCAACAAATTTCTTATCCTTTTTCTACAATGAAGTTATCGGGTGTAGCCACTTTAGAAAAATCTTTAAAATTTTTTTTGTAACAACCAAGTAAGGCCCATGAAGCTTCTTACTTCATGTACATTCTTTGGTGTAGACCACTTAGTTATAGCCACTATTTTAGAAGGATCTACAAGTAATTCCTTCTTTACTTATAACATGACCCAAATAATGAACTTTGGTATCAAAGAAAGAACATTTGGATAAATTACCATTTCTCGGATGGTACACAGAATCAAGTTTAGTTTAGTTCCAAGAGCTGAATTAAGTATTTGCGAAAATTTTGATGTCATTCTAAGATCCCTATCTGATACAATCAATTCAGGTACTCCATGTAATCTGAAAATTTCATGTACAAATATTTTAGCTAAAACAAGAGAATCATCCTTTAGATTTCTAGCAATAAAATGAGCTACTTTTGTTAGTTTATCAACAACTACCAAAATAACATCATGTTTATTTCTTGACATAGGCAGCCCTTGTACAAAATCCATACTTATTACTTGCCATTTGTATTGTGGTACGCTATGGGGATATAATAAACCAGCTGGGTGCATATGTTCCACTTTCACCCACTGACATTCAAGACAATGAGTCACAAAATTAACAACATCCTTTTTCATTCCTTTCCAGAAATATTGTTGTTTTATATCAGCAAGCATTTTAGTAATACCCGGGTGTCTAGAAAAGGGTGAATTATGAAATTCAGCTAACAATTTCTTTCTCAAATCATTAAGCAAAGGTACGTATACTCTATTTTCATAACGTAAGATTCCTTCATTGTCGAAATGAAAACCTGTATACCTTTCATCTTTTGGATCTGCAGCAAGCGCTGTTTTCACTTGCTGAAAGTATAAATCAGATTCCAATGCACTTTTCACCTCATCTTTAAACTGAGTTCTTAATGTTATAAGAGTAGAAATGTGCTTCCTACGACTTAGAGCATCTGCTACTCTATTCTCCTTTCCTTTGATGTAACTTATATCAAAATCATATTGAGACAAAAATCTAACCACCTTCACTGTCTTGCATTCAAATTAGGCTGAGTGAAAATATATTTCAGCCCAAGATGATCAGTTTTCAACTCAAAAGGTTTACCAAGTAAATAATGCCTCCAAACTTGAAGTGCATGTACTATGGTAGCAAGCTCTAAATCATGTGGAGCATAATTCAACTCATGTAACTTAAGTTTTCTACTTTCATACACTATGACATGATCATTTTGTAACAAAATACCTCCAAGGCCTTCCCCGGATGCATCCGTTACAACAATAAAGTCTCCATTAGGATCAGGTACAGCAAAAATAGGTGTTGAAGTCAACTGACTTTTCAGATTTATAAAAGTAGATTCACATTTATCATTCCAAACAAATTTCTTATCCTTTTTCTGCAATGAAGTTATCGGTGCAGCCACTTTAGAAAAATCTTTTAAAAAAATTTTCTATAATAACCAGCAAGGCCCATGAAGCTTCTTACTTCATGTACATTCTTTGGTGTAGGCCACTCGGTTATAGCCACTATTTTAGAAGGATCTACAGTAATTCCTTCTTTACTTATAACATGACCCAAATAATGAACTTTGGTATCAAAGAAAGAACATTTGGATAACTTACCGTATAACCTTCTCTTTCTCAGAATTTCCAAGACTACTTTCAAATGCTCATTATGCTCCTCAACACTTTTAGAATATATGAGAATGTCGTCCAAGAATACAAGCACAAACTTGTCCAAGTATTCTTGAAAGATATTATTCATTAAGTTCATAAAAGTTGCAGGTGCATTAGTTAATCCAAAGGGTAAAACCGTGAATTCATAATGTCCATACCTTTTCTGGAAAGTTGTTTTATGAATATCTTCATCTTTAATTCTTAATTGATGATATCCAAATCAAAGATCTATCTTGGAATATACCAATACTCCATGTATCGATCAACAAATCTTCAATTCTAGGAAGTGGATATCTATTTTTGATTTGTTGCTTTGTTTAACATCCGATAGTCAATACACAATCTAAGTGTTCCATCTTTCTTTTTCACAAATATCACTGGTGCTCCCCAAGGTGAAACAATTGGTCTAATCAAACCTTTAGACATAATTTCTTACAACTGAGCCTTAAGCTCAACTAACTCTATGGTAGTCATTCGATAAGGTGCTTTAGAAATAGGCTCCATTCCTGGTTTGATTTCAATGGTGAAGTCAAATTCCCTTTTGGGTGGTAAACCTGGTAATTCTTCCAAAAATACATCACTGAAATTATACAACAATGGGTAACATTCCATGCAAACGTTGTTTTCTTCTACAGATTCAGATATTTTTACCACATACAAGGTACAACCTTTATTTTTGGCCTTTTTAAGTTGCATAGCCGACAATTTTCTAACTGAAATTTCTCGTTTTACACCTTGAATCTCTGTTGTCTTCTACTAGATCATCCAAACAACTAATATTTTTTCAAAACAATCCACTTTCGCTTTATGCTCAGCTAACCAATTAACACCGATGACAATGTCATAAGATCCCAAAGGTGCAACATAAAGATCAACTTTAGTGGAAAAGTTAGGTAAGTCAAGGACTACCCCAAAAAGACACATCTGTTGTATGAATAGAATTATTACCATAATGTTCAGTCCATGATTTATCCATTTTTCTAGCTTTTCTTTTAAGTTTCAAAGTGAGTTTACTAGAAATAAAACATTCAGTAGCTCCCGTATAAAAAAGAATAGTTACAGGTATGCCAAATAACTTACCAAGAACTTCAATAGGTGTAACTTGCTTTTCAGCTTGCTTGTCTGCTACTGCAACATGTATCTTATGCTACTGATTACGATCATCCTTTTTCAAAGGACATTGATTTGCATAATGATCTTTGCCACAATTATAGTAGCCTCCTACAGGTCCCTTTTTATGCTCAAAATTATTTCCAACCCTAAAATTATCATGTTGACCTCCATAGGACTTCTGCCCATTATTATTATTCTTGGAAAAATTATTCCTTACATTTCCAGCAGGCTTGCTCACTGTTGTTTTCTTATTATTATCCACTGAAAACTTATTTTTGTTGCCAAACATTTTCCATGGCCCCTTCTTGGGTGTAAGAGAAACTGAAGAAGAGTTTGGAATCTTCTTTTGCGCTTCCTCATTATGAGCAGAAATAGCCTTTAAAATCTATTCCGCCTTTATGGATTTTTCATCAACCACTTCCATAGTGGTTGGGATGTGAACATAAACCTCTCCTCCAATCACGGATTCAGTCCCATGATGAATTTTCATATTCTAAACTTCTCGTCAGTTTGATACTGCGGTACATACATGAGGAGTTTCGTAAACCGCTCCCAATACTCAGTTACACTTAGCTTTCCTTGAGCTAAGTTCTGAAATTTTGTCATTTTTCTGATCATAATAAAGTTTTGGTAGCCAACGTTGCCTAAAATAACCTTTAAATTTATCCCAAGTGATGTTAGTTTCATCAATATTTAGCGCATCCTTACGGCTATCCCACCATGAAGATGCTTCATGGAAAAGATGATATGCTCCCAAATAGCTTTAGTTACCTCCAAGAAGTTTCTTATTGTAAATTACTTCTCCATTTTTTGAGCCAATTCTCGGCTCCATCTCTTAATGTGGTGCCATCAAATTTAGGTGGACTTATCCTTTTTATATCATTAGTGAGTTCCATTGCCGGGCCTTTTTGTTTTCTAGTTGGGTAGGTACATTTCCATTGTTATTACCAACACCCATATCGAGGTTTTCTCGGGAGGTATCTAATTGTTATTACTAGCTTCTTCTTCCACCTCATTTCCCATCGTTGCTATTCAAGTATAGTCAAATGATCTCTTGTGTCCAACAAGGAAGCAAGGATCTCTTTATTTTTTGGGGTTGTTCTTTGCTTCTTCCTCAAGCAGAATTATTCGCAACGTTTCCTATTGTTCTAACCATTTTCTATTACAAGAAATTCAGGTTTTGTCGGATTATGGACACAATAGGTTCAAGAGCTACAACCTTTAGCTCGATACCAAGATGTAACAATCCCATTTTAATACTTTAGAAACAAGGAAATATTTTTTTATTGAATGATTAATGTTCTCTGCTCTAAATACATAATTTAGAACACACATCTCAAAACAATCATTCTTATAACAGATAACCATATGTAGCTATAATGACTCGGTATACCACCAATCTATTCATTCCATGACTCAGGTGATCTACCGATCTATTCATGTGTAACATTGAGCTTAGATTTTTCTACTAGATACTTCATATTCATGGTTCTCTTACCCTATGCGGGTTCTGAGTGATCCACCCAAGGAACCTATCTGAATAATTGTTACCAATATCCATCGGTATCATGATCCTTAGACTACGTGACATAGGACAACGCAATTAGTAGCTTACGATACTTTGGCCAAAGATTTATAACATATTGTTCATATTACATATTCCTTGACAAAGATACTCACAACCGTCAATCCGAATACCTCCTTCACCCCACTCTATTGTTATATAGAACATCTTATACCGACTTACACATGGGTCCCACCCAAGGTTTCACTCTAGTTCGGATAAACATCATAGTCCATGATATGAAGAGAATCTTCGAGACTAAGGGTAAATTGGCATACTGGGTCAACCAAAGTTATCCCCGTGTGCTAAGGTACCCTGAGTCTAAAAGGGCTTCCTCATAACCTAATTATGGTCCTTACCAGTCCCAGAGAGAAATCTTGGTCAAGTTCCAGGTGTGTAAATCTTAACGATCAATGCAAAAGGGTGTTACCACATGGCATCTGCATTGTTGTATCCTCGAAAAGATCATAATCTTCTCGAAGGTACAACCTTGCAGTTGACATGTGTCAACATCTTATGGGACAGCCTCGAAAAGATGAACATACCTCCGAAAATTTACTTATGTTAAGTTGTATTTGGGTTACAGGACTACATATTTTGGTAGCCTTCCCTAACCTCGAGTCCAACACTCTTTTAGTTACCTTTATGTAATTAGGGTTCAACTTTACAAAAGTGTTTTAATTAATTCTAGATTGCTTCTTGGTTGTCGGTTGGGACCTAACAATCTTTTATCCTTAAAAAAGGACAACAGTTTAAGTTTCATTATTTATAAATAACATATCAATGAAGAAAATGAATCAACCTATTAGGTGAGACATATCGAGACTTAATACTATTAATTCGTAGTGATTTATAACCATATATTCCTTTCATAATTATTGCAATATAAGAGAGGAAGTTCCTCTTCTTCTTATAGTTAAATTTTAGGCATAACCCACTCTCAATGTTCCCTATAAATGCAAAGTGATCTTATTTACAGTTTTTAATCACAATTATAAGTTATAATGAATCACTAATTAAGAATGTAGTATTCAGCCACATAATTAGCTATGGCTTACTTAAGAAATTCATCTATATTCCATTGTATAAAACAATAAGAATGCACACTCATTCATATAGATAATAAGAATATCACCCCAACAAGAAAAGATACGCATTCTACATAGGTAATTTATCACTATTTCATTCATTTCCAAACCCATACAATTACAACCTATGCTCTTCGGGCATACTTTAAGACAATAGCCTTCAACCAAAGAGGTAACTTTTCTTTTCACAATACAGTTTAGAAATCATATCAAAATTCTTCATAAGAACCAATTTGGAACGGTCAATGCATCATATCATATTTTGTCTTTCTTTACCAATTACGAATACCATCTGCAAAATTTTCTAGACGGTCGGTTCAATGAACCGAGCATAATAAGCACTAATACTTAAAACAATTGCATTACACTAATTGTTTCAATTAAACAACCCTATTATAATGACATCAATTACTTGAAACTTTCTAGCTTAAAGTGAAGTCAATATAAAGATTCCTAGTACACTTTTAAAACCAAAAGGATTGAAAGAATATTCTATTTATTTTTCCTAAGTTTAAAGTATAATTGATTCCAACAATTACCTTCACAATTCCAAATCATGATACACTATGATTTTTCTTCCTACCAGTTATAATACAACTTTATATCATAACTTAAGTTACATACGTAATTTTAACTTACCCTATTTCGGATGATTCATCTCATTTCTTGTAAGAAAGTAAGAAGGAACGTCTTGTTTATTATGCACCTAATCATCGAAAAATCTTAAACAAAGTGTATATCATGATTTTATCACCTTTATTTAACATTAAACCACTTGAAGTATTTATTCCACAGGTTCATACAAAATTAATCTAAACAGAAGGAATAGATTACTTCCTCTTGCAAGTTCACCGCCAATCTATCCTTCATCTTATTATACTATATTTTCAATCCATGACTAGAATACAAAGAAATAAATACCGAGTTACTTTGTAAATATAAATAAAAAACAGTAAGTTCGAAACAAGATCTTAACATGTCAAAATGAAATAATCTGTCATCCCATAAGTTTACTAATTGAGTTCCTTGAATAATTATAAGAAAGGGTATATTAATATTCAAGAAGAGATCAATATCACTTTCTTTCCTTTAAATCCCCTTTCCAACCTTTCTTTTCACCTCAGAGATAAACAGAGATGACCACAACACTGTTGTAACCAAATTTTAGAGCTAAATCCAATTTCAAGAAATAATAACCATTTACTAAATCTAATCAAGGAAGAAGAATCTGTTTCAAGCACTTAGGTACATTCAACAGTGCGGTTCAGGTAGAGCCACCATATAGAATTACCTTTAGATCCCTACAGGATCTACCACTATACATCCAATGAAACCAATAACAACATTTGACATAAACACATTACAACCTATCGAACTCGATACAAACCTGATCTAAAGAAAAAAAGGCTACTTTCCTTCATATGCTCGAACCATTCGAGATTAAAATCAAGTTAGGTTAATTTAATGTTTTCCCTTGATTACATGGTAATCCAATTCTAATCTAACTGGACCGATTCATCATCCGGTGCCATTTCATTTATAAAAAAACACTAAACAAGATTGAATATTCAGTATTTAAAAACGTATTCAAATCCTATTTTCGAAAACACCTAAGGTCAAAATGTTTTTACCATTATAATGAACATATAATAACAGTCAAATTAGAAATAGGTCTTCCATAAGCTTCAACCCATTTAAATTCTAATGTCAATATCTAAGTATGATTAAAAACCCAGAATTGATAAACACAATTTCTTGTTACAGCTTCTTCCAAGATCAACCCATAATTCACAAGAAGAACATGAAATCCATTCAACAACTAATCTTTCAGTATAACTCATATTTCCAACATTCATGGTTACCTTAAAATAAACAACTAAACCATAAATTGTCTTACTCGTAGTACCTGCGAGTTTAAAAGCAAGCAAACACCTTCACAAGAGGAGATACGAATTCAATCATTCAATAATTCCAAAACGCACAACTTGTAGAATCAAGTTTTTATCAAGTTTACAAACAACCAATTCACAAAATCATTTACCAGTTCTCTTGAATATGAAATTGTTACATTCAAAGTTTCTCATGGTAAGAAAAAATCTATTACTCCATTCACAGCCAAAGCAAAAAGAATTACCATAACATTAAAAATACATAGTCTTTAAAAATGTTTCCTTCTATGGAACAAGTTTTTAGTCTAGTAAATCAGTCACATAAGAGCTTACAGAAGTCACTAGTTATTTACCCAAATGGGTATGAAAACATAACTGTTCACAAAAAACCCAGATCGACAAATACAACCAGGTTGCTAAGAACAATAAGGATCATGAGAAATAAAATACATTCACTAATTTCATCACCAAAAATAAACCTTTTTGAGTCCTGGGAAAATTTACTTAGTTACAAATTCACAGCGAAGAAAGGAAATGCGACAATTCCAATCGGATAAAGAACTTCATGTTTAATTCACAGTAAAGGAACAAAATAACAATGAAAACAAGTTTCCTTCAGAACCAAAATTCCCACGTTTAACCCAAAACCCAAGTTTACATAAAATCCATAAATCATTGTTACCAACCAAGCCAAAAATGCATATATATCATCAGAACATAGTTGTTTTAATAAAAACATTTAAATGAAAGCAAGATTTTAACAGTTAGGGCCTGTCATGCCTAATAGTGTCACTAAAAAGTTTAAGAAGACCTCTGGATGAGCTCGCCCTTTCTCTTCTTTTCCACGAAAGATTAAACAACAAAATATTGCTTCCTCCATGCCTTATATATTCCCCATGATATAGAAGTAAATTTGAAACTTTCAAAATTGCCATGTAGTGAAGAGTAAACCACGGTTTGAGAAACCAAAGTGCTCATGCAAAGCAAAAATGGAAGGCATAACAAAAGAAACAACCAAACAAAATTCCCTTTGCATGTCTTTCAAGGTAGTCTGGGCTCGAGGACCCATGTAATTTAATTGCATTAAATTCCTTTCTCCCACCCATTTTCCATTGCCACCACCCAACAAAGTTAGCAAGCTCCACATTAACGTAAACAAGAGTTTCCATTTTTAGAGATGCTGCCACATAAGCCCCTACTTTCCTAATTAACCTCCACTAACCTTGGTAGTACTCCCTATCCTCTCATCCTTATCCTTACCTTAAATTCCATAGAAACCACCGCCCAAAACTTGCGACCCTCTTAGGTTCCTTTTCATAGCATTAGTTTAGGATAGGTTAGTGACTTAGGTTAGATCATAGGTAAATTTAATTTTAACACCATAGGATATAACATTAGTCACCCACCTTAGTATTAGGTTTAGATAACCCTTAGGAATATCAAGTACATAGTTTAGGACTAGGTTAGATTAACTAACCTTTGCAACAATAGGTTATAGTTTAGGTTTAAAACTAATAACCTTACTGATTCTAGCTTAGGTCTACTTTGAAAGGCTAAAATCATCATTCTGAATTCAAACAGAATACAACGTTCCTAGATTAGATTATTGATTTGCATCAAGTAAAATAGCTTTAGATGGAAAACTCACATATCTTACCTGGATTAAGGTCTAGGTTCTTTCCGATGCTAAAATGACTGAAACTAGATTCCGATTGTAATGATCTGCCAGGATTAATTTCCGGAATCCAACAAAACTTTCCACTACGGAAATATTTTCATATGAAGGAGGTTTAAAAGAACTTATACATTCCAAGTTAAGTCAGACTTAATAATTCACGAAATTTCAATACATAATTGTTCATCCCGAATATAATTAAAACATTCCTTAGATCAATGCAATTGATCCAAGGATGAGTCATAGAGGTAGATAAGTCTACAATCTCCCAGAAATCAGATTGCACTCATATGCGAGGGATGAAAGAAAAAGAATCCAAGCATATTTCGGTTCAATAAAAGATATTAAGAGCAAAAAAAGACAACCAGTTCAAGGATGACTTTCTGAAATCAAAAGAACATATCCTCATATGGGAAAATCACATATCAACACTTGAATGGAAAGGAGAAAGTAACAATGATTCAGTGGTGTTACATTTTTGGGACCTGTAATATGTTTTTCATTCTGATTTGATTTGAAACTGGAAATTCATTTGTTCAGTTTAATGAAATGATTGATTATTGGACCTTTCCTTATAGAGTTTCCTTTTCTCTATCTTTTGGATAAGCTCATTGATTGAACTTCTCTACACTCGATTCTCTTATGAGATGGTGATTTCTTTATGGCTTGTTGGTCTACTTTGTTTGAATCATTTGTTGTAATGATGTAGAAAGATAGTAGCTAAGTCGGTTCTACTGATAAGTGAATGCATACTTGTGGGATTGACTATTGTTGACTAAGCCTTGCTTTGTTTGGATGGATAGGAGTAGGTTTTTTCTCTTGTACTCTATATTTTTGGGTGAACTTGAGTAGAGATTAACTCCTTTATGGGACTACTTTGATTGTGAACATTGGTTTCATATCTTTGATTGATAACTTCTAACATGCGTAGTAGAATTAGAATTGTAGTTAGACTATTTTGATTTTCTATACCTTCTTGGATTGTTATGGAATTATGTTTAGAGGTATATCTTAAATGTTGAATTTATAAGATTTTTATCTCGGAAAGGTAATGATAATTCATGTTATGAACTTGATCTACTTTTCGGATGTTATGAGTTTGGGTATGGTATGTATTGGTTCTTCTTATTCCTTGCTTGATATTTAGATGAATCATCTTAGAATGAACCATGTTGTAAACACTTATTTTTTCTTATATAAAAGATAAATGTTGTATTCTATTAGGATATAATTATGAAATAATAGGATGGCAAGATCTATTGTTTGTTTAAAGTTTATTGTTAGGATCAACTTGAACTTTAAGTTTTTAAGTAGATGTTTTGGATTATATTTTTTTCTTCTCTTAAAAGTGGATCCAGATTTATTATTGTAATTCTTTTTGTTTGGTATCACTTATGCTTATTATATGATATATTAATTATCCGATTAAAGAAGAGTTGCTTTAATGAAACAATTAGTGGAATGCACTTAATTTTAATGCTTAGTGCTTATCATGCTTAGTTCATTGTATCGCCCTATGCTATCAATTTTTCTAGATGGACATCGTAAGTGATAAAAGAAGGAAAAACTTATATGATGCATTGGCTGATATAAGTCTGATTCTTTGTAAAGAATTTTGATTCATTCTTTAGTTGTATTGAAAAATAAAAGTTGTATACTTTATAGAATGAAGGTTGTTGTTATGTAGTACACCTAAGGTGCTTAGTCTTGTAAATTTATAAGTTATAATGATGAATTGCGAGTTGTGATTTATTTGCATTGGTTGTGTAATTTATCTCATACTTTTATGAAGGAGATGGAAGTTCTATCTTGTTGATATTCTTCATATTATATTATGCTTATCTTGTTATCTTTGATAAGATGGATAAAGGGAACTAGTTCAGTTTCCCTTATAATGATGCAACTTGTTAAGTTGCAATAGATGATGTTTATTATCTAAACAATATAACATAGTAATGTGATGCGTAATGAACATACAAAGTATGAACTATGGATATTGTGAATGATAAATCCTAACACTTAAACATTTAGAGGAAGACTCTTCCTCTCTTAAATGAATGTAAACCAAAAGGGATTGGTGATAAGATTGTAATTCATAGGACTTCATTTAGTATGAAGTCTACTTTGGTTGGACCTATGTGGTTGCTAAACTTCCCTGAATGTGAAATTACAATATTTTGGAACTTATGTTATTGCTGTCCTGTTTTGGTTAACTGCTTGTTAAACTGAATAAACAAACATTAAAATTAATCCTAAGTTAAGGAAGTTCTTCAATGTCTAAATGAAACAAATTTAGAAAAGAACTTATGGAGTGTTGGATTAGGGTTTAGCAGAGTTGTTGTAATCAAAGCTTAATCCAAATTAACAATGTATTAATAACCTCCTAGGGGTATGTACATCTCGATGAGGTAGTTTTTGTAGGATGTTGGCACATGCCAACTACAGGGTTGTACTTTCAAGAATACTTGTTGCAGTTGACATGTGGCAACACCCTTCCGCATTGATCGTCTAGATCTACACACAAATAAGGACTTGAACTTAGTTTCTCTTTAGGTAAATTTAGTGGCATATTTAGGATAGGAGTAGCTTCAAGGGATCAAGGTACCTTGGAATATCTAGTTGACTTAGGTCAACTGAGTATCATTTACCCTAAGTCATTTTGAGCATCTCCCTATAATAAATTATGTTTCTAACCAAGGCTAGGGTTAAACCTGGGACAAGTGGACTAATGGTAGTCAGTAAAGACCATTCTTGATAATAGAGGAGTGAGGTGAAGGACGTATTCTAAAATGATGAGTATGTCATCTACGAATAGTCATATACACAATATGTTGGAAATCTTAGGCCAAAGTATCACAAACCGCTGGTTGTGTTGTCCTATGTCACCAAGTTTAAAGCAACGTGATATCGATGATTATTAGCAACAAATATTCAGATATGTTCTTTAAAAAGATCACTCAGTACCTGGTTTAGGGTAGGAAAACCAAGTATACAATAAGTATTCAATACTTAAAGTTAACATAAATAGATCGGTAGATTACTGAGTTATGAAATGAATAGATCAGTGGATCATCGAGTCATTTACATTTGTATATGGTTATCTGTTTGAGATTGATTAGCATGATATTTTTTTTTAAATGATGCTTTATTTAGAATAGAGAACATTATGTAAAAAAACAAAATTCCCTTGTTTCTAAAGTCTTAAAATGGGAATGTTACATCTTAGTATCGAGATGAAGGTTGTAGGTCTTAGACCTACCGTGTCCATAATCCGATGAAACTTAAATTTTCTTGTAACAAAAAATGGTTAGAACAAGAGGAAATGTTGCAAATAATCCTCCACCAGAGGAAGGAGCAACAACTTCCCAGAAATTAGATGAGATCTTTGCTGCCCTATTGGACACAAGAGATCATTTAGTTGTACTTGAACAATAACTAATGGGCAATGAGGAGGAAGAAGATGTTGATAACAATAATTATCCACCTCCCGGGACAACACCAATGAATGTGTTGATAAAAACAATGTGAACATACCTATTCAAATTTCGAGAACAAAAAGGCTAGGCTGGTAGCTGAACTCACTAATGATATAAAAAGGATAAGTCCACCCAAGTTTGATGGCACCACATTAGGAGATGGGGCTGAGAATTGACTCAACGAAATGGAGAAATACTTTGCAATAAGGAATTTCTCAGAAGAAACAAAGGTGATATGGGGAGCATATCAGCTTTCTCACGAAGCATCTTCATGGTGGGATAACCGTAAGGCTGAGTTGAATATTGATGAATCTAATATCACTTGGGATCAATTTAAAGGATACTTTAGGCAACGATGGTTGCCGCAACTTTACTATGATCAGAAAATGACTGAATTCCAGAACTTAGCTCAAGGAAAGCTAACTGTAACTAAGTACTGGGAATGGTTTATAAAAATCCTTAAGTATGTACCTCAGTACCAAACTGATGAGAAGTTTAGGATACATAAATTCATCATGGGATTGAATCCCATTATAGGAGGAGAGGTGGATGTTTATAACCCAACCACGATGGAAGGGGTTGTTGAAAAATCCATAAGGCAGGAACATAAATTAAAGGAAATTTCTTCTCATAAGGAGGAAGTAAGGAAGAAAGTTCCCAACTCCTCTACATCATCTCTTGCACCTAATAAAGGACCATGGAAGAAATTCGAGATGAAAAGTAAGAAAGTAGAAACAAATAAGTTTCTTTGGTAATATAAAGAACAACTTTGCTAAGAATAATAATAACAGATAGAAGTTCTATGGGGTCATAATGATAACTCTAAGGCTGGAAATAAACTTGAGCCTAGGAAGGGACCTGTAGGAGGCTGTTATAACTATGGCAAAGATCATTATGCGAATCAATTTCCTTTGAAGAAGGATGATTGCAATCAATAGCACAAGATACACGCTACTGATGGTGACAAGTAGGCTGAGAAACAAGCCACGCCTATAGAAGTTCTGGATAAGTTATTTGGTTTACCTATAACTATTATTTTTATAACAGAGCTTGAATGTTTTATTTCTAGTAAATTAGTATCAAAACTAAAATCAAAATCTTGAAACATAGATAAAAAAATGGACTGTATAGTATGGGAACAATGTTGTTCATATGGTTAGTATGTGTCTTTTTGAAGCAGTCCTTTATTTACCTAACTTTTCCACTGAGGTTGATCTTTATGTTGCACCTTTGGGGTCTTATGATGTAATCATAGGTGTTAATTGGTTAGCAAAGCATAAGGCTAAAGTGGACTGCTTTTGAGTAACACATTAGTTGTTTAGATGAATTGGAGAAAATAGCAGAGTTCGGGGTGTGAAATGTGAGATTTCTATTAGAAAACTATTAGCTATGCAACTTAAAAAGGCCAAAAATAAAGGTTGTACCTTATATGCAGTAAAAATTACTGAATCAACATAAGAAAACAACGATGTTATGGAACGATATCCACTATTACGAGACTTCAATGACGTATTCTTGGAAGAATTATCAGGTTTTCCACCCAAAAGGGAGTTTGATTTCACGATTGAGATCAAGCCTGGAATTGAACCTATTTCTAAAGCACCATATAAAATGACTACTATAGAATTAGTAGAGCTTAAGGCTTAGTTTCAAGAAATTTTTTCTAAAGGTTTGATTAGACCAAGTGTTTCGTCTTGGGGAGCACCTATAATTTTTGTGAAAAAGAAGGATGGAAACCTTAGATTGTGCAATGATTACATAATGTTAAACAAATAAACAATCAAGAATAGATACCCACTCCCTAGGATTGATGATTTATTTGATCAGATGCATGGAGCATCGATATATTCTAAGATAGATCTTTGATCTAGGTATCATTAATTGTGAATTAAGGATGATGATATTCTTAAAACAACTTTCCGAACAAGGTATTGCCATTATGAGTTCACAGTTTTACCTTTTGGATTAACTAATGCACCTACAACATTTATGAATTTAATGAATAATATCTTACAATAATACTTGGAAAAATTTGTTCTCGTATTATTGGATGACATTCTCATATATTATAAAAGTATTGAGGAACACCATGAGCATTTGAAGATAGTTTTGGAAATATTAAGAAAGAGATGGTTATTTGGTAAGTTGTCTAAATGTTATTTTTATGACATAGAAGTACACTATTTGGGACATGTAATAAGTAAGAATGGAATTGTTGTAGATCCTTCAAAATTGTAGCTATAACGGAGAGGCATGCACCCAAGAATGTACATGAAGTTAGAAGCTTCATGGAACTTGTCAAGCTACTTAAAGGAAATTTGTAAAAGATTTTTCTAAGGTAGTTGCACCAATAAATTCTTTACAAAAGAAAGATAAAAGTTTGTTTGGAGTGAGAAATATGAAATTGCATTCAAAACGTTGAAGGAATAGTTAACTTTAGCACCTATTCTTGCAGTAATAGATCCTAATGGAGATTTTATGGTGGTAACTGATGCTTTTGGTGAAGTTTTAGGAGGCATTTTTTTACAAAATGGTCATGTCATAGCTTACGAAAGTAGAAAACTTAAGTTACATGAGTTAAATAATGCTCCACATGATTTAGATCTTGCTACCATTGTTCATGCACTACAAATTTGGAGGCACTATCTACTTGGTAAACCTTTTGAATTAAAAACTAATCACCTTGGACTGAAGTATATCTTCACTTAGCCAAATCTTAATGAAAGACAATGAAGGTGGTTAGATTTTTTGTCTCAATATGATTTTGACATCAATTATATCAAGGGTAAAGAAAATAGAGTGGTTTACACTCTAAGTTGTAGAAACACATTTATGCTCTTATAACATTGAGAACTCAGTTCAAGGATGAAGTAAAAAGTGTTATGGAATCTGACTCTTACTTTCAGCAAGTAAAAGCAACACTTGTTGTAGATTCAAATGATTTGAGGTATAAAGGTTTTCACTTTGATAACGAAGGAATCTTACGATTTGAAAATAGAGTATATGTACCTTCGCTAAATGATTTGAGAAAGAAATTGTTAGCAAAATTTCACAATTCACCTTTTTCTAGACACCCTGGCATTACAAAAATGCTTGCTGATATAAAACAACAATATTTCTGGAAAGGAATGAAAAAGGATGTTATAGACTTTGTGACACATTGCCTTGAATGTCAATGTGTTAAAGCAGAACATATGCACCCAGCTAGTTTGTTGTATCCTCATAGCATACCGTAGTACAAGTGGCAAGTAATAAGCATGGAATTTGTACAAGGGTTACCTATGTCAAGAAATAAACATGATGTTATTTTAGTAGTTGTGGATAAACTAACAAAGGTAGCACATTTTATTGCTGGAAATATGAAGGATGATTCTCCTATTTTGGCTAAAATATTTGTACATGAGATTTTCATATTACATGGAGTACCTGAACTAATCATATCTGATAGAGATCCTAGAATGACATCAAGGTTTTGGAAAACGCTTAATGTAACTCTAGGAACTAAGCTAAATTTCAGTTCTGCATATCATCCGAGAAATGGATGGATAAACTGAAAGAGTAAATCAAGTTTTAGAAGATATGTTACGGATGTATTGTATGGATCAGTAGTATAAGTGGGAAGAGTATCTTCCATTAGTTGAATTTGCATACAATAATACATATCATGCTTCTCTTAAGATGACACCTTTCAAAGCATTATACGAAAGAAAATGCAAAAACCCTATTAGTTGGGACAACATGGAGGATAGAGAGGTAATTGGACCTGAAATTCTTACTGAAATGGAACAACAAGTTAAATTGATTCGTGAACGCTTGAAAGAAGTAGCAGATAGGAAAAAGAGTTATGTTGACTTAAAGAGGGTTGATAGGAAATGTAAACTTGATGAGAAGGTCTTTCCTCGGAGTTAAACTGAAAAAGAGTTCTATAACTTTTGGCAAGGCTTCCAAGTTATCACCACATTATGTGGTAACTTTTAAGATAGTTGAAATAATCAACCCTATAGCTTATCATTTAGCATTACCTCGCTTTATCATAAATGCATGATGTTTTCCATATTTATTTACTTAAGAAATACATATCAGATTTATCACATGTGTTAAATTGGAATTCATTACAGGTCCAGGACCCGAAATAATCATGGTTAAACCCACATGAGTGTTGGAAACTCGCTAGTTGCATTTAAGAAATCATGAAATAAGATAATGTGAGGTCCAGTGGGATCAGTTTTATGAAGAGAGGGCAACTTGGGAAAACCTTGAGGATATGTAAAACTGCTTTTCCATATCTATTTGAATAAAATTGATTCTGTTGATTGAAAAAAAAATTGTGATTTTATCTTTATATTACAATAAGTATGCCAGTTTTGGGCAGATATTTATTTGTTTTGAATAAACAACTATGTAATGCTGATTTCTGGAACTTAAAAATGTTGATATGTTTTTGACATATGGTAAGAAAAGTGAATAAGTTGATTTTCCATGATGCAAACTATTCAAAAACATGAGATAATCATCGGGACGATGATTATTTTTAGGAGGAAGCATCTAACACCCTTGACAATTTTTATATTCCTCCTTTTCATTTCAAGTGTTGACATGTGATTTTCTTGATAAACATGTGTTCGTTTGACTCGAAGATCATGCTTGATATGGATAAATAATTTCTATTCTTAAAAATCATTACACTAAAATAGTATGGCTTTCAAGAATTTATTTTCACTTTGGAAAGGTAAAGCTGCAATCGGCCTTAAGAGTTACATACTTATTCCTTCTTCTAACTCATCCTTGGATCAATTTCAGTGATCCAAGGAATGTTTTAAATCCTCTTCATAGAACAAATGGTAAATTGACATTCAACAAAGATGATGGGACATAGAAGACTAAAATTTGTATGTTACAAATTCTTTGGTATTATGTGAACGTGTTTTTGTTCAGTTGTATGTTTGTGCTCAGGTATTTGGTGATTGATCTTGATAGGACATTAAGGACTTAAGCAAAATTCAATTCATGACAGAGGAATTTGGAGTCCTAAAACCTAAGGATTATCCTAACAGTATCCTAAGCTAGGTAAGAACACCTATGTTCTAGCTACATTTACTTATTTAGATTTTATTCTAATCTAAGCCTTTTATTCTATTTTGTTGGGTTGGCGTCCTAACCTAAGCATTGTGCTAAATGAATAAGGGAAGGATTACTAAAGTAGTTCTAGGATATTTTAACTAATACCTAATATTAAATGGTTATGAATTGAATCTAACCTAAGTTGGGAATTACTATTGGAAAATATTTTACGACCTAAGTTGGTTATTGCTAGACTAACCTAAGTTTTAATGGGATCCATCCTAAACTATAAAAAGGGAACCTAGGGTCGTATGTCTCTAAGGCAATGGCTCCAATGGCATTTAAGTGATTTGATAGGGTTTAATGGATAATGGTACTGCCAATTTTGGTAGGGGCTAGTTAACTTTAGTGGAGGCATACGTGGAAGCTCCACTAAAGATGGAATTGTATTTTTGGATGGAATTGGCATTCACCAGATTTAGGAGGTGGTGGAAAGGAAAGATAAGTGGGAAATTTGGAATTAATGGCATTAATGGGCCTCAGTTTTTATGTGTAAACCATCTTGGAAACTTGGAAGGTGGGTTTGTAGGAGGTTATTTGGTTTTGCATGCATTGCGGATTTTTCTCTGCATGGAGCTATCTGGTTCTTTGAACTAGTAGTTTGACCTTCACTTCAAAGCTATTTTTGTTTCTACGGTCTATTTTTGATCGAAGGAAAGTATATGAGGCATAGGAAGAAAATATGTTTGATTGTTGATCTTTCATGGAGGAGAAAAAGAGTTGGAAGCTCGGCTGGAAGTCTCCTTCAATTTGGCAGAAGCACTATCAGGCATGATAGGCTCTAACCATTAAGATTATTTGATTTCTTCTAAATGATTCATTAGAACAACTCTACTCTCATGAGATTCATGTTTTCATGTTATTTGGTTATTTTCTTGTTGTGTTTTATGAATCTCTCTGTGATGTTTGGATATGAATCCATGAAAAAAATAATGATTGTTTTGAAAAATTTCTCGCTGTGCAAGTTCTATTACAACATGCATGTGAAGCTTGTAGGTGAAACTTGTTTTTGTAGCTCTGTTTTTCATTCTAGAACTTGTATTCATGGTTTTTGTGTTTTTAACTGACCTTCGTTACAATATAGGGTTCTAAATTTATGGGAACCTTGAGTTCCATTTGATCTTGTCTCGGACTTTGAGTTTTGATATATAACTTGCGTTGGAGCTTTGTATTGTTCGAACCAAGTATTTGGAGACTTATGCAATGCTGAAAAGTTGCTTGAAGATTGTATTTGGCACTGTATTTGTATTTTAATTACTTGTGAATTTCTAAAATTTTATGTGAAGCTCATGTTCGACACTGTACTTTTATTGGACACAAGAGTGTTATGAGCTTTTATTTGGATCAATGTATTCGATTCTATTATGGTATTTTAGTGTTGGGTTTCTCTTGTAATAAAATTTTAAGCTTATAATTATTTTATTGAGCAACTTACTCACCAAAAAACTGGGTGATAGCTTTATTGAGTCATTTTGAAATCTCTTTAAGATTTTGAACTGGAAACATCTTATTTAAATGAATGTGGAACTTCTCTTTTATGAATGTATCATCTTCTCTGAGATGGTAATGACATGAGATTTAGATGGGGTGTTCTTTCCCCTCTATTTTGAGGAAACCCATGTTTTGGTGTCGCAATTTGGTTGTTGTGGAACTTTTATTTTGGATTTCTTTTTCTGTTGCATTGGAGATAAGATTGAGACATCTTCTGACTTGGACATTTTTGGGTTCTTGCACTCTCTTCTGATTCTTTAAAATAATTTTGGGTCTCAGTGGAAGGTTGAGTTATTACCCTTGGACACTGAATTTATACGGGAAGGATACTTTCTCTGTTCAGTTGTTTTGTGTTTAGTTCTTTTGAATCATGAACTACTTACTCTTCGTATTAAGTGGTGAAGCATCTATGAGTCTTCAGTCTTGAGTTCGTGGATAATTTTGAACTTGTTAGTTTATTGGTTCGGGATTCTATTCTTTTCAGATACAATAAATGAGTCCTTGGGATTCTTTTAAAGAGAGAAAATATATATATTCTCTTGGGAACAGAATGTTGTTTTTGGGACTATAATATGTTTTGCATTCTGATTTGATTTGAAACTTGAAATTCATTTGTTCAGTTTAATGAAATGATTGATTATTGGACCTTTCCTTATAGAGTTTCCTTTTCTCTGTCTTTTAGATAAGCTCATTAATTGAACTTCTCTACACTCGATTCTCTTACAAGATGATGATTTCTTTATGGCTTGTTGGTCTAATTTGTTTGAATCATTTGTTGTAATGATGTAGATAGATATTAGCTAAGTTGGTTCTGTTGATAAGTGAATGCATACTTGTGGGATCGACTGTTGTTGACTAAGCCTTGCTTTGTTTTGATGGATAGCAGTAGGTTTTGTCTCTTGTACTCTATATTTTTGGGTGAACTTGAGTAGAGATTAACTCCTTTATGGGACTACTTTGATCATGAACATTGATTTTAGATCTTTGATTGATAACTTCTAACATGTAGAAGTAGAATTAGAATTGTACTTAACTGCTTTTGATTTTCTATACCTTCTTGGATTCGATGGAATTTTGTTTAGAGGTATATGTTATCCAAAATAAGCCCCTTGCTTATTTTTTGGCTAACTCCCTTCATTCCTCCCTCCTGTGTGCCTCAGTCAGAATTTTTACTTTTTAGGCACTCAAAATGTTCTAGAAATGGCACCATTGGATAGAGCTCTTTCTCAGCTTTCTAGAAAGGTAAAGTTTTCTTCCTAACTCCATGTATTTTTGAAGTTATGGCTCAATGCGGAGTTTTTGTGGGAAATTTTCCCTAGAAAAGCCCAGGCCAATAAGATGAGGCCATGTGTCCTTGGAAGGGTGGAGGCGGAGGTAAACTTGAAAATTTTACCAAGTGTTGGAAAAATTTAGAAAGGAATTTTTCGGCCCGATGGCCCACCGCGAATGGGATCATGCCATGTGTCTAGGCGGGGAGAAGTTGGGAAAATTTCCCAAGGGTTGGCACAAACAAAATTTTCGACACTAGGCCCGTGTCCAATAACATTATGCCATGTGTCCTTAGGCCAAAGGAGTGGCGGAGGGCGGAGGAAAGATTGAAAATTTTACCAAGTGTTTGGTGAGGGCGCTAAAGAGAGATTTTGGCCCATAGGCCCATGCAACAAATGAGATCGCACCACGTGTTCTCGGACCAGTGAGCATGTGGGGGGAGATTGGGAATTTTTCCCAAAACAAAATCAAAGAAAAATTTCAAAAGGAAAACCCGCCCCCCAAAGTCCGAGCCAGTGAAACCATGCCACATGTCCATGTGGTGGCAAAAACATAAGGAAGGCCCGCAGAGAAAAATGAAAGGAAAAGCCCGCATCCAATGGGGTTGTGCCACATGTCTAGGTCAGAAAAGATGGTCAAAAGTGATGGAAAATTTGGAGGAGAGGCCCGCGATGAATCGGATCATGCCACGTGTCTTCGGGTCATCCAGCCGGCGGAGAATTTTTGGAAAATTTTCCAAAGGCTGAAACGATGGAAAATGAAGCAGGCAGGGTCTGCAACAAATCAAATCATGCCACATGGCACTAGGAGTGGTGGGGCATGGAGATTTTTGGGGAAATTTTCCCAAATACAAAAATGTGAAAATTTCAAATTTTTGGCCCACCAAACCATTTTGTCCTTGTTTTTCCCTAAATTTTCATATGAGCATAACTTTCAACCCAAAGCTTAGTGTTTTGCATTTTTATATCAATGGAAATTTGGTGAAATTATCTACATGATTTTAGGCTCAATTTTGTATTTTGGTGGATTTTGAGAGAGAAAATTGGAAAACACCTCGGGCACATGGAAATGAACAAAAATGACATTTCAACCACCATTTTTAATGCAACATGGCTCGCATTCTCTCCCAGCATGGTCAAAAACGTCAGGGAATGGACTTTTGAGGATACCCATGTTGTTTTATTTCATTTTGGTTGGTGGTTGAAGCTCCTCTCACGTTTTCCTACGTTTCTCTTTCTTGGGCTTGCTTTGGCATTGTTAAAAGCTAGATTTGGCTCATTTTGTAAGGGTTGGACATTTTAATGTTTTACAGGCTCCCTCTTTCACCCTAGAAAGTGATTTTGTGGAATACCAGACCTCTTTCAAGGCTGCAACATATTTTATGCCTTTCTGTTAATGTAATGCATGTATTTTGATATTTGAAATGACAATGCAAGCTCTGTGAATGAGTTTCAGTCCTCTTCTTGTGTTGTTTGATTCATCCATGATATTTCATTACATTTTATCAGTTTGTGCATGATGTTTTTCTACATTTTTGTAATTTGTGTCAATTTGTAGAAGTAAAAATGCTCACCACTCCTTTGGTGCATCACCTTATTAGCATTAGTTTTAATTCTTTTTCATTCTCTATCTCTGTCCCCTTGGAATTTATAGTAGGATTTTGAGTTTAAACCTCTGCAATTTTCAAGTAATACACCTGATCAGAGGAGTTGAGGAACCAACCTCTAACCTGGAGATTCTTTTCCCACTTTTACAAGTCCCACACTTGGGGAAAAGATTCAATGTTGTGCAATCACACTAGATGTTGAGATGTCAAACTAGAAATATGATAGAACATCCAGAGGGTGTTGTTGATTTGCACTAACAGTTTTGGCACACCTAGTGGGACCTAGAGGTCTTCATCTTCATTGCAACAAAATTGATGTGCATTTGTTGCAAGTTTCTTACTTAAAAGAGCCCTAAATTGCACATCTGGCGACTCCAAGGAAGAAGAATCAGCTGGTTTTAGCAATACAGGCCTGAAAAATCATGAGAAGAATCACCACAAGGTCAAGAGTTGGAGAAGAAGAAGTATTGTTTGAGTATCTGCAATTATCTCCAAGAAGAAGACAAAGAGGGAGGAGAATTCAAAGGTCTCCATCTCCACCAAACAAAACTCTATCAACTCCTCCACCTGGTAGACCTTTCATCCAATCAATAAGGGTTCTAAGGCCAATCAGAATGGCACAACACAACCCATATGTCAATTTCACTGGCAGCAGCCCACTTGCTCTCAATGCACAAAATCCAATCCCAGTTGCAACACTAAAGAACATTCCATACTTTACTGGAGAGAATCAGACCACTCTTGGTGATCATGTCAAGGACATTGCTAATATTTGTGCAATCCATGAGATTGATGAGATGCAAGTTGCTGTCAAACTGCTGGCATCTTCATTCAAAGGGAAGGATTTGCAATGGTTCAGGAGCCTTGATTCATGCTCTATCCAAAATTGGAACCAGTTTTGTATAGCACTCCATGAGCAATTTGGAGAAAAGGGAGATAACTTGTCCCTTCTAGAACAATTGACAACTATCAAGAGAGCTCCCAAAGAGCGGTTGGTGACTTCAAATTCAGATTTCAAAGGACCTAGGAGAGAATTCCAATGGCAGTAAGGCCAACAGCAGAAGGTGCTTTCCTATATTACCTTAAATCTTTAAATTCTAATATTTCTATGTTAATTCAATCCATGGGAGGCACAACTATCCCCTGCTGCTTATAGCATTGCCATTAGAGCTGAAAATTGTCGATTCAAGCTAGTAAGCTAGCTCCTAGGCCTCCAATGCCATTGTATCCAAATTTAGAGAGTCCAAGTACTAATCAAGCACCTATTTTATCTCCTATTCCCACTCCTAGAAATCAGAATTCAAGTGAAGCTTCTACTTCATCTTCTAGTGCCTCAAATGAACTTCAAGAATTCATGAAGCAATTGCAAAGTTTAGGTAATGAGCTGGTTACACTCAAGAGGTAGAAATCCCAAGGTTTTAGACCTTCTTACCAGCCTCAAGCTCAGCTTAACAAGTAACCATATCAACCTAAAAGACCACCCAATCTAGCTTCAAATCAAAATCAAGCAAGGCCTCTTCCCAACAAACCATTTCAGTCCTATAATCCCAATAATACATCGCCTCTAAGGCACTAGTGCGATGACAAAACAACATAGCTCGGGAGTATGATTGGTGTTTCCCATGTAATGAACCTCACAACCAGTCTATGTGCTTCAATGGTGCTCTAAATAAAGCCTTGATGGTAACAACAACTGGTGTATAGGGTTAAGGGAGTCAAGGAAATAATCAACAAAGCAAGAAACATCCTAGCAACAATCAACTCCAAATGATACCACACTTGTAAACTGGCAGGTAAAATATTTTTGTGGTATGAATCAAACAATATCTCAAAGTTTTGCAGCCAACACAAGTTCAAAAGGAGAAATTTGGGTGAAGGACAACCACTGGATCCAAGTGATCCACAACCTTCTACCATTCCACAAACTGTTGGCAAACAAAATGTAGTTCCAAACATGCAAGGGCCACCCAAACCAACTCCTAAACCAACTTAGATGCCAGTTGTTGCTGCCCATATGCAAGGAATGAATGTGTAGGCCAAGGGACAACAAAAAGATGCTTCATCTCCATTCAACATCATTGATCAGATGAAGAAGACAAATGTAAACATATCAATGTGGGAATCACTATCCATCCTAGGCCAAAGAGATTTGCTACAAGCTGCCATGAAGGGTGGTCAACTTCAAATCAACAGGTCCAAAAGAAAGAGAAGGTACTCATAAATGTTTCCTAGCTGAAGGGAATCATGAAGGACAACAAGGTAAAATGTTGAATCCCCCTCCATTATATGTTTCATTGATCATTGGAAACCAATTAGTACACAAGTTTGCATGATTGATTCCGAGCAAGTAGTTCAATATTGCCTAAGAAAATAGATGATTAGTTGGGGCTTCAATATGAATTCATATCCAAATGGGTAATGCAATTGGATGGGACAGCAATAACAATATTAGGAGTGATTAAAAACTTGAGTCTCAATTTGCATGTATGCCCCAACATTGTTGTTTTGTAAGATGTTTCATTGATAGATCTTCCACCACTCTTTGCCCTATGTCTGTCAAGGGATTTCATAGCTAATATTAGAGGTTACTTATCTGCTGATTGGTTACACATGTTATTTAGAACAAGATATGGAACTAAAGCCACAATCAGATCTGAGCCTATTGTAAAATTTCACATTGAGCCTCACACTCCAAGCCAAATCAATACCAAGCTGTCTGTCTAGCGTTTGATCAAGAGGATTATCCAAGCACTGATGAAGCTGACACCAAGGTTTGAAGCATCCTAGATTTGAATCTTGATGAATGGGAAAGCAAGGTGCATGCTTTTGATCCTTATCAAGAAATAGAAGAATCTGAGCTAGGAGTCTATTGCATGCATGAAGAAAATAAGCCTATTCCTAGCATCACCAAGTCAGACCACAAGGATGACAATGAGGTATGGCATTTGTTCTTTGATGGATCAAGGAGTAGACAAGGTGTAGGAGGGGGAGCTATGCTTGTTTCACCTCAAGGAGTTAAGTATTATTCATTTTGTAGATTTTAGTTTGCATGTTCTAATAACACTGCTGAATATGAAGCCTTGATACAAGGATTGCATTGGTCAACAAAGAGAGGAATAAAGAACTTGCAAGTTTTTGGTGAGAGTGAATTGATTGTCAACCAAGTTAAGGGGCAGCATGCTTCCAAGAACGATCTTCTCAAGTGCTACAAAAACACGGTGTGGGACCTCGTTGAAGATTTTGACGGTTTTAGCATCAAGTCCATCCCTAGGAAAGAGAACCAAGTTGTTGTGGGCTTGTAGTAGTTGGAGCATCCTTTGATGTTGTTGAAAGCATAAAGAAAGACAAAGTACAACCAAGCATTCATGTGATTGTAAGGCCTTCAGTTCCAGACAACAATGTAAGTTGGCAAGTGTTTGAAAATGATCAACAAATCATCCATTTCTTACAAGAAGAGGCTGAGTTCTCAGTTAAAAATCAAGAAAAGTTAGAACAACAGTATGGTGATCAAGTGGTACAGCTGAGAACCAACAAACTACCAAAGGGACTTGTCACTTTGGAGTCCATTTTCAATCCTAATGATCAATTTAGGAAGGAGAAAGAAAACATCCAAGTCAAGGGAGAAGATTTAGTGCCCATCCTGGTGGAAGAAGGAAAATCACTCCAAATTGGTAAAATGACAACTGAGAAAGAAAGGTATGAATTCATACAACTTTTTCAAGAATTCCCTGATGTTTTTTCTTGGAGCTATGAAGATTTGAAAGGTTTCAATCCCAAGTTAGCTCAACACACCATTGAATTGGACCCAAGTGCTAAACCCATTAGGCAAAAACAAAGGCCAGTCAATCCGCACCTAGAGCCTCTCATGAGAAAATAATTGAATAAGTTGATAGAGTCAAGTATCATATTCCCTATCAAGCACTCTAGTTGGTTGGTGAACTTGGTTCCAATTAGAAATAAAAGTGGAGATATCAGATTGTGTGTTGACTTCAGAGATTTGAATAGAGAATATCTCAAGGATCATTACCCACTTCCTTCCATGGAGTAGATCTTGCAAGTTGTTTTTGGATCTGAAAGGTTTTCATTGCTTGATGGCTATTCAGGGTACAATCAGATCATGGTGAAGGAAGAGGATCAGTTCAAGACAACCTTCACAACCAAATGGGGAACTTATGCATATAGAAAAATGCCATTTGGGTTGTCCAACGCTGGAGCTACATTCCAAAGGGCAATGGACATGGCATTCAAGGATTTGATTAACAACATGGTGCTGATATATCTTGATGATATCACTATTTTTTCAAAAAATGTAGCTAGACCATCTCTTTCATTTAAGACAAGTATTCCAAAGGTGCAGAAGATTTGGGGTATCCTTGAATCCCAAAAAGTGCATTTTTCTAGCTCATGAAGGAAAGCTCCTTGGCCACATTGTCTCCAAAGAAGGATTAGCAATTGATCCGGAAAGAGTTGAAGCCATAAGAGTACTTCCATTTCCAAGTCATAAGAAATCCTTTCAAAGTTTCTTGGGAAGGATAAATTTTGTTCGGAGGTTTGTCCCAAATTTTACAGCCCTAGTCAAGCCTATCACCAAGATGTTAAAGAAAAGCATAAGTTTTGAAGAAATCAAAGAGGCCATATCACAAGCTCCAACTCTCATTAACCCATATTTCTCTAAGGATTTCATCCTCTATGCATTTGGAGGTGATGATACTATTTCTACAATTTTAGTACAACGAGAACAAAGACAATGATGAGCGACCAATTACTTTCTTTAGCAAAATCTCGGAGGACTATGAGGTGATATATTCTTTCATTGAGAATCATATTCTTGTAGTAATTAGGAGTTTGAAGAAATTTAAGCATCTAGTTTCAAACAACAAGGTTCAATTTTTGGTTTCTCACATGGGAGTTATGGGAGTTATAGACCTAAATGAAAAGAGAGCGGGGTGGATTACTCGTGTCATGGAGTATGACATTGAGATCAAAGTCCCCAAGTTGGTTAGAGGAAAAGGATTATGTGAACATATGGTCTTAAACAAACAAAATGAAGCGTGTAATGAGAAAGAGGTTGTTTTGGTGTTGCAAGACTGACCATGAGCAAGGAAGCACTCAAGAATAAAATGATGGTGTCCTCACTCCTTGCTAGACCCAAGACATAATGCAATTCCTACACATAGGAATATGCCCTCCAGAGATGAACAAAACCAAAATGAGACACTTCATATTGTAGGCTATCCCATATGCCCTTGTGGATGGTGTTTTATTCAAAAGGGATGTGAATGGAGTGTTGCTGAGATGCATTGGTACAAATCAGATTCATCGAGTGTTGGAAGAGTTCCATGGTGGATCAGTTGGTGGTAATTTTGCACCAAGAGTGACAGCTCTCAAGATCATGAGGGCTGGCTATTATTGTCCCAATATTTTCAGTGATTGTTATGCATGGATCAAGAGGTGCAAGAATTGTGCATTCTTCACAGGAAAAGAGAGACTAGCTGCCCTTCCATTGCATCCAATTTCAGTTGACCAGCCATTCATGCAATGGGGTTTGGACTTCATTGGAGTCATTAATCCAAATTCAAGCCAAGGACACAAGTGGATTCTAACAACAGATTACTTCACCAAGTAGTAGAGCGATAGCTTGATCAAGGAAGCAAATGAATCTAGCATGTTGGACTTCTATGAGGGAATAGCAACCAGATTTGGCATACCTGCTACAATAATATCAGATAATGCATTGGCATTCATTAGATCCAAGGTAACTGAATGGGCTTTCAAGAATGGGATCTACCTAAGCACTTCATCAAATTATTATCCTCAGGGTAATGGCCAAGTTGAATCTACAAACAAGAACTTGTTAAGGATCATCAAGAGGAATCTTGATGAAAATTAGAGGTCTTGGCATACTAAATTGAAATAAGTCTTGTGGTGATATGATAACTCCCAAGAGATCTACTTGTAATTCTCCATTTAAGCTTGTTTATGGAAGAGAGGAAATTTTTCCCATGTCACTTGAGTTTCCCATATTAGAACTCATGAAGCAGTTGGAGTTGTTGGATTTTGGACCCATGGAGGTTAGGTATGTAGAATTTATGGAGCTCCAAGAAATCAGAAATCTGGCATCCCAAGCAATGGAGAAAGATCAAGCCATGATCAAGAAGACCTTTGATAGAAAGGCCAAGGATGGATCTTTCCAAGTTGGAGATCTAGTGTTAAAATGGGATGCAGACGAGAAAAACTAGGAGGTATTCAAAATTTGATGCCATTTGGAGTGGCCCCTACATGGTCATAAAGTGTAAGGACAAAAATGCCTTCCAATTGTCTACATTGGATGGTGAAGAATTACAGATTCCAGTCAATGGAATCCATCTGAAGCATTGCTATCTTGAAGGAAATCCTCCACCTTGTACATATTAGCTTATGTTTTCATTCCTCCAAGTGCTTATGCACATTGTTTTGTTGTAGATTAGCTTTTCTTTCTTTAAGTGCTCGGCACAAGCTTGTTGTTCAGGAAATGTGTTTTACAGGACTTGCTCCAATCGGATGGTGTTCTACCCTCCCCTTCCTCCTTGCATTGTTCTAATCGGTTGGGGTACTAAGCGAGAGAATTTGATGACTCAATGCCCAATGAATTGCTTCAAGAATTTGGTAACTTCATCCAAGAAGAAAATGACCCCTACGAGTCACCAAAATTGTTATCCAAAATAAATCCCTTTTTTTTTTTTGGCTAACTCCCTTCATTCCTCCTCCCTCTGTATGCCTCAGTCATATTTTTACTTTTTAGGAACTTAAAATGTTCTGGAAATGGCACCATTGGATAGAGCTCTTTCTCAGCTTTCTAGAAAGGTAAAGTTTTCTTCCTAACTCCATGTATTTTTGAAGTTATGGCTCGATGGAGTTTTTGTGGGAAATTTTCCTAGAAAACCCAAGCCAGTAAGATGAGGCCACATGTCCTTGGAAGGGTGGAGGTGGAGGTAAACTTGAAAATTTTACCAAGTGTTGGAAAAATTTAGAAAGGAATTTTTGGCTTGATGGCCTACCGGCAAATGGGATTGTGCCACGTGTCCAGGTGGGGAGAAGTTGGGAAAATTTCCCAAGGGTTGGCACAAACAAAAATTTCGATGCCAGGCCCGCATCCAATAACATTATGCCATGTGTCCTTAGGCCGAAGGAGTGGCAGAGGGTGGAGGAAAGATTGAAAATTTTACCAAGTGTTTGGCGAGGGCGCTAAAGAGATATTTTGGCCCGTAGGCCCCATGCAACAAATGAGATCACACCACATGTTCTCAGATCAAGGAAGCGGGGGAGATTAGGAATTTTCCCAAAAAAATCAAAGAAAAATTTCAAAAGGAAAACCCACCCCCAAAGTCTGAGCCAGTGAAACCATGCCACGTGTCCACGTGGCGGCAAAAAAAATAAGGAAGGCCTACGAGAGAGAAATGAAAGGAAAAGATCACATTCAATGGGGTCCCTGCCACATGTTTAGGTAAGAAAATATGGTCAAAAGCGATGGAAAATTTGGAGGAGAGGCTAGCGACGAATCGAGATCACGCCACGTGTCTTTGGGTCATCCACCCAATAGAGAATTTTTGGAAAATTTTCCAAAGGCCGAAACGATGGGAAATGAAGCGGTAGGTTTACGCAACAAATCAAACCATGCCACATGGTACCGGGAGTGGTGGGGCATAGAGATTTTTGGGAAATTTTCCCAAATGCAAAAAGTGGGAAAATTTCAAATTTTTGGCCCGCCAACCCATTTTGGCCCTGTTTTGCCCTAAAATTTTCAATTGAGTATAACTTTCAATCCAGAGCTCATTTTTTTGAGTTCTTTATATAAATGGGAAGTCTGGTTAAATTCTCTACATTATTCAGGCTCAATTTTGTATTTTGGTTGAGTTTGGAGAGAGAAAATTGGAAAACTCCTCTGGCACGTGGAAATGAACAAAAATGACATTTCAACCACCATTTTTAATGCAGCATGGGTCGCATTCTCTCCCAGCATAGTCAAAAACGTCAGGGAATGGAATTTTGAGGATACCCATCTTGTTTTATTACATTTTGGTTGGTGGTTGAAGCTCCTCTCATGTTTTCCCATGTTTCTCTCTCATGGGCTCGCACTGGCATTGTTAAAAGCCAGATTTGGCTCATTTTGTAAGGGTTGGACATTTTTATGTTTTGCAGGCTCCCTCTTTCACCCTAGAAAGTGATTTTGTGGAATACCAAACCTCTTTCAGGGATGGAACATATTTTATGCCTTTCTATTGATGTAATGCATGTATTTTGATATTGGAAATGACAATACAAGCTCTGTGAATGAGTTTCAGTCCTCTTCTTATGTTGTTTGATTCGCCCATGATCTTTCATTACATTTTATCAGTTTGTGCATGATTTTTTCTGCATTTCTATAATCTGTGTCAATTTTTAGAAGTTAAAAATGCTCACCACTCCTTTGGTGCATCACCTTATTAGCATTAGTTTTAATTCTTTTGCATTCTCTATCTCTATCCCCTTGGAATTTAGAGTAGGATTTTGAGTTTAAACCTCTGCAATTTTCAAGTAATACACCTAATCAGAGGAGTTGAGGAACCAACCTCTAACTCTGGAGATTATTTTCCCACTTTTACAAGTCCCACACTGGGAAAAGATTTAATGTTGTGCAATCAAACTAGATGCTGAGATGTCAAACTAGAAATTTGATAGAACATCTAGAGGGTGCTGCTGATTTTCACTAACAATATATTTTAAATGTTGAATTTATAAGTTTGTTATCCCATAAATGAAATAGATAACTCATGCTATGAACTTGATTTGCTTTTCGGATGTTATGAGTTTGGGTATGGTACATACTTGTTCTTCTTATTCCTTGCTTAAGATTTTGATGAATCATCTTAGAATGAACCATGCTATAAACACTTCTTTTGTCTTATATAAAAGATAAATGTTGTATTCTATTAGGATAGAATTATGAAATAATGGGATGGCAAGATATATATATATTTTAAAAGTTATTGTTAGGATCAATTGAAATTTAAGTTTTAGGCAGATGTTTTGGATTATACTATGCTCTTCTCTTAAAAGTGGCTCTAGATTTATTATTGTACTTCTTTTCTGTTTGGTATCACTTATGCTTATTGTATGATATATTAATTATCTCATTAAAGCAATGTTTCTTTAATGAAACAATTATTGGAATGCACTTCATTTTAATGCTTACTGCTTATCATGCTCAATTCATTGTACTAACCCGTGCTAGCAATTTTTATAGATGGACATCAAGTGATAAAAGAAGGAAAAAACTTATATGATGCATTGGCTGATATAAGTTTGATTCTTTGTAAAGAATTTTGATTCATTCTTTAGTTGTATTGAAAAATAAAAGTTGTATACTTTATAGAATGAAGGTTATTGTTATGTAGTACACCTAAGGTGCTTAGTCTTGTAAATTTATAAGTTATAATGATGAATTGTGAGTTGTGATTTATTTTCATTGGTTGTGTAATTTATCTCGTACTTTTATGAAGGAGATGGAAGTTCTATCTTGTTGATATTCTTCATATTATATTATGTTTATCTTGTTATCTTTGATAAGATGGATAAAGGGAATTAGTTCAATTTCCCTTATAATGATGCAACTTGTTAAGTTGCAATGGATGATGTTTATTATCTAAAAATATAACATAGTAATGTGATGCGTAATGAACATACAGATGAACTATGGATATTGTGAATGATAAATCCAAACACTTAAACATATAGATGAAGACTCTTCCTCCCTTAAATGAATGTAAGCCAAAAGGGATTGGTGATAAGATTGTAATTCATATGACTTCATTTAATATGAATTCTACTTTGGTTGGACCTATGTGGTTGCTAAACTTCCCTGAATGTGAAATTACAATAATTTTGAACTTTTGGTTTTGTTGTCCTATTTTGGTTAACTTCTTGTTAAACTAAGTAAACGAATATTAAAAGAAATCATAAGTTACGGAGGTTTTTCAATGACTAAATGAATTAAATTTAGAAAAGAACTTATGGAGTGTTAGATTGGGGTTTAGCAAAGTTGTTGTAATCTAGGCATAATCCAAATTAATAATGTATTAATAACCTTCTAGGGGTATGTACATCTCGAAGAGGAAACTTATGTAGGATGTTAGCACATGGAAGCTATAGGATTGTACTTTCAAGAAGACTTATTGCAGTTGACATGTGGCAACACCCTTCCGCATTGATCATCTAGATCTACACACAAATAAGGACTTGAACTTAGTTTCTCTCTAGGTCAAGTTAGTGGCATATTTAGGATAGGAAGTAGCTTCCAAGGGCTTAGGGTACCTTGGCACATCCGGTTGACTTAGGTCAACCGAGTATGCCCATTTACCCTAAGTCATTGTGAGTGTCTTCCTATAATAAATTATGTTTCTAACCAGGGCTAGGGTTAAACCTGGGACAAGTGGACTGACGATAGTCAGTAAAGACCATTCTTGATAATAGAGGAGTGAGGTGAAGGACGTATTCTAAAATGATGAGTATGCCATCTAGGAATAGTGACATACACAATATGTTGTAAATCTTTGGCCAAAGTATCGCAAGCTGCTGGTTACATTGTCCTATGTCACCAAGTTTAAAGCAACATGATTTCAGATGATTATTAGCAAAAATATTTAGATATGTTCTATAAACATATCACTCAAGTACCCATTTTAGTTTAGGAAAACCAAGTATACAAAGTATACGATAAGTATTCAATACTTAAAGTTAACGTATATAGATCGGTAGATTACCGAGTTATGAAATGAATAGATCGGTGGATCTTTGAGTCATTTACATCTCGTATATGGTTATCTATTTGAGATTTTGATGAAATGTTTGTTCTAAATAATGATTTATTTAGAGAAGAGAGAACATTATGTAAAAAAACAAAATTCCCTTGTTTCTAAAGTCTTAAAATGGGAATGTTACGGTTATGAGATTGATTGGCATGGAATGTGTGTTCTAAATTATTATTATTTAGAACGAGAGAGCATTATATATATAATTTTTATTTTTTTCCCTTGTTTCTAAAGTCTTAAAATGGGAATGTTACATTTAACCATGCCTTGTTTACTTATGTCCATCATTCTTGATCATTAAGCTTGGTGACCAAGTGCGTGGCCATCCTCATAACATGGTGGAATCTCTTGGATGTCAAAGTACAGTGAACCCTTTTTATAGTCTTAGGCCTCCATAGTTTCCTTGATGGCCTTCTTATCGCTCAAATCGTCATTTATGGATTCTCCTTCACAATTTAGGCCATTTAATGTGGATATCAACTGAGGTGTTATGTACATCTTGTAGCATGAAAAGTAGAAATGGTGTTCATGTACGTCTTTGCATCAATAAGTGATATCACTTTGCTCAGCTTGCCAAAATAAGGTAACTCATACAGTTACAATAGCCCTACCTTTTCCAACTTTACCTTCACCTTGTCGCTATATATTGGCATTCCATCTAGTGTCCTCTTATTAGTTGGATGAACTAGCTCCAGTGCCATTTCTTTCTCTGTAGTGCTCATGTGATGGTTATAATCACTCATGGCCATTTTTCTCAAGTGTGACACCCACTCTTTTCCCAACAATACTCCATCTGGGTACTGTATTTATGCATACCATTCTTTATTAGAGCTAGTGATAGTAGCAGTTTTTTTCCTTTTCCCTTTCCCTTCTATTTCTTTTGTGAAGAGGTCACCTTCTATGGTAATCTTCTTCTTGTCGATTAAAATTTAAAACTCCTTGCTCTACTCTATTACTCTGCTCAATTCTAAGGCTTAACTTTGTGAAGAAATCCTTCTCTTTTCATGCCCTAGCTGCCAAATGCTAACTAAGAAAACCCTTCCACAAGATGGCGCACTTCAAATAAACTTTTTTCATGCCCGTGTACTCCTTCCTCCTGGTTTACAGATCCACCCTAGTCACACACTTATATATGTATGATTCTTCTTCCTTCACACAAATCTCTCTAGATTTCCTAGTTCGTAAGAGCGCTTCAACTTCGTAATGGCAAGGTAAAATAATGACTTTCCTGACCTCATATTTATAGTTTTTTCTCCTCTCCAAGTAAATTTTTTTATACCATCTACAAACGTACTTAGCATTAAATGTGGATTTTTCCACTAGGCTGACTTTAAGCACCCTTACCCAAGTGCCTAATCCAATCTTTGAATACTCTTACGCATATGTCTACAAAGTGGCAAAGGCACTTCTTATGTCCTTTACCTAATTTTTTCCCTTGCCTACCTCATGTTGTTCTTGTGCTCTTCATTCTTCGTATGTGGTCTTTGTTACCTCCTGACACCACAATTCATTATCCACCATTTCCCCACACACTTTCTCAATCTTACACACTTCCTTCTACTGGGCCACTCAACTTTTACTATTGGATTATAATTTACTTTGCACTACTCCACCCCACACTAAAACAGATGCGCGGTCCTTTGCACATACATAAATTGATAAAATAATGTGGTTCGGCACAAAATGTGCAAAATGAAAAATAAAGGAACTACAATGAGAAAGGGAAACACAAGAAAAGAAAAAGCATAAAGGGAAATCCTAAGCTAACTGGAAATATTACCTTATTTACAAACACCAAGAAGACTTATTTATAGTAAGGCTTCACCTACTCCCATTGAAATGACCTGGTAATCTTGTCTCATCTAGCGCTTGTAACTCGAAAGTGCTGAATCAAGGATGTAAGAGATGATGTAAAGTCTTAGCCAATGGAGTTTTAACTTCCACTGGATGGCACAAAACCTTGGAATCATATAACAACACCATCGCCCAATCTCAAACTTCTTGTTTTTATATGAAAATCATGACATGCCTTTTGTCTTTCCTTTTCTATTTTCGACTCTATCTAGCAATTGATCATCTTTCATCTAACTGCATCAACTTATCAATCCTCTCTTTCAGTTCTTGTTCATCATCCAACCCTCCTACATGTGTTATACATAGTGATGGTAACATGAATTCAACTAGAAAAATAGCCTCTCGCACCAAACACCAATTGAAACGGTGTGGCCTTGTTCAACCTCTTGTAGGTTTTCATGTATGCCCATAAAACAGTTGATACTTTTTCATCCCAATCTTGTCTTCCGACGTCACAAATATTGGTCAACTGTGTGACTTAGTATTTTGTTAAATGCCTCAGTAGTTCCATTTTCCTATGGATGATAGGGGGTAGTCTTGTGATGGGCCACCATAAATTCTACTAGCTAGAATCCTAACCGTTTCATTGAGAAAATGTGTACCCCTATCACTAGTCAAGCTCAAAGGACAACCGTACCTACTGATTATGTTCTCCCATAAAAATATAGTAGTTGTCACTTTGTAGTGCAATCCTTTGTAAGCACTACCTCTACGCATCATGTTAGGTAATTAGTTCAAGTAATGATATACGGTGAACTAGTCCTTCGCCTTGATTTGGATAAATTATCCCCACAAATTCAATTTCCCATTTATCAAATGGTTCAACGCTATCTATTGGTCACAAGGGAATTTCATCCCTCTTTATAGGATTTCCAAGGTGTTGGAAATGGTCACAGGCCTTGCAAAACTCAATAAAATCCTGGTAGATGGTTTCCCGGCAAAGCCCTTCTAGTAGAATCTTCCACGTGGTAGTATTTCTGTGTAGTTTCTGTTAGGAATACATTTAGTGCTCCATTAATATTTATGATTTAATATTTACTTAGAGGTAAATATATGTGTGTAATGTAAATGTTAATATGAGTTGTTTAATAAACAAATCATATAACAATATTAGTTTTGGTGAGTTTCAAATGCTCGCGTATTTAGGTGTTGAGAGAGAGTTTTGTGGGAGTGTTGTTGAACAAACTCCTTGTTTTTATGAATGCATATTCCTATATATGTGTAATCCTTTGATATGAATGATATTTGAGCATTATTAAGTTATTATTTGGTATCAGAGTAGATGTGTCTTATGTATGTGTAGGGGCTATGGATTTGTGTAATAATTGTAAATTGCATGTAAATATATGAAGAGCAAAGACAACCTTGACTGTTGTGGATCTTCATACGCTGCCATGTTTTTTCTTTCTTGTAAACCCTGCACATGGATATACAATCCATAGTGGAATATTTATATTGGTTGAATTGTTTCAAGCATACAAACCTGTAAAGTATGGAGTTTACGTTGGTCTTTGAATGACATATGTGATCTTCTTCTGACTTTGGATTCGACTAAGCCATGTTTAAAGACATCCACATACTCTCCAACTACCTGACAAGATGAGAGATGGGTGGTGGGAGGATTATTCTACATAGAGTAAAGGCATTTGATGAGTGATCTGCTACGTGAGGAGTCATCAAATCTGCCAAGTGATCACTATTTCATAGCCGTTCACTTCATTCTGTCCATGCTTGCAATCCACATGATCTATAATACATGTCATCCTCTGCATGCAACCATTTCATCTTGTTCAAAGGTGAATTGATTACTGTCTTGAATATATAACTGAGTCCGCTGGTCCTAGGATCGTGGTTCGTGGTTTATGCGAGGATAATTGATCATGCTATTCTCAAATCAAGTTTTGACATCTGGGTATCCACACGAAAGCCACGGTGAGCCACTTCGTCCACCATACATGCATTGAATAGTTACAGGCATATTAGTTGTCTCCTCCATTAAAATTCGAGAAAACCACTTTGAGCCACCTGTTCCAAGCTCAAAATTTCATCTGGTCAATATCATTATGGATTGGTAAATGATTTCAAGATTCGGGACCATTAGATCTGTGCCATCTCTTGTTGTTCGTTGTGCACATTTTGATAATACAACACATAACTACAGTATATTAGTATATTTGAGGTGGGAACATATACGCAAACAGCCAATTCGACTATGTAGGGAACAAGATTCATATACACGTGCATGCAAAAGTGTTTTCAAGGAAAATATTTTTACACATGGTAGGTGAAAACTCAGTTGTTATTAATCAACAAAGATTTGTGGGAGATTGTGGATGACAAAGCAAAGAAACCAAGAGATGCTAGATGAAGCAACAATATGGGACATAAATGATCGAAAATCTATAGCAATCATTGGATTGGGGTTATCTGATGCATATTTACATCATATAGATTTATCAAAATCCTCAAATACAATTTGGACAACACTAAACAAACTATTTGGATCACAAGCAGGAAGCGCAGCAGTAGCACTAAAACAAAAGTTGTTCGGACTCAAAATGGAGGAAGGTGACAACATGGTGGAACATATAAGTAAGTTTCGATTCTGTATTAAATCAATTAGTTGGAATCAAAGTAGATGTTCCCGATGATGATGCAAAATCATTTTTACTTAATAGTATGCCTCCTAGCTATTCTAATATGGTCTTCACTTTGAGAAAAATCAATCCAAGTCTGGAAGACTTGATTTCTTCTTTGATAGAGGATGAAAATAGAACAAATAAAATTGAAACAGAAGAAAAAGCATTATATGGAACACATGGTAAATATTTTAAAAGAGATACAGCCATTCTTTTAAGCAAGGTTCAACCTCCCAAGATCAGAAGAAAAGGCTTCTTTGTCACTATTATAATGTGTCTGGACATGGAATAATGTTTTGTAAACAATGATCTAGGGATCTATTGGATGGTAAATTGAATAATAAAGCTTTCATTTCTGAAAATAGAGAAGAATAAATTGATTGGGAAGTAGGATCCAACCATTCACATGACAAAGAAGTTGCTGCTCAAGCTAGTGAAGAAGACTTTCTCTTCTAAAAAGAATGCATCCAATGGATGATGGAGGCACATGAGGCTAGAGGTCATTCAATGACCTCTCGTTAATCACCAATGATGGGGCCACACAAATATTTGGTGATATAGTGTGTGTGTGTGTGTGAGTTTATTTTTATTTGAGTTGCAGTTCATTTTAGTTGTGTGTAGCATGATTCTTTTCAATGGTCTGTTACGGTTTGAATAAGTGAAATGTTCACATTGAGGGGAGAACATGGTCTCAATGTTCCATTTTCTCTTTTCATATTTTTTTATCAGTGAGTAGTGTTTCCTACATAATTTCTTGAAGGAAAAGCATAGTGGATAGATGAAAGCACAAGGAAAAGCAACATCATGATATTGAGGTTGTTGGTTGTCTTGTAAAACCATCCCTATTGAGGTTATTGGCTGTCCTATTAAACCATCTATGTTGATGTTGTTGTCTGTCCTATAAAACCATCCATGTTGAGGTTGTTGGCTGTCCTAAAAAACCATCCAGATCATGAGCACGCACGGGCAGCACGCTGCGAAGGAAGTGCAATTGTTTTTCTCCCATGTTCACACTAAGGGGGGGAATGTTAGGAATACATTTAGTGCTCCATTAATATTTATGATTTAATATTTACTTAGAGGTAAATATATGTGTGTAATGTAAATGTTAATATGAGTTGTTTAATAAACAACTCATATAACAATATTAGTTTTGGTGAGTTTCAATAGCTCACGTATTTAGGTGTTGAGAGAGAGATTTGTGGGAGTGTTGTTGAACAACCTCCTTGTTTTTAGGAATGCATATTCCTATATATGTGTAATCCTGTGATATGAATGATATTTGAGCATTATTAAGTTATTAGTTTCCTCCTGCAATCCCACCATACACTTCCTCAAATTTTTCCACTTCCTTATGCTCTAATACGCATCGACACGAGAACCTCATCACATCCTAACTTATACAGATCTCCACTAATCAAAATTAAGGTCGTGGAGAGTATTGCTAAAACATCCTCTCCGAGCCTTCATCCCATTCGGCGCCACACCAATTTTCAACAATACGGTGATATATTCCAAGTATGAGGGAGCACACCATAACCTAACGGTTGTGCATCCGGCATGGTATCTTAAAAGCTCTATGCATCCTCCCTTGAGTTAATCCTTGATAAGTGGTCATGTCTTGAATTTCTCTTTCCTAGTTTTACAACCACCATGAACTCAAACTCTTGGAATCATATAACCCAACAAAGCATATGCACCCTTTCAAAATGTTTTGTTCACTAATTATTTCAACATCATGTGGTCTATATAGAATCTAAAGGGTTTTACTAGTAGGTAATTTCTGAACTTATGTAGTGCATAGCTCATTAATAGTGCCTTGAACTCGGGAGTTGTGTAATTTTTTTTTGCTAGTGTCAACTTCCGCTTGTAAAACATAAGGGGTGATCAACAATACCATCACCGGGTTGTATAAATCTTGCTCCCATGGTTGTTCCTAAGGCATCAAAATGCACATGGAAAGGCTTATCCCAAGAAGGAAAACATAGTATGGGTGCAGTGAAACGCCTATCCTTCAAAGTGTTAAATTCCTTCTATTGTTCCTCTCCCCAATGAAAGGAACTCTTGTTGTTTAGAAATTTCCCCAAGGGTGTGGTGATCTTTGCATACCCCTTGATGAATTTCCTTTAGTACTTGTATGTCTAAGGAATCCATGTACTACACTTTGACTAGTGTGCTCCCTAATCCCATAATAACTACAAATTTGGCGGGATCCACTAGTAGGCCTTATTTACATATAATATGTCCTAGTAGGGTTCCAAATGGAGTAGAAAAAACACATTTCTTAGTGTTGAGGATACCCTCAACTATCAACATCTCTCACACATCAATGTCAAATTGTCACAGTGGTATTTTACTAGTATGTACATAATCCATTCATCTAGCTAAACTTGAATAAATTTATGGATGAAGTTCTGAAATGATTTTACCATGATGCGTGAGAACACAACAGGTGCATTCTTCAATCCAAAAGGCATAACCATGTTGAAAAAAATTCCCCATTATGTGGCGAAAGTTTTATTTCTCTGGTCTTACTTTGTAATCCTGACTTGGTGATACCCTAAGAACCCATCCATGGAAGATTAGACCTCGCACCCACCCTATCCCTCCATAATTTCTTCAGTAAAGGGGGTTGGGAGAGGATCGATCACCCATACTTCATCTAGGTCCCTATAGTCTACACAGATCCTTATTCTTCCATCCTTTTTTATACTGATGACCATTGGGCTTATCCATTCTAATTCCTCCATAGCCTTAATGATACTAGATGTTATCATCTTGTGTATTTCTTCCTTGACCCATATGCACAAATTTAGATTCATTTTAGAAGGTCTCTTCCAGATCAAGCGTGCACCTTCCTTAAACTTGATTCTCATCTTCCCCAAGGAATGTTGGACACCTTTGAGTTCATAGTACCCATAAGCAAACAAATCCTTGAACTCATGTAAAAGATCAATGACCTTTGAAACTTCCTCTTCCGACCAATAGTCCCCAATGATAGATTCCTTAGGTTATGTCTTTGTCCCAATGTTAACCTTCTTTATTTTCAAGGGCTCATGGTAGGCATGTGCTCACTCATTAGTTCCATTTATGACTTCACGCGTACCTTCAAAATGGTTAACATAAAAAATTTCCATTTCTTCACCATCCACTACATAGACCATTTTTTCATTTTATTTTTCCATGCACGCGTGTTGAAAGCTGTACTTTCTCGATTCCTTTTCCTTAAATCTTGTCTCTAAATCAGGTTCGCTAGTAGCTCCCTGTATTCTATATTTTTTCATAGCGATATCTCCCATTATAAGGTGATATATTACTTGTAACACCTTATCCACCAATGGATTTGTGCTCCTATACTCAAAATCTTGAATGAGATCAACAACCAACTCCCGCCAATCACCCGTATGATGGAGCATCTTTTAATGAATATAGCTTACATGTACACAACCTTGTAAGGTGGAATATAACTTATGCACCCATAATGAAAGTGGTAACGCTTTCGTGCTTCCCATCTAGGCCTTTTCACACACTTGTACATGAAACAAGGCGAGTCTCTTTACCATGGTAGTCTTGGATGACAAGTGGGTGCATTGCTCTGGAGAACATTACAAAAATTTGAATCTTACCTCGCACCATTCTACGAGGCTCTCCCGATGAGTATCCCACAAGAGCACCTTTGCATTTCCAAGAAGGTTATCACCGAGAACTCCCCTTCTCTCTTCCTCATTATTCCACTAAGCATTCCTTCATTACCCTAATTACTGAGATCCTCTTAAGCGTCACCCAATCAACTCATAAGTCCCATGCGCCCAATCATTACATGCCATGTTAGTGGTATCACTCAACGATTGAGCACCATCAAACTAGATAACTCCCTCCGTGGGATGAATTATCTCATTATCTCTAATAGAGTACACATAGATTCTATCAAGGAATTCCTCTCCTAAGGGCTTAATATAGGGAATTGATTTCCCATCTGTTAAAGGGATAATCATCCTTTCTTCCTTGTTCTCGAAGCTGATATACCCCTTATTAAACCGTAGGTTAGAATTGTTCTTATAACACCAAGGGCACCCAAGTAATGTTGGGAAATTATCCACCTCGGCAAGTGCCAAGACTTCAAATTCCCCAGTGAACTTGGCCCCTTGAATAGTGATAACCACATCCTTCAAGACTCTAATGGGCATTGCCTTTGTCTTTTTTTCCATATACAACACATTCAAAGATGGTTGTAATGTGTGTCTTCCCATTTGATGCTAGGCATCCAAGGTATGAAAATTGACCTCCACTCCCATTTCAATGAAGATATTACTCAAAAGCCAACGAGCAACAATTTCTATAAGGAGGAAGGTTTGCATAAAAACCTACCTATCATGTTCGCTAGGCACGTGGTACCTTCTTCCTCATCCATTCTCCTAGTAAGGGAATAATATTCTCTTTCCTTAAAATCCTACATACTTCCTTGACCTCATCAGAGTCCTCCTTTGGAGCCTTGAGATTCTTCCTTTATCTAACTACTTTGACTACTCCTTTAGAAAGTGGATATCCCTCGCAAACCCCAAATAACATCCATAGCCTCTTGATAAACTTCCTTCGATGAGTAGGGTCTGGATATTTCTATCTTGGCATCTCCCTTGCACGTGTAACCTCTACTCACATTATCACTAGTATAAGTTTTAATCCTAACCCATGTGCCACTCTTGGCATCCACTAAGGGTCGACCTTATTTATAATCACCATCGATCACCTTTTTCTTTCGGGTCTTTGTTGGCTCGTGTGTTCAAATAACTCAGGGCACTCCTCGTACTTATGTTTTTCTTCACACCATGAGCAATACAATTGCTTAAGACACTCACACTTATAATTATTTGTCAATCCATGGTTATAATAGGTTCTTTGTGGAGCACACTTCTTCCTCCATCGCGGATTCTGCGACCATGAAATACTCCACAAAACCTATTCCACATGCTCGCCATCTACACACCCTTCATAGCAATGATCATCATCCTTAGAACTACTTGCAAGACTAATTTGGCACACACCAAGATCAATAACATCATGAATCTAGTTAATTAGTCTACAATCCTTAGTATCATGGGTTGTAGAGGTATAGATCTTACAATAGCAAGAAACATTATTATGTATTGCACGTTATAGTAGAGGACACCTATTTGCATCATGATCCCCATGGAAAATCTCACAGTCTACTACCATGGCATGTACCAAATTCTAAGGGAAACTATCCTTTACATGCCCTTCCACTTCATAGTCTGTGCAAAGAAAGCCCACTACAAACCTCATGCACTAATTTTGCAGAAAACTTCTCCAACTACTTGGCCATTGCAGCAATTTGAGCCTATATAAAAGAGACAACACGGTATCAATTCTCCCAACAACCTTAGCACGCAAGACAACTTCCAATGCCTTGCAGGTCATGAAATTCTTGTGTGATAGAGCCCTCCTAAACGGTGTTATAAATCCTCCAACAAACCATTGAGCATGTTGAGAGGGGTGAATGTCATAGGATATTTTTGACAAGAGAGTCTTGAAATGTGCGTCATACTCCCACACACTTTCTGTCATTCCTTGTTGGATCTCCTTGAGCAAATGATGCTCCTCTATTCAAATTCGGGGATATGGAACTCGATATGAAGGAGTTCTTTAATACAATGTCGTATACCACCATTTGATGGGGTCATACTTATGATACCAACTATACGCATACCCGTGCAACATCGTTGCAAACTAAATTTCCTTCTACTTAGTGGTAGTGATCACTTTTGCACTCCATAGTAATTCAAACTTGTGCACATGCTCTGCAAAGCATCCTTAATATCCATGTAGTCTAGTAAATGCAAAGAAATATAAAAAAATATTATGGAGGTGGATGAGGCCATTGTCCTCCTAATCCGAGCCTTGGTTCTCTCCAATGTTTCATCCTCCACCAGATCCATTAGATCCATCAGGTCTTGTTCCTCCTAACCACCAAATCCTCCAGATCAACTAGGTCCACTAGGTCCTCCAGCCTCTATATAACCAGATCCACTAGTTATCAACAAACACATCCAAGTTAGATATGTATCCTGCAACCTCTAGTAATCATCTTGGGTCCATATGTGCGTTCTATAGTACCGGACTTGATCTAGATGCATATGATGAAATCCATTCATATAGTTCTACCGAGAAAACAAAAGAAGAATGTCTCATATAACTTTTTGTTCGGAGTTCTCTTCTATCGATTTACATGCATCGAACTCGGTCCAATGTTGAATCTTTGAGAAAAATAGTCCTCCATGCAATTGAACCGTGCTTCAACACTTTACAAGGTTAGATGTTCAAGTAATCATGCATCATAGGGACCAAGATGTATGCCATTTCTCACAACTTGAAAAGAGGTCCCGACAACGGAACCAAGATGTAGTCATTTTTATACCCCTAGAACAAAATTCTAATCCCATGTGTGCACGACTTATCACCCAATGGGTGCTAGGTGCTCACCCGAGGCATGTGCGGGTGCCGAGCCCCTCCTTTATATGAGTCTTGTGAGAATACATCCTTAATGACTAGTTTAGATGTAGGAAAGAAAAGAACCATGCGTTCATTATAAGAAATTAGGATGAGTTATCATATCAATGCATCCATTTAGATAACAAAGAGAAGTATCAAGAATCATAGAGAACTGATTTGTAACACAAATGAAATGCACTAGGCCTTATGCTTATGAACAACATATATTATTTAGAACAAAACCTTATATTCATGTTAACAAGTTCAATAACCACATTACATTCATTAAGGCCATAACAGACCAATATAATAATGTAGATTAGAGTCATGCATTAGGAACCTAAGCTATGCTTTCCATATTACAAAACTAGTTACAAACCCATCCCTCTAAATATGCCATCACTCCTATAGTTATCCTAATCCCAACCCAAAGGATCCTTCATTATTCCTGCAGAGATTCACCTATCCAGTGTTATCTCTCTCTCTCTCTCTCTCTCTCTCTCTCTTTGTGTCTCTCTCTTTTATCTTACCCGAGCATCTCTATATATAGCCTTAGTCTCCACCACCATGCCTTCCTAAGATAACAAATCAGTTTCCAAGTTTCCATGTGGTCCTCCAATGGAGTATGCTTCCTTTGATCCGAGCTCTCCACTTTTAAATGATGTCTTTCTGGATCCTTCCATCACATGCATGGAATATTCCATTCTTGACCATATAGCTACCTATTGGGCCCCTAATATAGTTTCCAAATATTAAGGGTGCATAGACGCACATGGCTAGAAGAAGCACGTAAGTGAAGGCGCGTAATGCAGAGTTCAAAAGGATTCTTGGAGAACCCAGGACGCGTGCGCACCGCATGAAGAATAATTCGGGACTTAGCCATTTTTAGCCTTTGGGACAGAACACATGAAGAACGTGTTCCATTTGGATAAGGTTCCAACCTAGCAATAGGGTATCCTAGAAGGAATATACCTTGCGATAGAAAGATCCAAAAGGTTAATCATGACATGGAGAGGCATGCACTGGGGTGACCCATACCTTGACACTTGGGGGCAGATCTGAGGCTGCAAAGGAGTTTGTTAGAGCTCAGAGGCCTATTTATATGCGTGCCCTTGGAAAAGAAAAAGAGGTAGAAGTAAGGTAGCGGAGCTCTGCAGAATTACTACGAGAACTATGGGATGAAAATGGGTAAAGGATTCCAGCAAGGATGTAATGGGGAAATGGGGAATGCAATTTTTTTGTGAGAATACATGTATGGATCCACACATGGCACATGACTACGGTCTGCCTTCTGTAATCTTTTATAAGTAATACTATGAATGAATGTGATGAGGTTTCCTAACAAATGTATTAAGACTCTTTCTCTGTATTACCTGCATATTTTTATTATACTTATGTTCTTGTATAATCATGAATCTTACTTGAATGCTGTGAATAATGGTGGATTTACAAGTTCCTAGTTCTATTACATATTATTGTCTAGAAGTTACTAAGTTTGAGTTCTTAAAAAAGCACAGGGGATCATTTTTGCATGCTATTACACTTGTGATCAAAATCTTGATGGTAACTATGGGTTTAGAGGCATTTCCTATGGTTGGATAAACCACCCCGAGCGCTAGGCAAGGATGGCTGATCGATGACCGAACAGAAAGGGAGGAGAGATGACTCAAGTATAACAAAGCATATGAAAAGGATATTGATAGAAAACATGGGATTACAAGTGGGTTATGGAGCCATACATGGTGGAAAGGAGTTGAGGTTCACGCGGAGGATGTGGAACCTGAACAGTCTATGGTACCCCATCTTGGTAAGCGCAGGAGAGAAAACCTTGTGGCTTCTGATGAGAGTCCATCATGTAGAGAGAGAAGATTCATTGGCACGCATCTGACCCCACCTAGCGACCGAACCTTGGTGCTTAGTTTGTTCAAATGAGGCAAAAGTATATTTGATCCATTTGATATCGGTGCAAGAAACTGGTAGGTGCCTAGAACATACAATTTCTCATTTGGGACTTCTATGGCTTCACACACTATTCTAGTATTTGGTGGAATGTTTGGGCAAGGCACGTATACGGCTGGTTTTGGAAGCACGTTAGGAAGTGGTGGAGGAACTACGATTGGGAGTGGTACTAGTTCACAAACTATCAGCATGCAATTTAGTGGAATGACAGGAGTGCTCGACATGACGAACAAAGGCCATGTACCTAACACAGGAGGATCTGGAGGTGGAAGTGGTGGAGCTGGTGGCTTAGGATCTAGTGGATCTGGTGGAGGAGGAAACACCGGGGGAAACCAAGGGACTGGATCGAGAGGGCAAGGGCCTCAGCCACCTCCTCAAGTCTTTTCTAATATGTCTTTCCATTTATATGATTACGAGTGGGATAGAAGATGCCACAGAGCATGTGCATAAGTGCGATCTGCTATGGCATGAGAAAGGAATCATGACCGGGATCAAAAGGCCAATCAATTTGTGATGACCTTCCAAAGATGTGCACATAGTTGGTATAGAAAGTATGACCCTCATCGATTTGTTTTGGATTATACCGCACTTAGAAATACATTCTTAGTAGAATTCCATACATACGAGTTTGAGCAGGAAGAGCATTAGCTCTCTCAAAGAAATCTAGCAGGGAATGGTAGAGAGTGTGTGGGAATATGATCTATACTTTAAAACTCTATTGTCTAAGCTATCATATGATATCTACCCTTCACAACATGCTCAGTGTTTTTTCGGAGGGCTAATCACACCCTTTAGGAGGGCCTTATCTCATAAAACATTTATGGACCCACATGAAGCATTAGAAAGCTGCTTTACGTGCTGAAGAAATTGGTAGTGTTGAGACTAGTGTTAGCCCATTTCTAGAGGCTCAGATTGCTACCATGGCTAAGCAATTGGAGAAATTATCTACCAACACAGTTCTAGAGATTCGTGGAGGGATATGGTGCATGGATTATAATGTAGAAGAGAAAATAAAGGATAATGGTGGGATATGTACTCGAGAAGGTGGTGTGTGCTTAGTAGTGGTAAACTATTAAATATGTCATGAGAACCATTATGCAAATAGGTGCCTCTGTTGCAAAGCACATGATCCACAAAATGTATCTTTTATTGCAAGATATGTACCTCAACCACACATGGCACCAAGGACTATAGATTGATTGACTAGATTCATGAGGAAATTGATCTTGGTGTGCGCGTAATGACATTGCATTGCAGCAGTTCCAAAGGGGATGGACATCAAGTATGAGGAGCACGAGAGATGGAGATGCATGTGGAAGAGGGTCTCGTAGAGGATTTCATGGACGTAGTAATTGTGGAAGAAGAAGTGAGTTCTCGTGTGGGATGTGTTTTAATTGTGGAGCCACAGACCATTATAAGAATGAATGTTTGGATCTTCTACAATGCTCCTGGTGTGGAAAAAACATAAGTACGAAGAGTGCCCAGAGTTATATGAACATATGAGTCAGTAGTACCGGAAGGATAAGGGTGCTGCCATGGTGAGTATTAAGAAGGCTGACGTGCAATGGCTTCCACGAGTAATACATGAATCAGAACTAGAACCTATTATGGTAACAACAAGGGTAGAGTCCACGCGTGCAAAGGAAGCACCTAGGTAGAGACCTCTGGTTTCAAGGGAAGAAGTAGTACATGGGAAGTATCCAAACCTGGCTCACCAGAAATAAGTCTACCAGGAAACCATGGATGTAATTCGAAGTTTACAAGGGGAGATCCAATGCTTAAAAGAGCAGACTAGAAAGGATGAGCAAAGGAGACCAGTAGAAGCACCAAGGGATGACTTGGATGAGGTTAAGGAGGTGTGTAAACTACTGAGGTAGGAGAATATTATTCCCCTACTAGGGGCATGGTTGAGAGAAAAGGTGTCGCGTGCAAGGGAGAACACAAAAGGTAGATCCTGCATGCAAACCTCCCACCTCACAGCCTTGATTATGACAAAGAGATTACCCTAAACATAGTAGTGGATGGATGGTTTCTTAGCAACACCCTCATTGACACAGGCGTGAAGGTTAATGCTCTCACTTTGGATGCCTGACATCAAATGGGAAGACCTGTTTTACAGCTATCTTCAAATGTGTTTTATATGGAAAATAAGACAAAGGAAATGCCCATAGGTGTCTTGAAGGATGTAACCATTACCATTTAGGGGACTAGGTTCATTGGGGATTTTGAATTCTTGGCACTTTCCGAGGAAGATAATTTCCCATCTCTACTTGGGCGCTCGTGGTGTTATAAGAATAATATAGATCTCCGGTTTAACAAGGGGTACATAAGCTTTGAAAACAAGGAAGAGTGGGTAGTTATACCACTGGTTGATGGGAATTCCACCCCTATACTGAACCCCTTGGGGAGGAATTCCTAGATAGAATATATGTGCACTCCATAAGAGATCCAGAGACCATCCACCCTATAGAAGGAGTCATCCAGTTTGATGATGCTCAATCTATCAGTGATACTACCAGTATAGCATGTGATAATTGGGCACATGGGACTTATGAATTGATTGGGTGACATCTGAAGGGATCAATAACCAAGGTAACAATGGCACGTATAGTTTGGTGCCTAGGAGGGAAGGTAATAACAAAGTATTCTGGGGATGCATACCCTGAGGTCTTTTTGAGAGAGATGGAAGCTCGCTGGAGGGAGGACGAGTGACGAAGTATGCTAGGTTATGTTTTAATAGGCACAACAGCAAGGTGGTGGGCCACGCATAGTGAGAACTTGTTGGAATGGCGTGAAGTTCGAATTGTGCTCACTATTTGTTTCTTGAAAAGCAACATACCCACTACTATCAAGGATTAAAATGGTAATGAACCCACCTCTTCCCACATCCAGGCATGTGAGAGGGTCTGGGGAGAAGGTGTGGAAGCTTTACCACCCTCCCTTTGGGTGCACAAGCTATATTCAACAATACAAGGTTATGTGCATACTTGGTATATCCATTCTGAAACACGCCGCCAAACGGAAGGTTAGCGAGGAATTAGCGGCGGACTTATTCCACACATTCGAGTACCAAAGTAACAAGCAACCAGTTGATGAGGCATTGCAGACTATCAAGTGCCTCACTCTAGGGGATTGCACTATGGTGGAAGATAGGTTAGTAAACTTACTCGGTGGGCCTAGCTTAGAAGCACGGTTCAAGAAGAGGAACCAAAAACATATAATTTGAGCGCACATGTGCTGAAAAGGAGAAAGGAAAGATGGTATACGTTATTTATGGGGAGGATATGGAAATCCTAAATGTCAACCATTTGGTTAGGACACATGAAGTACTTGACAGTGTAAATGAATGTGCATGCGCATATCATGAACCACTCAAAACAAAGAAAGTTAACATCAGCTTGGAAGACGAGCCCAAGGAAGCTATCATTGGGGACTACCGATTGGACAAATAAGTATCAAGGATCATCAATCTCTTGCACGAATTTGAGGATTTATTCCCATGCGGATACCATGAGTTGAAAGGCATCCACCATTCATTGGGGGAAATGAGGATAAAGTTGAAAGATGGTGCACACCCGGTCAGGAAGAGGCCTTACAGGATGAATCCCAACATGCACGTGAGGGTTAAAGAAGAGCTAGACAAGATGATAACATCCGGTATCATTGAGGCTGTGGAGGAATCAGAGTGGATAAGCCCAATGGTGATCAGCATAAAGAAGGATGGGCGGATTAGGATATGTGTGGATTATAGGGAATTGAATCGTTGTTTGTATCATAGACCCTTTTCCCACCCCCTTTATTGAAGATATTTTTGAAGGAGTTACTAGGCGCGAGGTCTATTCCTTTACGGATGGATTCTCAAGATATCACCAAGTAAGGATTGCCAAGGAAGACCAAGAAAAGACAACTTTCGCCACCGAGTGGGGAAGCTTTGCATACACGGTCATGCCCTTTGGGCTGAAGAATGCGCCCATTGTATTTTCACGCATAGTGGTACAAGCATTTAAGGACTTCATCCACAAGTTCCTTCAGGTATATTTAGATGATTGGACAAAGTGTATGGATTAGTAAGGGACCATTGTGATAACTTAAGGTTGATGTTTGAAAGATGTCAGCAGTTGAGGATCTCCCTCAACATCAAGAAATGTATCTTTGCAACTCCTTTTGGAACATTGTTGGGACATATCATATGCAAAGAGGGCTTACTGGTGGATCCGTGAAAGTTGTAGTTATTGTAGGGTTAGGGGAGCCTACCAGCCAAAGTACAATACACAGATTTCTTGGACACACTGGGTACTATAGAAAGTTCATTAAGGGATACGCCAAGATTTCCATGCCTTTGGAAATATTGCTCAAATAGAAGAGTGCCTTTTAGTGGGGAGAGGCACAGCAGAGGGAATTTGACACTCTAAAAGAAAGGCTTATCACCACACTTGATTCTATGATTCCCATCTTGGGATAAACCTTTCCATGTCCACATGGATTCCTCTGGTATAGCAATGGGAGCCATTCTTGCTTAACCGGGAGAGGGGATTGTTGATCATCACTTGTGTTTTGCAAGTAGAAAGTTGACACCAGCAGAAAAAAATTATACAATGAATGAGTTCAATGGATTTTCAATGATCTATGCACTCCACAAATTTATAAAATATTTTCTTGCAACTCCCTTCATATTCTACACTGACCATATGGCCTTGAAGTATCTAGTAAACAAAGTAGTGTTGCAAGGGCGCATATGCCATTGGGTTATTTTATTTCAGGAATTTGAGTTCAAAGTGGTGGTAAAACCGTTAAAGAACAATTATGGGCCAGATCATTTATCAAGCATTGATTCATGAGAGGACATGCAGAGTATTGAGGAATCCATGCTGGTTGCACAACTATTCGAGGTTGTGATGCGTGCCCTCAGAATTAGAAGACATTTTGTTTTTCTCAAGGAAGGTGTGGTGCCGAAGGGATGAATGCTCTAGAGAGGAAAAGGTTAGTATATGCACCACACCTTGCATTTTGATCAATGGGGATTTGTATAAAATGGTTTGCGATGAGGTTTTGCACCGGTGCATATTAGAACATGAACGCATAGTTATAATAGAAGAATACCATTATGGGATTGCTGGAGGAAACTATGTAGGGAATGCAATTGAGTGCAAGATCCTAGTCATTGGACTATGGTGGGAGATGATTCACCAGGATTGTATTGAGTTTTGCAAGGCTTGTGACCACTGCCAGCACCTTGGAAAACCTAGAAAAAGGGATGAGATGCCCTTGCACCCCATCGCCAGCGTGGAACCTTTTGAAAAATGGGAAATAGATTTTGTTAGACCAATCTCACCAGCTGCGTGAAGGACTAACTCGTGGTATATTATTACACCGATTATCGACAAGGTGGGCGAGTCCGCTTTCACTATGGATTGCACCACGCCGCGGCTACTAGATTTTTATGGGAGAACATTATTAGCAAGTATGGGTGCCCATTAAGTTTAACAAGTGATAGGGGCACTCACTTCTTAAATGAAACAATCAGGATTCTATTAGTAGAATTCATGGTAGCCCATCACAAGACTACCCCTTATCACCCTTAGGAAAATGGGACTACAGAGGAATTTAACAAAATCCTTAGTCACAAATAGACTAAGATATGTGATGTGGGTAGGTAGGATTGGGATGACAAGGTATCAACAGTTCTTTGGACTTATAGAACAACATATAAAAGGTTGAACAAGGCCACACCATTTCAACTGGTGTTTGGAACGGAGGTTTTTTTCTGGTTGAATTCATACTACATTTTCTATGTATAGCATGCGCATGAGGGTTGGATGATGAACAAGCGTTGGAAGAAAGAATTAATGAATTGATAAAGTTAGATGAAAGGCGCTCACTAGCAAGATGGAGCCAAACAACTGAAAAAGATAAGAAAAAGGCATGACATGACCACCACATTAAGAAAAAATAGTTTGAGGTTGGCCAAATGGTATTGCTATATGATTCATAATTTCTACGCCATCTTGGAAAGTTGAAGGTGCATTGGTTTGGTCTTTATGTAATTTCATGCATCCTTGATTTGGGCACGTCTTAATTCAAGCGTTGGATGAAACAAAATTACTGGAAACTTCAATGGGGTATGCTAAAGCCCTACTATAAATAATGCTTCTTGGTGTTTGTAAATAAGGTAGTTCGCAATTAGTTTAGAATTTCCTTTCATGCATTTTCCTTTCTTGTATTTCCCTTTCACATTGTTGTCTTGTTTTACACCTTGGGCACCGGTAACCTTATTATTTTTTTACTTATGAATGCGCAGAGGACCGTGCATCATTTTAGTGTGGGGTGAGGAGATAAAGAGAGGCATGAAGTTATTCTACATGTGGATTGGGTTCATAAACCATTCAAATTGGCCCGTTAAAAAAAATACATTACGAAAAGAAGGAAAATGGGTGGCAAAATAAAGTTACATGAGAAATCCACGTACAAGGAGAAAGTGCAAAAACACGAGGTAGGTGAAAGCAAGAATCATGAGAATGGAAGAGGTGCCTTTGTCACTAGTAACTCACACACAAGATTCTTCTGTCAAGATGGATTGTTTGCGTGCCAGAAGGTTGGAAAAGTTTTCATGCAAGGATTAGGTGTGGGTGGAAGTAGTTTTGTGCAAGAATTGGGCACGAGTGAAAAACTTGTCACGCAAGGATTGGGCACTCAAAATGCCACATTAAATATTGTCATACGGTGGTAGGTATCCTAGCCTTTAATGCGTAAAAGTGGGAAAAACTATAAATACAAGGATGGGCAGTTCATTATTTTACTTTGCAAAAACAAGGAGAACAATTTTACTTCAAGAGCTAGGGTTTCAAGAGCTAACTCATGCGAAGGAAAATCTCAAAAATCATGCACAATCAGTCTGGTTGATCTACAAACTAGAGTAGAAGTGATTCATGGGTGTGAGGAACGTTGGGAAAGAGCATTGTGATCAAAGGAGGAAAATCAGAAATTAGGGTTTGTACTCTAGGGCATGGGGTGCACGAAGAAAACTCTCAGACAACTTGAAAGTAACCAGGAATGAAAGCAAAGGGTAAAATGACAGCCACAAAACCAATTGATAAGCCTGCAGTACAATCCAAGAAGGGAAAGGGTAAGGGAAAAGGAAAGAAGAGAGAAGATGAAATCCCCTTAGATACTAATGAGGAATGGTACTCAGAGATGCAATACCTAGATGGGGTATTGCTAGGGCAAGAGTGGGAGTCCCACATTAGATAAATGACCGTAATCGATTACAATCACCGATCGAGTATAATCGTGAAGGAAATGGTGCTAGAGCTGGTGTGCCCCATAAACAAATGAACACCTAATGGGATGCCAATCTACAACGACATAGTCAAGGTGAAAATGGAGAAGGTAGGGCTTCTCCAGCTCTACGAATTACCATACTTTGGGAATCCCAAGTGCCTATACCAGTGGTTAATGACGCACATACATGAATATTTCTTCTGTTTTGTAGGGCACAGAATGTGCATAACTCCCCAGTTAATTTCACACTTTACAGGCCTAAGCTGTAAAGGGGATGCGATCATAGATGACCTCCAGGATGAGGAGGTAATTAAAGAAACCATCGCATCCTAGTATTATAAGAAGGGATCAAGGTACTACAACATCGTAGATATCAGGGATCCGGTGATGAAAATGTCCATGCACCTCATTTCCAAGTTAAATGGGCAAGAGAGGTGGACCCAGGTTAACAAGCCCTAGTTGAATTTCTGTAGGAAGTTCGCAGAAGGCACCATGTACAATATCTCCCAGTACATAGTAGACAGGATCATAAGCAGTGCGGAGAACAGAGGAAATATATTGTTTGGGAACATTCTATTAACCATTGTGTTCTCAGAAATCTGGGTGCCAGATGCATTTGATAAGTTCGTATGGGAGTACCCCAACAAATACCCTTCACCTGCGGATAGGTTCCAGAAGTATACATGTGAGTCAATGACAGAGGTGCACAAGGCATGCTTAGATAAATGGTATACATGCCTCATGAATGCATTTGGGGTAGAATGGCAGATCCCAAAACAACTCCTCGCAGTGGATCGAGGGTGAAGCATAGTTCGCGGTATACCAAAGACTTCTGCATTGGTAGATTTATCTTGGTGGACGATAGTTGGAGTCCCTGGTGCAAACTCCCCTTCTCATTCACTATGAAATTCTTTCAAGTAGGGGTAAACAGATACAAGGAGTCGAAGAAGTTAAAACTCGACCTATCCACCCTTGACAGTGAACACAGAGAGATGAGAAGGAAGCTAGTCTACCCATGGAAACATGTGTACATTGAAAGGTACGTGTCACACAATGTGCACATCGTAAGGCCAATGACCTTATTGATTCGAGAGCAGAGCACTTGCTGCTAGAATTCACCTACGTATGAGGCTAAAGTTTGAGAAGGGTGCGTACGTAGAGAATGAAATATCCATCCTAGATGACCCCATGGGAAGGAAGAAGCCAGTGCTAAAGTGCAAGGAGAAAGAAGAAGAATAAGAAGAAGAGGAAGAACAAGGGGTGGTGGAAAGGTAGAATGTAGGTACCACGGGGCTGAGTACCTATGTCCGAAAGAAGAGAAGAACGGTGGTCAGGGAAAAGACCCTAGAGCCTGCAAAGCCACCATCTCCTGAAGAACCCTCAGATGAAGAAAAGATAGCATCCCCAACTCCAGAGTTTTCTACAAGAGAAGAAGAACAAGGAATGGAGGAACATGGGTCTAAAGATACAGATAACCTAAATGCCTATGTAGGTGAGAAGGATGTTAATGAAGGGGAAGAGTTGGAGGTGGATCAAGAGCCAATTGATGTCCATGACTCAGAAGGAGAGGAAGCTGAGGATGCAAATGATGCCTTCATCTTTATAAGGAGGAAAGGAACCTAAAGGGAGGAAGGCACGTGCAGTGAAGAGGGGAGCAAAGGGGCTAGTACCAAGGAGCTATACATGCCCAAGCTCACTCAATAGGAGATGAATGAAAAGAAAATAAGCGAGGTAGAGAGGATAATTGATGCCTTGGTCAATGAAGAGTTGGGGTGTAGTGAGGAGCTCGTACTCAGCAAGTTAAAGGAGTAGAGGGAGAAGAGTGGAAGTAGCACTAAAGGCCCAACTCTCTCAGTAATTATTCCCAAGGGCGTGCACATGGGAAGTAAATGCATGGAAGGGGGAATAACAATGATTGGTTACATTGATGACCCCAACAAAGTGTTGCGTGTGCATTTACAAAGTACCGTGCCCACAAAGGATCTCACCGCCATGGAGTTCTTTGACCCTGAGGGTGGATACCCATGAATGAGGAAGATGCTATCATGGGCATTTGACTCCCACCTCGATGAGCCTAAATTCGATATTAACCAAGGAGAGGTATTAAAGTTGTCTGAAGGAAAGGGTACAACTCGATTGTAAACACACAACAACTATCAGATGAGCAAGTGTGCAACATGCTAAACAAAGTCTCCATGGAAATCGAGGCTAGGCTCTTCGGTAGGAATGATAGGGTTAGAGTCTTGGAGGACTTGTTGGAAAAGAGGAAGGAAGAAGTGGTGAAGCTAACGAAGGATCTCAGCCTTGAGAAATTAATCAGTGCTCAACTGTAGAGGGAGCTTTAGGAGGAAAAGGCTAGGGTACACAAAGTTTCCAAGAAGGTGGAGCTCATCTCCCAATTGATTATCATGAAGCACTCGGACCTTAACCCTCCCATGTAAAAGTATAGATCCTCCCTGGAATGTCTAGAGGACTTGACTCGGATCCTCACCATGGAGAGGCAGCCCTTGGCATTAGAGTCAGCAGAAGAGGTAGCAGCATGCTTGGAGAAAGAAGACAAGTTGAAGGTTTTTGTGCTTGTGGATGAATACAACAAGGTTCTCGGTGACGTAAGAATAGCTGCACAAACCCACAGGGTCACTTACCACTATTACACAGATCAAGACAAAGTGACAAGCATACTACTTGCCAATGACAAAGTTGAGCTGAAGGAATTCAGAGAAAAGAATAAGGGAAATAGATCCGAGTGGGAAAGGATAATAGCTGAAGTAGAAAATAAATTTGAGGCCATTGAGAACTGGCATGTGTCAATCAAAATGCAGCTAAAAGAGATCTACAAGGTCATCACAAGGAAGATGGATGCCCTGGAAGATCACGTTAAAGAATTGGAGACTGTGGTGGAAACCATTACCACACAAGGGGAGGGGCTAACCTTTGATGAGGTAAGCACCTTGGTTGGCAACATCTGCACTAAAGTGCATGAGGAAGTCAGCGATTGGAGTGCACTGGAGGCCGACCTCTAGTAAAATTTCCCCTATTCTATTTTTTTCCCATTCTTTATTCTCCCCCATTATTTTCCAAGACAAGGCCTTGCATTCTTTTTTTTACCGCATTCTTTGATAAGGTTCCTGAGGGTGTAGAACAGGTAAAGTGTGGGGTAATGTTGGGCCCCTAATATAGCTTCCAAATCTTAAGGGTGCATAGGCACGCATGGCCGAAGGAAGTATGCAAGTGAAGGCGCAAAAGGAAGAGTTCAAAAGGCTTCTTGGAAAATCTAGGACGCGCACGTGCCACGTGAAGAACAATTTAGGACTTAACCATTTTTGGCCTTTGGGAAGAACATGAAGATCGTGTTCCATTAGGATAAGGTTCCATCATGGAGACATGGTATCCTAGAGGGAATATACCTAGCGATAGAAAGATATAAAAGGTTAATCATGACGTGGAGAGGCATGCACCTGGGTGACCCATACCTTGACACATGGGGTAGATCCGAGGCTGCAGAGGAGTTTTTAGAGCTCAGAGGTCTATTTATATGCACATCCTTGGAAAATAAAAAGAGGTAGAAGTAAGGTAATGGAGTCGTATGTAATTACTATGAGAACTATGGGATGAAAATGGGTAACGGATTCCAGTAAGGATGTCATGGGGAGATGGGGAATGCAATTATTTTGTTTTGTGAGAATACATGTATGGATCCACACATGGCGCATGACTACGGTTTGCCTTCTATAATATTTTATAAGTAATATTATGAATGAATGTGATAAGGTTTCCCGAAAAATGTATTAAAACTCTTTCTCTGTATTACCTACATATTTCTATTGTACTTTTGTTCTTGTATAATCATGAATCTTACTTGAATGCTATGAATAATGGTGGATTTACAACTTCCTAGTTCTATTACTTTTGTTGTGTGCTTTTCTTTTATTATGACTGAAAGGGTATAGAATTCATTCTGAGCTCTATAGATTTTTCATGTCTTTTAAATCACTAAGTCAAGATCATGAGCATGCCTTCCACTGAACTCACATAAAAGAGAGACTTGGCTCCCTCTCACACGCTAGAGGTGAGTGCCCAGAACCTGTTGGGTGATAGGCTAGTGCGCATGAGGTTCCCTTGTTCTTAATGGGGTGTAAAAATGACTACACTGCCATGCTAGCACCTTATCCACTCTACATGCTAGATAGGTCACGCTTTTCTTATGTGCTGTCTGGAACTCTGAATATGGATAAGTCCCAAAACTTTTCTTTTCTTACGTGCATGCACCATGTGTTTTCCTAAAACCTGCTAGAACCCTTCCCTGCATGCCTTCACCATGCATGTCCTTCTTCAAATAGGTCCCACACACCCATGTTCCTTTTTGTACTTAGCCAATATTCTGATGTCTAACATCACCCCACACTACACATGTTCTCCGTCCTCATAAATACTTCTCTTCAATGAATAAAGAATGGCGGGCTCTGAATAGTGGGAAAAATAATGAAAGAATGAAGAATTGGGAGGAATAATGAAATAATGGGGAAAATGAAAGGGAGATAATGCTTATTTTTGAAGGAGGAGAGGGAAATCCTTCCCTATTTCTACCTCTAGTTTTTCCTAGGTGTCAACATCACTCGTGCTTGTGCTTTGTGAAGTATCCCACTAAGGCATTCACCTCTTCAAAACTTAAGTCATCCCCTTTGGCACTCATTGTCTCAAAAATATTCTCTAATTTCTTGCCCAAGTCATCAAGTGCATCCATCCTACAGGTTATCTGGGGGTATAATTCCATTAGCTGGATTTTGATTAAGCCTTGTAAGGTCTTGATAGCTTCTGAGTTCTTCTCTACCTCGGCCAAGATTTTATTTCTTTCTACCTTGTTCCCCTTATTATTTTCTTGAAACTCCTTGAGTTCCATTTCATGTGTGGTGACCAGGATGCTTGTCACTCTATCTCTATCAATACAGTTGTCATATGCAGCTTTAGTAACTTGTGTGGTGGCCTTTACTTCTACAAGGAGTTTGGTATATCGAGAAACGATCTCAACAACCTTCATCTTCTCTTCTTTCTCTTGGCACATCAGCACTTCTTTTGTAGTTTCTAAGGAAAGTGGCCACCTTTCCATTGTGAGGATGTGGGTCAAATCCTCCAGACACTACAAGGTTGATTCATATTTCTACTTAGGTGGTGCTAGGTCAGGATGCTTTAAAACAATAACACCCATAATCATTTCAATTTTCTTGTGTAGCTCATGCACCCTTGATTTCTCCTCTTTTAGTTCACACCTTAACTACGCACTAATAATCTCTTCTTGCTTCAAGTCCTTGCTCTTCTCAACGAGCTCCTTCTTTTCCTTCTCTAATTCCTCCTCCAAGAATCTCACTCTATCATTTCTTCCGAATAGTCTGGCCTCAATCTCAACTAAAACTTTGTTGAGCATGTTATAGACCTGCTCATATGATAATTGTTGAGCATTTACCAAGGGATTTAATCCTTTTTATCTGACACCTTCATTAGCAATCCCTGACTTACTTTGAAATCAAGTTCATCCACATAGGACTCAAATGCCCAAGATAGCATCTTTCAGTTTCGTGGATATCATCTTCTTCATCAAACAAGGTCATAGTGAGGAGTTGTTATATTGATATGGTACTTTGGAAGTGTGTGCATAACAACTTGCTTGGATCATTAATGTAGCCCATCCCTTTCCCTTATGCTACCACTACACCCTTCCCACCTATTCATGCAGCCTTTGGGAAGCTTACCGCCAAATTGGGATTCCCATCCATGTTGCCATATTCTTTCCCAAAGCTCTCTTCTGCTATTTCCTTTAAAATTTCACTTTTTCTCCACTCCAACTCTTTCTCCACCGAATCCTTAATGATGCCTACCACTTATCTCTTCATGGCATTTTCCACTTGTTCCTTGGTGAGGCTTGGGGTTCCCTAATTTTGGTGCTTACCTCTTCGCTCAACCCCTTTCCTTGATCCTCTACTTCCTCCTCATCATTATTCTCTTCATCTTCCTCCTCCTCAGAGTCATGTACATTATATACCAGATGGTCTTGACCTCCTTTAGGCTCGTCATCATCCCTGTCACCAATGTAGGCCTCTAGGCTCTTTGTTTCCTCCGAGTCTACCTTTTCTACCACCTTTTTTCTTCCTAACTAGTGATTCCAGTATAGGAGATTCTTCCTTCTCCTTCTCCTTAATAGGCAACGTATTCCTTGGTGATTCTTCATGTGTGAGGGGTCCTTCATGCTCTGGCACCTCTTCTTCTAGGGTATTTTCCTTGACCAAGGACTTCTTCTTATGTGCGTAAGTGTTAGGCTTTGCGAATGCTTCCAGAGTACCCACCGATTGTGCGGTTTACACACTTGGTGCCTTTTTCTCATGCACCTATTCTCTTTCCCTTTTATTCGGCACAACATTTTTCCGACCTATGGGGTCTTCTGGGATGGAGACATCACTCTCCAGATACGTTCCTTTCTAAAACTTAGGCCTTATGCATATATATACCCTTATTCAATCCTTTTGACGATCGATAGCATTATCGGCTTCATCATTGTACTTCATGGGAGACATACTTCTCCATGGATGCACACTTCTTAGGGTTTATGAGATTTCGGTGCATCTTGTGGTGGTCTTGGTCTACCTCACTAAGGTCGAACCTTATCATTTTGGCCTCCTTGAACCGGTTGACACCTAGTTGGAAGTATTGTGTAGTGAAAGAGAAGGGTAGCTTGCACCATGGGTTTTTAGTCCCATTTGTCAATGTAAACTTGCCAATGCAGAAATGTTTATATACTAAAAACTCTTCCTCTCCATCCACGAGAGTGGGTAACTTCTCAGTGATCCTCCATTCTACCCTAAATGCATCATGCATTCTATTGTACCTTTTTTCTAGGTGTACCTAGTGGGAAACTCTCATGGTTTCAAAAGTATACTTCTCAAACCTTTTTGTGCACGAGGGTTGTCTTTTGGATACTCCCAAACAAAATTCTCTAGCCCATTGGGCACTCCAATCTCTGAGAAGATGATGGTGAGGAGAATGTTTTTGAATAGTATATTTTCTCCTTCCGAATGCTACTTATGATCTCATCTGTAATAAAGGAAGACAAGTTATAGATGGTCCCTTCTAAGATCTTCTCGGCATACATTTAACCATGCCTTGTTTACTTGCATCCATCTTTCTTGATCATTAAGCTTGGTGACCAAGTACATGGCTATTGTCATAGCAGGTCTAGAATCTCTATGATGTCGACTACCAAAATGTCATTTTGTAGTCATAAGCCTCCATAGTTTCCTTAATGGCCTCCTTATTGCTTAAATTGTCATCTATGGATTCTCCTTCACAATTCAAGCCAGTGAATTTGGATATCAATTGAGGTGTTATGTGCATCTTGCTACTTGCAAAGTAGAAATTGTCTTCATGTATACATGACAACAACCACTTATGTAGCCGTTTGGGCTTTCCAAAATAAGGCAACTCATATAGTTGCAATAGCCCTACCTTTTCCAACTTTACCTTCACCTCGTCGCTATATATTGGCATTCCATCTGGTGTCCTCTTGTTACTTGGAAAACCAGCTCCAGCACCATTTATATCTATGTAGTTCTCTTGTGATAGTTGTAATCACTCACGGCCATTTCTCTCAAGTGTGACACCCACTCTTTTCTAAGAAATACTCCATCTGGGTACTACATTTCTATGTACCATTCCTCATTGGAGCTAGCGATGGTAGTGGTTTGTTTTCCTTTGCCCTTTCCCTTTTGTTTCTTTGGTGAAATGATCACCTTCTTTGGTGCCATTCTTCTTGTTGGTTTAAAATTTAAAACTCCTTGCTGTCTCTACTACTCGCTCAATTCTAAGGCTTAATTCTATGAAGAAATCCTTCTTTTTTTGTGGCCTAGCTGTCAAACCCTAACTAGGAAAACCATTCCATAAGAGGGAACACTTCAAACAAACTTTTCTCACACTTGTGTAATCCTTCCTCCTAGTTTGTAGATCCACCCTCATCACACACTTAGATCTCTATGATTCTTCTTCCTTCACACAAATCTCTCTGGATGCCCTAGTTCGTAAGAGCACTTCAACTTCATAATAGCAAGGTAAAATAATGACTTGCCCAACCTCATATTTATAGTTTTTTCTCCTCTCTAGAAATAAATGTTATACCATCTACCAATGTATTTAACATTAAATGAGGATTTTTCCACTAGGATGACCTTAAGCATCCTTACCCATGCACCCAATCATGTGTGAAAAACCTTCTACAACCTTCCGAGGTGGAAAACTCCAATCGACCAAAGACTCTTACATGCACATCTACCTGAAGGCACTTCTTCTATCCTTTACCTAATTTTTTTCCCTTGTTTACCTCTTTTTGTTCCTATGCTCTTCATTCTTCATACGTGGTCTTTGTTACAACCTTCTTGACACCATGATTGTTATACACCATTTCCCCATGCATTTTCTCAATATTACGTGCTTCCTTCTACTGGGACACTCAACTTTTACTACTATTTTATACTTTAATTTTCACTACTCCACCCCACACTTAAATAGATGTGTGGTCCTCTACGCATACACAAAATTACAAAATAATGTGGTTACCGACGCACGAGGCACAAAATGAAACAAAATATAGGAACCGTAACGAGAAAGGGAAACACAAGAAAATAAATATCATAAAGGGAAATCCTAAGCTAACTAACAATACTGCCTTATTTACAAACACCGAGAAGACTTATTTATAGTAGGGCTTTAGCTTACTCCCATTGAAATGACCCGGTAATCACGTTCTATCTAGCACTTGTAATTGGAAAGCACGTAAATCAAGGATGTACGAGATGATGTAAGGTCCTAGCCAATGGACTTTCAACTTCCCAGGATGGCGCAAAAACTTGGAATCATATAACAACACCATCTACCCAATCTCAAACTACTTGTTTTTTATATGAAAATCATGTCATGCCTTTTGTCTTTTCTTTTCTATTTTCTGACTCCATCTACTAATTGATCATCTTTCATCTAACTCGCATCAACTTATCAATCCTTTCTTTCAAAGCACTTGTTCATCATCAAACCTTCTTGCATGCATTATACGTAATGATGGTAACATGAATTCAATTGGTAAAATAGCCTCCATGAAAAACACCAATTGAAACGGTGTGACATTGTGCAACCTCTTGTAGGTTGTCAAGTATGCCCATAAAATGGCCGATACTGTCATCCTAATCTTGTCTTCTGACATCACAGATCTTGGTTAGTGTGTGACTTAGTATTTTGTTAAATACCTCAGTAGTTCCATTTTCTTGTGGATGATAGAGGGTAGTTTTGTGATGGGCCACCATAAATTCTACTATCGTGATCCCGACTGCCGCATTGAGAAAATGTGTACCCCTATCACTAGTCAAGCTCAAAGGACAATTATACCATGTGATTATGTTCTCCCATAAAAATATAGAAAGCTGTCACTACAAAGGCAATCCTTTATAGGTGTTGTCTTTGCCCATTGTTTTAGGTAATTAGTGCAAGTAATGATACACTACAAACCGGTCCTTCGAGCAGCTAATGAAATTGGCCCCACAAAGGTTATTGCCCATTTTTAAATGGTTCAAGCACTAGCTATGGGTCACAAGGAATTTCATCCCTCTTTCCAGGTTTTCTAAGGTATTGGAAATGGTCACAGCCTTGTAAAACTCAATACAATCCTAGTAGATAGTTTCCCACCAAATCCCTGCCATTAGAATCTTCCGTGAGGTAGCATTTCCGTGTAGTGTGCTCCTACAATCACACCATTCACTTCCTCCATAATTTCCATGTCCTCATGTTCCAATACGCATTGGTGCAGAACCTCATCACATCCTAACTTATACAGATCTCTACTAATAAACATGTAGGGCGCGGAGCATATTGCTAATTGATTCCTCTCCATATCCTTTATCCCATACGGCACCACACCATTTTTCAAGAATACTACGATATCTTCCAAGTATGATGGTTTTCGCCACAACCTAGATAGTTACACATTCGGTATGGTATCCTCAATTCTTGGTGCATCCTCCCCTAAGTTAATCCTTAATAAGTGGTTAGGTCCTAAATTGATTTTTCCTAGTTTTACAACCATCATGAACTCAAAGTCTTGGAATAATAGGACCTAATGGAATATGCACCCTTGCAAAATGAGCTTGTTTACCAAGTATTTCTATGTCATGTGATCTATATAGAATATAACGAGTGTTTTCAATAGGTATTGTCTGAACTTATGCAGTACATAGATCATTGATAGTGCCTCACGGTCAGTAGTTGTGTAATTTTGTTCTGCTGGTGTCAACTTCCTTCTTGAAAAACACAAGGGGTGCTCAACATCCCCTCATGAGGTTATTTTATTACTTCTCCCATGGTTTTTCGTGATGCATCAACATGCACATGGAAAGGCTTATCTCAAGAAGGAAAGCGTAGTATGGGTGCAGTGATAAGCCTATCCTTCAAAGCATCAAATCGATTCATTGCACCTCTCCCCAATGAAAAGCACTCTTGTGTTTTAGCAATTCCTCTAAGGGTTTAGAAATCTTGGCATACCCCTTGATGAATCTCATGTATTACCCCGTATTTCCAAGGAATCCGTGCACGCGCTTTGACTAGTGGGCTTCCCTAATCCCATAATAACTGTAACTTTGGTGGGATCCACTAGTAGGCCTTCTTTACATATAATATGTCCTAAAAGGTTCCAAATGGAGTAGGAAAGACACATTTCATAATGTTGAAGGATATCCTCAACTACCGACTTATCTCAAACATCATCCTCAAATTATCACAATGGTCTTTTACCAGTCTATACACAGTCTAGTTATCTAGGTAAACTTGAAGAAATTTATGGAAGAATTCTTGAAATGTTTATACCATGATGCACAAGATCACAATAGGTGTATTATTCAATCTATAAGTCATAACTGTGTAGACATAACTTCCCATCCCTGTGGCAAAAATTTTCTTTCTCTGGTCTTCCTTTGTAATCCTTACTTGGTGATACCCTGAGAACCCATCCGTGAAAGAGTAGACCTCACACCCAACCACTCCCTCTATAATTTATTCAGTAAAGGGGGTTGGGAAAGGATCGATCACCCATACTTCATTTTGGTCCCTATATTCCACACAAATCCTTATTCTTCCATCCTTCTTGATCATGAAGACCATTGGGCTTATCCATTCGATTCATCCACAACCTCAATGATAGCGAGATGCTATCATATTTTCTATTTCTTGTTTGACCCGTACATGCAAATTTAGATTCATCTCGAGAAGGATTCTTCCAAATCGGGATCACACCTTCCTTCAACTTTATTCTCTTCCCTCCTAAGGAATGGTGGATGCTTTTGAGTTCATGGTACCCACGAGGAACAAATCTTGGAAATCATGTAATGAGATCAATTACCTTTGAAACTTTTGTTTCCAACCAATAGTCCCCAATGATAGCTTCCTTAGGTTCTATCTCTACCCTAATGTTAACCTTCTTTGTTTTCAAGGGCTCATGGTAGGTGTGTGCTTGCTCATCAGTTCTATCTATGAATTCATGCATACCTTTAGAATGGTTAATGTTGGTCCCATTATTGAGTTTGCATAATGTGCCTTATTTTTCATGACCAAATGTACTCACAAACGTTTCATTTTTGGTCTCGTGGTCTGTAGTTCACATTTTCTAATTGAATGCCTTTGATATGCTCATAATGTTGTTATTCTGCCCTATTTTGAAACAAGATCCAAGTTTCCCCCATTTGTGCCCTAATATTTCATTTTTTCAGTGTGTTGTCTTTTCCATTGCCAAATCATGTAAAAACTTGAAATTGATCAAATCCTAAATTCATGCAAGTGTTTCCCCAATCCCAAGGTCACAAATGATGTCAAGCATGATTTAGTTGATTTAAAATGAAGAATTCTACTTTCCCCGTAAAAAGTCTAGTTTCTAGGGAATTCCTCGTATTTTTCACGTTTTGACGGGCTCTCGGGCTGTCAAATTTATCATTGCAACATTTATGCTAATGTGGCAGGCTCTCATTGGTTGGGATATGCGGGAAAAACATTGCTAACTTGTCATTTTTGAGTTTTTGCAAAAGGAAAAATTTTGAACGTGCCCCCTGCAGTGTTACAATGGTGTGCCTATGTGGCATGATATAATTGGTTGGAGGATCATTAGGTGGCGGGTCACACTTAGATTTTTGCTTTCATTTTGCAAAAATTCTCAAAATCTAAATTTTTCCCGAAGGCCCGCACCCAATGGGGAAGCAACACATGGCACAGGGAGATGAAATAGATAGTGTGGGAGTTGGGAAAATTTTGACTCAAAATCCCGCATTGAATAGGAAAGTGACACTTGTGCAGGCATGAAATGAAGGGGTGGAGGTTTTAAAATTTTTAAGTTTCTAACTTCAAAATTCCCAAATTAAATTTTTGCCCGAAGGCCCACGACTAGTAGGAGGGAGACATGTGTCGGGAGGAGAAATGGGAACGAGGGCCGAAGAAAACTTCTCTAAAAATTCTCCCCATAGTATAAAAGGTAAAAAATGAAGAATAGGCCCACGTCAAATGAAAGTAGGACATGTGTCCCGGATTTGGCAGAGAAATGGAGCACACGGAGAAAATGGAAAAATTTACAAATTTGGCGAAAAATCTCAAGGTGAAAAATAAACCCGTGGAAAATTTGGAGGGTCGGCTTTACATCTAATAGGACAGAGACACGTGGCACATTTCAAAAGGTAAAAAGGAAATCTTGGGCCCGCATGAAGTTTTGATGCTCGTGGAGGAATGAAGGAAAGAAGGAGGGGTCGGCTCCACAGTGAATGGGAGACTACCACGTGGCAGAAATGGCAGCGGGTGTTCGGGGTGCGGAGAATTTTGAGAAAATTTTCCTTTTCTCAAAAGTGGAAAAACTCATCAAATCGGCCCACGGTTTTGGTAGGGCCCACAGGAGGACACGTGGCACATCCAAAGGGCAAGCGGGAAAATTTTCAAAATTTTCCCAAGGTCAGAAAAGGTTCAAAAGGCATTTTAAGGTTAGAGGCTTGATCTAATGGTAGCTGGACATGTGTCCACTTTATCTAGAAGTCAAAGAATATATTTCTTAGTCTACATGATGAATCTCATCCAGACACGTGGATGGCACAAATTTAAAGTTGATTTCTAATCAGCGGTTGCTGAGTGTTGTCGTTTTTGGGCACCATGGAAGCTCCAAGAAGTGTGGAATCATCATTTTTGCACCAAATCACATGAAATTTTATATGATTTCACATCCCCTTGGCCTTATGAGTGCAATGGAACCATTATTTTGAGCTAATTTGGTGCCCTATAGTGTTTTTTGTGGAATATTTTCCTCAGCCCGTGAAAAACACGTGAAAGGTAAAAATTTAAAGTAGCGAGTTAAAATGATAGGGGAAAAAGGTGGAAAATGATTACAAATGCATGTTGGCATGGTGAAATGCAAAAACGTGACCCGGGATAGATAAGGATCTGAGTTCAAGCAATATTTTAAATTTTTTGTGCATCTCTCGCATTTGGCAAGCTATTTTACAGCTTTTATATAATTTTTCATCAAATGGATAGGGTTTTGTACCAAATTTGATCCCTTTGGCATATTCTTTGCTTGGGATGCAAGGATCCAAGATGGTAGAGGGTATTTGATGTAATTTGGAGGCATTGTTGAATTTCTATTGAGAATTTTGAGGAAGAGAGAATAATTTTTATCCGAAAAACTAGAAGAAGTCCATTTCTTTTGGAGAGACCGCCCGAGAGACATTTTGGTTCTGTTTGCATAAAATTTTCATCATGTTGAGTTGGTTTCAGCTGTAAAGCCATCAACAAGCTTTGAGATTGTTTAAATAACATTCCCTTGCTGATATATTTTATCAAATTATTGTATTAATTGGTTTTATCTCTTGTCAAAAGCTTGCATACACTTGTATTTAAGATATTTTCAATTTGTGTTTCATGCTCATGTTGCAATATTGTGTTTGGGATATTTATTGGTCATGCATGGTCTCATTTCTTGTAGAGGGTTTAAAGGAATCTAAAATCTTCCATTCAGAAGATCACTCATTTGAGTGAAGATAAACAGATTTAAATTCATCTTACCTTCCTTGTAAATTAAGGGTGTTTGTAAACCTTTGGGTGTACCTTAGGTCATGATCTAACAAGGGTTTCTAAATACTTCATTGATATTTTTCTTCAAGCCTTTGTGGCAGGTTATCAAAGTTTGTATGGAATAGTGTAGATTTGGGCATCCATGTGTGCACACATCTTGGTTGAAAGAGCACTTCAGATTCATTGAAACATCTCTGTTGTTTAGGTGTTGTAATTCATTTGCAAAGTTTCCCAAAGAAGGTGATGACTCCTAACTACTCTTGTTCCAACATATCTCATCAGAATTTCATTTTAAACTAACTCATCCTACCTACAATACCCCTACATTTGCATTGTGTGTCCACAAAAGAATTCAATCCTTTCACTAAAATGCACAAAGTTGATCAGGGTTTTATCATGTCTTTAGCAGCTCTAGCTTTGTTTTGAGAACATTTCCATCATTTAGTAGTGACAACTCCTTTGAGTTTGGATAATGGATACTTGATCATTTTTTCACAAATCATCTTCCATATCATATGTAAAACACAATGATATCTCCATCTCCTTACCATATAGCGGTTGCAATATAGGTTCTCTTGTCTTGGTTGACAGCACAACCTAAAATAGTGAGCGTTGGATAAAAACCCTCTTGAAGGTGCTATCCACTCCCCAGTTCTAGAATGCAAACAAGTAGATAGATGTGCTTTTCCAGCTACAAATGACATACAACACATCTACCTATCCTTTAGTGTCTTGTGAAAATTCATGATGCTATTCAAGTTGTGAAGGAGATTAAATCTAGATACCAACACCCGAGTTGCGCCATTGCCAGGGACTTCTTAGAATTTCTTGGTGGTTTTGAAGTATTTGAAAGGTTTGAGAATTTGTGTGATTAAGTTTTTGATCTATTACATTCTTTAGACATCATTTCATACTTCAGATCTTCATGTTTTGGGTAAAAAGGATTTCAAACTCAGCCTGCTCTTATCATTTACTAGCAGTTTATATGATTTGGATGCACTGTTCTTGGTTGAATTAAGAAGAAGAAGATATGATTTGTAAACCCTTGCAAATTTTTCAGAGCATACATTTGACAGAATATTTTAGTGCTTTCTTGCACAACTAAGGTGGAAATCCTTAGTGGCGACTCCATGCTATTTGGTTCTTGAAATACCAGTTGTCTTACACATTTCTGTCATTTGAAATTTTTTGTTTAAATCTATCAAGCTGGAGGGAAGGAGATCCCTCTTCACCAAGGACTCTTCTAAGAAGTTTCTCACCGAATCAAGAAGCTCAAAACTAGAGGGAAGAAGAGTGTGGAAAGTGGTTGGTGATTTGGTTGCAAGAAAAGAAATCCCCATAGTTGAATTTGAAGGAGAGCATCCTGTTATTGAAGATTATAATTCTTCTTCAAGTAGGTCTGATTCAGGAAATCTTCTTGCTGATTTTCATTCTCCATCAGGTGAGGGACCTTCTTTTGTATTTAAAAAACCTACTCCTAGATCTGCTCCTGTGGTTTCTAAGTTTGCTAAAGTTTATCAAGAGAGAGAGCCTTTGGGGGTTTCCATTTTAGATATCATTCATCTATTCCAATTAGACCCATTACTACTCCTCATCATCTTGTTTCACCTCCAAGATCACCCCCACCAAACAATATGGCTCAGCCTAGACCTCCATTTTTGTTAACACCTTTGGTCCTATAGATTTTGGAGGAATGGATGGTTATCCAAATGCTGTCCCACAAGATGTGAGAAATAGGTTACCAAAATTCCAAGGTAACAATGCCATAACTAGAGATCAGCATCTCAAACTCTTTGTTAACATGATGGAAGATTTTGAAATAGAATTTGAGGATGTGTATATTAAGTTGTTTATCCATACACTTGAGGAAGATGCAAGAGATTGGTACAAATCTCTTCCTAATAACTCTATTGATTCATGGAATGAGATGAGTAATGCATTTAGATTACAATATGGAGATAAAACAGATCCAAGGTTCCTTCTATCTGAATTTGAGAATATCAAGAAAAACCGAATGAGACTATTCATGACTTGAATGCAATATTTAATAAAACATTGATAAGTCTGCCTATCATTTTGAGGCCTTGTGATGAGTCTTGCTTGATCAAATACGTAGATGCATTTGATAAAAAGGCAGCCTATTACTTGAGAGACAAAAATCCTACAAACTTGAGACAAGCTTTCACCATGGCACTTCAAATTGAAAATAATATCAAGGCTGTTGGTAAACCACTTAAGAGGGATGGTGTGAAGCTGATAAACCCTAAGAAGCCTCAAGCTAGCAAGGGTGCTGATTTAGAAGATGTTGTCAAGACTTTGGTAGGGGCTGTTAAAGAAATTTCTTACAAGTTAGCCCGGGCTGAGAAAGGAATTGGGAAAAGTTCACAAGGATAGCAAAGAACTCAAAACCATGATAGATTTGGCAATCATCCTAGGGGTGATCAAAGACAAGATGATAGAGGTAAAGGGCCTATTGGATCTGTAAGTAGACAACCCCAAGCACGTGAAAATAGAGTGGTGCCTGACCCTCTAACTGCAAGAGTTTGTTTGTTCAAGAAATTGCTGATATGGATTGGTGTGATAGATGTTTTCTTCCTCATCCACCATGTGAAATGGACTAGCAAGATGTTGTTGATGATAATGAGAATGAAATGGATGATGACATATGTATGATGGGCAGCTCTTCAGGCTCACAACAAGCAACAACATCAACGAGACATGATAAGTGCAAGGAATGCAACAACCTTTTGGGATTGGATAAAGATGGTACCATTTCTTTCTCTTCCTCAAGTTCATGATGTAGATGTAGTTCATGATTTTGAAATTCCTAATAATGACTTTGAATATATAAGGGATTTAATGATCAAGAAGTATGATGGTGGTATTCCTTCAGAGGAAGATAGGTAATTGTTAATAAATGTTGTGGTTGGTCAAGAAAAGGAGTACAATACTAGATGTAAAGGTGTTAGGGGAGCTGGTCCTCAAGACAAAATAAAGACACCCTTGCTCACAAGTATTCCCAAAGATAATCCTAGAAGTTAAACAATTGCCAAGAACCTTGTTTTCCCATGCAAAAATATCAGTCCTCTCCATGCCCAGGCTGCCAAGAATACTTCTCCATCTGAAGAACCTTCTTGTTGCCCTTCCAATGTTGTTTTTCCAAGGAATGTTCCATATGATATAGCCTAGGTATTGAGCCAAATTAAAGTGAGTGTTCACATCATTGAGTTGCTTAGAATACTTGAGCACAAGAAGAGAGCTTTTGAATACTTAGGATTGAAAGAAGAAATGGTTACCCCAAGTAGAAATGTAAATGTTGTTGAGAATCCTCTTCAAAGCATTGCTGGCCTTGAAACACCACCACCAATGGAAGATCTTGGAGAGGCACCTGAAGTATATTTGGGGACATCCTTGGTTGATTCCCAATTGAATGTTGATCCATTCTTCATAACTTTGCTCATAAAAGGTAGGTTGCTTCACAATTGCATGTTTGATTCTGGTGCATCATGTAATGTTATGCCTCTAGAAGTTATGAATGAGTTGGATATCAAAGTGACAGCAGCATATGGGAAGTGTACAGCCATGGATTCAAGGGAAGTGTTGGTTGTTGGTTGTGTGAATGGGTTAGTAGTGTAACTTGCAGCCTATTCGGATAAGAATTTAAAACTTGATGTTGTAATTGTTGATTGCCCTACCAAATGGGGTATGCTTTTGTCAAGAAAATGGGCTACAAGTGTTGGTGGTAGTGTTCAAATGGACATGTATTTTGCCACCATTCCCATTGAGGGCAGCCTTGTCAAACTCTATGGTGAAAAGAAGATGTTACACTTGATTGAAGATCCCAACAATGCTTCTTATGAAGTGTTGTTTTCTGATGTAGATGTTGACAACTTCATTGGTTTTGCTGATGGAAAAGAGAATAAGATGGATAAATCAGAGTGCCTTGGTATGGTAGGTTATCCATGGACATTACCATTTGATGGAGCTTGCTCCAAATTTTGCATTAGTGCTGGTATAGTGTTGGTTTCTTCTAGTTTAGAAGAGTTTCCTTTTTCCTTCAAGCTCAATTTTGAGTGCACTAACAACATTGTTGAGTATGAGGCATTATTATTGGGATTAAGGATTGCATGGAAATATGGAGTGAAGGATATTGTTGCCAAGGGGGATTCAGAGCTGGTTGTCAAGCAAGTAAGAAAGTTATATGCTACAAAAAATCAGCGTATGAAACAATATAAGCATGTTGTTTGGGACTTGATTGAAATGTTTGATTCCTTTAACATTGTTTACCATGATAGAAGTCTTAATGCTGCTGCTGATAAGCTGGCTATCCTTGGTTCTAGATTCAACAATTGCACCATTTCACCTTTTTGTGAATATGATATTGAGGTGCTAACAAGGCCAGTTGTCCTAGATAATGTGAAACATTGGCAGATTTTTGATGATGATGCACAAGTGTTGAGATTCTTACAATGCCAAGGAGAGTTTGCTAGTTAGAATATTGATTGGGAACCAATGGTGTGCATGAATGAAGGTAGAGAAACTTTGTTTGACAAGGATATTATACAATTGAAAACAAATACCATTCCTAAAGGTCTTGTTGCACTTGAATCCAACTTTAGCAATGCTGATTGTATCATTAATAGAAAGATGTCTGCTTCAAGGGATGTGGAAGAGCACAACTTGGGAACTAAAGACAAACCAAGGAAGATCTGGTTGGGCAGCCATCTCAGCAAAGAAGAGAAATAGTCCTATGCCCAACTTTTAAAGAAATATCAAGACTGCCTTGCTTGGTCTTATTCAGAGTTGAAGGCATATAGAGAAGATTTATTTCAGCATGAGATCCCTCTTGAGGCCAAAACCAAGCCATTTAGACAAAAACAAAGGCCTATTAACCCACTGCTTTCCATGAAAATGCAAGAAGAGTTGAATAAATTGAGAGATGGTGGCATTATTCAGCCTACTAGATACTCTTCTTGGGTTGCCAACCTTGTGCCAGTTAGAAAGAAGAACGGAGATATCAGAGTTTGTGTAGATTTTAGGAATCTAAAAAAAGCATCTATGAAGGACAACTATCCTTTTCCAAACATGGAGAATATGTTGTAGCTTGTAATAGGGTCAGAAATACTTTCTACTTTGGATGGTTTCTCCAGATACAATCAAGTAGTTGTCAAAGAATCAGAAAGACTTAAGATAACCTTCACTACTCCTTGGGGGACTTATGTTTTTGTAAGGATGCCTTTTGGATTGATGAATGCTGGTGCTACTTTTCAAAGGGCAATGGATGTTTCCTTTTTGGTTATATCAATGAGTTTATTGCAGTTTACCAAGATGATGTGACTATTTTTTCAAGGCAGCGAGCAGACCATTTGCAACACCTAGAGAAGATGCTGATCAGATGTAGGGAGTATGGCATTTCACTTAATCCAAAGAAGTTTCATTTTGGTGTGCCAAAAGCCAAGCTATTGGGGCATATTGTGTCTAAATAAGGTGTTATGATAGACCCTGAGAGAGTGGAAGCAATCAACAAAGTGCCTATTCCAAGAACCAAGAAGGGTATTCAATCTTTCTTTGGCCAAATCAATTTCATTAGAAGGTTTGTCTCCAATTTTGCTGAGTTAACTCTTCCAATCACAAGCATGCTAAGAAAGGATCAAGTTATTAAGTGGGAAAAGGCTACCATCCAGGATTTTGAAGGAATAAAGGATGCACTCAAGCATGCACCTATTTTGGCAGCTCCAAACTATAAGATGCCTTTCCAAATCTTCTCTTTTGCATTTGAATTTATTATTGCTTCATTTTTGTTACAAAAGGATGAGAATGGAGCTGAGAGACCTATTTATTTCTTTAGCAAGGCTTTACAAGCAGCTGAATCAAGTACATAATTATGGAGAAACAAGCATTTGCATTGGTAAAAGCTATAAAGATTTTAAGGCCCTACATTTTGAGTTCAAAGGTTGTTGCTTATGTTCCTCATACAATGGTTAAAGATATCTTATCTCGACATGGAGATATCAAGAAATAGATATATATGGGTCAACAAATTGCAAGAGTATGATATGGATATCCAAATAAAAATCGGTAAGAGGTTTGGGTCTTGCCAAACTCATGGCTGAGAGTAATTTACAAAATGTAGAAGTGAATCAGCTAGAGGAATAAAGGGCAGGTCTACTTGACAAATTGATGAATTCTGAATGGTATAAGGATTTGGTCTTCTACCTTAAGCACCTATGTTGTCCTAGTCACTTGAATAAAAACTAGAAAAGATCCCTCAAGTTGGCTTCTCAGAAATATATCATAATAGACCTTGGGCTGGCTTGGAAGAACCCTGAAGGTGTCCTCTTGAAATGCATAACTGAAGATGAAGCTCCTGAGTTGATTTCTGATTTCCATGGGGGATTTTGTGGAGGAAATTTTGCTGGGAGAGTGACAACACATAAGATTTTAAGAGTTGGTTATTGGTGGCCAACTCTTTTCAAAGATGCAAACCAGCTAGTTAGAAGATGTGATAGTTGTCAACACTTCTCAAGAAGATTGAAAGCTTCAGGCTCCCTTCCTTTGCATCTTGTATCAATTGAAGCTCCTTTCAAACAATGGGGAATGGATTTTATTGGTGAGATTTCAGATCCTTCTAGTGCTGGTTATAAATGGATCCTTGTAGCAACTAATTATTTTACAAAATGGGTTGAGGCAATTCCATCTAGAAAGGCAACACACCAAGTGGTAATGGATTTCTTGTTGAATCATATCATATGTAGGTTTGGGGTTCCAGTTAAGATTGTATCTGATAATGCTATGTGTTTTAGAGCCAATCCTTTGATGGCAATGTGCAATGAATATGGGATAAACATGACTTATTCTTCAAACTACAATCCACAAGGTAATGGACAAGCTGAATCAAGTAACAAGAACTTTCTCAAGATCATTAGAAGAACCTTGGAAATCAACAAGAAGAAGTGGGGAGAACAGTTGAAATTTATAGTTTGGGCTGATAGAATAACTCCAAAAAGAGCAACTGGTAAAAGTCCATTTGAATTGGTGTATGGAACTCAAAGCTTTGCTGCCATTACACCTATAATTATCCACTTTTCAGTTTTCCCAAAGCAATTGGAAGATCAAGAACATGACCCATATGAATCGAGAATCAATCAGATCATTGAGTTGGATGAAGAAAGGAGAGCTTCTCATCAAAAGCATGTCAGATTTAGGGAGAAACTGAAGAAGTTGTTTGATAAGAAAGTCACCCCTAGAGCTTTTAGTGTTGGAGATCTAGTTTTTTTGTGGGATAGTAGGCATGAAGACAAGGGAAAGCATGGAAAGTTTGATGCTCTATGGATGGGCCCTTATGCCATTGATATCAGGATTGGAGAAAATACATTTTTTCTCAAGGATTTGGATGGGGATTTTCTGGAGCTACCTATTAATGGCAGACATTTAAAACATTTCTTGGATTAAATCCCCATGTGAGGTATGCACAAGTTGTACATTTTGTATAGCCCTTGTTGTTGTTTTGTATTTTCCTTGTTCTTGCTGTTGTTGGCTTGTGGTTTTCCCTTTTTCCTTGGAAACCATTGTTGGTGTGGTTTTCTCGGTCTTTTTTGGTGGAAATTCTGGTTTTGGGCTGCTCTGCATGTTTTGACTCCTTACCCAATGGATTTTTGGCACTTGGTCTACGTTGTGATCTTATGGCACTCGCTGGGAGTGCCCATCCCCAAGCAGGAGCCAATGTTGGTCCCATTATTGAGTTTGCATAATGTGCCTTATTTTTCATGACCAAATGTACTCACAAACATTTCATTTTTTGGTCTCGTGGTGATCATAGTTCACATTTTCCAATTGAATTCCTTTGATATGCTCATAATGTTGTTATTCTACCCTATTTTGAAACAAGATCCAAGTTTCCCCATTTGTGCCCTAATATTATATTTTTCAGGTTGTGCCATCTTTTCCATTGCCAAATCATGTAAAAACTCGAAATTTATCAAATCCGAATTCGTTCAAGTGTTTCCCCAATCCCAAGGTCGAAAATGATGTCAATAATGATTCAGTTGGTTTAAAATGAAGAGTTCTCGCTTTCCTATGAAAAATTTGGTTTCTAGGGCATTCCCTGTATTTTTCACGTTTTGACGGGCTCTCGGGCGTCAAATTTATCATTACAACATTTATGCTGACGTGGCAGGCTCTCATTGGTCGGGATATGCGGGAAAACATTGCTAACTTGTCATTTTTGAGTTTTTGCAAAAAGGAAAATTTTGAACGCGCCCCCACAAGTGTTACAATGGTGTGCCTATGTGGCACGATATAATTGGTTGGAGGATCATTAGGTGGTGGGTCACACTTAGATTTTTTTGCTTTCATTTTGCAAAAATTCTCAAAATCCAAATTTTTCCCGAAGGCCCGCACCCAATGGGGAAGCGACACATGGCACAGGGAGATGAAACGGACAGCGTGGGAGTTGGGAAAATTTTATTGTTTTTGGCTCAAAGGTTTCAAGGGAAAATTTTGACTCAAAACGCATCAAATAGGAAAGTGACACGTGTGCAGGGGATGAAATGAAGGGGCGGAAGTTTTAAAATTTTTAAGTTTCTAACTTCAAAATGCCAAAATTAATTTTTTTGCCCGAAGGCCCGCGACCAGTAGGAGGGAGACACGTGTCCGGGAGGAGAAATGGGAATGGGGGCCGAAGAAAACTTCTCTTGAAATTCTCCCCTTGGTATAAAAGGTAAAAAATGAAGAATAGGCCCGCGTCAAATGAAAGTAGGACATGTGTCCCGGATTTGGCAGAGAAATGGAGCACACAGAGAAAATGGAAAAATTTACAAATTTGGTGAAAAATATCAAGGTGAAAAATAAACCCACGGAAAATTTGGAGGGTCGGCTCCACATCCAATAGGACAGAGACATATGGCACATTTCAAAAGGTAAAAAGGAAAGCTCGGGCCCGCATGAAGTTTTGATGCTCGTGGAGGAATGAAGGAAGGAAGGAGAGGTCGGCTCCACGCTGAATGGGAGGCTGCCATGTGGAAAAAATGGCAGCAGGTGTTCGGGGGCGTGGAGAATTTTAAGAAAATTTTCCTTTTCTCAAAAGTGGAAAAACTCAACAAATCGGCCTGTGGTTTTGGTAGGGCCCATGGCGGAGACACGTGGCGCATCCAGAGGGCAAGCGGGGAAAATTTTCAAAACTTTCCCGAGGTCAGAAAAGGTTCAAAAGGCATTTTAAGGTTGGAGGCTCGATCCAATGGTAGCTGGACACGTGTCCACTTTATCCAGAAGTCAAAGAAGATATTTCTTAGTCTACATGATGAATCTCATCCAGACACATGGACGGCGCAAATTTAAAGTTGATTTCTAATCAGTGGTTGCTGAGTGTTGTCATTTTTGGGCACCATGAAAGCTCCAAGAAGTGTGGAATTGTCATTTTTACACCAAATCACATGAAACTTAATATGATTTCACATCCCCTCATCCTTTTGAGTGCAATGGAACCATTCTTTTGAGATAATTCAGTTCTCTATAGTGTTTTTTTTTTAATATTTTCCTCGGCCCATGAAAAACACGTGAAAGGTAAAAAATTAAAAGTTGCAGAGTTAAAATGATAGGGGAAAAAGGTGGAAAATGATTGCAAATGCATGTTGGCATGGTGGAATGCCAAAAACATGACCCTGGGATGGATAAGTATCTCGAGTTCAAGTAATATTTTAAATTTTTTTGCATCTCTGGCATTTGGCGAGCTATTTTACAGTTTTATATCATTTTTCATCAAATGGATAGGGTTTTGTAACAAATTTGATCCCTTTGGCATATTATTTTCTTGGGATGCAAGGATCCAAGTTGGAAGAGGGTATATGATGTAATTTGGAGGCATTTTTGAAGTTCTGTTGAGAATTTTGGAGGAAGAGAGAAGAATTTTCATGTGGAAAACTGGAAGAAGTCCATTTCTTTTTGGAGAGACTGCCTGAGAGCCATTTTGGTTCCTGTTTGCATCAAATGTTCATCATGTTGAGTTGGTTTCAGCTATAAAGCCATCAAAAAGCTTTGAGATTGTTTAAATAACATTCCCTTACTGATACATTTGATCAAATTCTTGGATTAATTGGTTTTATCTCTTGGGAAAAGCTTGCATACACTTGTATTTCAAGATGTTTTCAATTTTTGTTTCATGCTCATGTTGCAATCTTGTGTTTGGTATCTTTATTGGTCATGCATGGTCTCATTTTCTTGTAGATGTTTTGAAGGCATCTACAATCTTCCATTTAGAAGAGAACTCATTTGAGTGAAGATAAATAGATTTAAATTCATCTTACCTTCCTTATAAATTGAGGGTGTTTGTAAACCTTTGGGTGTACCTTAGGTCATGATCTAACAAGGGTTCCTAAATTCTTCATTGATATTTTTCTTCAAGCCTTTGTGGTAGGTTATCAAATTTTGTATGGAATAGTGCAGATTTGGGCATCCATTGTGCACACATCTTGGTTGAAAGAGCACTTGATTCATTGAAACATCTCTGTTTAGGTTTTGTAATTCATTTGCAAAGTTTCCCAAAGAAGGTGATGACACCTAAATAATCTTGTTCCAACATCTCTCATCAAAAATTCATTTTAAAATAACTCATCCTACCTACAATACCCTGCGCATTTGTATTGTGTGTCCACAAAAGAATTCAATCCTTTCACTAAAATGCACAAAGTTGATCACGGTTTTCTCATGTCTTTAGCAGCTCTAGCTTTGTTTTGAGAACATTTCCATAATTTAGTAGTGATAACTCCTTTGATTTTGGATAATGGATACTTGATCATATTTTCATAAATCCTCTTCCATATCATATGTAAAACACAAGGATATCTCCATCTCTTTACCATATAGGGGCTGCAATATAGGTTCGCTTGCCTTGGTTGATAGGCACAACCTAAAATAGTGAGGGTTGTATCAAAACCCTCTTGAAGGTGTTATCCACTTCCCAGTTCTAGAATTCAAACAAGTAGATAGGTTTTCTTCCCAGCCTATAAATGACATACAACACATCTATCTATCCTTGAGTGTCTTGGGAAAATTCATGATGTTGTTCAAGTTGTGAAGGAGATTAAATCTGGATACCAATAGTTAAAATCCAAAATTTCCATTTCTTCACCATCCACTACATAGACCTTTTTTCCTTTTTATTTTCCATGCATGTGCGCTCAAAGCGTACTTTATCTAATTCCTCTTCATCAATACTTGTCTCTAAACCCAGTTCTCCTAGTAGCTCTTGTACTCTATCTTCCATCATAGCGTTATCTCCCATTCTAACGCCATTGATTACTTGTAACACCTTATCCACTAATGGATTTTTTCCCCTATACTTGAAATCTTGAGTGAGATCAAGCACAAACTCCTTCCAATTACCTGTTTGATGGCGCATCTCTAAATGAATATACCATGCACGCGCACAACCCCCGCAAGGGGTAATATAACATATGCACCCATAATGAAGGTGGTAATGCTTATGTTCTTCTCATCCATGCCTTTTCACATGCTTGGACATGAAATGACGTGTTCTTTTACCATGGTTTGGATGATAGTGGGCGTGTTGCCTCTAGAGAACCTTATAGAAAATGTCACTCTTACCTCACACCATTCTAGGAGGATCTCCCAATCAGTAGCCCACTAGCACGCTATAGTTCTGAGTAGGTTATAATTGAGCATTCCCCTTCTCTCATCCTCATTCTTCAACTGAGCCTCCATTTCTCACAACAAAATTTTAGGGTATTCTTCTCCAAAGTAACTTGGAAACTTCTTCCCTCCTGTGTGCTTAAGTGAGAATTCCTTAGTTACCATCATTACATATCCTCTTAACTGGCCTATCATCTACAACTAAACTAAGATGCAGTCATTTTTATACCCCTATAACAATATTCTAATCCCATGCACTCCCACCTATCACCCCGGCGAGCACCTTTGGGTGCTCACCCAAGGCATCCACGGGCACCGAGCCCCTCCTTTATATGAGTCTTATGATAATACATACTTAGTGACTGGTTTATATGCAGGAAAGAAAAGAACCATGTGTTCATTATAAGAAATTAAGATGATTTATCATATTAATGCATCCATTTATATAACAAAGATAAGTATAAAACATCATATAGAACTTATTCATAACACAAAGGAAATGCACTAGGGTTTATGCTTATGAACAACATATATTCTTTAGAATATAACCTTATATTCATGTTAACAAGTTCAATAACCACATTACATTCATTAAGGCCATAATGACCAATATAACAATGCAGATCAAATTCATGCATTAAGAACCTAAGCCATGCTTTCCATATTACAAAACTTGTTATAAACTTATCCCTCTAAAAATCCATTACTCTTAGATTTCTCCTAATCCCAACCCAAAGGATCCTTCATTATTCTGCAGAGCTTCACCTATCTAGTGATATATATATATATATATATATATATATATATATATATATATATATATATATATACCTCTCTATCTTTTCTCTTACCCGAGAATATCTATATATAGCCTTAGTCTCCACCGCCATGCCTTCCTGAGATAACAGATTGGTTTCCAAGTGTCCATGTGGTCCTCCAATGGATCATGCTTCCTTTGATATGAGCTCTCCACTCTTTACAATGATGTATTTTTGGATCCTTCCATCACATGTATGGAATATTCCATTCTTGACCATACAGCTACTAGGATGGCACCTTATCCACTCCACATGCTAGATGGGTCACACTTTTCTCATGTGCTATTTGGAACTTTGAATATGGCTAAGTCCCAAAAACTGTCTTGTCTTGGTGCACGTTATGTGTTCTGCTAAACCCTACTAGAAATCTTCCATGCGTTCCTTCACCTTGTGTGCTCTTCTTCAAATAGGTCCCACACGCCCATGTGTCTTTTTGTACTTAGTGAATATTTTGAGGCCCAACAGTGTTCATGTGTACTTTCTCTTCATTTTCTTATGTGTGAATGTCATTATCATATCATGGAAAAGGTAGATTAGAATTGAAAAACTTACTATTTTTGAAATGATCTCAAATATTTGAGAAGCACTGATTCAACCCTCCCTATTATTTCTTGTGATTTCCAATAATTTGTATCAAAGAAAGGTCCTTTTGGAACAAGTTTGATAGCTTGGAGAAGATCCTTAAGCACAGGAGTGGGTAAATTAGCGAAATCAATTATGAAAAGAAATTTTGAGATTGGTGAGTCCCTAATTCATAGATTGAAAGAAAAAACAAGTCTATGGAATATGAGCATGGTCAAGCCCTCAAATAGATGGAATCTCAAGTTGAATGTGTATTAAAAAAACCTAAAAGACAAAGAAGAAGTTTACCTTGGGTATGAAGAATAATTGAGAGTCTTGATAACTGAACTAGAAGAAGTAAAAACAAGTTGAAGATGAATGTAAAGTTGGAGAAGAGCTCTAAAGTTATTGAAGGAATATTACGAGAGATAAAGAGTAGCATGTGATAAGATAGGTGTATGATTTAAAGGAAATCCTATGGAGAAGTGTGAAGACGAAAAGGCATGTCCAAGTAGACAAACAACCATGAAGGAGGCCAAGAAGACAAGATCAAGAAGGTCCAAATAAGTCAGGAAACCTAATGCATCTAGGTATGAAAGAACCTTTAATGGATATTTCTTTACTTGTCATAATTTTTGACATAGAGATAAGGAATGTAGGAAGCATGTCATAGATGACCATCCATGGAGGGATAGCAGAGATGAGAAAGCAAAGAATGTAGTTTTATTCAATTGTCAAGAAAAGTGACACACTACCAAATATTGCTTATATGGACCATCTAGTCAATCTTGGAGAGAATAAGGCTCCAGAGGTAAGAATAAAATAATATGCAATAATTGCAACAAGATTATACATATTTGTAGGAAGTGGTATGGTCATGAGAGTGCTAATTATGGTTAGAATCTCATTCCACACCAATTTATAAGAAAAAGTAGTGTCATATGTTATAATTTTCATGAACTTGGGCATTTTACAAAGCATTTTCATCTAAATGAACATCCTAGATATAATGAAAGCTTCATGCATCTAAAGGGAAATACAAAAAAGGTGTAAAAATGAAGAACAATCCCAAAGGTGATCCCAATCCAATTAGGTCTGAGATAGCCACTAAAAAGAAGGATGTAAAGTAAAAATACAAGGTAAAGGAAGCTAACTCTAGGTCTAAAAAGGAAAATCATGACAAGAAGACAAAATGTGAATATGGTAGAAAAGAGAAGAAATCAAAGATGATCATACAAGAGGAAATTTCAAGCAAGGCATAAAAAAATTTTGATCAATAAAAAAGGAAGAAATCAAACCTATTACCAAACATTTAAAACCTTTGACCTTAAACAAAGGAGTGCAAATGAGTGAGGTACATCATGTGTGTTGACAACTCAAAAATAGAAAAAGAAAATATTGAGTCATTAAGCTCCTTTTATGAATTCATATTGTTCTAATGATCTAAGAAGAAATATGTGTCTTCTATAATATTATAGAAGGAACTTATCATATGAAGGAAGAATGGAGTGTCCTTGAAGATGCATCACCATCTGAAGCTATCGATAAAGGTTTGCACAATGCCTTAAAAGTGAAATGGTATGTTTGTTTAGTCTTTCTTAAGGTTTTTGTGCATGTTGAGTCTGAATAAGATCTTTGAAGGTATTTCTTGAGTGTACAAACAAATAAAAGCGTGTATATTAAGTCAAAAAGTTTGTGTTTCCATAACAAGTGAATTTTGCCAAAGATAAGTCTCCAAAGGTGCAAACATGTCTACATTTTACCATTCATACAAGAATTCGACTAGTTGGATCAAAATAGCTATCTTCGTAATTTGTATGAAAGTTGTGAGAATTCATAATGTTTTTTTATAGGTTATTAAATCAAGAATTAATAGTTTCATGTTGTTCTATGGTGTCTAACTTAGTTCTTCAAATTACATAATCATGAAATAAATGTCAAAGTATGACAAGGTCTATAACAAGTTTGTATGAGTATTAATTGTTTGTTCTTGCTATGAAGAATGAGTGTACACATGTCATGAGTTCAAAAATATTGTGATAGTATTCAATTAATTAATCATGAATGAAATCTCAAGGAATGTCAAGGCCTGTAATGAGTGTGTTTGAGTCTTTAAAAAGTTTCATAGCCATGAAGAGTGTGTGTGTGTGTATTTTTCATGATTTTCAATGGTTGTAGTCACTCATCAATAAGAGATGGTCCATTGTCTAGTTGATATCTTAAGGAGAAAGTTTCTAGTCAAATTCTAATCAGATGAACAACTTCTATGAGGTGGTTATATGCCCCATAAGATGATTAAGGTATAGTCCATCATGAAGAAGAAGTAAATGCACCTAGGTTTTAGTAAACAAGGTTGAAATTATTGGTGTAAATTCTAACATTGCACCGTTTTTCCCTAAAATTTCCTTCAATTTGTATGCTCTGGAACATTTTTCTCTCACATTAGTGGTTTGAAAATTTTCCCCTCTTGCTTAGATGCTTCGAAATTCTCACAAACTTTTTGTTTTTCCCCAATTTGAAAGAAATATGCATGTGTGCCTTGTTTTGAGCCCTAATTTTTCCAAAATCTGTGAGCTCTGTCATTTTTCCTTTTTGCTCGATCATGGAAGTTTAAAATTGATTGATTTTCACTTGTATTCCATTGAAAATCCAATTCCATGATCAAAAATGGTTTGAAAACATGTTTTAGTTGGTTTAATTTTGAGAAATGTGTCGTTCTTAGCGAAAAAATCAAATTCTAGGGCATCCTTGGCATTTTCTGTGTTTTGACGATCAGACGGCCATCATTTGCCCATCAATTTCTTCTTTAGAATTCATCAGAAACATGGCTTATTCTAATTGGACAAGGATCGGTGGGTCATTTCTAAAAACTTAGCATTTTTTTGTTTTTAGAAAAAATTGCAAGTTGCCCCTACAGCTCCGCAGGCCCCAGAGGAGGTACACGTGTCACAGGAAGAGTGAAGGTGGATGGGCAGGTTATTTTGTGCCTTATGGAACTTTGGAATATGCATGGAAATGAATCAAATCCCCTAAGGCCCGCATCTAATTAGAGGAGGACACGTGGTAGGTGGGGAGATGGAAAGGCGAAGGATTTTGATACTTTTTGGCCTTTGGTGAAAAAGAGTTAAAGTATAAAGTTGGAATGCAAACTCACAACCAATGGGATTAAGACACGTGTCAGGATCAGAGCACAAGATGGGGAGGTGGGCCTTCAGAGGCAAGTTGTATTTTTTTCCTCTAGTTATCAAAGGGGTAAAATCGTTGGATGGACCGCAAGCCCGAAAGTAAAATGATCAAGATTCATCCGAGGAGTCAATGGTAGAGGTGTATGATGGCGGAGGAAATGTTAAAAATTTTCCTTCACATGATGTGATTAAAATATAAATAAGAGCACTACCCCAAAGCTAATCGGTGAGGACACGTGTCCTACGGGGGGCGGACCCACGGAGGAAAAATGGAAATTTTTCCTTTTTCCAAAAAGAGGTAAAATGTTTAAATTTAAGTCGCGACTCTGTATCCAGTCATATTGCACCATGTGTTAGAGAAAGAATAAGATATGTGAGCCCATGAAGATAATTTGGAAAAAATTCCTTTTTCCAAAAAGTGGAAATTTGTAGAATCGGTCCACGATTCCAATGGGGCCCACTTTAGGACAGGTGTCGAGCCCATTTTCAAAGGACGGAGGGGCAAAGAAAATGTCAAATTTTTGCATTTTTCCAAAAGTGTTAAAATGTATAAAGATGATACCAAGCCCATTTCCAATCACATTGTGACATGTGGAGGGCTCAGATTAAAGGATAAAGGAAGATCAATGGTAATTATGGATTTTTCATTTTGGCCGCCATTTGAGCTTCAGGAAGTGTGGAAATGTGTTTTTTGCATCGATTTTTACCAAATTTTTGTAAAATTCATGTCATTTGTGCCTCTGTAAGGGCCAATGCAATCAGTTTTAAGGATCAATTTGAAGATCATAGATTTTTTGAAATTAATTTTTACCCGACTGTCAATAATGTTAAATATCATATCCAAAAGTTACTGAGTCAAATTTTGGAGGGATAAGGATGAAATAATGGAAGGAAGGGGTCTCCGCATGCTTTGAAGGTGAAAAACGTGCCTCCACAATGGATAATGATGCAAATTTTGCAATGACTAAATCTGTTTTGAGATAAGCGGCAACTTTTTGGACGTGTTATGTTAAACTTCCCTGTTTGCGAATCATGAGAAATTTTTGCAACAAATTTGATCCTTTCGCAATATTATTTTCTTGGGAAAGAAGACTTTAAGGAGATTGAAAGCTATATATTGCATGAATTTTTCATGCAAAGGGTTGGAAGAGTTTTAAAACTCGCACCTGGAAAACTAAAAATTTCACGAGAAAATCTGGGAAGAAGCCCATTCTTTGAGAAACCACCTGAGAACCACTTCTAATTCCTTTTTTGAATCAGATTTGTATCATTTTCAGTTGGTTTTAGTTGTAAAACCATCAACAAGCTCTGAGATTTTTCTTGAAACATTCCCCTGCTAATAAATTTTATCATTTCTGGATTATTTTATGTTGTCTCTTGGTAAACATTTCATACACTTATGTTTTAGAATGTTTTCAATTTGTGTTTCTTGCTCCTATTGCAGTCTTGTGTTTAAAATATCTCTTGATCATACATGGTCTCATTTCTTGTGATTAGTTTAGTGGCATTTGCAATCTCACATTCAGAAGAGCTTTCATCTGATAAAGAGATAAACAAATTTAAAATCACTTTACTTTCCTTGATTTCAGAGATTGTTTGTAAACCTTTGGGTGCACCTTAGGTCATGATTAAATAGTGATTGCTAAATACTTCATTGGTTCATTCTAACTCAAGATTTTGTGATAGATGATCAAATATTGTGTGGAAAAGTGCAGATCTGGGCCTCCATTTGATGCACATATCTTGGTTGAAGGGATGATTAACCATTTTGATACTTTATCTTTGTTAAGTTTCTCCATTATTTTCTAAAATCCTAAAAGAGTCTCGGCGGACCTTGGTTTTTCTTATCTAAACTCCCACCCAAAAATCATTCAAAATAACTAATCCTACCCTGTTGTACCCCCTTTTGACATGTATATGCACGAGAAGATCAAAATCCATTTGCTAAAGTATTCGTAATGCAGATCGGGATTTCAAAATGTCTTGAGTAACCCTTGCCTTGCATTGAAAGTATCTCCATAATCTAGAAGTGACAACTTGTGAAAGTCATATTTGGAGTTTTGATCTTATTTTCCCAAGGCCTTTTCATAATATTTGCACAAATTGAGGGATATATTCATCTCCTTCACCATTTGAGGGTTACAAAATAGGTTCTCTTACCTTGGTTGAAAGGCACAACCTAAAATATTTAGGACAAGATCAAGTCCTATTTGAGTGCTATCCATCTCTCCACAAATTTGAGTGCTAGTTAGATCATATCCCCGGATACAAAATTACACACACCATGATCCATCTATATTCATGCTTTATTCCATATCTTTGATGCTGCTCAGACTGAAAAGGAGAGAAAACTTGGGTACCAACACTAGTGGCACCACTATCGGGAAGAAGAATGTAATATCTAGACCAATTTGTTAATCTACTTCCAGTTCATATTCTTTTGAGCCCATCAACACCAGTGGCACCATTTGGGGACATTCTTAGTTCAATCTGATCCATGTGCATACATATTTGAGATATTTGAATGCATATCAAACCTTGGTAATGTCTCTTGTAAGTTTTGTCTGCAAATATATTGTTAAAGCATCATTCTATACTTAGATTTGCAAGGTGTATGCAAAGGTTTCAAAATTTGTCTACAATTTTATCAGTTTCTAGTAGTAGTTGCACTTCATTTGCATTTTTGGTTGATAGATTCAAGAAAAGGAAGGTCTAATCTATAAATTTTGGCAAGATTTTTAGTGCTGATAAGTATTCAACATAGTATTTTAGTGCATTTTCACAACTAGGGTGAAATTCCTTAGTGGCGACTCCATGCTGATTTGATCTTGATAAATACCAGTGTCTTAGATTTCTGTCATTTATTTTTGGTGTTGCTAATCTCTATAAAACTAGAAGGAAGAAGATATCTCTTCAAGAGAGACCCAAGTAGAAAGTTATTTCAAGAATTTGGAAAGACAGTTTTATAGGAGAGAAAAGTTTGGAAGGTTGTTGAAGGTTAGACATCAAGCAAAGGAATATCCATTGGTGAGAGAGATCAACCTTTAATAGAGGATTATCATTCTTCTTCCATTGATTATGATTCAAGCAATATTATCATAAACTTGTTTACTTCAACTAGTGAAGGTCCTTTTGTTGTACTTGGTGAGCCCCTTCTTCAATCTGCACCTGTGTGTTTCAATTCTAGTAAAACTTTCCAAGAAAATCAACACCTAGAGAATACCAATCTTGTGAACCACATTCTTGAGCCCTAAATACGTCACACTCCTCATCAGCTTGTGTCACCCCCAAGATCACCTCCAGAAGACAACATGGCTCAGCCTCCACCTAGGCCTCCATTTGTGGTAAATACCTTTGGCCCAATTAATTTTAGGGGAATTGTTGGTTATCCTAATGTTGTGTCTTAGGATGTTAGAAGTAGATTGCCAAAGTTCTAAGGGAATAATGCCATAATAGGTGATCAGCATTTGAAACTCTTTATTATTATGATGGATGATTTTGAAATTGGATTTGAGGATGTTTACATTAAATTTTTCATTCATACACTAGAAGAGGATGCAAGGGATTGGTACAAGGCTCTACCTGATAATTCTATTGACTCTTGGACTAAGATGAAAAATGCATTTAGGTTACAATATGGTGATAAGAATGATCCTAGGATTCTATTTTATGAATTTGAAAATATCAAGAAGAACCCCAATGAATCAGTTCATGACTTCAACACAAGGTTTAACAAAACTTTGAGAAGGTTTCCTATTAATCTAAGATCATGTGATGAGTCATGCTTGATCAAATATGCAGATGAATTTGACAAGAAAGCAGCCTATTACCTAATAGACAAGAACCTTACCAATTTAAGGTAGGCCTTTACCATGTGTAGCCATTTTTGCACCCACCAAGAACAAGGGAACCTCATGCGCACCGGCCTATCACCAAGTGGGTGTTGGGTGCTCACCGAGGCACACGAGAGGGATCCAAGTCTCTCTTTTATGTGAGTCTAGTGGAAGGCATAGTTCATGATTATGACTTAGTGATTTAACAGACATGAAGAAGCTATAGAGCTCAGGATGGCTTCTACACCCCTTCAGTCATAATAGAAATAAAGTACGCAATAGGAATAATATAACCAAGAAGTTGTAAATCCACAAATATAATTAATCATTCAAGTAAGGTCCATGATTATACAAGATCAAAAATAGAGTAAAAAAATGTAGATAATAAAGAAGGAGATCTTAATGTAAACATGGTGGTAACCTTATCATATTCATTCATAGTCTTGCTACAAAGTATCACAGAGAGGTAGACCATAGTCATGTGCCATATCTGGATCCATACATGTATTCTCACAAAACAAAATTTTCATTCCCCATTTCCCCATTACATCCTTACTAGAATCCTTTACCCATTTTCATCCCATAGTTCTTGCAGTAATTTTGCAGAGCTCTGCTACCTCACTTTTGTCCCTATTCTTTGCCAAGGGCATGCGTATAAATAGGCATCTGAGTTCTAACAAACTCCTCTGCAACCTCAGATCTGGCCCCAAGTGTCAAGGTGTGGGTCGCCCCAGGTGCATGCCTCTCCATGTCATGATTAACTTTTTGGATCTTTCTATTGCAAGGTATATTCCTTCTAGGACACCCTATTGCCAGGTTAGAACCTTATCCAAATGGAACACGTTCTTCATGTGTTCTGTCCAAAAGGCCAAAATGGATAAGTCCTGAATTGTGCTTCGCAAGCGTGTGGCCTTGGTTCTCCAAGAACCCTTTTGAATCTTTCCTTGCACACCTTCACTTGCGCACTTCCTCCAGACATGCGCGCCTACACACCTTTAAGATTTGGAAGCTATATTAGGGGCCCAACATTACCCCACACTTCACCTGTTCTCCGCCTCGGGAACCTTCTCAAAGAATGTAGTACAAAAAGAATGCAAGGCATTTCCTTGGAAAAGAATGGAGGGAAAGAATAAAGAATGGGGGAGTGAAAGAATGGGGAGAAAATTGGCTAAAGAAGAAGAAGGGGAAATTTTTTCCATAGGTTAGCCTCCAGTGTACTCCAAGTGCTGACTTCATCCTGTGCTTTAGTTTAGATATCGCCAATCAAGGTGCTCACCTCATTGAAGGTTAACCCTTCCCCTTGTGTGGTAATGGTTTCCACCAGTCTCCAATTCCTTAGCGTGATCTTCCATGGCATCCATCTTCCTTGTGATGACCTTGTAGAGCTATTTTAGCCGAGTTTTGATTGAGACTCGCTGGTTCTCAATAGCTTCAGATTTATTTTCCACTTCGGCTATGATCCTTTCTTGCTCGGCTCTATTTCCCTTATTATTTTCCCTGAAGTCCTTTAGCTCGGCCTCATCACTAGCAAGTAGTATGCTTGTCACTTTTTCTTGATCCACGCAATGGTTGTAAGCAACCCCTGTAGTTTGTGTAGTTGTTCTTACGTTAGTGAGCACCTTGTTGTATTCAGCCACGAGCACGATGACCTTCAACTTGTCTTCCTTCTCCAAGTGTGCCACTACCTCCTCTACCAACTCCAATGCCAAAGGCTTCCTTTCCATGGTGAGGATCTCGAGTCAAGTCCTCTAGACACTCCAGGGAGGATCTATACTTTTACGTGGGAGGGTTAAGGTCCAGGTGCTTCATGATAATCGCTTGGGAGATGAGCTCCACCTTCTTGGAAACTTCATGTACCCTAGCCTTTTCCTCCTAAAGCTCCCTCTGTAGTTGAGCACTGATTAATTTCTCAAGGCTAAGATCCTTCATTAGCTTCACTACTTCTTCCTTCCTCTTCTCCAACAGGTCCTCCAAGACTTTAACCCTATCATTCCTACCGAAGAGCCTAGCCTCGATTTCCATGGAGACTTTGTTGAGCGTGTTACACACTTGCTCATCCGATAGTTATTGCGTGTTTATAATGGGGTTGTCCCCCTTTCCTTCAGACAATTTTAATACCACTCCTTGGTTAACCTTGAACTCAGGATCATCGAGGTGGGAGTCGAATGCCCATGATAGCATCTTCCTTGTTCATGGGTATCCACCCTCAAGATCAAAGGACTCCATGGTGGTGAGCTCCTTGGTGGGCACGGTACTCTAGAAACGCGCATGTAAAAATTTGTTGGGGTCATCAATATAACCCATTGTTGTTATTCCCCTTTACACATTTACTTCCCATGCGCACACCCTTGGGAACAATTACCGAAAGATTTGGGACTTTTGTGCTACCCACACTCTTCTCCCTCTTCTCTTCTTTAAATTTACCGAGCACTAGCTCCGTGTTGTGCTCTAACTCTTCTTCGACCAGGGTATTGATTATCTTCTCTGCCTCCCTTGTTACCTTCTCATTCACCTCCTCCTAAGTGAGCTTGGGCATATTTGGCTCCTTGGTACTAGCCCCTTCACTCCTTTCTTCACTCTACACACCTTCCTCCCTTTGGGTGCCCTTCCTCCTTACAAAGATGAAAGCATCATTTGTATCTTCTGCTTCCTCTCCCTCCGAATCATGGACATCAACCTGGCTCTTCCCCTCCATCATCATCCTTTTCACCTATATAGGCATTTGGGTCATCGTCAGATCTTGAGACCCTTGTAGAAAACTCCGAAGTCGGGATGTTGTCTTCTCTTCATCTAAAGGTTCTTCAAGGATGGTGGCTTCATAGGCTCCGGGTATTTTCCTAACAACCATTCTCCTCTCTTCGCACAGACATAGGTACTTGGCCCTATGGTATCTACATTCTACCTCTCCACCGCTCTTTGTTCTTGTTCTTCTTCTTCCCTCTCCTTGTGCTTTGGCACAAGCTTCTTTCTTCCCATGGGGTCATCCGGAATGGATATCTCATTCTCCAAGTACACACCCTTTTCAAATTTCAGCCTTATGCGTAGGTAGATCCTAGTAGCAAGTGTTTCTCGGCAATTGGTAAGGTCAATGGCCTTATGATGTGCATGTCCTACGACACATACCTTTCAATGTACATGTGCTTCCCTAGGTAGACCAGCTTCTTTCTCATCTCCTGTGCTCTCTGTCAAGGGTGGACAACTCTAGATTTAATTTCTTTGATTCCTTGTATCTGTTTACCCCTGCTTGGAAAAATTGGGTAGTAAATGAGAAGGGGAGTTTACACCAGGGACTCCAACTGCCATCCACCAAGATGAATCTACCAATGCAGAAGTGTTGGTATACTACAAACTCTATTTCTCCTTCAGTCACCATGCGGAGTTTCTCAGGAATCTACCATTTAGCCCCGAATGCATTCCTAAGGCACATGTACCATTTGTCTAAGCACACCTTGTGCACCCCTGTCATTGAATCACATGTGTATTTCTGGAATCTATTCATGGGTGAGGGATCTTCAGTGGGGTACTCCCATATGAATTTATTGGATGCATTTGGCACCCTAATTTCTAAGAACACAATTGTTAACAAAATGTTTCCAAACAAGATATTTCCTCCATTCTCCACGCTGCTTATGATTTCATCTGCTATGTACTGGGAGATGTTGTACACGGTGCCTTCTACGACCTTCCTACAAACATTCAACCAGGGCTTGCTCACCTGGGTCCACCTCTCTTGTCCATTCAGCTTGGAGATAAGGTGTGCAGCCATCTTCATCACTGGATCACTGATATCCGAGATGTCATAGTATCTTGATCCCTTCTTATAATCCTGGGATGCAATGGTTTCTTTGATTGCCTCCTCATCTTGGAGGTCATCTATGAGCATGTCCCCTTTACTGATTAGGTCGTCAAAGTTTGAGATTAAGTAGGGAGTTATGCGCATTTTGCACCATATGAAGTAGAAAAAATATTTGTGTACGTGCATTATTAACCATTGGTACAAGCACTTAGGCTTCCTGAAGTATGGAAACTCAAAAAGTTGGAAAAGCACTTCACCTTGACTACATCATTGTAGATTGGCATCCCGTCAGGTGTTTGTTTGTTTGTGGGGTACACCATCTCCAATGCCATTTCCTTCATGATTATACTTGACTGGTGATTGTAGTCGATCACGGTCATCTGTCTTATGTGGGACTCCCACTCTTTCCCTAGCAAAACCTCATCTGGGTATTGCATCTCTGAGTACCATTCCTCATTAGCATCCAAGGGCTTTCTTCTTCTTTCTTCTTTCCTTTTCCCTTACCCTTTCCATTCTTTTTATTGTATTGTAGGCTTATCAATTGGTTTTTTGGCCATCATTTTACCCTTTGCTTTTATACCCTGGATACTTTCGAGTTGTCTAAGAGTTTTCTTCGTGTGCCTCATGCCCTAGACCACAAACCCTAATCTCTCGATTTTCTTCCTTTGATCACGGTGCTCTTTCAAAATGTTCCTCGCACCCGTGAATCACTTCTACTTCGGGTTATAGATCTAACGAACCGATTGCGCATAAATTTTTGAGATTTTCCTTCGCACGAGTTATCTCGAAACCCTAGCTCTTGAAAGAAAATCATTCTCCTTGTTTTTGCAAAGTAAAATAATAAAATGCCCATTCTTGTATTTATATATTTTCCTGATTTTATGCATTAAAGGCTAGGCTACCTACCATTGTATGAAAATATTTAATGTGGTGTTTTTCAAATAAACCCGACTTTAGCACTTTTCCTTAAGCGCCTAATCCTTGTGCGAAAAAGTTTTCACCCGCGCCCAATCCTTGCGTGAAAACTTTTCCAACCTTTTGGCATGCAAACAATCCATCTTGACAGAAGAATCTTGTGCGTGTGTTACCAGTGCCAAAGGCACCTCTTCCATCCTCATGATTCTTTCTTTTGCCTACCTCATGTTTTTGTGATTTTTCTCCTTGTATGTGGATTTCCAATGTAACCTTATTTTTCCACCCATCTGCCTTCTTTTCTCCTAATGCATCTTTTCAACAAGGCCAGTTCAAATGGTCTACCAACCCAATCCTCCTATAGAATAACTTCATGCCTCTCTTTATCACCTCACCCCACACTAAATCGATGCGTGGTCCTCTGCGCATTCATAAGTTAAAAATTAATAAGGTTACTGGTGCCCAAGGTGTAAAACAAGACAACAACGCGAAAGGGAAAAACAAGAAAGGAAAGTGCATGAAAGGAAATTCTAAACTAACTGGCGTAATCGCCTTATTTTCAAACACCAAGAAGCATTATTTATAGTAGGGCTTCAACCTACTCCCATTAAAGTGTCTAGGTAATTTTATTCCATCTAGCGCTTGTAACTGGCACACCCGAATCAAGGATGTATGAAATTACATAAGGACCCAACTAATGCACCTTCAACTTTCCAGGATGGCGTAGGAATTTTGAATTGTATAAAGCAATACCATCTGGCCAACCTCAAACTATTTGTTCTTAATGTGGTAGTCATGCCATGCCTTTTGCTTATATTTTTCAGTTGTTTGGCTCCATCTTGCTAGCAAGCACCTTTCATCCAACTTCATCAATTCATCTATTCTCTCTTCCAATGCTTGTTCATCATCCAATCCTCCTACGTGCGCTATACGTAGCGATGGTAGCATAAATTCAACCGGTAAAACAGCCTCCATGCCGAACACCAGTTGAAATGGTGTGGCCTTGTTTAACCTTTTATATGTTGTTCTATATGCCCAAAGAACTACTGATACCTTGTCATCCCAATCCTGCCTACCCACATCACATATCTTAGTCAATGTGTGACTAAATATTTTGTTGAATGCCTCTATAGTCCCATTTTCCTGAGGGTGATAAGGGGTAGTCTTGTGATGGGCTACTATGAATTCTGCCAATAGAATCCTGATTGTTTCATTTAAGAAGTGAGTGGCCCTATCACTTGTTAAATTTAATGGGCACCCATACCTACTGATAATTTTCTCCCACAAAAATCTAGTAGCCGTGGTTGTGGTGCAATCCTTAGTGGGTATGGCCTCTACCTGACTTGTCGATAATCAAGTATAGGTAATTAGATACCGTGAGTTAGTCCTTTACATGCCTAGTGAGATTGGTCTAAAAAATATATTGCCCATTTCTTAAAAGGTTCCACACTGGCGATGGGGCGCAAGGGAATTTCATCCCTTTTTCTAGGTTTTCCAAGGTGCTAGCAGTGGTCACATGCCTTGCAAAACTCAATGCAATCCTGGTGAATTTTCTCCCACCATAGTTTGGTGACTAGGATCTTGCACGTGGTTACATTCCCTACATAGTGTCCTCCAGAAATCCCACCATGGGCTTCTTCTATTATGGCCACGCATTCATGTTCTAATATGCACCGGTGCAAAACCTCATTGCAGCCCATTTTATACAAATTACCACACCGATCAATATGAAGGGTGTGGTGCGTATGGCTAACCTTTTCCTCTCCAGAGCATTCATCCCTTCGGGCACCACACCTTCCTTGAGAAAAATAGCAATGTCTTCTAATTCTGAGGGTGTGCACCACAACCTGAATAGTTGTGCATCCGACATTGTTTCCTTGATACTTTACGCGTCCTCTCCCGAATCAATCCTTGATAAATGATATGACCAAAATTGTTCTTTCTCGGTTTTACCACCAATTTGAATTCAAATTCCTAAAATAAAAGTACCCAACGACATATGCGCCCTTGCAACACTATTTTTACTAGATACTTCAAGGCCATATGGTCGTGTAGAATATGAAGGGATTTGCTAGCAGATACTATCGAATTTTTGGAGTGTGTAGATCATTAACAATTCAAGCGTGCTCAGTCGTTGTATAATTTTATTTTGCTGGTGTCAACTTTATACTTGTAAAACACAAGGGATGATCAACAATCCCCTCTCCTTGTTGAGCAAGAACGGCTCCCATTACTTGTACTGAGAGGAATCCACATGGACATGGAAAGGTTTATCCGATGATGGGAATCATAGAATAGGTGTGGTGATAATCCTTCATTTTAGAGTTTCAAATGCCCTCGCTACGCCTCTCCCCAACGAAAGTCACTCTTATGTCCGAGCAATATTTCCAAAGGCGTGGCAATCTTGGCATACCTCTTAATGAACTTTCTATAGTACCAAAGGTGTGTCCAAGAAATCATGCATGACACTTTGGTGGCTAGCTCCCCTAACCCCACAATAACTACAAATTTTGCGGGATCCACCAAGAAGGCCTCTTTGCATATGATATTCCCCAACAACGCTCCAAAAGGAGTTGCAAAGATACATTTCTTGATGTTGAAGGAGATCCTTAACCGCCGTAATCTTTCAAACATCAACCTCAAGTTATCATAATGGTCCCGACCAATCCATACACTGTCCAATCATCCAAATATACTTAAAGGAACTTGTCGATGAAGTCTTTAAATGCTTCTACCACTATGCGCAAAAATACAATGGGCACATTCTTCAACCCAAAGGGCATGACTATGTATGCAAAGCTTCCCCACTCGGTGGTGAAAGTTGTATTTTCTTGGTCTTCCTTGGCAATCCTTACTTGGTGATATCCCGAGAATCCATCGTAAAGGAATAGACCTCACGCCCAACAAATCCTTCCAAAATTTCTTCAATAAAGCGGGTGGGAAAAGGATCTATGATGCAAACAACATTCAACTCCCTGTAATCCACACATATCCTAATATGCCCATCCTTCTTTATGTTGAACACCATTGGACTTATCCATTCTAATTCCTCCACAAACCTCAATGATACCAGATGCTAAATTTTTATCTAGCTCTTGTTTAACCCTTACGCGCATGTTGGGATTCATCCTGTAAGACCTCTTCCTAACTGGGTGTGCACCATCTTTCAACTTTATCCTCATTTCCCCCAATGAATGGTGGAAGCCTTTTAAATCATGGTATCCACATGGGAATAAATCCTCAAATTTGCACAAGAGATTGATAATCTTTAATACTTCTTTGTCTGACCAAAGTAGTCCCCAATGATAGCTTCCTTGGGCTCCCTCTCTGAGCCGATGTTAACTTTCTTGGTTTTGAGTGGTTCATGATACGTGCACACACATGCATCCACACTGTCAACCACTTCACTTGTCCCAATCAAATGGTTGACATTTAGGTTCTCCATCTCCTCTCCATTAACAATGTATACCATCTTTCCTTTCCCCTTTTCGGCACACACGTGCTTGAATTGTATGTCTTCTAGTTCCTCCTCTTTGAACCGTGCTTCCAAGCTAGGTCCACCAAGTAAGTTTACTAATCTATCTTCCACCATGGTATAATCCCCTAGAGTGAGGCATTTGATAGTCTGCAATGCCTCATCAACCATTGCATGGTACTTCGGTACTCGAATGTGTGAACCAAGTTAGCTGCTAATTCCTACCAACTTCCCTGTTTGGCGGCATGTTTCAGAATGGATGTACTAAGCACATGCACAACCTTGTAGTGTCGAATACAAATTTTGCACACAAAGGGAGGGAGGTAAAGCTTCCATGCCTTCTCTCTAGGCCCTCTCACATACTTGGATGTGGGAAGAGTTGGGTCCATTGCCATTATAATCCTTAATAGCGGTGGGTATGTTAATTTTTGAGAATCGACAGGTGAGTAATATTCTAACTTCGTGCTAGTCCAACAATTTTTCACTATGCATGGCCCACCACCTCGCGCCGTGCCTATCAAAACATAACCTAGCATCCCTCATCACTCATCCTCCCTCAATTAAACTTCCATTTATCTTAACAAGACCTCAAGGTATGCATCCCTAGAATACTTGGTTATTTCCTTTCCTCCTGTGTGGAAAATCGTATGCATCATGGTTACCTTAGTCACCGATCCTTTCAAATGTCACCCAATCAATTCATAAGTCCCATGCACCTAATTATCGCATGCCATATTGGTAGTATCACTAACATTGAGCATCATCAAACTGGATGAATCCTTTCGTAGGGTGGATTATCTCTCTGGATCTCTTATGGAGCGCACATATATTTTTTCTAGGACCTCCTCTCCAAGGGGTTCAATATAGGGTGTGGAATTTCCATCAGCAAGTGGTATAATCACCCTTTCTTCCTTGTTTTCAAAGCTTATGTACCCCTTATTAAACTGAAGATCTACATTATTCTTATAGCACCATGGGTGCCTAAGTAACATTGGGAAATTATCTACCTCGGCAAGTGCCAAGACTTTGAAATCCCCAGTGAACTTAGTCCCCTAAATGGTAATGGTTACATCCTTCAAGACACCTATGGGCATTGCCTTTGTCTTATTTGCCATATACAACACATTTGAAGATGGCTGTAATGTAGGTCTTCCCATTTGATGCCAACCATCAGAGTGAGAACATTAACCTCCGTGCCTATGTCAATGAGGATGTTGCTAAGCAACCATCCATCCACTACTGTGTTTAAGGTAATCTCTTTGTCATAATCAAGGCTATGAGGTGGGAGGTTTGCATGTAGGATCTACTTTTGTGTTCTCCCCGATGTGTGGTACCTTTTCCCTCAAGCATGCTCCTAGAAGGGAATAACATTCTCCCACCTCAACAGTTTACACATCTCCTTGACCTCGTCCAAGTCATCCTTTGGTGCTTCGACGGTTCTTCTTTTCTCATCCTTTCTAGTCTTCTCTTTTAAGCATTAGATCTCCCTTATAAACTTCAAATTATGTCCATGGTTTCTGGTATACTTCTTTCTCGGTGAACCAGGTTTAGATAATTCCCATGAACTACTTCTTCCTTGAAACCACAGGTATTTGCCTAGGTGCTTCCCTTACGCATGTATACTCTTCCCTTGTTGTCACCATAATAGGCTCTAGTTCTGATTCATGTATTACTCGCGGAAGCCATTGTGCATTAGCCTTATTAATACTCACCATGGCAGCCCCCTTATCCTTCTCGGTACGCTAACTCATATGTTCATATAACTCGGGAACTCTTCATACTTATGTTTTTTCCACACCATGAGCATTGTAGAAGATCTGGACATTCACGCTTATAATGGTCTGTGGCTCCACAATTAAAACACATCCCACGTAGGAACTCACTTCTTCCTCCATGGTTACCATGACCATGAAATCCTCCGCAAAACCCTCTTCCATGTGCACCTCCATCTCGTGCTCTCCATACCCATGGTCATCTCCTTTGAAACTACTCGCGATGTCAGCCTGGTGCACACAAAGATCAATTGCCTCATGAATCTGGTCAATCAATCTACAATCCTTGGTGTCATGTGTGGTTGAGGTACATATCTTACAATAACAAGATATGTTTTTGTGGATCACGCGCTACAACAAGGGGAACCTACTTGCATCATGGTCCTCATGACATATTTCACAATTTACCACTATGGCATGCACCGCCTTTCGAGTACATACCCCACCATTATCCTTTGTGTTCCCTTCTACATTACAATCCATGCACCACATCCCACTACAAATATCTAGAACTGTGTTGGCAGATAATTTCTCCAATTTCTTAGCCATGGTAGCGATCTGAGATTTCAAAAAGGGGCTAACACTAGTGTCAACACTACCATTGCCTCAAGGCACAAAGCAACTTCCAATTCTTCGCGGGGTTTTGAATGTTTTAAGAGATAAATACCTCCTAAAGGTTGTGATCAATCCTCAGACAAACCATTGAGCATGTTGTGAAGGGTGGATATCATAAGATAGTTTAGATAAAAGATTTTTAAAGCATGCATCATATTCCCACATTCTCTCTGTTATGCCTTGTTGGATTTCTTTGAGAGAGATGATGCTCTTTTGTTCAAAGTCAGGTATGTGGAATTCCGCCAACAATGCATTTCTCAGAGACGGTATAATCCACAATAGTATGATGAGGGTCATACTTTCTATACCAACTATGCATCCGTCCTTGCAAGGTCATTACAAATTGACTGGCCTTTCGATCCTGGGTTGTGATTCCCTTCACGTGTCATAGTAGCTCGCACTTATGCACATGCTTTGTGGCATCTTCTATCTCATTATAACTGGTACGTGTAGAGACATCTCAAAAAGACTTGAGGAGTTGGCCGAGGCCCTTGTCCTCCCAATCCAGCCCCCTTGGTTTCCTCTAGTGTTTCCTCCTCCAACGGGCCCACTAGATCCCGAGCCACCAGCTCCACCACTTCCATCTCCAGATCCTCCCGTGTTAGGCATGTGGCCTATGCTTTTCGTGTCGAATGCTCCCGTCGTCCCACTAAATTATACGCCGATAGTTTTGAACTAGTACCACTCCCAGTCATATTTCCTACATCACTTCCTAATGCGCCTCCGTAACTAGATGTATACATGCCTTGTCTAAACATTCCACCAAATATTGGAATACCGTGTCAAGCCATAGAAGTTCCAAACAATAAATTATATCTTCTAGGCACCGATCTGTTGCTTCTACTAATATAAAATAGATCAACTGTACTTTTCCCTCATTCGAACAAACCAAGTGCCAAGGTTCGGTCGATAGGTGGGTTCTGGGGATGTGCGCCAATGACTCTACTTTCTCTATGTGATGGAATCTTATCGAATCTGCAAGGTTTTCTCTCCCACACTTACCAAGATATGGTACCAAACCTTGTTCGGGTTTTACATCCTCTGTGTGAACCTCAACTCCTTTCCATCATGTCTAGATCCATAACCCACTTGTAATCCCATGCTATCTATCGATCTCCTTTTCACGTGCTTCATTATACTTGAGCCATCTCTCCTCCCTTTCCTGTTCATTCTTCAGATCAAACATCCTTCCCCAACCTAGTTTCCTCGCCAAGCACTCAGGGTGGTTTAGTTGGCCATAGGAAATGCCTCTAAACCCATGGTTACCATCAAGATTTTCTGCAAGGGGAATAACACGTAGAAATTATCCCCTAGGCTCTCGCAAGAACTCAAACTCAACAACTTCTAGACAGGAATACATGGAAATGGTGTATTCCAAAGTGTAGCTAGCCAATACTCCCTTCCACCAATGATCTATAGCATGGGTCCACATTAGATCAACATCTTGTAGGTTTTGATATGTTTCTTGGGTCCAAGGGTGTGATTTATAACACCACCCCGATCTAGATGTATAAACCCGAGAGCCATTCGAATAACTCTACTAGGAAACAACAGAATAAGGTTTCGTATAACTCATGATAAAGAGTGTCTTCCACCCATCTTCGCGTATCAAACCCAGATCCGGTATTGAATCCTTGATCAAATTCATCCTCCATGATTTTAAACTAATCTTCAATACCTTCAGTGTTAAGCGCTCCGCCATCACTTTTTACACACATCATGATGTATGCCATGTTCTACTACAACTTTGAAAAGAGGTTCTAACAATGTAACCAAGATGTAGTCATTTTTACACCCACCAGAACAAGGGAACCTCATCCATGCAAGCCTATCACCCGGCGGGTATTGGGCACTCACCGACGTGTGCAAGAGGGAGACGAGTCTCTCTTTTCTCGTGATTCTAGTGGAAGGCATAGTTCATGATTATGACTTAGTGATTTAACATACATGAAGAAGCTATAGAGCTCAGGACAACTTCTACACCCCTTCAGTCATAACAGAAACAAAGTGCGCAACAGAATAATAGAACCAAGAAGTTGTAAATCCACAAATATACTTAATCATTCAAGTAAGGTCCATGATTATACAAGATCAAAAGTAGAGTAAAAACATGCAAATAATACAAAAGGAGATCTTAATGTAAACATGGTGGTAACCTTATCATATTCATTCATAGTCTTGCTACAAAGTATCATAGAGAGGTAGACCATATTCATGTGCCATATCTGGATCCATACATGTATTCTCACAAAACAAAATTTTCATTCCCTATTCCCCATTACATCCTTACTGGAATCCTTTACCCATTTTCATCCCATAGTTCTCGTAGTAATTCTGTAGAGCTCCACTACCTCACTTATGTCCCTATTCTTTGCCAAGGGCATGCATATAAATAGGCATCTGAGTTCTAACAAACTCCTCTGCAACCTCAGATCTGGCCCCAAGTGTCAAGGTGTGGGTCACCCCGGGCGCATGCCTCTCCATGTCATGATTAAATTTTTGGATCTTTCTATCGCAAGGTATATTCCTTCTAGGACACCCTGTCGCCAAGCTAGAACCTTATCCAAATGGAACACGTTCTTCATGTGTTCTATCCAAAAGGCCAAAAATGGCTAAGTCCCGAATTGTGCTTCATAGGCGTGTGGCCTTGGTTCTTCAAGAACCCTTTTTTAATCCTACCTTTCACACCTTCACTTATGAACTTCCTTTGGTCGTGCATGCCTTTGAACCTTTAAGATTTGGAAGCTATATTAGGGGCCCAAAACCATGACACCGCATACTAAAAATAACATTAAGGCCATTGGGAAACCTCTCAAGAGAGATGGTGTAAAGTTAATAAACCCTGAAAATATCAAGCTAGCAAGGAAGTTGATTTGGAGGAGGTTGTGAAAAATTTGGTGGGGGCTATCAAAGAAATCTCATACAAGTTAGCCCAGAAGAGAAAGGAATTGGGCAGACTTCACGAGGTCATCAAAAATCACAAAATGATGACATATTTTCCAATCATCCTAGAGGTGGTCAAATATCTAATGACAAATGAAAGGGACCCATGGGGTCTGCAAATAGACATCCTCAAGCATGTGAAGGAAAAGTGTTACCTGATCCCCTAACTACTAGGGTTGCTGTTGTTGAGGAAGTTGTTGATATTGATTGGTGTGATAGGTGTTTTCTACCCCATCCTCCATGTGAAGTAGATCAAAAAATTGAAGAGGAAGTTGATGATGAAATTGATGATGATTCTTGCATGATGGAGATCCCTACAAGTTCACCAAGGGGAGCAACTTCAATGGATGTCATAAGTGCTAGGACTGCTGTTGTTTTTTGGGATTGTATCCAACGGGTACATCTTCTTCCTCCTTCTCATGTTTTAGAAATTGATAATGTACAAGCCTTTGAGCTTCCCAATAATGATTTTGAATACTTGAGGGCATTGATGATTGAGAAGTATGATGGAGGGGTTCCTTCAGAGGAGGATAGGTAGCTACTTATGAATGTTGTAGTTGCCCAAGAGAAGGAGCACAATACCAAAAGTAAAGTTGCAAGGGGAAACAAGCCAAGTCAAAATTTCCATTGCTTACTAAAGAAACTCCAAAGAAAAATACATCTAGTAAAGGCCCTATTCCCCCAAGAAAAACTTGTGATCCTCCCCATGCCCAAACTAAAAAGACTTCCATACCATCTGATGAATTTTCCAATCTTTCCCCTAGTGCTACTTTACCCAAGAATGCTCCATATGATATTGCCCAAGTCTTGAGTCAGATCAAGATTCTTGTCCCAATTGCTAAGTTGCTTAGGATTCCTAAGCACAAGAAGAGGGATTTTGAATATTTAGGATTCAAAGAGGAAGAGAGTACCCAAGGTAGAGTTGGAAACAAGGTTGGGATTCCTATTGCCATTGTAGAATTGGAACAGCCACAAGTGTTGGAAGAGTTTAAAAAAGCCTGGAAAACTAAAAATTTCACAAGAAAATCTAGGAAGAAGCCCATTCTCTGAGAAACCACCTGAGAACCACTTCTAATTCCTTTTTGCATCATATTTGTATCATGTTGAGTTTGTTTCAATTGCAAAGCCATCAACAAGCTTTGAGATTGTTCTTGAAACATTCCCCTGCTGATAAATTTGATCATTTCTGGATTATTTTGTGTTGTCTCTTGGAAAAATTTGCATACACTTATGTTTCAGAATGTTTTCAATTTTTGTTTCTTACTCCTATTGTAGTCTTGTGTTTAAAATTCCTCTTGATCATACATGTTATCATTTATTGTGATTAGTTTAGTGGTATTTACAATCTCACATTCGTAAGAGCTTTATCCGATAAAGACATAAACAAATTTAAAACCACTTTACTTTCCTTGATTTCAAAGATTTTTGTAAACCTTTGGGTGCACCTTAGGTCATGATTAAATAGTGATTGTTAAATGTTTAATTGGTTCATTCTAACTCAAGATTTTGTGATGGATGATCAAATATTGTGTGGAAAAGTACATATCGGACCTCGATTTGATGCACATATCCGGGTTCAAGGAATGTTTAACCATTTTGATAGTTTCTATTGTTGAGTTTCTCCATATTTTGTTGAAATCCTCAAAGATTTTGGCGAACCTTGGTTTGTCTTGTCTAAACTCACACCCAAAATCATTCAAAACAACTAATCCTACCCCTGTTTTATCCTCGTTTTGACTCTGTATACCCATAAAAGATCAAAATCCATTTTCTAAAGTATGCATAAAAGATCAGGATTTCAAAATGTTTTTAGTAACCCTTGCCTTGCATTGAAAGTATCTTCATAATCTGGAAGTGACAACTTGTGAAATTCAAATTTGGAGTGTTGATCATATTTTCTTAAGGCCCTTTTCATACTATTTACACAAATTGAGGGATATCTTCATCTCCTTAACCATTTGAGGGTTACAAAATAGGTTCTCTTACCTTGGTTGAAAGGCACAACCTAAAATAGTTAGGATAAGATAAAGTCCTATTTGAGTGCTATCCATCTCTCCACAAATCTGAGTGCTAGTTAGATCACATCCCTAGCTACAAAACAACATACATCATGATCTATCTATCTTCAAGCTTCATGCCATATCTTTGATGTTGCTCAGATTGAAAAGGAGAAAAAATTTGGGTACCAACAGAAGTCTTCTCAAGGAATGTACTATGATATTCAAACATTGTAATGTAAGAAATAAAAATGCATCATATTACAAAATCCATCTAGAATGCTCCATAGAGTCATGATTTCACCAAGTGTCCTTGGTTTATCAAAAAACATTGCATGAGGTTTCAAGTGGTTATGAGGTATGAATGTATAATTCATTTTCTTATACTAACCTATGAACAATTCATGAGTAATATGAGTATAAATATGATTAACAGTTCCTTGACAAGTTGATCTAAGGGAGTAAGGTGGTAAGAGAATATCTAGTTGTGTGAATTTTAGTGTTCATGGTCAAGTATTGAAGTCAATCAGAAATTATGTTTGATTGTCAACTCCATAAGCCTCTCCCAACTAATTATTTTTGAGCCAAAGCCAATTGTCTAAAAGGAATTTACAAATATGATCATTTTTATATGGAAATTGAAATCACCTTATTGGTATTGGTTGTACATCTATGAGTTATATAGCCTTCAAAATGTATTGATAAAATTTTCATGTGTGTCTTCAAAAGTCTAGCAAAATTCTTGTCTTCTCACAATTCATCATACCCGAAAATATGTTACGTTGGTCTGAAAATTCTACATCAAGAGTGTAAAATTATCATTTCTCATGAATTGAAAGGAGTCTCAAGGTGTTATGAAGTGCTCAAGAGGAGGTTGAGTTAAAGTGAAGAGATGGGACTATCATTAGAACATCATGAGCAAGAATAAATGAAGTCTTCTAGGAAGAAGAATCTTTGCCATATTTAGTAGGTGAAACAAGACATGAAAATGATTATTCAAAGAGTTTAAAAGCATCTCAAGAAAAATATCATATCTTGTGCATGAAGGATACTATGAACCATTTTATGGTAGTAAAAAGAGATGAAATAAAGTCATTTGATGAATTAATGACATGGACAAGAATTAATGTCATTTTTTTGTTCAAGAATGTTATTGTAGACCTCAAGAAAGAATCTTAACTCTTGAAATTGGTTATATAATTTTTTATAGAAATATATCTACTCTCAAGTTCACCCAAAACCCTCTTAGGGTTTGAATCAATTTTTTTAAAGGTCCAAAACTCCAAACCCTGGGTGAAAAATATTCAAATAAGCATTTAGACACCTCTCATTGATGGATTTTGAAGGTTACACGTTTTAATGTTGCTGATCAAAGCCACAATGATGAACTATTAGCTTAAAGGACTATAAATACACATTTGGATACCTAATTTGTAAACTGTAAGGGTTGACTGGAAGAAATTTTGTAAAGAGAGGTTTTCAAAAATCTTGACACTAATGTAAGCCCCAAATGGGTGCTAGGAAATGTACTTAGTTTGTGGATTGAGTCATTTTATCAAAAATTATGATGAGAAAGGTGTCAGGAAGGGCTACAAGGAGCCTAACCAAGTGAAGGAGAAGTAAGGTTGAAAAATACACTTAGAAAAGGAGTTGAAGAATAAAAATTTTCACACACCTCAAGGACACTAATGGGTACTTAAAAATTCCATCGGTTTGTTCTAGGTAGTAGTTGATTGCTCAAACCATGGAATCTATAGTGGAATGCTCAAGGAGCATAAGAGGGCGCTTTTGACAAGAACAAGGTAATGTATTGATTTCTTTTGCATTGTTCCTACTTGATGGCTGATTTAGCTTTGTATTAGGTCAAAAATAGGTTGAAAGAAGTTGGTAAGAACAAATTAATGGTTTCAGGTCATATTTGGCCAAGAAAGAATGAGTTCTAATCTTAGAAGGGTTAATTGGAGACTTGAAATAGCATGTTAAGGGTCTAATACTAATTTTTGAAGAAGAGAGATAAAATTGATCTTGGTTGAGGTATGTTAGGTGCTAAAGAGGCTAGAAAGGTAGACTTAATGATGATTTCTAGTACGTTAAGAAGGGAAGCAAGTAGTATGACAAATAAAATCATTATACCACACAAAGAAGATTGAAAACACTGAAATAACAATTCAAGATAATGGTACTATTGGTTACCCTTCCCCATGGAACACATGCTAGTCATGAAGGCTTATTTTCACCTAGACAGGTAGATGGAGATAGTATAACCCCACTGGGAGAAACAAGGAGGTGTTTTATGCACGGTATGATGTTCTTTAGAATGAAAAAGATTGAAAAATATGTACTAAAAGGATGCTTTAAAGAACTAAGTCCTAAAAGTTACTATTAACTATTAATTGATAGAGATAAGTTTTTTTATGATGACCTAGGCTGAGATAGGTGAAAAAGGAGTTATACATGATGTTTTGTGATGGAATATTATTAGAACAATTGTTGTCATGTGAGTAGGAATCTATCCAGGGGAGTCATAGTACTAAAGTGCAATAATGAAGAAAAATCTAGAGTCAATGAAGGTATGTACCTCATCATGGTTAATTTAAGCTTTAATTGAAGGCATAGTTTCTCAATAATAAGTTCATATACATGCCCTCTATCATTAATGTCAAAGGGGGAGAGAAAGTAAACATGTTTCCATTAATGAAAAAGGGGAGATTATTGGCATCTATTGTCATTGATGTCAAATGATTCATTGACAAAGATCCATTAATGACAAAGTGTAGAGGATGAAATCACCAGATAATGGACATGATGTAGAGACAATCTTGGAGGTCTCATGAGGTAGGTTCAATGTTTGAGCATGATTGATAGGTCTCTCCTAGACCTTGTTCTTGGTCCTTGGTAACCAAATGAAGCATGATGGAGCCAAGAGGAGTATGCAAGGGCATGAGGATGTTTTTGCAAGTATTTAAGCTTGTTCGCAAAGTATGTACACACTCACATGGGTCTCAGTATGCAAACATATGGTTTGGTCATGTGTTCTAGGCATATACCTAGACCTAGTCTTGGTAAGTAATGACCAAATAGTATATGAAGATTAGAAAAGTGATCTCATGGATGCTTCAGGAAGGTAATTCATGTTGTTTTCATGTTATAGAGGCTTTATGAAGGTAAGTCAGAGAGCTAATTATGGTATTAAACATGGTTGAGGGTTTAGACCTAGACCTAACTCTTAGGTATTAAATGCCTAATAAGGAATAATGATCATTTTTTGAGTAAGGGAACTCATGGAAGCATGAGGATATGTAAGACACATTATTTTTAGCTTGTAGATATGGTTTTAAGTGATTTCATGAGTTGTTATAGTGCTAGTTTTCTTGATCATGACCTAAATATGGAAAAAAACCCTAAGGTCTAGTCACCCAAATTAGATGGGTTAAAGAGTTATAGAATGTTCTAGGGCATGATGATTATTAGAAATGGTGTAGGAGGTTGATACAGTTCTAGAAACAAATTTTCAAGACAAAATTCCAAAGGAGAAGCAAGGAATGTGATTTTGAGTCCTATAGATTTCCTATAATGAACATTTCCATCTCGAGGGTTGACTTTGATGTTCTCATCAACACATAACACATCTCAATGGTTTCCTAATATTATCATCAATGTTGGGGCACCGATTTTAGAGAAATTTTCAAGTGGAATTAGTTAAAATGATGGTTTTTTATGAACAAACGTTAAGAACCTAAAAAGGTTATAAACCCCCTAAAATCCTCCTTTAAAAGTGTCTGGGAATAATTTGGGAACAAAATGACTTGAATTAGTTGAGTTGGTGATTTATGCAGGTAGAGGATTCATCCTACTTAAATTTCGTGGTTGTATCATTCTCCAGGACAACTGGGAAGGTACAACAATGTGTTTATTTTTAATATCTTTACATGTACAGTCATGAGATCATGGATAAATATTAGGGTGTGCCCTAAGTTCTCAGGAGAAGTTTCGAGGTAGGTCCTTTGCAAAATTTTGGTGAATAATGTCATCCAAGATGACCTATTGCTAATGGCTAGAAGAGACAAAATCAACCTTATTAGATTGAAGAAACTTTGATAGGATAGCATATTTTTGAAGTTAAATATGAACATGGAAGGTTTCTAGAGGTATAATATGACTTGTTAAAGCTCATGAACTGATCAGGTGAAGTGGTTTTATGTTTAAGTGTAAATGGTCTAAAATTTTCTCATTAGTCCTGTTAAGAAGGCCCGAGAAACAAGAATACAAATGTTATTTTATCCTCATAACCTATATAATTGAGTACTTGAAGTTGAAGTAAAGGACCCTAGGAAGATTTCTAGGAATTGGCTTGACATTAAAGTATGTTTTTGGGTGTTGGAAGAGATCTAGAGAAAGAATGGTTTTTGTGTTCTAAAAACCAAGATAAACAATCTCGATATAGATGCCTATATAAGCCATATACCTTGAAGTGATGCAAGATTTTTATTTTATGAGTTTAGTAAGGATATTATGTTTCCAGAAAGGTGAATTTGTATCCATGAACATGTGTTTTAGTAGATACACCAACTCACTTCGTCAAGATTGGGTTTTGAGTATGCAAACCCTTGATCTAATCTACATTGCATGGATAATATGAAGATGAAAGTGATACTACAATTCCATAGTGTTTTAATAGACATCTTGAAGATTCGTTCCTCCTAAATACATTTCATGATATGATTTTATAATTCTCCTCATACACCTAACTTAGATATTGTATTGTAAAGCTTATATATCTAGTTGTGCATGTGAACTCTAATGGAGAACCGAAAGTAGAATGACAAGTTGTGAAGATTGGTATGCCTATATAAGACACTGAAAGGTCATTTTAATGTATAAATTCCACCCCAAAAATTGTTGCGTGTTCTCATTATCTACAAGACAAAGAATCTACGTTGAAGAAGAAGACAAGAATGGTAGAACCATTACAAATCAGAGTATGCAAATGTCAGTATGGAATCTTATCAGTTCCATAAGAAGTACATCAATTTTAGGAAGGTTTTAAGTACCTAATATGAGTATGAAGTGTCTTGATAGTTCATATAAGGTTTTTACTAGTAGTGACACACTTGCAAAGGTAATAATTATATAATGACTATTTTTTAGATGATGTCATCTTAACTATTATATGAGTTGAATGGTCAAGAAGATGAAGGGGTGAATGTGTAAGGAAGGTGAATTTTAAGAGCATATATTTTCTTAGGTATTAGTATGCCTTAGTCTCGTATGATAATTATTTTTGGTGTACTACAAAGTGATAGGTTCATACTTGTGTGTGTGATGTAAAAAATGAGTATGAAAAAGGAGATGTCATGAAGAAAGCTTGAGGTAAGTCATGAATTGATAAGTATCATTAAATGAGAGAGGAGAAGGATGATACTATTCAAGTGTGAATGAGGGAAAAAGAGGTATGTGCAATAAATTACTTAAAGACTATGGTTGCAATAAAGTGTAAAGTGATGAGAAGATAGGTGAGTTAAGGTGAGTCAATGTGATTGAAGAAGGGAGATGAAGAGAGAACGGGAGTTGAATAAAATATCATCATTTTTGTATCAGAAAATAAACTAAAATTTATCAATACTTTGTAAAATTATAAGTGGATGCTTTAAAAATTAGGTATTTGTTTCTTCCTTGTAAGTTGTAGCTTGCAAAAATTCAAGTTGTAGATTGCCTAAATTGTTTGGAGTTGCAGCTTCCATGCAAGTAGAATCTTGTAGAAGGTCAAGTAATAGCTTGACTAAATTATTGGATTTGTTGCTTCAAGTTGAGTGGATGATCAACAAATGAAATCTTTGTAATCTTTATAGGACAATTTTCCAACTAGTGCATTGATTTCAGTGGGTTTTTCTCCCTTTAAGGGTTTCCCACATTAAACATTGTGTTCATGTGTACTTTTTCTTCATTTTCTTATGTTTGAATGTAATCTGTCCTCTCATGGAAAAGGTTGATTATAATTTAATGACTTACTGAGTTTTTGAAATTATCTCAAAGTTCGAGAAGTACCGACTCACCCCTCTCTTCTCATTACTTGTGATTTTCAACATCTTGTTCATCAATGATAGTTGGTAATATCTCTAGGATAATATTACTAGGAGTTTGGATTTGAAATCGATAATTCTAAGAATTATATTATCATTTTTGAGTATAGTAGATGGTCAGCATGATTGGTTTCAAAAAAATCATGGGTATCATTGTTTTTACTTTCATATTTAAGGCTAACATCATCATAAATTGGATTAAAGGATTAAAAATAGATAAAAGGATTGGATTTGGGAGTTTTCAAGTATATTTTTGTGGTAGGTGTCATAGTTTGTTTGAACTTTATTTGGTTTGTTCACAATTATTACACAAGGGAGACAAGAAAACACAATATGATCACAATCTATGCTAGTCAAATAGGTGTAAAAAAATTTAATATACTACCAATATACCTAGGAGTTGTGGGGTGGGTATCTTAGGGAATGTTGTTTTCCTAACACTACTAAATAATTACGGAAAGAAGGATCTTATGCTAGGATAAAAATCCTTCTAAGGGATTCCTAAATGTACCTTGTAGTACATGAGGCCTAATTCCATGTTAGAGTAGTTGTCTAAGGTGTGGGTATTGGAGGATCAAATCCACCCTCACCTGTACTCTAGAAAATTCTTTGGAGCTTCACCAAAAATTATAGTTACTTCCTTTGATTTATGTAGCATGTTTATACATGTGACTTGGTTGAATGATTGGTAATCACTTCCAAGTAACCAAACCCTAATAAAGTGAAAAATAATGATTTTAACTACTTTTAATTCTCAAGGTGATCTTGTGGCATGAGATAAGATCATACATAACCAAAATAAGTGATGAAAAATACACAAAGAAAATGAATAAAAAGAAAAATATTCAAATGCAATAAATGATTACATTAAAATTACTATGCATAATTTTTTAGTAGTTTGATTGATTGAAGGCTTTGAAATGTAATAAAATGCTAAAAATAATTTAGAAATATGTATCAACTACAAACAATACCTAAAATTTAGTGATCTAAATTATTAGAAATGATAAGATGTGTAATTCAAATAACTAAAATAAAAAAATCTATAGTAATAGTAAAATATACTACTAAATAGAAAAAATATGCTACAAGAAAAATATAGATGTTAGCACTGTAGAATATATATATATATATTATTGAAAAATCATATGCACTACTATAAAATCAAATATTCCACATAAAATTTAGTTATGCTTGACCTTGCAGAAAGAACTGGAAACATATATGTTATAGAAATGAACAAATATGTTTCCAGAAGATACAAGATATTAAAAAAATTAGATACATTAGCACCCTATAATATACTATCAAAAATATATATGCTACTAAAAATAAAATATACTAGCATAAAATCAAAGAAACCAAAAATAAAATGGAGACATCAGTAACCCTTTAGATAGAACATAGAAATAAATACACTACAAAAGGGTCATATATGCTACTATAAAACAAAAAAGCTATAAAGAAAATAGAGTTCTTAGTAACCCTAAAATACAACCTACATAAACACACGAGTCAAATATGTTACATAAATGATTATATATGCTTATCTTGAGGATGGATACATTAAAAACAAGAAAAAAAAGTTTATCCTTATACAAATGAAAAACTTGATAAAACAAATTACATAGTTAATGACAAAACTTGAACTTTGACAACATGACAACACTCTTGTACTTGCTATATGAACTCAACAACCATAAAATCTACAAAAACCTCAAGATATTTTAGAATGGAAAAAAGGGTGTCACATAAAACATGCTAAATGTATGCATGTAAAGTAAAACACTTCAATCCAGGAATTGGTACTAAGAAAAACCTAGTCCAAAACTTGGCATAACACCTCAAGATAAAGTTAAGAAAGATAAATCAAATGCATAAACTCGATAAAATGAAATCCTCTCCTTTGCACATGGATTTTCTTCTATGGACATAGACGATCATGTCAATTTATGCAAGATTGAAAAATGTTCTTCTAAAGAGGATGATGAGATAAGAAACTTTCCTAAAATGGGAGGATTTCCTAATTTAGAAAGGCTCTTACATATGAGGATTTCTCAATATAGTAACGTTTCCAAAAATGGAAATTTTTCATAAGATATGGTGTATCGTTTACCTTTAACACATATTTTATATAGGTTTTAGCTAGTGGAGGTTAGTTAGTTTTTCTAGATGTGAGATAATGGAGATGTAGGACTAGAGGCTAGTTAAGAGTGATTAATTAGTCATGGGATGTGTGATATGATGGTGGTTTGATTAGTTAATGAGTAGGAAATTAATATGATTTGTTTTTTTGGGAATGATTTATGAGTGACAATTTTTGGTGTTTGCAATTGTAGTAGTAGGCTAGGTTGCCATGATGTCCTATATCATTTTAGATTTCTAAAAATTTATTGGAATTATATGGGGATTGATGCACCTAGAATTTAATGTGAACAACCCGGTGTGTTGGCACATCACTCAGCCTAAGTTGAGCACTTACCCAAAGTGCGCAAAGGAACCATGTCCCTCTTTAGATTTTCTTATACTAGAATGTTAGCATGATGATACTTAAACATATTATGATTCACAACTAGTAGTAAACAACCCATAGTGCATAAATCAGATCTAGATCTTAGATTGTATGAAAGACAAACTAAATGATAACTATAATAAGATTAACCATACAAGAACCAAATTCAGTTATTTCTAATGTCATTATCGAACCAATATACTCCATTGCATTGAATATTGTAAAACACATAAGATTCTTACACTTATACCAATATATCCATGAGTTATGTGCATGTCAAAACAAGAAACACAACTCTACAATAATTCACCACCCTAAACTACGTAAATAAATTCATATTTATAGGGGTGGGGACTTTCCCTTCACCACCCATGCACTTCTCAAAATAGGTCACATGCTAATAATAGCCATGTGACTTTACAATAGTATGCACAATGTGCAAGTACTCTAATAATAGATTTCCTATAGTTAACTCCAAGTATAAATCCTATTATTATCTTAAACTATGTATGACGCTTATCTACTACTTGTTCCCAAAATACCATTACGTGGAGTGCATGCCTTCATATCGTGAGTTCTCCACAAATTATCTCCAAAAATATTCCTTATCCAAAAAAATGGCTAAGTCCTGATCCAAATTGTTTTGGCACATGTTTCCTTTCCTATCTTCTCGTGCCTTCAAATGCACCTTTTTCCCACATGCACATCATTTGTGTGTCTTCTCCTTAGAGAAACATTTTTTTATCAACATTACCCCACACTAAAGTACATATCCGTCTCAAAAATGGGAATTATTTTTGATGTATCCAATACTAAAGAATAAGTAATGAAATAATGAATGAAACACTACACAAAAGAATTTAATTTACTCCATAGCACCCTCTTCTTTGAATGGAAGGATTAACTCTAGATATTTATTTTTGATTTCAGCCTCTAAGGTTTACCAATCACTTAACGCGTCCTTTTATTTTATGGAATATTAATGGATATGGAATACAATTCATCCTCATGATCTTATCTTTCTCATTTTGTAGCACCTGCAGACAACATTGGCCATACCTAACAACATTCCTTCCATTAGATCCATATTCTACACTATGAGTTTCCCAATCTTATCAATTCTATCCTTGTGTAGATCTTGGGTTATTGCGAGGGCCTCGTGCTTTTATTTTACCAGTGCTAACCTTTCTACACACCCAAGTGTTTCATCTTTCATTTCCTTCATAACTTCATTGTCCTCTTATTGAGAAGACAATGTATAACACTTAGTAGAAGGTATACATAAGATTCACGCGGAATAGTAGAGCGCATTCAAAGGTGTAGGAGGATTGGGAAGGAATCACGTGCATAGGACATAAATAGATTCAAGACTTAGTTTTTTTCATGATTATGATCTATTTTTGGAAGATGACGTGCGAGCACACAAACGGGATGAAGACTTGTGTGACACACATAGGCTATTTTTGGAGGAGCGTCTACTAAGCATTTTGCATGGGATCAAGCTAATAATAAGATTACTACTTCTAGTTAACTGTGAGAGGTCTATTGTTAGCATTCTTGCATGTGAGCCTATTATTGTAAAGGTGCATGGTTATTCTTAGCATGCAACCTATTTTAGGATTAGATAAGCGGTGAAGGGAAAGTCCCCACCCTTATAAATATGTATGTAGTAAGTTGTGTAGGAGAGGTGATTGAGATATACATAGATACAAATATAGAGAGGTGTGTGTGTGTGTGAGATAGATATAGAGGTATGTAGAATTATCATTTCAGATCGGTTACATGCATGAGCATATAATTTTATTATTGTAAGAAGATTCTATGTATTCATGTGTTTTAATATAATGGAAGGTATTTCCTGAAACAAGGTGTTAAACATGGTTATAGTTTGTTATTGCATGGATGATATCATTGTGTTTATTATTGAATCATGGTTCCTAAAGATCTAGATCTAGAATAAGATCTGTGGAATATCTATGTCATTGTGTATTTGCATGCATTAAATCTTCATCATGATCCCATCCTACATGAGAAACTCTAAGGAGGGGCCTGGTACCTTTGTGCACTTTAGGTGAGCACTCAGTCTAGGTTGAGTGATGTGCTAGTGCACCTGGGTTATTCTTGGTAAATTCTAGGCTACGTCATTGGTTCCATTTCTAGGACCTCTTTTTCAAACAAATTCAGGATGGTTTGAAATGAAGACATCTTGGTTGACCAAGTATTGAGGAGTGGATACACAACCTAGAAGAATAATACACATGGATTTTCAGCACTCGATCTGAGTTTGACGCACACACGTGGGTGGAGAAGAATCTATATGATTGTTTGTACAAGATCTTATTCGCTATCTTTCTAGTATAACTATACGAGTGGCTAGTTGCTTGTGTCTAAACAGAATTGGAGGTATCACACACTTGTCTAGACATAGGAATAATTTCAGGCCCTTTATGATGTTGATATGATTTGGACTCACGCTATGGATACGTGGTTCCATGGTGTTTTGAACAACTATATCTTGGAGTACTCAATTTCCACTTATTCATGCCTAGAGGTAGCTGAATTCCAATTTTTATGATATCCTAGGGGAACTTACCTATAAGGCATTCCATTGGTGATCAAAATTTTGATGGTAACCCTGAACTTGTAGAGAAAACCGATGGCTAACTAAACCCCACCACGTGTGGGGGAAGGATCGAGTTTAGTGGAAGATGGCATACTTAGAAGATAGAGGTAGAGAGAAGAAACATGGATTAAGTACAATGAGGTGCACAAGAGGGAGATAGATAAGTAACATGATGTTGTAGAGTGAATGCCATTGAGGAGAGAGATAGCTCATGAAGGATTTTGAGGTCACATAGAAGGTGTGGAGCTGGAGCATCAGGAACTCCCCCATTTGGGAAAGCATGATAGGTAAACCTCCTCGGCCTCACATGTAAGTTTACCAGCAAAGATGAAATGGGTCGCGGGCACACATCGAGTCTAATTGGAAACCTTTCCTTGTACTTTGTCTTATAGTATCTAGTATGAAAAAAGTTAGCAAGTGGATTTAGGCAGAAGGGGAGTAGGAGTAAGTCATATAAAAACACATCAATGGCATCACCGTGAGGTTGTGGAGCTATATTGCTTCGTAGTTAGCATGCAATGGAAAGTGACTGTAATACCATGAACTGTCATTGGTCAAATGGATAGACATCAGTCATAGCAAGTTGGAACCGATTGCAGATTAGGTCTAACCAGTGCCAGTTACCTATTCAATGTGTTTTAGTTTTAGTCACGGGATTTAAATATAGTTTTTGTTTTAAAGAAAATCTATTGGATGTAATTGCATAGCTAAGGTTCCCTAAGTTTATATATTTATATATAAGCATGAAATTTAGGGCTTAGGTAGAATAATGAGAAGGATCAGATTACATCCTTGATTCTCCAAGACTGAGAGGATGAAGACAAAGAAGAAGAAGAAGAAAAAGGAACAGGTTACATGAAGACAAAGACTCCATGGAGAGGAGATGGACATAAGGAAATAACAGGTGACTATATTTCCTTTGTATATTTATTGTCTCATTGTAATGGCTTGCATAGTATGCAAAACACATAGCGTTTATTCTTTTAGATCCACATGTTGGTGAGATCTTGTATTATAAATCTATGAAGATCTAGTCTTATATTGTAGATCCATGAGATCATATTATATTTTTGATCCATGTAGATATAGATCCGATAAACCCATATTGTATAGGTCTTGTTTGCATATTCACAATACGGTGAGAGCTTGGCTACACGGTGGCAGAGGTAGGGTAGCTTCGGGTATGTGATATCTAGTTATATTTGAGAGGCACAATTTAGTGTACTCGGACATATCTCAAGTTAGAGATCTAGAGAAGACACAAGTGGTGGTATGGAGGCATGTTTTAGTGTACTGATGCAGATCCGGTTGGAGATCCGGGAGGAGGAGATACTCTTATAGAGATATATGTACTCTTGTGCAAAAGATTTGTTTTGTAATATCTTGTATATATATATATATATGAGATCTCTATCTTTGGTGGACATAGCCCACATTAGGTGAACCACGGTACATGATTTTTATGTGTGTATTTTTTTGTGATTTGGATTATTCTTTTTATGCTCCCACTACTATAGATTTTGTAGGGGATTTTTCTTGGGTCCTGTGTGCATGATTTTGTTTGTTATTAAATCATAACACTATTCCAATGCCCCCTAAATCCCAACAGCTGATATCATAGCAGTGTTTGTTTTTCCCGATGAGAAGATCACAAGAAGAGATTTAATCTCAAGTTGGAGCTAGAAGAGTAAGGTTTCTTTGGAGAACACAATGACCAAGTGTCGTTAAGTCACAACCGGTGTCAAGTGTGGTAAGTGTGGTCGGTCACATGGTAACCAGTCGATTCTGAGGGTGACCATGGTTGGTTACTGAGTAGCCTAGTTTTAAACAGAAAATCACAGATCTGAAGAAATGGAAAGATGCATAGAATGTATCTTGTTTGTTGAGGTGTCCCCAGTTCTTGGAGGCACAAGCATGTTGGTCAAATTGCAGATCCAGTTATTGAGGTATGGTTTTACCTTGGTATTGCAGTGCTTATATCATTTTGGTTGCACATGCATATTTGGGACTACAGATCTAGATCTGAGAATGAGAGAAAAGGAGTAGTTATGCATCCTTTGGTGTAGTTAGATGCATGGGCTTTGGTAGAGAGGCAGTAGCACTAGAATGAAGACGAGGCTTCCATCAGAGAAGCATGTACTTCAGTTGAAGATGCGGTTGAGTGTCTTGGTGCTGGTAAGGTGATGTGTTTCATCTTGATGCAATTTATTGCATGGATTTGCTATTAAGTTTTTGTACGAGATTTGGATGCTTCTTGAAACGATTGGCTCAGCTCAACTATCGGCTTCGGTCGAAGTAGGCACCTGGTGTGGTGTGCTATGCCAAATTATGTGATGTTGGGTTCATTCCAACAGCATTGACATCGGTTTGAGAACTGAGGTTGGTCACAAAGGAACTGATACTAGTCAGCTAACCATGGTTGGTTAGGGGATGACTGTGGTTGGTCTTTGTGGCAACTTATCTGTACAGGGTTTTTTGTAGCAAGAGAGGGCAGTTTGTTATGTGTCTTGTTTTGGAGGATCTGGTTTCTGGTATAGTGTGTACAAGAAAAAACAATGTTGATCACTTCAATGGTTTGGATTAGAAAGAGGGCGGAGTTGGCTCGAGTTAGTTCATTGAGACTTTGAGTCAAGTATCTCTATATGGCTCATATTTTATTTCTTTCATTTGGAGCAACTGATATTATGTTTGGATTGTGTGCACAAATTTACACCATGGTTTCTTAGTGTTGTTTGAATTTTATTTCCCGGTTGTGTGGAATCTTGAGGACAAGGGTTTCTAGTCTAAGGATGAGATCCTCAATGAAAATTCATGGTTAGACCAAGTTGCAAGAAATGAGAGATGTTGAGTACATACGGATGGAAAGAAGGTGATTCACCTACTTCACAAGAAGTCCAAACTTCTATGATGTAGAAAGTATTCTTTGATAAGAAGGGAATCATTTTATATTTTCTTTCATCTAGTTTTATTTCTCACTAACATATTAGCTTTTGAGCTTGGTGTTAGAGGTAGTGCAGGGGATTTCATGTTCAGTGGGAGTAAGCCATGGTTGTTGGCATTGCAGGATTGGATACATGATGCAAATGTAGAGTAAGAGAAAATTGCTACTATTCGAGTGGTAGAGGCACTAGTTGGTTTTGGAGGACAGTCACAGATTTGTAGGTATATTGAGTTTATTGCCTTGTGATGTCACTTCTGGTTTATTTTTTTGGTGCTGGATATCCCTATGGGATTACGGTTAATGGTTAGAATCATTTGGGTGAAGATGATAGTGTAATTTTTTGAGTTTTAATGGTTAAAAGAGAAAATATGCTAGTTACAAAGCCCCGTGTCGGTTAGGATTAATCATGGTCGGTTATCCGGTAACCATGGTTGGTCGAGTAGTGACTAGGGTCGATTAGGAAACTATGGTCGGTTTGGTTAATGTGTTTTATAGTAATGTTTATTTACCATTTTAAGATGGTGCCCTTGACTTGTTTTCATCTTGGTTAATTATCTTTGAGTATATTGATGACATGTATGCTAATATTTGCACTTGGTATTAGTGGCATGGTTTAGCATGGATGCTTTTATTAACATTTATGAGCAAAATTTTCATATTTGGCCTTGGAGTTAGTTGGTGGCAGACTTGGAGATTTTTGAGAGATGGTGATATGGATGGATGTACATGGTAAGTTTGTACATGTTGGATAGATTCAATTTTGTGAGTCTATGATGATTCAGACGTTTGATTTGCACATGGATGCCTATGAGCACAATTCAGTTTCCTTGAGCATGAGTAGGGAATGTTTTTATTTCCTCTTGTTACTATGTTATTCCTTGAGAGATGTTATCTACAGATGGTTTTCTTGGACATGTTAGTTGTTTATGCGAGTTAGATTTGTAGATTGCGGTGTTTGGATTCTATTGAGTTATGAAAGTTTGTGGATTGATAACCCACTATTGTAGGTAGAACTCATGTGGGATATCTTTACCCAGGATCTTGTTTTGCATTCTCATATTCCAGTTTGACCTATCTTGGTTAGTTGCATTGGCGATTACATGAAGACATGGATAGATGGATGGAGAACATGGTTGGTTTTATAAGTATGGCTACGGATGCGATTGAGGCTCAGAACTTTAGTTTGAGGGGGAGCTCTTGTAGGTGTGTTAGTCATGATGGCTTGGATACATGAGAGGCTTGGTGTTACAATTCAATGGGAGCTTGAGGCTTGGTGTCACAGATCAGTTGTAGCTTCATGCAGGTTTGGTAAGTCATGGTTTCATCTTCTGGTTTGAGAAGATGGTTTGATCTTCCTGGTTTTATTTCTTTGAGAGAATTGTTGAAGGAAAGAATAGATAGTCTTCATGGTGTGTAGAGGATGGTGATGTATAGGTATAGGTACAAAGGTTCAGCAATTTAACTCCAAGTGGGATATTGTTAGGTTGTGGAGCTAAATTGCTTCATAGTTAGCGTGCAATGAAAAGTGACTTGTAATACCATGACCCGTCATCAGTCAAATGGACACACATTGGTCGAGCAAGTGTGAATGGCTATGGTTAGGTCTAACCAGCACTAGTTACATGTGTGATGTGTTTTAGTTTTAGTCACGGGATTTAAATATAGTTTTTGTTTTAAAGGAAATCTATTGGATGTAATTACATAGCTAAGGTGCCCTAATTTTATATATTTATATATAAGCGTGAAACTTAGGGCTTAGGTAGAATAATGAGAAGGATCGTATTAAATCCTTGATTATCCAAGACTGAGAGGATGAAGATGAAGAAGAAGAAGTGGAAAAAGGAATAGGCTACATGAAGATAGAGGCTCCATGGAGAGGTTACGGACGAGAAGGAAATAACAAGTGACTGTATTTCCTTTATATATTTATTGTCTCATTGTAATGGCTTACATAGTATGCAAAGCACATAAAATTTCTTCTTTTATTTCCAGATGTTGGTGAGATCTTGTATTATAGATCTATGTAGATCTAGTATTGTATTGTAGATCCATGAGATCATATTGTATTGTTGATTCATGTAGATCTAGATCTAATAGACCCATATTGTAGAGGTCTTGTTTACTGATTCATAATACAATGAGAGCTTGGCTACACAAAGGCAGAGGTAGGGTAGCTTCAGGCATGTGAGATCTGGTTATGTTTGAGAGGCATGGTTTAGTGTACTTAGAAAGATCGATTAGAGATCCGGAGAAGACACAAGTGGTGGTATGAAGGGATGGTTTAGTGTACTTAGACAGATCCGGTTGGAGATTTGGGAGGAGAAGATACTCTTGTAGACATACATGTACTCTTGTGTAGAAGAGTTGTTTTGTAATATCTTGTTTTATATATATATATATGAGATCTCTATCTTTGGTGGACATAGCCCACATTGGGTGAACCATGGTACATGCTTGTTATGTGTGTGTATTTTTGTGTGATTTGGATTATTCTTGTTTATGTTCCCACTACTGTAGATTTTGTAGGGGATTTGTCTTGGGTCCTATGTGCATGGTGTTGTTGGTTATTGAATCATAGCACTATTATGCTACCCCATAAATCCCAACAATCACAAACATCTTCTTTATTATTTAGAAGTACCTTTTTAGGTGGCTTCAGTATAGAATTTAGGCACACGCAGAATTTTGGACTCTCTCGGGAGAAGTAATGCTTCGTAAACCATAGGGGTGCGGTTCAATACTACTGTTGAGATACAAGGAGTAAATATTCTTGTCTCGATTCCATATACGAGTTTAGGATCGGGAGGTATAGCTAGTTCTAATGGATCCGTGGTTCTAGAGGTAGAGGAAACACAAGATGTCATGGATCAAGTGGGAAGGGTCCACACCTACCCTAGAATATTTACATGGAGGTATTTCTTCTTATTCTAGAGTATAGAAAAATAAAATATTCTCGAACACGTGCACATGTGTAAAATACTATCGTGTGAAAAAGGAATCATGGTCTCGAGTGTAGGGCAAGTCAATTTTCCACTACGCTACAAAGGCGGGAACACAGTTGGTACAAAATTTTTGACCCTGATCAAAATTGCGTACATTATGCAACTTTAAAAGATGATTTTCTTAAAGAATTTTCTATCCCCGAGTTTGAGTAGAAGAGTATAAGTGCAATCAAGAATATTAAGCAAGGAACTACCGAGAGTCGAGAGTATGATGCTCATTTCAAAACATTGTTATCTATAATTTCTTACCATATTCATGTAAGATAGCATATGTAATGGTTCGTTGGGGGCCTAATTACACCTTTTAGAAGGGCACTATCACATAAGACATACTATGACCCATGCGAAGAACTTGAAGAATCTTTACACGCTGAGGCGCTTAAAAGTATAGACACGGGTTGAGCCCATTTTTAGAAGCACAAATCATAGCTATTGAGAAACATTTGGAGAGGCTATCATAAAATTCAGCACATGAGATGCGTATAGGGATTTGGTGCACAAATTGTTAATTGGAAGGTCACAAAAAGGATAATTGTCCCTACAGATCAATATGCTCATTGGTGTTGGACTATGAAATATTTCATTTTAACCATGATGCTAGTGATGGCCCATTATTACAATGTGCAATAAGGAATAATTTATCTTGTTACCATAAAATTTTTAGGTCCACAACTCATGACATAGAAGACTATCAGCTGATTGGTCAGATCCATGAAACTATAGATATTGGTGTACGATAGATAGGATATTCAAATAACTCTAAAGGAAAGAATGAGCATTAAGATCGGGATCACAATCAGGCACACTATGATCATAGTGAAGGATGTTTTGAAGGAGATCGTTGCATAGGACAAGGGTACTAGAGTGGATTCAGAGGATGTGGTCTTGGTGGTGGAAGAGGCAAGTTCCCTTGTAGAACTTGTTATACATGTGGATCTCCTGACCACTATAGACGTGAATGTCCTCAAAATATTACATGTTATTTCTATGGAAAGAATCATAGTTATGAGGAATGCCCAAACTTGTATGAGCATCTTAGCAAGTAGCATAAAAATAATATAAAGGTGCAGGGATGGTTAGGATAAAGAGAACTATGGAAAATTAGTGGATGCCCAAGTTTGACCTAGAATCCAAGGCATTACAAGTAAGGATCACTACCCACCCTAAAGCGGTGTGCACGAAAGAATAATTACAATAGAATCCTACCATCACTAAGGAGGAGGTTCTACATGCACAGTACCCAGATCCTACCCATCAGAAGGAGGTTTATCAGAAACCATGGAGGTACTCAAAAATATTCAAGGTGAAATACAATATTTAAAGGAGTAATCATGGAAGATGGAGAAAAGAAATCATCAAAGATGGTCTAGTCGATATGAATGAATTGAAAGAAGTGTTCAAGATGTTGCATTAGGAGAATATTATTCCATTGTTAGGGAATTGGTTAAAGGGAAACACTCAGTGTGCATGTATTGAGATTGGAAGGTGGATCTCAGATGCAAATCTTCCTCCTCATAACCTAGATTATGAAAAGGAAATCACTCTAAATGTTGTTGTGGATGGGTGGATTTTGAGTAATATATTGATTGATATAGGCACAAAAGTCAATGTTCTTACCTTAGATACATGGGTACAAATGGGGAGACCTCCATTGCAGCCATCTTTGAATGTATTGTTCATGGCTAACTAGACTAAGGCCACTCCCATCGGAGTTTTAAAAGATGCCTCCATTACCATACAAGGAGCCAAGTTCACTGGAGATTTCAAAATTTTAGCACTGGAAAAGGAAGATAGCTTCCCATATCTACTAGGGAATCCATGGTGCTATGCAAATAATGTTGGTTTTCATTTCAACAAGGGTAGTATCATCTTTGAAAACAAGGAGGAAAGAGTTATTATCCATTTAAAATATGGAAAATTTGTGCCCTATGTTGAGCCCTTGAGTGAGGAAGACCTTAATAGGATTTATGTATGCGTCATCTAGGATCTAGAGGTGCTTGAGCCATGTAAAGAAGGAATCCTTTAGTGGGAGGATGCATAGTCTATTAGTGATACTACAAGTGTTTCTTGTGATAATTGGGCTCATAGCACTTATGAGTTGGTAGGGCACAAAGTAAAGAGCATATTTTCTAGGGACAACAGACCATGTTGTATCAGGAGAATAGGTAACAACTCGGTACCATGTTACACCAGAGAAGGAGACCCTATGGTGTTCCTGTGCACCATGGAGGAATAGTGGATAGACCAGTTAGAGAGATGGAATATGCTAGCATATACCCTACGTGGGACAACAATGCACTGGTGGGTGGTTCACAAGGATAATCTTGTAGGATGGAATGAAATTAGGATTTCTCTTACTACTAGGTTCTTTAGGAGCAATGCACCTACTCAAATATGTACTTATCATGGTAATCAACCTGTTCAACACCACGTTCAAAGTAGTGTGAGAGACTCTAGATAGAGGGGTAGGAAGCTTTACCACCTTCTCTCTAGGTGCAAAAGTTTTATTCCACTTTACAAGGTTGCATGTGTGCTTGGTATGTATATGTAGAAATCCATAAAGAGACTAGGAATTAATAGGATTTAAACACAGAATGGCCCAAATGTTTGAATTCTTCGTACTAAATCTCTAGTGGAAGAAGCATTAAAGGTTATAAAGCACTTAACTATGGGGGATAGTGCCAAGGAAAAGGAACTAATTCAAGAGTTATTTGATGAAGGATACTTAGGAGCACATTTTGTTGAAGAAATAGAGACAAATACCACACTACTTAAATGTGCTTTCCTTGAGAAAGAAAAAGGAAAAATGGTCTACTTAGTGGATGATGAAGAAGTAGAAAATATGGATGTAGACCATTCAATAGGTAGGCATGAGGTTTTGGATAGTACAAATAAGACCACGCACACCTATCATGAACCTATGAAGACAAAGAAAGTGAGTATTGGATCAGATGCCGAGCCTAAGGAGGACATAATTGGAGACTATTGTTTAGACTTTGAAGTGGAAAAAATCATTGAGTTACTATGAGATTATCAGGACTTATTCCCTGAGGGTACCATGAAATGAAAGGTGTGCATAAATCATTAGGAGAGATTAAGATAAAGCTTAAGGAAGGTACACACCAAGTTAGAAAGAGACCCTACAGGATGAACCCCTACTTGTGTGAAAAGGTCAAAAAGAGATTGAAAAATGTTGAAGTCTTGAATATTCAAACCCCTGGATGAGTCAAAATGGGTTATTCCAATAGTGATCGTATCAAGAATGATGGTTATATTAGAATATGTGTGGACTAAATGGAGATTAATGTTGCATGTGTGACTGATCCCTTTCCTACGCCATTCATTGAGGAAATATTAGAAGGTGTCATAGGCACAAAATCGATTCATTTATAGATGCATTATCTAGGTATCATTAAGTTAGGATTACCCAAAAGGATCAGAAATGAATAATTTGACTACTCAATGGGATATCTTTGTGTATATTGTGATGCCTTTTGGTCTAAAAATGTGCTTGTTGTATTTTCACACATACTTGTTCAAGGCGCTCAAATATTTTATTCATAACTTCTTACAGTTTATTTAGATGATTGGATGGTGTATGGACTTGTTAAGGATCATAGTGAAAATATGCACTTGATGTTTCAAAGATTTATACAATAGAGAATATCTTTGAACATCAAGAAGTGTATATTTGATACACCATTTGGAATCTTGTTAGGACACATAATTTGCAAGGAAGGTTTGTTGGTTAATCTATTTAAGGTTGCAGTCATTATTGGCCTAAAAGAGCCTACCAGTCAAAGTGAGGTACATGGATTCTTGGGTCATATGGGGTAAGCCAAGGTTGCCACACCTTTGGAGGAGTTCTTTGAAAGGAAAAGGTACGTCTACCAGGGAAAATAGAGGCATCAAGTATTTGAGACATTGAAGGAAAAATTCCTACCACACCTATTTTGCAATTTCCTTCATGGGACCAACCATTTCATGTACATGTGGACGCCTCTAGCATGACCATTGATGTGGTGTTGGCTCATCCGGGAGAAGGTATTAGAGATCATCCTTTTTTCCAAAGTAGAAATTTGACTCCTACAGAGAAGAATTACAAAATTACAGAGCATGAAGCTTTGTCAATGATCTATGCATTACATAAATTTAGATAGTACCTGCTAACTAAACCATTTGTATTTTATATAGATCACATGGCATTGAATTATTTGGTAAAAATCCCATTTTACAGGGGTCAAATATGCAGATGGGTAATCTTATTTCAAGAATTTGATTTTACAATTGTGGTCAAACTAGGAAAATAAATTTGGACCAGACTATTTATCTATAATATAGTCGGAGAAGAAGCATAGGCCATTAAATATACCATTCCCAATGCATAGTTCTATAGGTTACAATGTGCACCATCAAAATAAGAGGACATTTTTGTCTTTTTACGAACAAGTATGGTACCGAAGGAATGAAATCCTTAGAGAAGAAATAACTTGCTATATGCATAACACCCTATATGTTGATTAGCGGTGACTGTACAAGTTAGGTTGGGATGAATTATTGTGCCATTGTGTACTAGAACATGAGTGTACAGATATCATGGAGGAAGATCATGGTGGTATTGCAAGTGGGCACTATGCAGGTGATGTCACTGCACGCAAGATTCTACTCACTAGATTATGGTGGGAGACCCTATATAAAGATTGTAAAGCTTATTGCAAGGCTTGTGATCAATGTCAGCACCTTGGGAAACCAGGTAAATGAGATAAAATGCATCTAAGAACTCTTATTAGTGCATAACCATTTGAAAAATGGGCTATTGATTTTGTGGGTTGTATTTCACCACCGCGCACAAGACCGGATCATGTTATATCATCACCTGCATAGACTATCTCGTGAAGGTGGGAAGAAGTAGTGCCTATACAGGATTGTACAACAACTACAACAGCCAGGTTTCTATGGGAAAATATTATTACAACATATGTATGTCCTTTGATTTTCAATAGTGATAGGGGTAAACATTTTTTGAATGAGACAATCAAGATATTATTGGATGATTTTATGATTGCGCACCATAATACTACACCCTATCATCCTTAGGATAATGGAACTACTGAGGCCTTCAACAAAATTTTGAGCTAGACATTGAAAAAATTTATGATGTTGGAAGGAAATATTGGGATGACAAAGTTTTTATTGTGCTTTGGGCATGTTGAACAACGTATAAAAGGTTGAACAAAGCCACACCATTTAAGTTAGTGTTTGGTGTGGAAGTAGTTCTTCCTATAGAATTCATTCTACCTTCATTGCATATTTTGTGTGCTGGAGGTCTAGCTGATGAACAAGCATTAGAAGAATGGATTGAAAATTTAATCAAGTTGGATGAGTGACGAGCAATAACATGTTGGAGTCAAAAATAAGAAAAGGCCAGGAAGAAAGCATGGCATGACAGAACATCAGGGATAAAAAGTTTGAGATTGGACAGATGGTGCTCCTTTATGATTCTAAGTTTTTGTACCATCCAGGAAAACTCAAGGTACATTGGTTGGGGTTGTATGTTATCACTCACATACTTGAAACAATTACTTGCCAATTAGAGGTGCTTGATGGGACACTACTACCCGGTACTTCAACAGGACTAGGCTGAAGCACTACTATAAAGAAGTCTTCTTGGTGTTTTAAATAAGGAAGTGTTTCTATTTAGATTAGGTGTTCAATTATGTTTTCCTTCTCCATCCCTATGCTTTGTCAAATTAGTTGGTGTTTTTTTGTAATAAGCGTGTTTGTGCACTAGAAGCTAATTATTATTTAAATAATTTTTATGTGCAGAGGACTACACATACCATTAGTGTGTGGCGGTTGTTGATATCTAGGTACAAGACTATTGAAAATAAGTACACATGAAAGGAAACAACTATTACGGGTGTTATTCAAGTTGAGAGAATTGTTAAAAAGAGATCTCTTCTGGAAACAAGGACCATATGTAGAGATGAATGAAGAAACAAGTATAATGTGAGGTAAGAAAGGGCCATGGGAATTACCAAGGGAAGGCACAATGGTGAGGTACTCAGTGCATGGAGGTGCATGTTGAAGAGAATTTCATGGCTAGAAGGTAGGAAGGTGCGCTATAAGGTTATATCTTGGGTGTGAAGATGTACCGAGTGAAAATAAAAAATGGTCGATTAATGAGAAGATTGTTGGTAGGTGAAGGAGCAATAAATACACTAAGTTTTTGAAAATCTATATGAGGATGGGATGAGAGTTCATTATTACCATTGAAATTTCAAGAATTTTAAAAGTGATAAGTGTAAATTAGCCTTCGATTGCGAATCATGTTGAGGTGTGAAGAGTGTGAAACCAAATGTGGAGAGAAGATTTGTGCATAGGAGAAGCTTACATCCCCATAGGTGAAGGGTTTGAGTGAAGTAGACATGTTACGAAAGATCTAGGGAACACGATTTCCACTAGGGCATGGATATTCGAACTAGGGTTTTAACTTGCTTGTTACAGAGGATAGAAAGGAGATATTTTCAAATGGCACCAAGAAAGCACCTGCAGTAGGAGTAAAAGGGAAGAAGAAGGTTGAAGTGGAAGAATAAATTTCTCCCGAGAGTAATTTCTCAAAAATGTAGTATCCAGAGGGCATGATTGTGGGACAAGAATGGGATTCCCACATCCATAAATGTAAGATCATGATTACAACCATCATACATCAGATAATAAGAAGGAACTAGATGCGTTGTTGAGCATGAAAACAAACAAGTGCACAACATAAGACATGCCAGTGTACGATGATGTTGGAGAGAAGTTGCTAAATCAGATTGGAGTCTACCAGTTATATGAGCTTCCATACTTTGGAAAGTATGAACCATTGTATCGATGGTTGATGAGAAGAGTCCATGAGGACTTCTTCTACTTCTTAGACAGAGGGTTAGAATCACAACCACCTTAATTTAAACAGTGACAAGATTAAGGGCCTTAGGAGTAGATCTAGAGAGTGACTTAACAGATAAAGAAATGATCTTGGAGACAAGGAGCTAGGATATACCAAGGGTCCGCATGGCATGGACATTGATAAATTGAAGAAGTACCCATTGGTAGAGACAACTGCACATCTGATAACAAAGTTGAATGAACAAGAAAGGTGGTTGTAGGTGAATACTATATGGCTGCATGTTGTAAGGAAAATATCTCAAGGAGTGATCTACAATATCATGGGTTACATAATAGAGACAATCATTGAAGAATCTTGTATAGGTGAAAAAATTATTTTTGGCCCTATTTTATTGTCTTTAGTGATTATGGAGATTGGAGTGCTCGATGGCCCAAAGGAAAATATTTGGGAGTACCCCAAGGAAAATAAATCTATGGTGGAAATATTTGATAAATAATTATGTGAAGGGACCATGGGTGGGCCATTTAAATAGAGGGTGGAGATGTGGTATGACAGGCTCCGCATGGTGTTTGAAGAGGAGTGGTGCATACCCAAGGAGTTACCTTTGGTGGTGGGTAAGGCAATACAGTTCGTGGTCTACCAATATTTTTACATCGTGTGATTTGCGATGAAGGAACTTGGATCCCTTAGTTTAAATAGCCATACACCTTCACAACATGCTACTTCTAGGCATCAGTTCACCAGTTAAAAGATGTGTGCCACCTAAACTTCATTGCAAATAAGGTAGATTGTGATTATCACACTATGAGAAAAACATATTTATATCCAGGATGAACTACCTATATTGAGAGGCTTATCTTAGATGTAATAAGCATGAAGATAGTAAGCTTGGTAGTCAAATATGTTGGAGCAGCGATTGTGTATCTTCAACTCAAGCCCAAGATGGAGAACAAAAAATATGTGGAAAATGAGTTCACACTTCCAGGGCCACCTAAAGGTAAACATACAATAGAGAACTTGCCAACTCCATAGCCTGCAAAAACTATAGTGGTGGATGAAGAGGAAGATGAACAAGAAGATAGTGGTGTCCTAGAGCATAGAGGATGAAGGAAGCCTATAGACAAGGTAGGGACTAAGTGTGCAACTACACCGCCTCAGGTGCAAGAAGGAGGTGATGAGGACCTGGATGCAGTACAAGGAAAGAGTTTCTTCAAAAGGGTATTCAGAAGAACCAAAACCCAAGGTGCTACACCACAATCAGTTCGGAGATCACCGTGACTCTCTCCTTAGAAAGAGACAGTAGAGAAGAGAAGGAGAAAATTGAAACTAAATGAAGAAGTGGAAGAGTCTACAGAGAGCATGCCTAACACCCTTGTACAACTAGAGGATGTAGAAGAGCCAAAGGAAGAAGAAATGAATATGGATAAGGAGTAAAGGAGGTAGAAAATGCAAGAGATACTGCTCATGGCATAGCAGAACAAGCTCCAAATCTTGGTAGTTAAGTTCCTAAGGGGACAATATCGAAAAATACAAGTGGGGAGTATACTTCGCAGTAGTCATGGGCTACGCTAAGGACACAAGTAAAATTTTCCGTGCCCATTTCCAAAGCACGGTGGGCCTTAAGGAATTATATGGATGGGAGTTGATGGATGAGGACATGGCCACCGTGCGCACAAGGAAACAATTGTCTTGGTCAATACAGACACATATGGATGAACCAAACTTTGACGTATGTGAAGAGTCATGTGTATCAAGAAGATTGAAGAAGACACCTCAGGATAGAAACATAACAAAAAATCTTACTATTATGTCAGATGAACAAGTAATGCCTTGGTGAAGGTATCTATAGAGGTGGCAAGGAGGAATGTGGATAAAGTTGCAACTATTAGGGTCGTTGAAAGAAGAGATCAAGGCCAAAGATGCAAGAGATAATGTGCCTACAACAAGAGAAGGACTTAGAGAAGAAGAAGAACAATACTTTCATCAGCATGGCAGAGGAAATTGGAGACCATGTCTGAAAGCAAGACCACATTTGGAGTCCAAGGTACCTAAAAAATTTCCTTCGGTAATGCATTATGTACATACCTTAGTGGATTTGGTGCTTGAGGATGGACCTATGCACATGCCAACACCAAAGGATCCTGAGCATGAAGTAAAGTGATCAAAGGCTTTAGTGATGAGGAATATTACATCTTATGAGGCATTGCTTCAAACATTGTAGGAGGAGAGCGAGGAAAGCAAACCAGGCATTGAATATTTACACAGCTTCGGAGGTGGTCATCAGGATAAGGACCATGGGAGAGGAAAATGAAATCCTAAAAGTGATGAAGAATGATACATTGGGTCACACAGAGAGGTTGAATTTGGTAAATAAAAGTGCAAGGCCTTTGCAGTAGCACAGAACCCCATAAGGAAAGGTTATATGATCTGGGGAAGATTATAGTGTAGAAGATGGATCTGCTAGAAGGAAGAATGTCTGTAATGTCCAACATTGTTCTGGTTTTGCAAAATGAAAAGGGGGAAATTTCCCAAGATGAGATGGAGTCTATTGTGGTAGATATTCTAGAAAAAGCAGAGGTTGCACTAAGTGAATGGCAAACATTAGAGGCCAAAATAAAGGAATAATATCTAGAAATCATTCTTCCAGTTGAAGCAGAGGGTGATGCAGAGTAAATAACTATTCTTTGTATAGAAATTATTTAACATTCTTTCCATTACTTTATTCTTTATTGTTCAAAGAGTAGCCATTGCCAGGGTAGAAATGCAGTTAGTGTGGGGTAATGTTGAGTAGATAATGTATAACACTTAGTAGAAGGCATACAGAAGATTCGCATGGAAGAGTAGAGTGCATTAAAAGGTGCGAGGGGATTGGGAAGGAATCATGCATGGAGGATAGAGATAGATTTGAGACTTAGCCATTTTCATGATTATGATGTATTTTTTGAAGATGGCGTGCAGAGCCCAAAACGAGATGAAAACTTCCACAACACGCATAAGCTATTTTTAGAGGACCGTCTAGTAAGCGTTTTGTATGGGATCAAGCTAATAATAATATTAATCAATCTAGTTAACTATGAGAGGTCTATTGTTAGCATTCTTGCATGTGAGCCTATTATTATAAAGGCACATGGCTATTCTTAGCATGCAACCTATTTTGGGATTAGATAAGTGGTCAAGGGAAATTTCCCACCCTTATAAATATGTGTGTAGTAAGATGTGTAGGAGAGGTGATTGATATATACAGGATATGGATATAGAGAGGTATGTGTGTGTGAGATAGATATAGAGGTATGTAGAATTATGTTGTCAGATTTGTTACACGCATGAGCATATAATGCTATTATTGTAAGAAGCTTTTGTGTATTCTTGTGTTTTAATATAATGGAAGGTATTGACTGAAACAAGGTGTTAAACATGGTTATAGTTTGTTATTGCATGGATGATATCATTGTTTTTATTGTTGAATCATGGTTCCTAAAGATCTAGATCTAGAATAAGCTCTGTGGAATATCTATGTTGTTGTGTATCTGCATGCATTAAATCTTCATCATGATCCCATCTTGCATGAGAAACTCTAAAGAGGGGCCTGGTACCTTTGCACACTTCGGGTGAGCACTCATTCTAGGGTGAGTGATGTGTCGGCATGCCCGGGTTATTCTTGGTAAATTCTAGGTTGCATCACCTCTACTATAGTTTGATCCTTATTATGGCATCCGGTGTCACACATTAATTAAGATCTTGGTTAGATTTATTTAGGTCATGTTTCAAGGTTTAGAGAAGAGCATCATAATTTAAAACTTTTCTAACAATATGGCCCTTGCTCTTGCTTCTTATTTTGCATAATCTTTTGGTGTAGGCATTTAAATTAGCCCGTCATCTAATACCAAATTGACAAAAGTGCGCAAATAATGCATAGCAGAGGGAAATTTTTAGTAACTTGAGATTTTAGATGAGGCCTTGCTTTAAGAATGTGATCACCAAGCTCCTCAACCATGTTAATGAAGGCCTCATTCTTCACCTCTTCTTGTTCCTTCTCTTATTTTAAGAGATTTATCTCTACTGGTATTATCCTTGTTATCTTCAAGTAGCACTCGAATGGTGGTGGCCTTATCAACCTTCCTCCACACCACCTTAGTAGATACCTTGACCAGGGAATTCTTGACCTTCTCATCAGACATTATAGTGTGTTTTATTGTCATGTTCCTGCTCTGTGGTGCCTTTTTCACTCCACGCGAGACATAGAAATATTTGCACACATCAAAATCTGGTTCATCCATATGATTCTACATGGACCAGGATAGTTTCTTCGTTGTGCATTTAGTATCCATATATGGATCCATCAGCTCCCACCCATATAAATATTTTAGGCCCATAATGCTTTGAAAATGGGCATAGATGATTTTTCTCGTGTCTTCATCATAGCCCATATTAGAGACAACATATTCTTCACTTTTCCTCTCTCATTTTGTCCTCATTCCCTTAGGAACCTAGGTGTCAGGGTATGGATTTGGCCCTTCTCCTTCCTATGTAGTAATGGGCATGTTGGGTGGCTTGCCCATAGCTTCCTCTACTTATTTCACCCCTTCCTCATCATTTCTCATCTCCTCATCCTGGGGATCTTTTGCATCCTCAGGTTGAACAAGGGTTCCTAGAACGGTCTCCCTTGACTCCTCATCCTCATCATCTTTAAGATTAAACTTTCTTCTCTTCTTTTTCTCGAGTGTTTGCTTTTGAGGGGAGAGTTGAGGTGACCTTCGTAAAGGTTGGGATGTCCCTTCTCCTTGGGTTCTGATTCTTTTGAACACCCTCTTGACCTGGCATTCCTCATGAACTATGTTTACGTCCAAGTTTTCCTCTTCTCCTTGACACTATAGAGGAGTATCGCGTGATCACTTTCTACTTTTTCAGTGGGATTCCTCTAGCCTTTGTGGTCTAAGCCTCCACTATTGTCATTGAGTTATCCTTCCTCATCTTCCTCTAAGGTTGAGGAAGGCTTTGGATGTACCACATTTTCAATTGTATGATCTCCTTTAGGCGGTCCTAGGAGATAGATAAGCATGGCCCCACTATCCCCAATGGCCAAACTTAATAGCTTCATACTTATAAAATCAGAAATAATCCTCTCAAATGTAGGAAGATCGACCTGGATAAACATAAGCTTTTCTAAAGGTATGGTATTCATACTCTAACTTGTCCATATTGTAACTTGACCGACACACATCGATAAACCTATGTACTACTACCTAGAAGAATCATGTTGTGAAGGTGTATGGTAGTTTTTACCAAGTACTACATGTCCCATCCTTCATTGTGAACTAGCCAATGTAAAAATGTTGATATACCATGAATTGCATGGCCTTACCCACCAATGAGGGTAGTTCCTTTATAATATGCCATTCCTCCTCAAAGCCCACGTGAAGTTGATCATACCATAACTTCACCCTTTTCTTGAATAGACAACTCATTGATCATTTACATAAATAATTTTCAAACCTCTCTACAAGGGACTTATTTTCCATGGGGTATTCCTAGATTTTGTTTTTTGGCCCATTGGGCACTCTAATTTCTACAAACACAAGTGATAACATGATAGTGCTAAAAATTATCTTCTCACCTGAGCGCACTTCATCAATGATTGTATCTATTATATATACTGCTAAGTTGTAAAATTCTCCTTGTGAAATATTCTTAGCAATATATAGCCACATAGTGTTCACTTGTGACCACCTTTCCTAATCATTCAATTTGGTGAGTAAGGGAGAAGATTATTGTACCATATGGTACTTCCTCAACTTGTAAATATCCATCCCATGCGGACCCTTCATATATCCCAACTCCTTGTTGGTGGCCACGACAGATGCCTTATTAGTTAGATCACTACTAACCTCTATCCCTATGCCCTTTAATCATGTCAATGTAGCAATTAAGGGCGTTGTGATCCTCGCCTATTACCAAGAAATGTAGAATAAGTCCTCATGGACTCGGTCATCGATCACCAAGTATAGATTATCTAGATTTCCAAAGTACGGGAAATCATACTGAGATGTTACACCCTACCTTCTTCAGTAACTTCTCTCTAGCATCATCATACACTAGCATGTCATCAATCATTCACTTGTTGGTCTTTCTATTCAAAAATGCATCCAATTCCTCCTTGTTCTTGGTGGTGCGATGTTTATAGTCACACACCTTGCACCTAATGATATTTTAATCACAATCCCATCTAATAATCACTTCTTTTGGATATTGCATCTTGAAAAATTCCTTTGGGAGCATCCTCGACCTCGTTTCTATCTTTTTCTTCCCTTTTCTCTTACTCCGGGTATTTTCCTTTGTACCATGATTAGAAAAATTTGTTCCTTTTCCCTCTTTTGAGTAATCTCCTATGCCCTAGCTTGAAACTACGTGCCCTAGGTCAAAATAGCATGCCCTAGGTCAAAACCACGTGCCTTAGATCCTTCTCAACCCTATCACTTTATTTCTTCTCTCTGCATGCTTATTCATTTCTCAAACCCTTCTCGAATGGAGATGGAAGCCAATTCTATGCAAAAATCTACTCTCCACACCAAATTTCATAGCTCTCTGCACCTTGACAGCTTTTTTCTCATTTTTGTCATAACTAGCTCACTCGAATACTTGTGATCGTAAAGGTAGAAATGAACCTGCATCACGTCTTTATATAGAGTTTGGAAAATTTATCACATTTATTACTCTACCTACCACCGATCCTCTCATTAATAGACCAGTTTCCTAATTTCCGTACGATACACCTACGCACCATAGCTATAACCTTCTAGCATGCCTTCCTACCTTTTGGCTACAAACCTCCTTCTACGTGCTTCCATGCACCGAAGTACCTCACCACTGTTCCTTCCTCTAGTAGTTTTTATGGTTCTAGTGTAGACACCAAATTTGTGTCTTACGACCCCTTGTGACCCGCATCTCACCTCACAATCTAACCTCATCACCTAAACCTTACACAATTATTTATTAATTACCTTATAATTGATAAATCCACATCACCTTACCCACCACCTCACTTTGCCACCTCATCATGACCTAGCCCTAACCCTAAAATAACCTAATTAAGACCCATGACTTGGTCTAGACTCACATCCATAACTAATGCCTCCTTACTCGCACCCAAAGCCGACCTTCTAGCCACTTGACCAAGCCCGCAACTAATCTCTCGGGAGAAAAGTAGGGAAGGTGGGCTATTTTACTAAAAATAGCCTACTTTTTCCTTACCGATGCCGGTTCCTACTCGACCGCCGTCGGTTACGTAACCGCCATCGGTTCCCTGTAAATGGGCTCCCCAAACCAAAACAATGGATCGGAATTTCATTTGGGAGATCAGTCGAATGATTTTGAAACAACAGAGATCATTGGGAGCGAAAAACAGAGTCCAGATCTTCACTTAACCAAGCAGAGACGAGTGAAGAAACCAGAAGTGCTTGCAGTAGAGGATATCAACTTGCATCTTCGCCAAAACCAGTAGTCCTTCCAAGACAAAAAGGAGTTCTTCGCAATCAGCCTGATCTTTCTCTACGGTACGCGCACACCATCTCGACATTCTACAGGTATTCCTCCTAGCACCTAACTCTTATCTGTTTCTAAAAGGAACGAGTCATTCCGAGTGAAACATTTTGGCACGCCCGGTGGGACCCATTTTGGGTTTCTTTCTCTTGCTTATTTTCATTTTAGGAAGCATACTTGCTGTTGCTGCTTTTGTTATATATTTCGTAAAGAATTTGTCTTGCTTTCCTAGTTTCGCATTAGTGAAAGTCATCTCTCTTGCTTCATCGAACATAATTTTCGATTTGGGTTTAAAACACATGCATTGCATTCCTGCTTGTTTTTCTTCAATTCTAGTGAACATAGATTAAATAATAATGTCGTACACGTGGGGGTGATATCCACGGTATTGACAGGAAATTAACCCTAGTTTCACTGCACAACACATACCGAATCACTTCACAATTAACACAACAGCTCAAACATCCCCCCTTTTTCGCGGTATTCCTCCGCCCGATTGAGGTAACCTTATAAGCCAAAACAAACTTGACATTTCCCCTAGGTCTTGTTGTTTAGGATTCTGACATCATCTTACGTCTAAAGGCATAAGCCCACGATAACTAAAATTAACCCTAGGGTTAGTCTCTGGATTTGCGTGTGCATCTTGCTTGTTTTCAAATTCTGTTTTCTCTATCATACTTTGTCTTCTGTGATCAATAAGTTGACAAATATACTCAACGTTGCTAAAAATCAAATTAGCAGCCTTTTATATCTTCTTATCCTAGACTTTTGACACCGGCATTGGTTAACTGACCGACGTCGTCTTCTCTCTGACCGACACCGGTTATTAAACCGATATCGGTTACTTTCAAATTCATCATTCTGAGGTTGTTTTTGTTCTTGATAGATTGAAACTTTCCTGTGTGTTCTTGTCCATGGTTGTCATCACTCGGAAGCAAGCCACCGCCATGGTTTCACATGCCTGCTCTGTGTCTTTGCCTGAATCACCCCCTTCACATTCTATAGGGAACCCTACGGACACCAGTGAGATCCCCCAAATTCCTGTAGGAGACAAGGATTTTGCCAAATTTACGGATGCTAATCCCGGCCATTGCACAATACTATTTGTCTCATGCCCCGACTATACGCCCGATGGTCAGCCTCCTTGTTAGCATGCCTATTAGTATAGCCGCTTATTTAGCTCCCACTCCTCCTGATAACACCGCCTTACTTCCTACATCTCTAGCCCCGTCTCCCAATCCGACGGCTTCAGAGGTTCATACGACCCGATTAGCTTTCCTTTGGTTAATCTTGGACCCCACATATCACTACCACCGAATGCCCCTACCTCATCTTTCTTGCATCGCTTCGTTCATGACTTGCTCTCTGCCACCTATCCACACGAGCTTTCCTTCTCAAGCTCCGCCTACCTTCTCACTCCCATACACGTATCCAGTAACCTCAACACCTTATATGGGACATCCCTATTCTGTTGCTCCAACATACTCATCCTCCATACCTTATCAACACTTAGCCCCACCATTGTCCAGCGGAAGCCCTTGGTCCAACTTGCCTCCGTTTACCACAACCGCACCATCATCTCATCCAACCACAGATTTCATCAAACAAATGATGGACAAAATGCAAAATCTGGAGGCTTCGGTTTCGGGAAGTCGTAGCGCCTTGACATACGAACAAGTTTGTCGGGAGCCCATTCACCCTTCTGTCCCCCTTCATTCATATCCTCCTCAATGGGAGTTGCCGAAATTTACTCGTTTTAATAGTAAAGAGGATCCTCAACAACACTTGTGATCATTTAGACATGCTTGTTATTTGATTGCCCATGATGACGCCTTGTTACTCCGCACCTTCCCCATGTCCTTATCAGGACCCGCCTTGAGTGGTACAAGTACTTTAACCCAAAGCGCCGATCTTCTCTTTTAACCAACTAGCCCAATCTTTCTTGGATCATTTCTCCATTAACATTGCCAAGAAAGTATCTATCACCGACCTTTATGCCATCCGACAATTCGAAGACGAATCTATCGCAGATTTCGTGGGACGATGGCGCGGCCTTATCAACCAACTTACATATGCCTTGCCTCAAGCTGAACTTATCGAACTTTTCACGCGGGCATGTGCTAAGCACATTTCTCCTACTCTTCAAATTCAAACTTTCCGCACATTCGACGAGGCCTTTACCATGGCTCGGAAACTAGAAATTCGAGCCTTAGAAGAAGAGAAATTGCGGTTGCGTAACAAAAACCCCAATTTCCGAACTCCAGATTCTACCAACAAGCCAAACACCACCACTCCTCACGCGTCCACTTCTTCTAAATCAAAAGGAGCTGTCCACGCGGTAATGGTCAAATCTCAAACACCGTCCAATACTCCGCCGAAAACCACCTATAAGTACAAAGCCGAGCCCATCAATTACACTCCCTTGGGAGAAACTTATGGCGTCATCCTGGAGAAATTGCTCAAAGCAGGAGCCATTACCTTACCTCCTGTTAAACCTCATTCCGGGTTTGATTCCACTCGCGCAATACCTTCCTGGTACAAAGAAAATGACTTCTGAACTTCCACCGCATGAAGGGACACGGTCATGAAAACCGCAAGATGTTGAAAAACATAGTGCAGAAATGGTTGATGCAGGGATATAGCCCTCGATAATCCTAACGCCCTACTAACCAAAATCTGAAAATTTTCAACAAGCCATTCCCGAATCACTCGTCCAACAGTAACGTAAACCAAGATATCTTAGCCGAGGAGAGTGTTCATGAGATCCATGCAGTCTTCGATTCTCAGCCAAAAGCCTCTATTGAAAAATTTTTGAATCAAGCCTCTCCACCAACACAGGAGTCTGAACCTCCTTCACCACCATCAAGCCAAAGTGAAATCATTCCTTTACCCATAAAAGAGTTGACTGCCGGACTTCTCTTCTCATCGATGAGTCTTCTTACACCACATCCCTACAAGACTGTGAACGGATGTTATCTAATTTATCTATTTCCCAAACGTCCCCTTCTACCACTCTTGCTGCACAAGAGGAGAGCTCGCCACTCCTTTTGTCACCTTTAGACGAGAAACTTCTTACACCGACATCACCAACTTCTTTAACCATAACGGACCCTCTCAAACACGCCCTCTTACCTATTAGTCCCTCATCGCCTAAATCTTTTCAACGACCGGTTGACCTCTTAACATCTATTGATACAGTGCCTCATCTACCTCCTGTGTCACACCCACAGTGGACTGGAATCACAACCCGTCGTTCTTCCGTACAAAAGTTCATATTCACACGTGAGGACTGTCATTCCACAGAAGATAGACAGGCCCTATGGGAACGTTTGAGTACCCCTTTTTCTACTCAAATGCAAATGACTGATCCTGATGTCTCCACCATATACCCGAAGTGTTTACAGAAGCTTAAAATGCCCCTGTTCTCACCTTCACCCCCCTCACCTCTACCAAATGCCCCGTCCACTTCTATCAACTTAACCAGATCTTCCCCTACGCTTGGGACCTCACCAATGCCCTGGGCCTAACGTACTCCGCCTAAGCGACTCGATCTATCCAAAAATAAATCCGTCCCGCCACCTAGGAGACAAACTCAATCCGTGCCCCTATCACAATCAAAACCATCATCGTCATACCTACCTTCCATATTGGGACCCCATCCCTCTACCTTACATCAATATATCATACCTCCTGCATTTTCTTCAAAACAACCTACGCCTTCCGCACCCATACAGAAATTCCAGGGTATAGCAACACCGTCACTCCGCGTATCCTGTCCACCTATCAACCCTAAACAAATTCCATCATCAAAAGATTTGTTTTCAGTACTCCTATTTCCCCGTGGTTGTTTTCTGATACCACATCATCTGCGGCCTCATCATCCAACATAGCTTCTGCGCCAAAGAAATCACGTTTAGTGAAAACCACGTATCAACACCCCTCGGCTAAACCACCACCCGTGCGAACCAACCACGCCCAAACATTACCAAAACCCGCACAACCAATACCCTCATCCTCCTCCGATTTTGACCCACTCAAAGGATCTTACGCCAAAATCCTTGCTATGTTGGTGGAGAATGTGACCATTTCCCTACCTCCACTTAGACCTTATGACCCGTCTAAACCCCGACCTATGGGTTACGATGAGTCTAAAATCTGCGTTTATCACCACACACTAGGACATGATGTGGAGGGATGCAAAGCTCTAAAAACCATCCTTCGTCAGTCACCTCTCCCGGATAGAAAGATTAAGAAAGACAACTTACGAAGGGAGAGACCTTTAGTTTCCATTCCCTCTCCTATACCATCTATCCCCGCCTCACCAAGATCTATCATTATTACAACCCCACCTCTTGAAGACCATGAGTTATCCCAACCATCTTCCTTATCTCAGGTCTATGAGATTAATATGATTAGTGTCGCTACTCGAGGGCAGAAAAACAATAGGAAAGCAAAAGAAAACACACCTGCGGCATCTCTTTCTCCGTCAAACATCCCAATTGCACCACCACCTAAAGTGGTCATTCGCGGACCCTCCTATCCCGTCTCTAATGGCATTGCCCACCGAAATATGATTAAACAGCTTCACCAATCACCCGTAAAAATGACACTGTATGATCTCATTCAGACTTCTGAATCTCATCGACAAGCTCTCGTTGAGATCCTTCAAGGGATAGAGGTTTTACCTAATGAAACCCTGCCTGTCGCCTCCATTCTAACACCCAATCATGTTGCTTCTCTCACCAAACAACCCACTGCCCCAACCACTTCTGTCTCTGTACAACAAGCTGCTGTAGTCAGTTTCTCCGAAGACGAAATTGTTGACTTTGGTACAGAAGATCCTGACCCTGCTCTTTTCATCTCAGCTTACATCCGGGACATTCGGGTACGTCGTGTTATGATTGACGGGGGTGCTAGCCTAAACATCATCTCTTCAAAAGCCTTCCAACAAATGAATATCCCTTCTAGTTGCATGTGTGCCAACCCCATCATGTTGCGGTCATTCAATGACGCTATTACTTCTACCTTAGGCACCGTGATCCTCAACATTCGGGTAGGACCACGTACTTTACCCAAACTCTTCTATGTCTTGGAGGGAGAGTTCCAATATAATATATTGCTGGGTCATCCTTGGATCCGAGCCATGGGATGCGTTCCCTCAACATTACATAGATGCATAAAATTTGAGTACGAGGGGAAGTCCTACACCGTAAAAGCTGACCCTCCCCCCTTTAAAACCTGCAATATGTTATACCGCCCTAACGATGTGCTTATACCAATCAAGACACCCATAAATTCAACCCAACCATCCTCTTCAAATGTACCTCAACCATCCACCTCAACCGCGCCTACGCCTTCAACTGATGAAACCACCATCGCAAAAACCACTTCCCTTCCCGCAGCTAACATTCCAACCTCCGACCCCTTAGTAGATGTTTTTCAGCGCCTTACGCTGGGGGAGTACCGCCTATATAACGTTAGTTCTTTCCCTACCCCGCAGGAGTACGGACAATTACATGCACATCCCACCTACGACCGTCGCGTGGGGGAGGTAATCTCTTACGGACCACCCCATTGCCGCACTAACCTAACGTATGGGGGTGTTGACACATCCTCCATTACCCCTGAACCTCCTCTTGGTGTGGTTCCCTTCCAATCCGATTTTCAATACTTGACAAATCGTCGTTTCACCCTCACCTTCTTGACTCGCTGTGCGTGGAAAGGCTTTGGTTTTGGCCTTTACGAACAAGGCCGACATACACTCATTCCCGTGACTACCCGTAAACATAATGATCGCAGTGGTCTCGGTTTTCCGAAACACCTACACAGGAGACACCTCCTATCAGCTGTATCCTGGAAGAAGAAGACGTCGCCCCTACCAAACCATCATCACCCACTTTGCCATCATCACCCACAGAATCTATAGACCCTGAATCCATCCCTCCTAACTTTTTTTTTTTTCATAAATGCTATCTTCATAGGTCCTCTCACTTATCAACGCGATAATGAGGACCCATCTTCTCTTCCCCTTCTGTATCCAGACATGATCGAAGAGGATTCGCCTTTGATTAATGTTGTTGAATGCCAAGATGATGACTCCATCCTCACTTACCTTGGCGCGGATGATTCTTATATTCAACGAGCCTTACCATCTGAAACCCAAACCATGCTGAACGAATCTACTATAGAAATCAACATCCACACAGAGGAGGATCCTCACATTGTGAAGATTGGACAATCCCTTAACACATCAGAACAAGCCTCCTTTACTACCTTTCTCCGTGCTCGCAACCAAGCTTTCGCATGGTCTTACGCTGACATGCCAGGAATTGATCCTACCATTGTCGTCCATAACATCACCCTAAACCCCGATTCCAAACCAGTCAAACAGAAATTGAGAAAAATGCATCCACGCATTGCTCTCTTGGTCAAAGAGGAGCTCCAATGACTCCTTTCTGTTTCCTTCATCTTGCCTATTGACTATCCTCAATGGATTTCTAACATTGTGCACTGTCACTAAAGCGACAGGGGACTTCGAATATGCAGATTTACGGGACCTTAACCTCGCTTGCCCTAAGGATGACTTCCCTTACCTAGCATTGACCAACTTGTTGATCTAAGCGCAGGTCATGAGATGCTCTCTCTCATGGATGGCTTTTCAGATACAACCAAATTTTTTGCCCCCGCCGATCAACACAAAAGCGCCTTCATAACTCCCTTGGGAACCTTCATTATCATGTCATGCCATTTGGCCTTAAGAATGCTGGTGTTACCTATCAACGGGCTATGACCTACATTTTTCATGACATTATGCACACTATCCTTGAGGATTATGTCGACGATCTTCTCGGCAAGTCTAAACATCGTAGCGAACATCTTGATGTTTTAACCATTATTTTTGATCGCCTGTTACAATATTTTGTCCGCCTTCAACCAAAGAAATGTGTCTTTGGTGTTCTTTCGGGAAAACTTCTTGGCTTTATCGTCTCTTTGCGTGGCATTGAGGTCGATCCATCTAAAGTCAAAGCTATCCTAGAAATGCCCCCACCCAAAAATCTCAAACAATTGCGTAGTTTACAAGGTAAGCTCCAATCTATCCGACGTTTCATCTCCCAACTCTCGGATCGGTGTCAACCTTTTCATCACCTTCTTAAAAAGGACATTGCCTTTCAATGGAGTGAGGAGTGTCACCAAGCCTTCGAAGCTCTCAAATCCTATCTCTTGCAGCCACCCGTGCTTATCCCACCCCAAGACGACCGCCCTTTCTACCTTTACCTTTCCGCCACCGACCACGCTGTGGGAGCCATGCTTGCACATCGTGACTCTGAGAATCGCGAACAAGCCGTTTATTATATAAGTCGTACTTTGGTGGACTATGAGACTAGGTACACACATATAGAAAAGTTATGCCTAGCCCTATCATTCGTGGCCACCAAACTCTGACATTACCTCCTGAATCACAAGATTTTCGTCATCACCAACACGGACCCCATCCATTACATGTATGCTAAACCTCATCTGAACCAACGCATTGCCAGATGGCTCATGCTTCTCACCAACCTCGACCTTGAGTTTGTCCACCAGAAATCAATCAAAGGACAAACCATCGCAGACCAACTTGCGGAAGCTCCCTTACCTGGGGAACAATTTACCAATTTTACATTTCCCGACGAACTCATCGCTACTCTTTCCCTCACAGAGGAGTCGTATCCAATGACCCTCTTCTTCGATGGATCCAAATGCCATCGTGGTGGAGGAGCTGGCGTTGTTCTTATTCCTCTCGACGCTGAGCCTATGCCTCTTTCATTCCGACTCGATTTCCCTTGCACTAATAATACAGTAGAATATGAGGCCCTTGTTCTGGGTCTCTAAGTTGCGTTACACTTAGGCATCAAATCTATCAACATTTTTGGCGACTCTCAATTGGTAGTCAATCAAGTTATGGGCATCTACCAATGCAAAAATGAGGAACTTCAAAAATACAAACACTACGTGGAGTCACTTCTAGCCTTATTTACTCACTATTCTATACAAACCATTCCACGCTCCACTAACAAATTTGCAGACACTATGGCTTGCTTAGCCTCGCAAATTCCCGCCACACCAACCGATTACGAATTATTCGCCGTGGTCCAACAACTTTTGTCCCATCCTATTCAACCCCGGTAGTTTGTACGATAAATACTGTGTCTACTAGTTCGCAGGATACCTGGTACCACCAATTTCACGATTATCTTACAACTTCTATTCTCCCACCTGACCTTACTAATACTGGCAAACGCGTGTTTCTTAAACGCGTTTCTCGTTATGTTGTTATGGGAGGACTCCTTTATAAACGCGGCTTCGATGGCATCCTCCTTCGATGTCTCACCGGCGCGGAGGTCACCCATACCATCCAACAGGTCCATGACGGTATTTGTGGTGGACATTTTAGCGGCCTTGCCGTGGCCAAACGAATCCTTCGCCTTGGTTATTATTGGCCTACTCTCAATAACGACTGCTACAAATATGTCAAGCGTTGTGTTATGTGTCAACAACATGCCAACCTTCAACATACTCCTAGCCACCCGCTCCGTGTCGCCGAGATCTTTGGCCCTTCTCACAATGGGGTTTAGACCTTATTGGTGAGATTCACCCGACCTCTTCACAATGTCACCGTTGGATAATCATAGCGACCGAATATTACACAAAATGGGTGGAGGCTATTCCACTCATTTCAATCAAAAAGAAAAATTGTCGAATTCATTAACCATCACATTATCTCGTTTTGGTATTCCTCATCGCCTAATAAGATAATGGTAAATCTTTAAAAACAAGTTGTTACAAGACCTTTGTGACAACTTTGGTATCAAACTTAGTTTCTCACCACCTTACTATCCACAGGCCAATGGTCAGGCTGAATCTTCTAATAAAACCCTAACCAAAATCCTCATGAAAGTTGTCAATGACTCCGGCAAAAATTGGCACGATTACATTCCCTTTGCCCTTTGGGCTTATCGTACTAGCATTCGTACCTCTATTAATGCCACACCTTTTTCTTTGGTATACGGTACCAAGGCTGTTTTGCCTCTCGAAATACAAATACCCTCCCTTAGAATATCTCTTCAGGATATTCTCACCAACGATGATTTCCATCAAGAGCGGTTAGCCCAATTGGAGCTTCTTGACGAACGCCATCTTACAGCTCTTGATCACCTTCAAATCTATCAAAAACGCATTAAACGTGCTTATGATAAGCGACTTCATGAGCGTACCTTTAAGGTTGGTGATCTTGTCCTCAAAGAGAATCAACATGTAACCAAACTAGAAAAGAGAAAACGTGGAAAATTTGCTCCCAATTGGATTGGGCCTTATATAATCACTCACACCTATGGATCTGGTACTTATCGTTTAGCTTCGCTAATGGTAAACTGAGCTCGAGCCCCTAATGCCTTGCATCTTCGACCATTCTATTGTTGAAATTAGTGTTATATCACTTCTTATCCGCCTACCGCTCGTCCTTGAGCTCCCATACCACCACATGTACTTGTTTCCTACATCTCGAAATAAAATCAAGCTCACCTCTCACCTCCCTTAATGATGCCTTCCCCTTTTTAGTCTAGTTCATGACTTCAACGTATTAAATAAGCCGTATTCTTATGGGATTTTCTTGAGTCAAACTTCCTACAAACCTAGATGCTTCACGTCATAAGGACATCTAGTTATCTATAGACTGCTCCCTCGAAGGACATTTATATGCCAAAAACTATTGATGTTATTATATATATAGATCGCTCCTCGAAGGACAGCTATGCATTTAAATCATATCTCGCTACTATAAATAGACTACTCCTCGAAGGACAGTTTATACACGGTCGGCCTTTACCGAAGCTTCTCGCATTGATCGGCTTTGTGAAGACCTCAAGAATAATACAATCAATATCCCTTGTAGACTTCCCGCATCGATCAGTCTACATTCAATAAAATAAAAGCCTCATTCAAAAGAACTTTTGAGTCATGGACTTGTCTATTTAGGGTAGGTTCTCTTCCGTCAGAACACTCACTTTGTAATAAGTTCTCTGCACCTCAGCTATACCATCCACCTCACCTCACCATTTGTTTCAACTCAAGGGACGTAATGTACGCTCGATATATTGTGATCACACAACTTTTTTCACCTATTGACTTCTCGTCTATGCACGGTACCTAGGGCTCCAAGCTCGTTCTACGTTGTGTGGTTTGTTTATCTCTTTTCACCTATGGAGCACTCTTTCTGCTTTGCCTCGCATCTAGGATTGTGCGTTGACCTTAATCAGGACATGGTTCCCTTCTACTTGGGTAGGCTAACTTTCACTTCCCTTATACCTTTTACAACATCACCAATTCATTACCAACACCATCAACCTTACCTTTACCAATCTTAATATTTTTACCAACCAACCAATTGCCTAAACCGTACCAAATTGCCTGAATTCACCTCTCCCTGATCCTAAGGGAGAACTACATCGGTCTGAGGCCCCTCCTTGCTTTGTGCAATGGGCTATGTAGGCAGCACTTCGGAGACATAGGATCTCCCAAGGTTAGCTCGACCATCCCCTACCATAATCTATCATGTGTGGTATAATAAATATTTCTGTGTATTTCTATTTAATCACATTCCTCTTTATCCTTTTTCAAAACACCGAAAATCAAAACACAAACATTCTTATTTTTATCGTAACTCAAATCAACATACATATTCAGTTTTATTTAGATGTTAAACAAATACATCTTCTCTATCATCGACACGCAGGTCGGCATCCTTATTTATTCTTATACCTTGCTAACATTTACTCAGACCCTCACGCCTCATCCCGAACTAGGTGATGATCGTGATCGTCGACCCCTCTCGCCGGGCCTCTCTGTCCTCAAAGGTACCACGGCTATTGGTACCACCCACTGATCTGCCAATCTCTCCTGTAACATATGAATATGCCCTCTCGCATGGAGGACTCCAGCCTCTAGTCTCCCCACCCGTGACTCCGCAACCGCTAACAATCCTCTTGTCTCATTCACCTGCGTTTGGAGCTGCTGAACTAAACGCTGCAGACGATCCCTCTCTGCTGTAATCACCGCTATGTCAGGGCGCTCACGTACACCTCGCAGTTCTGCTACCCACCATAATCTATAGGCCTCTGTCATTCCCGCATCCATTACCCTGTGATCGGCTGCTACCTCTTCAGGCCCTTCTGGAGGTGTTGGCCGGGGAGGTGAGAATGCTGCCTCGGCGTCGATCCTCATATATGGTCTATAAGCCAGGGGTATATCCTGCACAAATCCAAATTGTCGCCGCACGCGATCTATAGGAATCCTCTCATATTCACGGCTCGTGCCTGCGATCCACCTCGGTTGCTCTACACCCCTCAACTCCTCAGCTATGTTCTCTGTTACCATATAGTTCTCGTAAGGCCTCCAACAGATATCCGCACCCAACCGTCACTCTCTCCCATACCTACCTGTAATACTCAATGTCACCTGTCACGGCCTGAGATCTTACCTCTTGTTCTGTCTGGACCCATCGTCTGAATCCCAACCTCTGTACTCCGGTCTCTCCTGCCTGGAGGGATTGGCCTATTGGTCGCACACAAACAATGTGCTCATAGGCCCAACAGTGTAATAAGTATGAACAATCCAAATCTGCCCCGTGATTTCGCCTACAAGCCCATAAACCCCTGTATAGCTCCGCCAAATATGCAGGTGCCCATGCAAACGTAACGTTCCTTTCTACCATCTCCCAGATAACACACATCAATGCCTTTGGAAATCTTCCTCCTTCTGCCCTCGGTAATGCATAATACCCTACCGCTATCATTAATATCACTGCTAACCTTGTCTCCTCAGGGTGTGCTGCATACATTACCCCATATGTGAATGACAAACCTCGCTGTGTTAAGTCTCGTGCATATGGACCAAACACTTCTGTTATCGCTGCCCGCCCCGCGCTAGGTAACGCCTGATATACTAGTTTTCCTGTAATGGGGAGTCTCAAAATACGAAACACATCTTCCAATGTTACTGTCATTTCACCTGTTGGCAGATAGAAGGTATTTGTCTCGGGATTCCATCTCTCAATCAACGCCTGTAACATAGCATGATTACGTGTGATTCATGAATAATAGCGGATTCCACTTAACCCCAAACGATTTATCAATGTCCATTCAGCTGGTGTTACATCCGCTCGGATTCGTGACAGCAGCGCCGGTACACTATCATTCATCCTTATCCCCGCCTCTGCCTGCATACGTTACAAAAACAAATACCCGTTCAATAAATCAAATCACCACGAGTTTTTTCTCACATTCTGGAAATCCCTACAGTAACCGGTATCGGTTATAAATAACCGGTACCGGTCAGTAACCGATATCGGTTACACCTAACCGGTATCGGTCACTTCCAATTACATACATCTTGCCTAAAACAACCACCTACGACAATAAATTGATCGTTTATTCCTTTCTATATACACAGACATACCCAAAACCCCGAATTACCTACCCCATAACACTCACCTCATCTATACCCCTGGCTATCATGTTGTCTTTCTCATATCTACTTACCTATTCTCCTCTAGCTCATTCCCAAAACATGCAGTAGTTAAATCACAAACAAGCTGATACCTCTTGGGTTGCAGCAGCTTGAGGTGGCCCTTGTCTTCCCTCTTGTCCCTGCCTGCTGGATGCTTCTCCTCGTTCTGCCATGATCACCACCCTTTTCAACTTTGTCTTTCTGCCTTCTGAATCTCGGATCACATTCACTTTCCTTGTCTCTTTTCTCCTTATCACTCAAATCTCTCATGCAAAAACCTGTCTCGGTCGTGCCAAAAGCGTCGCGTTCGCGTATTTAACCTCTTGCATGGCTCTAAAATTAAAACTTAAGTTGCCACCCTAGCTTTTCTATTTTTAGAAAAGCTCATACCTAAGTAACCGGTATCGGTTACTTAACCGATATCGGTCTATCAACTACCGATATCGGTTACACACCTATCTTTTCTCAACAGCGTTCTTTTCTTCATTTATCACCTAAATTTTTGTCGCGCCCGCCTCTTTTCCTGCATAACAACACCATTTACCACATTTGTTCATCCACCACACATAGCATTACAATCTCATTAACATCATTTATTTTATACAAATACACAAACCATCAACTACGGATACCAAGAAACTATCAATCTATACATCATTTGGATCCAACTCATCAGTTACATATATCACAATGTCACAAAACCACCAATTCATCACATAACATGACATTCATATATACGTACAAAAAAACAAAAACATCAGCATCATCCATCTATCAACATGTCAATTAAACTCATCACACATTCTATATATTACCAGCCATTAACCAAATATTTAAACACATTTTGAACACTGCATGTGGATCAAAACATCGTCTCTATATATATATATATATACAAGTTTTCAAAAATACAATGTGCCCTACATCGGGGCCTCTGTGATCTCATCATACAACAACGCCGCACGCAGCCGTAGTAAGCTGTCAAAAAAATCTCGACTCGGCTCGCAGGCCGGTCCCTCATATCAGAAATAGCTATATACTCGGCTCGCAGACCGGTATCCACTATACAACCCCTACTCGGCTCGCAGGCCGGTATATAATAAATGAATGAATGAATACATGAATAATACATAGGCACGCAGGCCTCTATCAATACACCCAGTTCGCAGACCGGTGCCCATCTCTAAAATACAACAACCATGTCTGGGATCTCTCAGCTCTCCCCACCGCCCTCGGCACCTCTCCCCGCTGGTCCCTGTGGTGCCTCTCGCCTCCTGCCCGTCACGGACATGCCAGCTGTGGCTGCACCTCCCTGAGATCTCTGGCTATGAGAGGTCTCTGCCCTATGCGCTGCATAAGCCTGATACTCGACTTCGGTACCATCAAGAATATCCTGATAATATCGGGCCTCTGCTCTAACCTCCATATACCACTCTCGAGCCACTGACGGAGCTGGGGCTGGTCCCCTGGCACCTACAACCAATGCCCCCTAAGCTTGTGCTAGTCTTTGCTTGCTTGGGTGCTGTGGCCGCGGTGGTGCGGTGCACTGTGCTTGCTTCTTGCACTGTACTCGCACTCTATGGGCGTGGTGCTTTGGTGGTGGTGCCGCTAGTGCTCGTGTGCTGAGCTGGGCTAGCTTACCCTCGTAAGACCCTATCTCGTGCTGCTGTGCAGCTTAGCCTAGCTGCCCCTGTAAGAGCTACACCTGACCCCTGAGCTGATCTCTCTCTCCTATAACTGCAGCCAAGTCTGGCTGTGCAGGCGGTACTATCCTGGCTGCTCTCTACCCAGCCCACCACACCCTGTATGCTCCCGTGCACCCAGCATCATCTACACCCTCACCTGCTGACCTCTCCGCTACCCAATCTGGATCCAAAGGCTGTGGTGCAGGCAGTGGGGCCTCTACATCATCCCTCCTGTACTGAGGGAAGGGAGGTGGCTCATCCTGTCGCAGCCCCATCTGCCTGCGTACCCTCTCCAGGGGTATCTGCTCGTACTCTCCTGGCCTCCGTCCTGCTATCCAGAATGTGTACTGGATTAGGCGCAACTGTAAGCGGGCTCCTCTGCCAGGGTGGTGACCTCTGTAGGGTCTCCATACAATGTCTACTGCTGTAAGGCCCTCTAGCAAATGTCTATAGTATGCCACATCCCGACCTGCAACAACTGCTCGTGGCTGGCCCACGACCCCCAACCACCTCTGAAAGCCATATCGGTATATGACCTGTGGCCCTGGCTGCTGGGGTAACCCTACTGGCCTGATGCATACGATGTGCTCGTATGCCCAACAATGTAACAAAAATGTAGAGCAAATACCGACCGCCTCCTCCGCGATAGCCCCATAGCTCCTGCATAATTACACGAGATATCGGTGCCTGGGCAATGTGTGCTCCTCCACCATCTCAAGCAAAGCACCCCCATCAATGCTCATGGGAAGCAGCAGCCCTCTCTCGAGTCCGGGAGGGCGAAGCAGGTGCTCCCAACCATCATCAACATAGCCAGTCATGTCTCATGTCGATGCCCATGGTACATGTCACCGTACCGATACTCGCTATGTGTATGGTAGGTCAGTAGCACGGCTGCATCCCCAAAAACTTGCAGTATGCTGTCCATGGCAGTCTCTGAATCTACGGAAGACTACCTCTCCCTCGATAGGTAATTGAAGGATGCGATACACATCCTCCAATGTGACGGTCATCTCCCCAGTCGGGAGATGGAACACATTGGTCGCCGGATCCCATCTCTCGATGAGGGTGAGCATCGTGTGTGATCTCTCTATCGCTCTGTACCTCTGGACTCCACCGAGTCCCACCTCGCGCATGATGGCCCAATGAGCCGCAGATACGTGTGGCCTCATCCGCACCAACAGTGGGGGCATCCTATCCCGCATCGTCAACTGCTGACGTGCCTACACAACCAACCCACATCCTTAGACCTACTCTTTATTACAACATCTACTTTATCATCTAAACACCCTTTTTATATCCCCCCGACCATACCCCGACTCTCTACCACCCCCTCTAGCAACCTACCACCCTAAAAACCCAAAACCATCCCACCCAAAACCAACAAAAACAAAACCCTTCTCCCACCTCCAACTCAAACCCAACCCAACCCTACACCAAACCCTTCTCCACCCCTAACCCAACCCCACACAAACCCTTCTCCACACCCAACCCACACCCACCCACAACCCAACCCAACCCCACACAAACCCTTCTCCACCCCCAACCCACACCCACCCACAACCCAACCCAACCCCCACACAAAACCCCAACCCACAACAACAAAAACAAACCCACCCCAAACCCAAACCCACAACAACAAAAACAAACCCAACCCCAACCCCAACACAACACCCACCCCAAACCCAAACCCACAACAACAAAAACAAACCCACCCCAAACCCAAACCCACAACAACAAAAACAAACCCACCCAACCCCAACACACAACAAACCCCTCCCACACACAAACCGACGCCGGCCGATACACGACCGACGCCGGTCCCTTCCCAAGCAGGCTTTCCATATCATTTGCGACCGATGCCGGTCGCTTAGTGACCGACATCGGTCACTGTCTTCTCCCGGAGCCGAACCCCCGCGCGGCCCCCAAAACCCATTTTTCACCTATTTCTACCCATTTACCCACCCAAACACCCTCAAATTCTACCCTCCTAGCCGCCTTAGCATATTTTACCTATCTACCCTCTCCCTTTTTCAAATTACGTCCATCTACTCCTAATTTCCTACCAAATACAAATCCCTTCCCAAACCCCCAATTTAGCATAATACAACCAAATTACCAAATTAAAGAGTTTTGAATCTACCCGAACGACGACACGTCGTCGTGGTGGGATGGGTGGTAGCGGTCCAGCTGGTCCAGCCCCTCCAGCTCCTCCTGCCTGTGCCATGGCTCCAATCCTGATCTGCTGGGTCCCCGGCCAATCAACTGCTGCCTCCTCCTTAATCGGGCCCACTATCAACTCTCTCCGCCAATACAATAGCTCCACCTCACTCAATCAAGCCTCTAATCTCAACTCTCCACGTCAGACAAGTCGATTTGGTTTGCAAATAACAAAAGTGACAATGACAAGCCGTATTTTTCTTTTTATAGGTTTTTCGCATTTCACCGATATCGGTTTCATTTTGCCCTAAGGAACCGGTATCGGTCCCTTAACCGATATCGGTCATGCAGAATCGACATCGGTTCTCTACCCAACTTTCACCCCATTCTTTGCCCTTATTTACTCCTTGCCTCTTTTTCACCAATATCGCCTCTATCCACCTTTGCTGCACACCATTTGTTCACTTGTCCGGCCTGACCTAAGGCCTCAACCTACCTATTCGGCCCGACCCAAGGCCTCACCCTAACCATTTGGCCCGACCCAAGGCCTCAACCTACCCATCCGGCCCGACCCAAGGCCTCGCCCTAACCATTTGGCCCAACCCAAGGCCTCAACCTACCCATCTGGCCCGACCCAAGGCCTCGCCCTAACCATTTGGCCCGACCCAAGGCCTCAACCTACCCATTCGGCCCGACCCAAGGCCTCACCCTAACCATTAGGCCTGACCCAAGGCCTCAACCTACCTATCCGGCCCGACCCAAGGCCTCAACCTACCTATTCGGCCCGACCCAAGGCCTCGCCCTACCCATTTGGCCCGACCCAAGGCCTCGCCCTACCAATTTGGCCCGACCCAAGGCCTCAACCTACCTATTCGGCCCGACCCAAGGCCTCGCCCTACCCATTTGGCCCGACCCAAGGCCTCGCCCTACCAATTTGGCCCGACCCAAGGCCTCAACCTACCAATTGGCCCGACCCAAGGCCTCGCCCTCACTATTTGGCCCGACCCAAGGCCTCCCTTTACCCTTCTGGCCCGACCCAAGGCCGCAACCCAACAACTTGGCCCGACCCACGGCCGCACCACTTCCATCCCTTACCCAAAATCAACACCATACACTTTTATCCACCCATCCGGTAGTTTTTTGTTCAATCGAGCTCACCTGTTCGTGTTTTAGCATGATTAGGGTCCTTGACTTGATCTGTCGACCAACTTTGCCCAGACCTAGACCGTGACGTTTATCTCAACCAAACCAACCTTTTGGTACTGCCGAACATGCCTAAACGTTCCTGTACCTTACCTGTTATATACCCTGGGGCTACTTCCTATGCCTTGGATACCGTGATTATATCACCCTTGTTTGGATTAACTATCGACCTTTGCCTCGTGACCGCTGGTTTGCTCGTCAAATCATGTACCCTAGTCGTACTATGGCATTTCAATATGCGTCTGCTTCCTTGAACCTACCCCACCATCTTACCATCCCCTCTACCCCATTTACCCGTTATCAACCCTATCCCTGATTTCTCGTTCACTCAATCTGTGATAGATTTGAGGGGGATTACCTATACCCTTAACAGGAGTAACCACTTCATATTATTGTTCGTGTAGCTTTACAAAACAAGCTACACGACAATAAGGGGCTAATGTAGACACCAAATTTGTGTCTTACGACCCCTTGTGACCCGCATCTCACCTCGCAATCTAACCTCATCACCTAAACCTTACACAATTATTTATTAATTACCTTATAATTGATAAATCCACATCACCTTACCCACCACCTCACTTTGCCACCTCATCATGACCTAGCCCTAACCCTAAACTAACCTAATTAAGACCCATGACTTGGTCTAGACTCACATCCATAACTAATGCCTCCTTACTCGCACCCCAAAGCCGACCTTCTAGCCACTTGACCAAGCCCACAACTAATCTCTCGGGAGAAAAGCGGGAAGGTGGGCTATTTTACTAAAAATAGCCTACTTTTTCCTTACCGATGCGGTTCTACTCGACCGCCGCGGCTACATAACCGCCATCGGTTCCTGTAAATGGGCTCCCAAACCAAAACAACGGATGGGAATTTCATTTGGGAGATCAGTCGAATGATTTTGAAACGACAGAGATCATTGGGAGCGAAAAATGAGTCCAGATCTTCACTTAACCAAGCAGAGACGAGTGAAGAAACCAGAAGTGCTTACAGTAGAGGATATCAACTTGCATCTTCACCAAAACCAGTAAGTTATATCTTGCATGTCCTCTGTTATAACATTTCTTATGCTCTTTAAATCACAGTCCTCCTAAATCCAGTTCTAAACCCACTACTCAAGATCCCATTGCATCTAGCTGTTATTCTTTTGTTTCTAATCATCCCATTTCCTAATATCATCCATAAACCAGCCTTACAAAACACCATAGCTACTAAGAAGATCCTAGAACCCACCGGTATCGGTTATCAGTAACCGGCATCGGCTATCAGTAACCGCCATCGGTTCCTCTGATCAAAACCAGAAAACCAGCCTTTCCCCTACCCAGTTCAACCTACAGGTCCTAGACCCAACCGACGGCGGTTACCAGAAACCGGTATCGGTTACCCTGACTATAACTAGAAACCAGCCTTCTCCTACTAGTTTCAACCAAGTAATCTAATTGATATTTTGCAGTCTTTTGTGTTAATTCATATTAGCAGGGGAACTGACCACCTTCGAAAGGAAGTTTTATATTTCCTGGGCCCAAGGTAGTTTCCTCATTTATTGTTTAATCAAAATCTTGTGGTCTTGTGTTCTTATTTGCGGAGTAGTCCTTCCAAGACAAAAAGGAGTTCTCCGCAGTCAACCTGATCTTTCTCTACGGTACGCGCACACCATCTCGACATTCTACAGGTATTCCTCCTAGCACCTAACTCTTATCTGTTTCTAAAAGGAACGAGTCATTCCGAGTGAAACATCTAGCTTACCTCACATTATACTATTCATTCATTTGTTTCTAGGTATGGTCTTATTTAGGAGAAATTTTATTTCTAAGCAAAGCACCTTTCATAGTATCTCGCACTTTTAACAAGATAAATCACCCGTAATAGTATGTTCTTATGTGTACCCATTTTTCAATGATAACCACCCCACACCAAGGGTATGTGCAATTCTCTAGGCATAAAAAAACTTCAGATTGTGATTATTTTTCGCACGTCAATGCTCTTATTACACAAAAAACTAAACTAAATTGACAAAGCATAGCGATGAAGAAGTAAAAACAATAAATGAAATATAGTAAGGGAAATCTATACTAAATGGAAATACTTCCTTATTACAAACACCAAGAAGGCTTATTTATTGTAGGGCTTCAGCCTAATCCCATTGAAGTAACCAGGTAACCGTGTTTCATCAAGTGCCTCTAACTTGAAAGTTCCTAATTCAAGTATGTGAGTGATAACATATGGTCCCAACCAATTCACGTTAAGGTTTCCTGGATGGTGCAAAAACTTTAAATCATAAAAGAAACACCATATGCCCAACCTCAAGCTTGTTTTCCTTGATTTTTCTATCATGCCATGCCTTCTATCTGGCCTTTTCCTGCTTCTGACTCAAACATGCTAGGGTTTTCCTCTCATCTAGTTGTATTAATTTTTCAATTATTTGTTCCAATGCTTTCTCATCAGCTAAACTCCTACGCATGCAATACACAAAGAAGGTAACATAAATTCTATGGGAATAACTACTTCTACGCCAAACACCAACTGGAAGGGTGTGGCCTTATTGAGTATTTTGTAGGTTTTTCTATATGCTTTGAAAGTACAACATAAGCTTTATCATCTCGAATATTTCCTTCCAACATCACAAATTTTTGTCAAGTTCTAGCTCGATATCTTGTTGAAGGCCTCCACAGTCTAATTTTCTTGAGGGTGATAGGGTGTAGTCTTGTGGTGTGCGACCATAAATTCATCCAATAATATACTGTTTGTCTCATTCAAGAAATGTGTGCCCTTATCACTTGTCAAACTTAATGGACATCCATACCTAGTAAGAATATTTTCCCATAAGAACCTTGCTGATGTAGCCGCTATACAATCCTTTGTAGGTGTTGATTCTACCCACCTTGTAAGATAATTTGTACAAGTGATGATGTAGCACGATCTAGTTTTGCATGTGGCTAGGGAAATAGGACCCACAAAGTCTATTTCCCATTTTCGAAAAATCTCTAGACTAGTAATAGGCCTTAAAGGCATTTAATCTCTTTACCTAGGTTTTCTAAGGTGTTAACAATGATCACATACCTTACAATACTCCTTGTAATCCTTGTACAAGGTTTCCCATGATAAACCAGCAAGTAGAATCTTACACACGATGACATCACCTACATAGTGTCCACGAAATACTGCGATGAGCCTCTTCCATGATTGGAGTGAACTCATGCTCCAAAGTACACACTAGTGCAATACTTCATCTCATCCTAGTTTGTATAGGTCATAACTAATCAACATGAAAGGTGTAACACGAATTGAAAGTTGTTTCTATTCCAAGGATTTCATTCCTTCTGGCACCATACATGTGCATAAAAAGATAGAAATATCCTCCAATTCTAAGAATGCATGGTTTAACCTATATAATTGTGCATCTGGCATTGTATCTTCAATTACATGTGCATCCTTTGCTTATTGAATTCGTGATAAGTTCCTAGACAAGAATTGCTTTTTCTGGATTTACCATGACTGTAAAATATAATTCTTGGAATAATAGAATCCATTGGCATATGTGTGATTTTAAAGTGGGCTTATTTACCAATTCTTTCAATGCCATGTGATATGTATAGCACAAAAAAGGTGTTGCTAAAAAGTCTTGTCTAAAATTATGCATCACATAAATCATTGACAAGGCCTCACGCTCCGTAGGTGTATAATTCTTTTTACGGGAGTCAAATTTCTACTAGCAAAATAGATAGGATGATCTATAATAGCTTCTCTAGGTAGAGATAATAATGTGCCAATGGCCATGCTGGATACATCCACATGTACATGAGAAGGTTGGTTCCGTGAGGGAAAGTGCGAGAATAGGCATCGTAGTAATCCTCTCCTTCAAAGCATAAAATGTGCACTCTTGCGCTTCTCCCCAATAAAATTTCCCTTTACCTTTTAATAACTCCTTTAAGGAGTGGAAATATTACCATATCCTTTAATAAATTTTCTATAATACCCCTGTGTTGCTAAAGACTCCGCGTACCTCACTCTATATGGTAGGCTCCTCCGGGCTTAAGATAACTGCAACCTTGGTTAGATCTACTAACAAACCCTCCTTGTAGATGATATTCCATAGTAGAGTTCTAAAAGATGTAGCAAATACATAGTTCTTGATGTTTAAATAAATGCTTAATTATACGCACCTCTAAAACAATAATTGTAAATTTTCACAATGATCCTTGAAAAGCCCATATACTTTGTCTAATCATCTAAGTAAACGTGTAAGAATTTGTGAATAAAATCCTAGAATTCTTGAACCACTATGCCACGAAAATACTGTAGACACATTCTTTAGTCTAAAGGGCATCACCGTATATGAAAAAATTCCCCATTTTGTGGTGAAATTTTTCTTCTCTTGATCCTCCTTTGCAATTATTTCTTGACGATACCCAAAGAATCCATTTGTAAAAGAGTAAATTTCGCACCCTACAACACCTTCTAATATTTCCTCAGTGAAAGGTGTAGTAAAAGGATCAATCACTCATGCAACATTTATCTCCCTATAGTCCACACAAATTCTAATCCGACCATCATTATTTATACTGATTACCATAGGGCTAACCCACTCCAATTCTTCTAGGGGCTTAATGATGCTAGATTTCAACATCTTATCAATTTCTTCTTTGACTTTTATGCGTAGGTTAGGGTTTATCCTATAAGGTCTCTGCCTGACCGAGAACACACCTTCCTTTAACTTAATATTCATCTCACCCAAAGATTCATGCACTCCCTTTAACTCATGGTAGCCCCAAGGAAATAAGTACTGGAAATTGCGTAGTAACTCAATTATCTTAGACACTTTAGAATCAGACCAATAGTCTCCAATTATGGCCTCCTTAGGTTTAACATCCTTACCAATTTTTTGTTTCTTTATCTTCATAGGTTCATAATAGGGGGTTCCTTCTTATCCGCACTATCTAAAACCTCGTGCATACCTAATAAATTGTCTATGTCCAAATTTTCTACTTCTTCCTCATCCACTATGTAGAACATCTTTCCTTTCTCTTTCTCAAGGAAAACACCCTCCAAAGTATTTTTGCATCTGTCTCATCTACTTCATCAAAATGTGCTCTTAGGTCTGCCTCACCAAATAAATCCTAAATGAGTTCTTCATCCTTCACACTATCTCCCATAACTCATAATGCCTCTTTCACTGAGGTTTAGTGGAGAAGTAGTCAAAAGTATGGATCATTCTTGTAGTCAAGTCTTTCCAATTTCCAATCTCCCTATGTAGCTCCACATAAACATACCAAGCATGCATGCAACCTCGCAAGGTGAAATAAAGTTTTTGCACCCATAGCAAAGGTGGTAAATCTTCCTTCCCCTCTATCCAAAGTCTCTCACACTACTAAACATGGTGTTGAACAGGATGATTACCATGATATGTGAATATTGAAGTAGGTGCATTTCTCTTGAGAAACCACATTGTTAGAGAAATTCTCACTTCACTCCATTATATGAGATTATCCCTGTGAACCATCCACCAAAGTGTGCTATTATCCAGCATAGGGTATACACTAACATATTTCTTATGTCCACTTGATCCTTCCAATGTTCTTCCATGATGCACAGGAATACTTCAATGTCTCCTTTTCCAGTGTACCAAGGTATAGAGTTATTACCTAATATCCTAACATAGTGCATCCTGCTTACACACGTAGATGCACTTCTCACTTTGTGCCCAACCATATCATAAGTTCCATGTGCCCAATTGTCATAGGAAATACCTGTAGTATCACTAATGTAATGTGCATCATCCCACTATAGGATTCCTTCCTTATATGGTTCAAGTACTTCCGGATCTCAAATGATGTGCACATAAAGTTTGTTCATGTATTCCTCACTCAAAGGTTCAACATAAGGTGCATATTTCCCATCTGTCAAAGGGATAATAACTCGTTATTCCTTGTTCTCAAAACGTATATACCCCTTTTTGAACCATCGATCAACATTATTTTCATAACACCAAGGGCACCCAAGTAGAGCTAAGATTTTGTTTGCTTCTACAAGCGCTAAAACCTCAAAGTCCCTAGTGAACTTGGCCCTTGTATAGTAATGGATGCATCCTTTAAAAATCCTATTAGAGTGGCCTTAGTTTTATTTACCATAAATAATACATTAGAGGATGGCTGTAATGGAGGTGCCCATCTGCACCCATGCATCTAAAGTAATAACATTAACTTTCGGACATGTATCAATCAATATATTGCTCACAACCCACCCATCCTTAACAACATTTAGGGTGATCTCCTTGTCATAATCCAAGCTATGATGGGGGATATTAACATGCAAGATATTCCATCCATTCTCAATACACTGTAAGTGCATTGTTTCCTTTAACCAATTCCTTATTAATGGAATAATATTCTCCTAGCACAACATCTTAAATATCTCTTTCAAAGTCATCAATATTTGACTAGACCGTCTCTAATTCCTTCTTTTTCTCTAATTTCCACTATTGTTCCTTTAAGCTAAAAGTATATTTGACCTTGAATATTTCGAGCACATCCATGGTTTCTGATACACCTTCTTCGGTGTGTAGGATCGGGTATCTTGCATGTAAGACCTCCTCCCTAATAATGGTAGGATTTTGTTGCAATGCTTCTTTGGTGTGTGCACCTTCAGCGTGTGTAGTAATTTTCACAGGTACTACCTCAAGATCAGGTGCTAAATTTTGCATCCATTGGTTTTCCATGGTGTGTTGTATTCTAACCATCCTTATGCCCTTATTCTCCTATTTATGTTGCTTGCTAAGATGCTCATATAAGTCTGGGAACTCCTCATAGTTATGATTCTCTCCACCAAAATAACAAGTAATAGTCTAAGTACATTCATGCTGTAGTGTTTAGGATATCCACACATATAATATGTTCCATAAGAAAACCAACCTCATCCACCACCACAACCTCGGCCCTTAAATCCACCAAAATACCCTCACCTCTTCCACAACCTCCTTGAAAGTTCCCTTGGTTATGATCGTAGTTCCATTGAATTTGATCATGATCATGGTGCTCACTTTTACCTTTAGAGTTATCCGAGACTCCTCTCTATCATACACCAATATCAATGACATCATGGATTTTATCGATTGACTTGTAGTCTTTGGTATTGTGAGTTGTGGATTAGAAAATATTATAGTAGCAATATACATTCTTCCTAATTACACATTGTAATCTTGGGTAGTGAATTACATCATGGTCCAAATGACATATCTCGTAGTCTAGCAATAATGAACATACTTATCTATGGGGACAAATATCCTTAGTGTGCCCCTCTACTTCATAATCGCAGTACACCAAACACCCATGCATGTTTCATGTATTGAATTGGTGATAGTTTCTCCAAATACTTTTCCATAGCTGCAATATGATCTTCTAGAAATGTGTTCACTCTAGTGTCTATACTTATGACTACCTCAACGTGCAACACTACTTCAAGTGCTTCACGTGGATTGGTATATGTCTTATGTAACACCACCCCTTGAAAAGGTGTGATCAAACCTCTGAAAAACCAATGTGCATGCTGGCTTGCATGGATATCATAGGAAATTTTAGACAAAATAATTTTGAAATGAGCATCATATTCCCAAACACTCTCAGTAGTGCCCTGCTTAATATTCTTGAGCGCACTTTTACTTTTCTACTCAAACTCATGGATATAAAATTCCTTAAGGAAAACATCCCCTAAAGTTGTATAATCTATACAAGTCTAATCAGGTCCAAACTTATTGTACCAAATATGTGTGCATCCTCATAACGTAGTTGCAAATTGACTTGACTTGCACTCAGAATCTGTGATCCCTTTTGTGTGCCATAGTATCTCACACATATGCACATACTCAAAAACATCTTCTATTCCCTATACTCTAGAAGATGAAGTGACATCTCCATGTAAATATTTTGGGGTTAGTGAGGACCATGCCCACTAGATCTAGAACCTCATGTGTTACCTCCACCCCCAAATCCACTAGATCCGCTAGATCTTGAGCCACCTATTCCTTCCGATCCTTCACCACCGTAGGAGGAATTGTACCAAAGGGTGCACTACCTTGTGTCCCAAAAGTGGTGCTAAACTAAACTCCTACAGTGTATGAAGTTGTGTTACTCCCTAATGTGAGTCCAAATATCTGTGTGCCTATGTTCTGTCATGATGATGTGCTTGAAAAGGTTCCTCCAACCAGTCCTCCAAATAATAGGAAGATGTCTACCCAACCATAAAGGCACTTGATATATGATTTACCCCTGATCTTGCTGATAATTCAACTCTACCTCTCACAACTTTATGCAAGCAAACTAGCATGTCGACTACTAGCTCTCTACTAGAAACTGTAAAACCAAGCGCAAGGGCTAGGGTTCTAGGTAGATTCAAGTGCATGCCCACATCCCAAATTTTCTCTACTTTGGGGCACTCTCATAAGAGGCTAATGAGGGTTCCCCTGGAATGCTTTCCTAGATGGGGAGTTCTAAATTCTCTAGCTCTATGCCCTCACCATGAGCTCCAAATCCTTGATGAGCCATCTCTCTCCTCAATACCATCCATTATTTAATCTCTGTTTTCATAAATCCCTCTCATGCACCTCATTTTAATTAAGGCATATTTCTTATCTTTGCCTCTCTACCTGGTAGGTCTACCATCTTTCACCAAACCTACTCCTGACCCTACATGTGGTGGGTTTTAGCTAACCATTGGCTTCTCTTCCATGTTCGTGAGTTACCATCAAGATTTTGATCACCAATGGAATGCCTTATAGATAGGTTCCCCTAGGATAACATAAAAACTAAAACTCAGCTACCTTTAGGAAAGTACTCCAAAATATAGCTATTAAGAACACCACAGACACAAGTTTCCATAACGTGCATCTAAATTAGATCAAAATCATAAAGGGCCTAAAAATATTCCTGCATCTAGACAAGTTTGTGAAACCTCTAATTCCTTTCAAATGTAAAAATAACAAGCCATTCATATAGATCTATCATAAATATAGCAAAGAAACTCTCATATAAGCAAGTCATACAAGTTCTACTCCACCCAGTGCGTACATCAAACTCGGATCTAGTGTTGAATCTACGATCGTATTATTCTTCCAAATCTACTATCCACTCCTCAACACTTGATAAGGTCAACTAGTTCATCTTCATCACAAAACATCATGAAATCAGTTGAAAAATAGGTCCTTACAACAGAACCAATGATGCAGCCTAGAATTTTTATGTGAACAACCCATGCATGCTTTGACACATCACTCATCCTAAGTTGTGGTCATCTAAAGTGTGCAAAGGTACCAAGTCCCTCTTTAGAGTTTCTTGTACATAATGTTAGCATGATGATACTTAAACATATTCCAATTCATAACTAGTAGTAAAAACCCACATTGTATAAACCAGATCTAGATCTTAGATTGTATGAAATACAAACTAAATAATAACTTTGATAAACTTAACCATACAAGAGAAAAATTCAGTTATTTCTAATTCCCTTATCTAACCAATATATTCCATTGCATTAAATACTATAAAACACAAAATATTCTTACACTTATACCAGTATATCTATGAGTCATGTGCACGTCAAAACAAATAACATAACTCTACAATAATTCACCACCCTAAACTACGCAAATCAATACATATTTATAGGGGTGGGGACTTTCCCTTCACCACCCATGCACTTCTCAAAATAGGTCACATGCTGATAATATCCATGAACCTTTATAATAGTATGCACAACATGCAAGTGCTCTAAAAATAGATTTCCTATAGTTAACTCCAAGTAGAAATCCTATTATTAGCTTAAACTATGCATGGCGCTTATCTGCCACTTGTTCCCAAAATACCATTGCGTGGGAGCGCATATCTTCATCTTTGTGTTTGCTTCACACGTTATCTCCAAAAATGGTCCTTATCCACAAAAATGGCTAAGTCCTAATCCAAAGTGTTCGGGGTGCCTTTTCTTTCCTACCTTCCTATGGCTTCAAATGTGCCTTGTTCCGTGTGTGTAGTTTTCATGTGTCTTCTCCTTAGAGAAACATTTTTATGATCAAAAGGGATGAAAAATACAACTCCAATGTATTTTTTCTATTATTTTACATTACAAAATTTATAATGTATGTGCATAGTATAGATAAGATAAAGTATAGAATATGTAACACTCTCTAAGCATAAGTAGAAAATGTGAACAACTTATTTTTCAAGAAATGAAATAAGAAGGTACCAAGTAAGCCAAAAATAACCTTCAATTATATAAAACCACGTAAGCATATTGTGTAGAAGGTTAATCTTAATTCCACTCCTAATTCATTTCTAATTTCTTGATTCGATAATATAAATCTAGTATATTATTAAATCGTCTTGTCTCTTGGTAATACATTTCCTTAAGTTGTTTATATTATGTAGTTTTTGCACTTATATATGTTAAAATTTGTTTTATCAATTACACATTGTTATGAGAGTAATAAATGGGGTAGGTTATGTTTCTTCTAGACTACAAGATATGACTTGTCTTGATGAGTGATTTAGGGGACCTCTACAAACAATGGTTTTGTTGTTGGGACCTAATAATATTAAGATGGCTACTAGGACAAAGGGATGTGTAAATATAGCTATAGGAGAAGATGAAACACTTAAAAAATATGAATATGTCATGATGGTAATTCTTGTAAAAGGGATTAGGTTGGAACACATATATGGAGACATATATTTGTGTGAGCTCCAAAAAAACTAGTTGCATGGTTACCTTGATTGGAATATTAGTGTGATAGTACATATACAAATAAGAATACAAATGGATGGATGAGAAGATAGAAAAAATGTGTAAACTAGATGATAAATGAACTGAGATTTAGACTATTGAATGAAAACTACCATTGATAGGTTGTAATCTGAAAATGTTATTCAATTTTTGTTCATTTTATTCTACAAAAGCACGTTTTATTTCTATATTATGGAGTAAATTTTTTAAACAAAACCAGTTTTTGGTAAAAAAATATAGCTTTGAACAATTCCAAGTTGTTAATTATATGTAACATGGAGTAGTAAGGTTTCAAAGGGATGTAGTCCTAGAAGAAGGGGGATGAAGGATAAAGGGAAAAATCAAATAAGACCCTTGAAGGTTTGAGAAGGTGTTTTGCATAGAATGGATCAATTCCTAGAATAGAGTTGCTTCTATCCTTTCATTCTCTTGAGAAACAGATAAGGGTTAGGGCTAGGAGGAATACCTGTTGAATGTTTGGAGGGTGTGTGCGTACCGTAGAGAGAGATCAGATCGATTGCGAAGAACTCCTTTTTGTCTAGGAAGGACTACCTGCAAGTAAGAATACAAGACCACCAGATTCTAATTAGACAATAAATGAGGGAACTGCCTTAGGCCCAAGAAATATTGGACTTCCTTTCGAAGGTGGTCAATTCCCTTGCTAATATGAATTAACACAAATTCTAATGAAGAAGTTATTGCCAAATTACAATTTAATTTCCTCGTTAAAACAATAGAGGAAAGGCTGGTTTTGGTTTTGAGTCACGGTGGACCGATGCCATTAGGTCACTATCACCATACCGATTTCGATAACCCATATCGATAGGGCGGTGATTTAGGGGCTTTTAGTGAAGGTTGGCTATAAGGTGGCTATGGTGTTTATTAGGCTGGTAAATGATTGGGGATAGGTAATGGGGGTGATGGAGAAGACTCAGAGAATATGGGGGGCTGTTCTTGGGGCAATGTAAGGGTAGAGGAGGTACAGTTAGATGTAGGGTGTTACCGGGTAGTGGATCTGGGAGTAGACTTATAATTACTGTGATTCAGAAGTCCAAGAAATGTTATTAAAAGAACGTACAAGACACTACTTACTAGTTCCTGATGAAGATACAGGTCCAAGGACTGTGATGACGAAGGTAGGGTTCAGGTAGGATGATCTGACAATCCAAGATGAGCTATCTTCTCTCCCAATGCTTGGATGAGTGTCACTGGGCTCTGGTTACTCAGTTGCAGTCTTGGGCTTGATGTCCTTCTCTGCAAAACTCTTCTCTTTCCTTCACTTGTCTCTGCTCTGTCAAGTGAATTTCGGATCCTTCCAATGAATTCCAGCCCCTTTGTTTTTGGTTGGGGGAGGTCATTTACAGGGAACCGATGGCGGTTACGTAACCGACGGTGGTCGAGTAGGAACCGATGTCGGTTAAGTCAAAGTGGGCTATTTTTAGTAAAATAGCCAACCTTCCCTCCTTTTCTCCCGAGAGATTAGTTGTGGGCTTGGTCAAGTCATTATTAGGTTGGTTTTGGTGCGGGTGAGGGGTAATTAGTCATGGGTGTGGATGTAGACCAAGTTATAGGTCTTAATTAGGTTAGTTTAGGATTAGGGCTAGGTCATGATGAGGTGGCAGGTTTGAAAATGTGGATTTATTAATTATAAGGTAATTAATAAATAATTGTGCAAGGTTTAGGTGGTGAGGTTAGGTTGCAAAATGAGATGTGGGGCACAGGGTATCGTGAGACAAAATTTGGTGTCTCTGTAAGGATCAAAGAGAAGAAAAGAGGACAGGAGAAATATTGTAAAGAGAAGAGATACAATATAATAGATGGGGAGTTCAATTTCTATAATGGGGAAGGAAAAACAAACTACAAAATTTGAATAGGAAGAGTGACCGAGGAAGGAGGAAAAGAACCTCCTTAATAAATAGAGGTGTTAGAGCTCAAAATTACACCCTTTCCTGAATAATGGAAAATCCATAATTTTGGTCCAACATGGGACTATCTCCAAGTGTGCAATTTGCGGTGATAGAAAAACCTATGGAGAAGGCCAAATCCTCTAGTCCATGGATTAAGAGAACCTATGGAACACAATCTAACATAAGATAATAATTCCAAGGAGAGAGAGTTATGAGAAAAAAACTAAAAGAGGGAGGTGACACCTAATTTAAATGCGGAACTTATCTAGTTCTAAGAGACATAGATGCAGGTTTATAAATGAAAATCATGAAAGATACACATAACTCTAATCCAAATAACTAGAAAGAGTGTGAAATACACAAGAGGGTAGAGATATTCACACCAAATGTAAAACATTTAAAGGAAAGAAAGAAGTCACACTTGTATTAATCGATGACTAATAGTTTACACACATAGTTGACATAAGAGAATCCATATTCACAAGTTACGAAGTAAAAAGCATAAAATTTAGAGTTCACGAGAGTGGAACTCTAAAATATGTAAAGGAATAAATAAGGAAGAACCCCTATAATGTTCTTGAGCATTTACATTATACAACTCATGGAGGAAGAGGGAGAAAGAGAAGAGGGAAGGGAGGAATGTGATGATCGAGTACCAATCCCTAAAATATTTTTAAACAAGCATGAACGTCATGATTTCTTACAGTGTTGACTTGTAGTATAGTCATGGGAACCATATGAAAGGATCTAACTACCACATCATGATGTATTGATTCAAGCACACACCATTACACTACACGAGGATGATGCCATACTTCATTAAATTATAATTATTGGGGTGGTTGGTTTTTGGTTTAGAAACAAGCACAAATTTGATACCTTATGTGGAAATATCATTTTCTAATGTGATCCATAGATTTATTGTGATCTATAGTTTACCGTGGATTTTCATATTTTTCGATTGATGAGTGGATATCCCTTTAATTTTTGGTGCTTGAATTTTTCCAAAATTATCCCTTAACCATTTAATGTTCCTTCTATATCGTGAAGGTCTTTACTTCCTCTATTTCATGGCATCCTACTTGCAAATATGTTCCTCCATTTTTGGATTTTGAGGACCCACATAACACTATAATCGGAGGCCTATGGAACACCGAGATAGTGTTTCATGGCTTACAACTTACATTTTTCTACAACACTTGGTTCCTCAAACCTCTCCTTTATGCATCATGACTTCATTCGAGAGGACTTCATTACATTACACGCACATAGTTAATAAAATCCATGGGATACTATATCCTCCAAGTCCGTGGAACATTGTTCCATTCTATTTCATGAAGCTCTAAGCTTATTTCCATTGTTTGCGTCACAAATATCATCCTTGCCGATTTTTAAAATTTTCATGGGCATGTAACCTAGCAATGCTTTGTGTTTCCTTTGACCCATGATAGACTGATTTTATGTCGTAATATTTTCACTTCCTTGATAACGTCAAGGTATATAAAACTCTGTGAAGCACTATATTCATCAAAATATTCCTAATTCATGAGCGCTCATTCATTTTTTTGGAAGGTTGGGGGAACCTACATAGTACTAACTTCATGTACTTCATAAAATATCAACTCAAGATTACCCCATGGATTTCTGAAATAAAAATTATAATTCCCAAATTATATAAGTTTTTCAAAATTGCATGGGGGTAAATTTGGGACAATAGTTTGGCAACCTCCAGGGGACATCTATCTACTAGATGATGAGGATCGGTAGCCTTGAAGAATCTATTGGGCATGGATTAAAGCATAACCTTGGAGAAAATTGATCTCACCTTTAAACCTTGTCTCCCGAATCTACATGAACTTAGTTCTAATTTGAAACCAATATCCTAGAGCCAAAATAATATAACTACTTTGAAATGAACCAAGTATAGCTACAAAGGGATTCCAAAACTATGTACAAAGGGGAAGATCATACGTGTTTCAAGTGAAATATGCAAAGAGTGCATTTACATTTATTAGAAACAAATATGATCACCACAAGCATTGAGGAAAGGAAGTTTGGTTAGTGATAAATGCACAAAAAAGGAGGAAGCCTCCAAAAAATTACAAATCACATAAGTATTTATAAGATATAATGAAAAAAATTACTAGGAATGTTTAAGATAAATCTCATTGACTAGGATCTGCAATGCTTCTTTATCAAGGTTGGACAATTCAAAAATAGTTGGCTTCTTTATAAGGCGGTGATGATGTATGGCCCACTCCAAAGTGCATCAAACTTGGATTTCCACCATAGTTTATCTCTATCTACATCCCACTAAAGGACTATATCCCCTACCTTGAAAGCATGCAACTTATCTCTTTTTTCAAATAACTATTTAGTTGACAACTGATGCTTCTTTAACTTGGTCATGGCAAATTGTCTTAATTTTTTTAATCTCAATTTGTTATGTCATTATATTTTCCTCTAATCCACATCTTCCAATTTCAATTGTTGAGATAAATATAATGAAATAAACTCCGAGAGATAGCGGAAGGTTGACCCCTCTACCATAGGAAATTTTGAATTGAGAACTTCCAGTTTCTCTTTTAGAAGTAATCCTAGTAGTCCAAAGAGAATTCTTTACTTTATTATGCCCGATTAACTTCCATAGTCCTTTTATGATTCTAGTGAGGTTCTTGTTAGTGGATTCTGCCAATCCATTACCTTGCGGGTAGTAGTTAGAGGAAGTCTTCAAATATATGTTGGGTTTGAGATCCCAATCAATGATCCTAAATCCTAGGAAGGATTTAACATTATTTGAGATAATGGTTTGGGTAACCCAATACCTTGTTACAATGTATTTGAAGAATTCAAGTATGAATGACTCATTAGCCTCCTTGAGAAGTATGGCCTCCATCCCCTTGGTAAAGTAGTCTAATTTTATCAAGACCCATTTATGATCCAAACCTGAAGGAGGATTTATCATTCATATAAAGGTAAGTCCCCATTGAGAAATCGATTCATCTTCCGAATACGATTAAGGGAAAAGGTTATCATATTCCTTTTACACAAGTGAAGAAAGAACATAATTTTCATTTTTAGACCCATTGATGTGTGTCATGAAAATGTGGAATACAAATATCCCACATTAAGAATCTTCATTTTCATGGCTTGAGCTAAGAATTTCATGTTAGAGAAACCATTATGAGATCCTACCAAGACTTTTTCCACATGTTCGACCTCAATGCACCTTAACAACACTCCATTTAGGTTCCTTACGAAAAGAAACATGTCAATCAATTCATAAGGGATTTATTCCAATTGGATATGCATTCTCTTTTATTTTTTCAACCTAGGAGGTTAACTTTTAGTTTCCAAAATGTTACCATATTTTTATCCAACCACCGTGGCTAATTTGACCTCCTTTATCCTATGAAAATTTTGTGCTATGCGAAACACAATATTTACTAGATCCTTACATTATGTAGATTTTTATCATCTTGCATATTTGTAATATTCCAAAAATATTTCTCTAGAGGACCCTTAAAGTGTCATGGATCTTCTACAACTTATCATTTCTCTTCTTTCGTGTTCTCCCTCTCACCAATTTTTTAGCTTTTATGGTCACACAAAACTCCATGATTTAGGTTACCCATCCATCTCTCTTCTCATTGATTTCTTCCCCCATGATGAAATATCTCACATTGGGATGTGAAACTATAAATTTTATATGGTTAGAGACTAGCATGGGCTTGCATTTTTAAAGATCCCATAAGATGGAAAAAACTTTCTTCTCTAAATGACTATACTTAAGCTCAACATATTTAAGAATTTGGTTGAAAAAAGGATATAGGTTTATCCAAGTCACGGTCATTCCACGTGTCAAAATCGTGGTGATGTTAAGATCAGCCCCGTGGGTATAAGGATGCAATATTTGGAAAAATGTATATTTACAAGTGTTGGTGCTTGGGAAATTGAGGATTTTTATTGGAAAATATTTCTCTTCCTTATGTAGTCCATTTGAAAGTTGCATCCTTGCTTAGCATCAAGATGATGGACACGACTAATCCCGAAAAGTTAGGAATGAAATTTTTAATAAAATTTATCTTACCTAATAATTATTGAAGTGCATTCTTATGCATTTACAATGAAAGAGAGAGGATAAAAATACTCTTGTAGGATTGATGGAAACTCCATCCTTTAAAATATTGTGACAAAATAATTTACACTGCAGAATCTGTAAAAATGCATTTATTAGGGTTTAAGGATACTTTGAACTCTTTACATATCTAAAAACATTTCTCTAAATACTCCATATTACGATGGCCCTACTTCAAGAATATTGTGATGTCATCCAAATAGAAAAGGATGAATCGGTTAATGAGTCTTTGGAAAGTAATATTTATTGCTCTCTAAAATGTGGAACCCACATTGCACAAACCAAAGGGAATCTTTTGATATGCATATGTAACCCCATTTGGTTGTAAATCAAGTTTTATATTGGTATTACTCCTTAACTATAATTTGGTTGTAGCTTGAATATCCATCCAATAAGGATAACCTTTCCAAACTTGCCATTATTTGAAGGATTTGATCCATTGAAGGTAGAAGATAGTGATCCTTCAATGACATCATGTTTAAGTCTATGAAATCCATGAAGAGCCTTATTTTTCCATTTTTCATCTACGTTGGGACTAATTTTTCCTCCCAAGATGTTTATTTGATGGGAAATATGATTTTTACCTTGATTAATTTGGATAACTCTTTCCTCATGAGGGTTTCAATCTTGGGGTTCACTAGTCTCTATTTTTGTCTAACTAGTTTGGTCGGGATCAAGCTTAATGATGTATTCAGCAACATCAGGGTCAAAACCTCTAAGGTCCTCATAATTCCATGAGAATATATCATTATATTTATGACATAAGGAGATAAGAGTTTTTTCTTCCTCGTTATCACACACCTTTCCAAGTAGTAATTCCATACCTTGTGTAATGGTGAATTGTTTACAATTTACTTATCTTGCAGACATAATTTTTTTCATCCTCTTAACCTCATTATCAGTATTGAAGATGTATTCAAGAGTTACAAACACTTTAGGTAAATTTTTATTCCATAGTTGTATTATTTGATCATCATAACTTTGTTACAAGTTGGGTTACAAGTTTGAAGATAATTCAACTTCATTTTGGATTAATTGAACTATTTGTTCATTATTCTCAAAAATGTCAAAGTACATACAAGTTTGCCCATGTCGGGTGTGTTCAGATCGGCATCACTCCGTTGTTCCGTCGTGGCCTCAATGCCTCAATTCTTTGTTGTCTCATGGATCTTAGGTTTGATAACTTCAAAGACTCCCTTTTAGCAGCCATTCAGAAAGGTCTGCATAATGGCCCTATTTCATTTGAGGTCTACCCAAATTATCCAGTTTCACTTACAAAAGAAGATTTGTTACAAGATGTATTAAAGCTTCATCTCGCCACCACCGGTCTTAATATGAGATCTGGTTCCTGTCCTTTGGCCATCCACTATAAGATTATCTATAGATCTGGTTAATACAATGTATCCAGCTGTTAAACATGGTGCCTCGAAAGGCAGCAGCGTGGTGTCCATGTGAACCTAGAAAGTCAAAAATAGAACCCGAGTTGATCTCGTGGTCAGAAATAAAGGTTCCCAAAGAATGGACGTTGTCCAAAAAGTTTGTTCAGTCTTCCAAGCCCAGACTTGAGAATGCTACAGCTGTTACAGAAAATAAGAATAATGTAACATTGAGTTTCAGGAATAACTCTAATATTGGTCTGTCAAGAACAAATTCTGTGTCTTCAAATTCTTCTTATTTCACAGTAGGAGAAAGTTCAAATACACAGAAGCCACCAGAGCAAAGCAAAGAAAAAACTTTTCTTTGTAGCCACAGTTCTTTAGTGCATGATCCGTCAACGGATTTTTTGTGGTGTTCTGACTGTGAAAAATTAGTCAGTCAGAAATATGCTCCAAATAATGGCCCTGCTATAAATATGGCATCAACTAGTTCATCTTCTTTGCCATTGACAGAATCACATGAATTAATCTCTCTGATCAGACCCAGAAAGTAGTTTTCTGGTATCAGCGAACTGTAGATAAACAGATTGAGCCTTCAGAAAGCTCAAAAATGATAAATTGGACAAATAAGGCAGTCAAAGCAGTACATGAAGAAGTTGTAAACAATTCAGAAAAGATTGCCTCTTTAGAAAAAGTTTTAAAGGCAATAGAACTCAGAAAAAATGGTGATTCTACAGGTGCTTTAAAAGTACTAAATGAAAGAGTAGATACTCTAGAAAAATCAGTTAAAAGAGTAGAAACCCTTGTCCAACATAATCATCGGATAGTTTCTACTGAGCTACCAGAAGCCATTACTCAGAAAATAACTGATTTAGTCCAGCCCTTGGTAGATCACACTACAAGCATTAAAAGTTCTGTTACAACTCAGTTGTCTCATACGCATGAGTTGGTTGAATCTTCTGTGTCTCATCTTCATACTGATAATGAGAAAACTCATCAAAAGCTTGATGAAATTCAAGAATGCTTGACAGAAGAAATTCCTAGTATCCTTCCAAAGATACAGGAAATAAATAGTAAAGTCTCTGGCCCACCAGAAGGTGATTGGTCACGAGCAGTATCATGGTCTGAGGTTACAAATTTAGCCGAACTTCTACTAAGCAGCCCCATAAAGAAATTCTTGAAGAATATAAGCCTTTGTTCTTTAAGGATAAGAATATAAATATGCTTAAGATAGAAGCTCCTCAGTATGATGAGCCTATGTTCTCTCAGAACCATCTGGATCTGGACCTAGTCCAGCACAAGAACCACTGCATGGTATGACAAAAATACAGACACTTCACCTAATTTCTATAAGGTTGAATGTAGAACTATCCCTGAGATTAAGGAAGTTGTTCATGCCATGATTGGATGGGGCAATACACAGTTAGAATCTTATGGTAGAAGCCCTAGAAATATTGCAGCAACAATTGCAAATGGTTTTGTTGGAATATTAAAAGAATGGTGGGATTTACTCCCAGACAAAGAAGCCATTTTACAAGCAGGATATACAGCTCTCACAGCAGCTGTTATTAAAGAATTTATAGGAAACATAGATGATGATAAAATGATGAATACAGCTATGTTTCTTAGAGCAAGATTGTGTGACATGTCAAGAGTAAAAGAATATCAATGTTTTATGCAGAAATTATATTACAGTTCAGGTAATATAAATGATGAGACAATGCGTCTCAGATACATTGAATCTTTTCCTCCATACTTTGCCACACAATATAAAAAAGCTATGCATGGTCTTAGAACTTCTGAACTCAGTTTTGGTGCGATCAATCAGATAATTGATCAGACAAATGCCAAACTCTGTAAAGAAAAATGGGAGCGAAAGCAAGCTCTCAAACATCAAAGAGCCTTAGGCACTGTTTTTTGTGAGCAAAGACACCTTGGAACCATTTGGTTGTCCTGATCTTGAGATATCTCCTCATAGACGCAAATCTTCTTGCAAAGATTGCTCTTTTTCAAAGGGGAGGATCTGGCATACGAAAGAAAAAGAAATATAAGAAATACAAAAGATCAAAGTTTAAAGATTCTTTCAGACAGCCAAAGAAAAAGTTTAAATTCAGAAAATACAAGCACATAGGAAAGCACAAAAGGTTTAAGCCAACATGCTTTATATGCAAAGGTGAGCACTATGCAAACAAATGTCCACACAGAGATTCAGAGAAAGGTAAAGCCAAAGTAAATGCTTTATCTATAAGAGGAATAGATGAAGAAAATTATGCCTTGGTTTCAGATACAGAAAGCTTCTCATCTGACATCTCATATGTCTCTCTTGAAGGAGAACAGTGTAATATGATACAGCAGGCATCAGAATTAAGTGATAGTTCAGATGATAGTGGATATGATACCATTCCATCTTTTGCAAATTTCAATATTAATATGGTATCTAACTTTGCTCATCCAATGATTCCTCCTAGTGCAGAATTACTACGAAAGCAGTTGGAATGCTTTCAAAGTGAATATGATAGTTGTCCCCCTTGGGACACTACAAGAAAAATGTCACTGAGCAAAAAGCTCAGAGAAATGCAGGACAAATACATCGCAGCGAAAGAAGCGTAAGCAGACAGGCAACAAGAATATCAGGAGCAAGATATTCATACTGATGAGCCGTTTGAGCCCTTTCCAGTCAGGCCTCCGTTTCAGCAGCGCGTCAGACAGCGCCAAATTCCCACCAGGGGAAGATCAGGTCCATGGAGAGGACGAGGAAGAGGTAATTTTCCTCCTAGAACATATTCTTTCTTATTTCCTGAAGAAAGTATACAACACCTGCAGATTCAATAACTGATCCAGCCTCTATTGAGGTCTATAAGGCATGGAGAAAAAGCAGACTTGAACTGCTTGAAAAGGTCATCGTAATGCCACCAGTGAGTATACCAGACTTCTTGCAGAAGAAGAAAAAGAGAAAAAGAATTCTGAAGAAAGCCTGGAAGAAACTTATCAGCATATTGCAGCACAAGGAGAAGAACATGCAGAGGTATGTACAGTCAGTTGTACACAAAATCCCTTTATAGCCATTACCATTTGCATTCCCAATATTAAACCATATGTTTTAGATGCAATGGTAGATACAGGTGCTGAGATAAGTTTATTAAGAGAAAATGCTATTCCTTCAGATTGTTGGTCTAAAACCAACATAAAAATTAGATTTGATAAGAGAGAAGTTGTTTCAAATGCTATGGCAAAAGTTCTTATCAATATTGAAGGAATCTCCATGAACATAGATTTTTATCAGCATAACATGGAGAATTATGATTGTTTGTTAGGAGTAGATTTTCTGAAAGAATGCCATACTTTCAGCATATCTAAAGATCATATATCTTTATTCAATCCTCCTATCAAGATTCCAGAGAAGGTACTCATTCCAATCTATAGTACCTCTTCCAGAAAAGAAGAAAGCAATTAATAATCTATGGATTCATAGATCCATTGCTACCTGTCAGACTAGCATCGAGGAAATAGTTTCAAAGATAAAAAAAATGTTTGCAGTGATAACCCTCATGCTTTTGTACACAGGAAGAAACATAGTTGTTCACTAGATCTGCAGTTGATAAAGGATGCAGATGGAAAGGAAATTTTCGAAATTTAAGGCGCACTACGAGGGATGATTCCTTGCGTTCGGGATGGATGGTCTAACAACAATTTTGACATGTTGGTTTCCACTGGACAAGGTACTTAACAGGGGAAAATTGAGAGCTAAAAGTTGTCATTTGAGTTTCTTTCTTATTTTATCACCTCGACACTACTTGAAGGTTGACATATTCAAAACTTTCCAAAAGGTCTCAAAATCAATGCCTATACACTATCAAATGATTTTTGCGGCCTCAAACTTTCCTCCGAATTGATGGATGACCAATGTAGTATCCCCAAATATCTACAAGGCCTTGATTTATTTATTTTCTGAAATGAGTAGACCATGAACCAATGCCTCATATTCTACCACATTTTTTAAACATGTAAATTACATCCTATACGCAAAAATAATTTTTCATCCATTGAGGAGACAAAAACTAAACTCACCTCAACTTCATTTCTACTGCTTGAGCCATTGAAATACATTTTACACATGCCATTAGTTTGATTCTCTTCCTTGAGTGGTGTGGGGGTGGTGAATTCTTCTTCATATATATAATAGGTACCCAAACATACTTCATCTACAATTTCATAGGGATCAAACTCATAATTATTTTTGGCCCACTCATCAAGCATGAGATCAGGGATTGAATGTGATGAATGCACTATCATTAAGGATTCAAGGTCATTACTCACCTCTCCTTGGACCATTCAGTTGGCATTGATGGGGATAGTATCATGAAATTTAACATGATAAGATTAGATGGGATCATATTTAATTGAAAAAATATTCCCATTTATTTTTCTTAATAGTAAATGGGACCAATATGAAGAAATATATCTACCATTTTTTGATATTAAATCTTTAGAGACTCGAGAGGTAGAGGGTGAAAAAAGGTGGTAATTCAATCAAGGATATGTCTTGCATTATAGTTAAGCTTGGGAAAGTATGAAGAGTTAAATACATATCTTTGATTATACCAAAGACTTGCACTATTGATCCATGAAGTTATAGAACACTTTTTAAGGTTGGATTATTCACAATTCTCAAGGTATCTACAAATTTATTTGGAATCACTAAGGTACTATCACTAGAATATATCATGTAGTTATGTACAAGGTGTTTTCCAATAATTAGATACATGTAGAAGGGAGGAGGTTTTCCAACCTCACTTACTTGTTCTTCCTTAGGCTAAAAAAATGTTTACCATGTAATCCCATTTTGTGTATGGTGGGTTCAAGAGGTGAAAGTTACTTCAAGGATTCTTGTAAGAGATCCTTTTGAGATGGGATAGATAGGGAATCCCACATTATGACATTAAAATATGTTATTTTCATATGCTCAATAATGTTAAAGGGGATACCCACATATTTTTATAGTGAGGAAGCGACATTCTCTTTTCTTTCTTTCTCTTCTCGTGGAATCTCTTTGGATGGCCAGTTCACTTCATTCTATGGAAATCCTTTACCACATGGGGTATGTCAAATTCTGAGGATTTTCTAGGGAGCACGTATTTTCTAAAGTTTGTATATTTCGTATCGAGTTTGAATTTTTACCCAATTCCATGGGTTGATCAAGGCTATCATGCAAAGCCGGAGGATAAAGGGGAGGAGATCTTGAATCCATTTGTCTCTTTCTAGATCTTTTGTTATTTTCCACATGGATTTGTAGCATGATGAAATTACCCATGGTTTGATTAACTTCACAAAAAAATTCAATGCTGAAAAGTATGAATTTGGGCTCCAAATCGGATTCTTGTATTTATTTGGCACTACCATCCGACATATTCACCGCTTTCTCTTTTCTATAGAATGGAGTCTACACCATAAGAGCCTTTTCCCAAAATGAATTCATTATAATATCATATACATATTGATGTTTTTTTGATCGCAAGGATAGAACCATTAAAAACCTTGGGCCATATTGTTTTACATTGGAACAATGGATTTTCTTAAGTTAGGAGCTAGTGGAGGTTGTAGATTTGGATTTGAAAGCCACTTTGGTGGGTAGTTCTATCTAAATATTTAGTTTCTATATTGGTATCTTTTTTTGAATAACCTTGAGGAGGATTAGGATAAATCTTTTAAGGTTTTATTTTATTGTCTCTTAAGGGAGATAATCTCATTTATCAAATATTTTAGCTAGATACCAAGGCTTTCCATTGATTCTTTCTTTATAGAGGAACCATATTTAGATACAAATGATGAAATATATGGATGAGGAATGGGAAAAATGGTGGGTTAGATACCTTATGGAAATTCAAGGGAAATGGGTATATGCAACTTAGGGATAATTTACAAACATGGATCAAATAATTTTCATTCCTAATGGTTATTGCATAAGTATTGGATAATTGAGTAGAACCATAGAGTGAATCATTATTGTTGTATACAAATTTAGAGCTCTAAGAAAATACATAAATACACCTTGAGGAATTGGTATTAGAAGGATGGGGATTCTATCTCATGTTTTTCAAAACCTAAAATTGAAGTCTCGTTATAAGTTATCTTGGATCCCACTTGATGGTGGTTAACTTCTTGAGGAGAGAAATTTTGTCCACATTCTCATCAAGTTATTGATAGAGAGTGGTCTCAATCTTGTCCTAAGTTTGTATTGAAGTAGTTGGTAAACATATATACGATGTAGATCCTTTCCTTTGAGATACGACACAAAAATATGAACAATGAAATAATCCTCCATGACTATGTATATTGAACAAACATTCTAAACATCTTGAATGTGTTATGTGGGTGTGGTATCATTATCACTTATGAAGAAGGGGATACTCTTCAAAGTGTTTAATGATATATCATGTTGAGTTACTTGGGAGAAATGGACTACCATTGCTAAAACTTACAAATGGAAAATTCCTTTGATGTTCCATAAGGGGAATGGGCCTCAAACTTATGATAAGAAAAGGAAACGGTCTACTAGGAGGCGGAGTTGAAAAAAATTATCCATGGAGGTGATGTATATCTCAATGGATTTATTTATCTTCTTCTTCATGGGGAGAGTTATAGGTAATCGAATTTCTCACTTCTAGATACATTTATCTTTTCATGAAATGGGGAGGACTAAAATGCTTTAAGCTAGGATATTTAGCATTTGAGAGTCGCTATATGTGTTTAAGGAGTACCTTTAAAGTTTGGAACTACTAAACTACACCTTAAAACTTAGTATTATTGATCTAAATCTCATCAAACTAGTTCCATTAAGTGTTCTAAAACTATTGGAGCTCAAAATTGCACCATTTCTGAATCATGGGAAATCCAAATTTTGGGCCAACATGGGATTGATTATAAGTGTGGGACTTACAGGTTGAGACAAATCTCCAAAGAAGGCCATCTCCTCTATTCCACAAAGTTAGGATAATCAGGAACACAATATAACCTGAGCTAATAATTCTTGGGAGATATATTTAAAAGGAAGAGAAAACGAAAAAGGGGGAGGTGATGCCCCAAACTAAAATGTTGAACTTCTATAGTTCTAAGAGATAGATGAAAGTTTGTAAATGAATATTATGAAGGATACACACAACTATAATGTGAGCAATCTGGAAAGAGTGTGAAATATAATAAGAGAGTAGAGATATTCACACCAAACATAAAACATTTGAAGGAAATAAAAAAGCCACACTTGTATTAATGGATGATTAATAGTTTACACACAGATTCAAGGTAAGAGAGTCAACATTCACAAGTTATAAAGGTCGAAAAATGAAATTTAGAGTTAACAAGAGTGGAAATATAAAATATGCAAAGGAAGTTATAGGGGAAGAACCCCTACAATGTGCATGAGAACTTACATTTATCTAACTCATGTATGAAGAAGGAGAAAGAGAATAGGGAAGGAAGGACTACTATTCTAAAGTCCCAATACCTAAAATCTTGTTGAAAATGTATGGATGCCATGATTTATTATAGTGTTGACTTGTAGTATAGGAATTGACACCATATGAAAATATCCAACTACCACATCACGGCACCTTGATTCAATAACGTGCCATTAGAATACATAGGATGATACCATAATTTATTAAATTCCAATTTTTGGGGTGGTTGGATGTCTAGTTTAGAAATAGACATGACTTTGATAACTTTGATGGATATATGATGTCCTGATGTGATCCACATATTTACTTCAATCTAAAGTTTTACCACAACTTTTCATATTTGTTGAGTCATGATAAGAGCTCCCTTTTCTTTTCATAACTTGAATGTTTCCACACTTATCCCTTAACCATTTAATGTTCCTTCTATATCATGAAGATCTTTATTTCCTCTATTACATGGAATTATACCTATAATTATGTTCCTCCATTATGTGGATTCTTAGTACCCATGGAACACTACAATTGGGACATCAGTGGAACTCTGAGATACTATTTTGTGGATTCCAACCTTAGTCACATTCTAACTTACATTTCCTTCACCACACGACACCTCAAACTTATCATTTGTGCATCACAAATTCACTAGAACAGACTTCATTATTTGACAAATGTGGAGTTAAAAAAATCCATAAGATACTTGTTTTCATGCTAAATGTCTATCATGAAAATTTAAAATTTTCTCTATGATAACTAAGCCCACACTCAAAAATTCTTGAATCGGGTAATGTAAACCTACTCTTTGACCAATTTAGTTACTATGTAAACTATTTTGTGTCCTAGAGGGATGTGTTAACTAGATTTTTAAAGTGTTTTTATGTGCAGGTAAGTTGGTGGGAAGAAATTGATGGATTTATTTTGATCCACTTTGATGGAATAGCCACTGGATGCCCAAAAAGGCATATTTTCTAGGAAATGTTTTGTAGATCTATTAGATTATCAAAGGTATTTTAGGGAAGTTTTGCAAGAAAAATCAGGTTCATGAATAAGTTATGCAACACAAGACTACGTATAACATGGTGCAAGGAAATGAAGGCAATAAAAATTCTAGTGGGATTGTTTAAAATGGTACAAGAGCCTCGAGATATTTTTTGAAGTGACTAGATACTCATTGGAAATATAATAATTCCTACTTCACATTGCAAAAGGTTTTGGGATATTCTACTATCCGAATTTTGAGATATTGGCCCAAGAGTGTCGATGATGATCCCTAATCCCGTTGGGGATTCAAATGAGCATTCTAGGAGTTATATGGATATTTGAGGACTGATTTGAATCCTTTGGGGATAAAATACTTTCCCATTGGATTTAGCTCCACCACTCCATGAACTTCTTGGAGGTTTAAGAAAAAAAATTCCCAAGTTTAGAGGTGATGGGAAACAACATCTAGATGAGCATATTTCTACATTCATAACTGCATGTGGTGTGTTAGGAGTTTCTCATGAATATTTCTTTGTTCATTTGTTCATTGAATCACTTCAAGATGGTGTTGCTGATTGGTTTTATCATTTTCCAAGAGGTTCCATTACAGGATGGGATCAAATGAAAGAAAAATTTGAAGCTAGATTCAAGCCACAAGAAGATTCTCATGCCCTCCTTGCTCAATTGACACAAATGAAGAATTAACCTTAAGAATTTATGAGATACTTGATGGAAAATTTCAAGAAGCTCATCAACAATATTCCTACCATTTCTTGTCCTACTACAGATAATTTGAAAAGGTTCTTTGTGAATGCTTATATTCCTTAAGTGATTTTATTTATACAAAGAATATAACCAATATATTTGGAACATGCTCAAGAAATTTCCATTAAAGTAGAATATGACCTCATCTTGTTAGGAAAGATCAAGAATCCTTCAATGAAGGATAAGGCCCATAATCCCAAAGATGAGAGAACTAATTCATTGTTGCAAAAATTGCTGAATGAATAAACAATGATGAAGAAGGAGGTTTCCCAATCAACATCCCATCAATATCAAAACATGAAACAAATTGTAGGAGAAAACCAAAGTCTTTCCTTTAAAGCTCCAATAGTCAATGAAATTTATAGAACCCAAGAAGATGAAGAAGGATTTGAACAAGAAGGTGAGGAAAAAAATGTCCTAGAGGTTGAAGAAGTGGAAGAGGATGCACAAATAATATTTTTGAATATTTAGAATGTGAATAATATGATTAATATGATGCACCTATAATATTATGTGTAGTATTCACCCACTATCACTATCAAAAAGGAGCTTATTCATCTTCTACTCCTAAAAATAAGAAGAAAGAATATCCTCATGTGGCGACTCTTCAAACATAATAATCAGCCAAGGATATCCACTTCCACCCTCCATGGATTATTCAATGGAGAAACCATATCATGTGGCAAGTAAGAGGCCACATGCTATTCCAAGTAAGTCTCCTAATGCCCCTTTTAATTCTAATTATACTTTTGCAAGAGCTAGTCCTTTAATATATTCTAGTGTGATTACAAAATCAGCCTCTTCTCCTCAAACCTTTTCTCATATTACTTCATCTTCATACACCCCTTTTGATATCATAGAACATATGAACAAGTCCACGGTGTAAATTTTTGAATCGTGGTATTTATGAACTCACCGAACAATTTGAAAATCTTTTCCATCATATTAGGGGTAGTGGTTGAAATCCCAATACCATGACTCCCAATTCAAAAAAAAATAATACCAATTCCACCTACTCCTCCATGACAAAACTTATTTTCTATGATTGCATCAAAGATTGATAATATTGATCCTTTCTATCTCTCCCTTCTCATTAGAGGATATTGATTGAATAACTATATAATAGATTCAAGTGATTCTGACAATGTAATGCCCATAAATTTTTCCTATTCTCTCAATCTTACCTAGACATGGGACAATGGCTCTTGTTACTCCATGGATTCTAAGGAATTCCTACTTATGGGGAAGATCAAGGATGCACAATTTTCTCTCGCCAAATTTCCAAGCAATAATATGTTATTGTTTATCTTGGAAGAAAAATTTTAACATCGTTTGGAATATTACTAAGTAGAAGTTTTGCCAAGACTTGGGAGAAAAATCCAGATGAATTCTTCCATAATAGTTCAGGTTAGGAGAGATATGGAAAATTTTCTTTGGAGAAAAATATGAGATATATGGTGTAAAATTCAAGAGATCAAAGAGCTAACATCTTGTACCAAGATAGCAGGAATAGGAATTATTTCATAACATCTAAAGAGGAGGATGAAATTCCTATCTTGATAAGACCAAACATTCCTTTCTGATGGGGTATTGACCATGAATAAGTGTGGAGAAATATTTAATTACAAGAGGAAATCCTGAATTACCAAATGATGTAGGCCATGAAGAAGACAAAGTGATTCTTGATGAGTTCCAAACTAAAAATAAAACAATGCATTTGTTCATGAAGAAGAGGTGTTCTCATTCCCATTCAAAGATGAATATTATCTTGATCATGTCATTCATGGAGAAGAAATGCCAACTTTTGATGATCCTTTAAAAGGTTTGAAATAATAATCTATGAAAGAAATGTTGAGATTTGTGGAAGAAGAAGAAGATCCTCAACTCAACCTTGGACTCGTGATGCAAAACATGGAATTGAAAGAAAAATATTAATCTAATTTTGACTTCTCAATTGATTCCAAAAAATTTCATGATGAAACAAATCAAGATGAGAAATTAGATATCTCTCATGAAATAATGATTGATGGATGTAATGATGAAAGTGAATTTTTCTCTTTTCCATTTGAAGAGGAAGATTCCCTCTATGATGAAAAAGTTGAAATCAAAGTATTTGAGTCCTTTGAAGATGAGGCCTCCTATAATGAATAAGCAATGAAGATCAATGAGTCTTGGGATGAGGAATCAATTTCCCCAAATTGTTTCCTAAAAATTCAAAATAAAGATTCTCTAAATGAATGTGAAGGTGAGATTTTGGCAGTTTTAAAGGAGTCTATGCAAGAAATCTTGAAATTTGCAGAAGAAAAGCAGAAGACCCAAATCTCAAAGATCGATATTTTGGATCATGTCATGGTTATGTAAGATAAGTATGAAGCTAATTTTGATTCTTCATTCGATGCCCAAATGTCTCATGATGAAATAGGAAAAAGAATGGATTTGATGATTCTCGAGATTTTTTTGATAAGCATGAATATGGGAAAGAGGAGAACTTAGAGCATTCAAACAATCCAATAAAAAATTAGTTGTGGGGAATTAGTAAAATTTAAAATGAGAAATTACAAATGTGGGTAAACGTAGAGAAGACAATTAGCAATCTGAAATTGATGGAATTTATGAGTGAATATCTAAGCATCAAAAATATCAAGTAGGCTCACTCCTCCTAAGCATACATGTACTCATAAAATAACATGTCTTTCATAAGTAGTTGAGGAAAGGAGGGTAATTCCTTGAACCATTTAATGGCTTTGCAGAACATTATCACTCAATCTTATGCATTCATTGGTGACATCTGAAGAGAAAAGTGCTTCAGTGAAAGTGGGTTGTCCCCTGCATGTATCATAGGTGATATAGGTTTGTGTGTTTCCCTTTCTATCATGTCTTTTCCTTTCCATTGTGTGTTTGTTTTTTCATGTGTTGTGTTTGATAAAGAGGTTTTGTTGTATCATTATTTGATATGCAATGACTTTATAGCTGAATAGATAAGGCACTGGTCCTCTTAGTGTCTTGAAATTTTATGGTTCCTGCTTGTTTCATTCTCACTTTATTAAAACCAAAACAATTCACCAAGTTAGATCCAGTTGCTGTCATGCTAAATGTCTATCATGAAAAATTGAAAAACAAATCCATGATAACTAAGCCCACACTCAAAAATCCTTGAACTAGGTAATCTAAACCTTCCCTTTGGCCAATTTATGACCATGTAAATCCCATCATATCTAAGAGGGATTTGCTACCTATATTTTTAAAGTGTGTTTCATATACATGTAAGTTTGTAGGAAGTAATTCATTGATACATTTTTATCCACTTTCATGGAACTACTCCCGGAGGCCCAAAAAGGCCTAGTTTTAGGGTTTTACATGTGGTAAGCACCCCTAGGAATGAAAAAAATTGAAGCATATGGGTAGTGTGTTGGGGAGATATTATATCATTAGAGGAATTTTAGGGAAGTTTTGCAAGAAAAATTAGGTTTAGGAACAATCAATGCAACACCGGGATACTTATAGCATGGGTGCAGGAAATGAAGGTAGTAAAACAACTAGTGGGCCTGTTTTGAATGGTTCAAGAGCCTTAGGATATTTTTTGAAGTGAAAATATACTCATTTTAATTATAAGAATGCCTAATTTATATTGCAAAATGTTTCAGGATATTCTACTATCTGGACTTTGAGATATCGGCATGATAGTACAAATGAAGATCCCTAATACCTGTAGGGATTAAAATGATCATTATAATATTTATAATAGATTTTAGGTATAATTTCAAATCCCAAGGTGAATTATGTAATTACCTATTCACTCAAAATGTTTTGGTTTTCATTTTCATCGTTATAATTTTTGGTGGCAGCCACTTTCACTGGAGCACAAGATAGAGCAGAATTAAAAAGGAGGTAAATTTAAAATTTAAGGCATAATTGGATCCTAAAACATGTGGGAATGATATCAATAGACATTTTGGACTCAAAATCATATTTTTTTTCCCCAGGTTACTCTCAGGGAAACTCTTGGGGAAAAAAATACTCTTCGATGTCTATTTATAGTAGATATTGATGAAGGCAAGGTTTCCAAAAGTGAACATAGCATATTTTCACAGTCGTGAAGAAAATTTTCACCTTTTAACTTGGTGCAAAGGTGCATGAGGTGAAAAAAATTCACAATCAAGGAGATAATATGTTTTTTTGATCTTGTGTCACTTAAAGGCTCACTCGCTTGGTTAGGTGACTATTATGAACTCGTAAGTCATTTCCTCCTCCTCTCTATTGTAGTCATTTCTTCATATACATTATTTCTACAACAAGCGTGCTGACCTATCACCCAAGGTACACATGGGTTTTGATCCCCTCCTTTGTGTGATCCTCACGAGAATGGTATGTCATTGGTGGAGAATGAGTTGTAAGAATTGAAATATAGACATTCACTCAAAAACATAAGATATAGACAACATATATGCACACAAATGCATCATAAATGGAAATGAGCATTGTAAATAAGAATATTGAAACTATATCTAACTTAGAATAATATGAAAAACATAAGGGTTTACACTTTTGAGCATGAATAACCAGAATCACACACCATATACTAATTTATAAGCATTTAGAATGGCTCCATTACATCATAAGGGCCATACAGATTGAATACATCAAGGGATGTAATCTTAAACCCTAAAAAATACTTTGCAGAGAGAGAGTTCTTAACTATTCTACCCATTACAACCCTTTTTCATACCCAAATCCATTCCTAATATGCTTAAAACCCTTCTTGTAAGCATTTTTACAACATTTTGTCACTACCTAAAACCCTCCTTAATCCTTTATTCCCACAACATTTCATTCTCACTCCCTTCTCCTCTATTTCAGACCCAAACACTCCTTTAAATAGGATATGGATGTACCACCTTGGTTTCCTTCATGAACAAATCACATGCCAAGTGGAAGTGTGGTCATCCATGGTCGAATGTCTATGCCAGCTTGCAAATGCCTCCACTACTTGTAATGATCATCCTGGGAATATTCCTTACATGGAATATTCTTTTCTTGACCTCCAAGGCTCCAAGTTGGCACCTTATCCATTCATTATTCCTAATCCTTCTTTTCAAATGTTTCTCCTGTGACAACTCCTTCAAAATATGGCTAAGTCCCTAAAACGTTCTACTCGTGCGCGCGCCAAACTCTTCTACAATGTTCCTTTTCCTTGCATTATTTTTCCTAAGCACCTTCCTTCTTTATTGCCTCTTACACGCGTTGACTTATTCCTTAGTACTTAGTCAATTTTAGGGCCCAACATTACCCCATACTATGGGGTGTTGTCCATACACGAAACAATCTTCCCTTCCACCAAAGAATAAATAACAGGGAAAATGAAATAATATGTGATTGAAGAAAGAATGGAATAATGGAAGAATCTTGTTCTACTACATGAGAAGTTCGAAATATTTCTTCATGGGGGTTTCAATCTTAACCCAAACATCCACCTCATTCTACATCCATTAAAGTAAGTTACCCACCATCATGGTAACTTTGTCATAACTCATCTCACCCCCTCATCCTTTAGCGTATCTTGAATACTTTCCATCTACTTGTTAAGGTCTCCCAGAACATCAATCCTGTGAGTGACTTAAGGGTAAAAATATTTCAGTTTAATTTTAACTAAAACCCTTAGGGTTTTGATTGCCTCGATTTCTTCTCTACCTCGGATAAGATCCTTTCGATATGCCCTATTGCCCTTTTTTTTTTCTCTTAAAATTCTTTCAGATCCGCTTCATGGTTGACAACTAATATGCTTGATACTCTATCTCGTATTTCCATAGTTGTCATATACAAATTATGCCATTTGTGCCATGGTCTTTACTAAGGTAAGGAGCTAGAGTATCGAGTTAGTATATCCCTAGTCTTTAACTTTTCTTCCTTATTTTGGAGCACCATTACTTCTTCCATTGATTCTAATGCAAGTGGTTGCCTCTCCATGGTGAGTATGCACACTAATTCTTCCAAGAAATGCATGGTTGACTTGTATTTCTACTCAGGAGGGGCTAGGTCCGGGTGCTTTAAGATAATGGTATCTGAAATGGCCTTTATCTTCGTATGGACTTCCCACACCTTTTTATTTTCATCCCTCAGTTCATGCCTTAACTACATAATGATAAATTCATTTTGTTTTATCTCCCTGTCCCTATCAATGATCTCCTCATTATTTTTATCAAGATATTCCTCTAAGAACCTTAATCTATCATTTCTATCGAAGATTCTTACTTCCACCTACACGATACTTTTTTGAGTGCATTGTAAACTTGCTCATCTAATAACTACTCAGAATTTACAATAGGGTTTATTCCCTTGGTGTCTAGTGTCTTAATAAATGCATAATGATTTAAATAAAACTCAATCTCATCAACGTGGGACTTAAAATCCCATGATATCATTTTATTCGTGTGCGGGTATGAACCCTCTTCATTAAAAGAGGACCAAGCGAGGAGTTGGTTGGTAGGCATGGTACTTTTGAAGTGGATGTGCAGTACCTTACTTGGATCATTAATATAATTCATAGCGTGTTCTTACGCCACTATTGTTCCCTTCCCACCTATGCACGTTGTCATTGGGAAGCTTACTACTAAGTTGGGTGTTTGACCATGCTCCCACACTCCTTTCCTACACTTGCGCTCTCCTTAGTTTCCTTCAACACTTCTTTGGCACTTCTCTCTACAGTCTACTTCATGCTCAACCAACTATTAGATAATACCTACCACTTCCCTCTCTACGGTGTTATTTATTACTCCTTGGTTAGGATCGAGGTATTATGATCATGCATGTTTACCTCCTCACTTCCTCCTTTGGTATGGGTGACCTCATACTCCTCCTCTTCATCCCCTTCTTCTCCAGACTTGTGTATATTGTACACAGGAGGATTTTGAGCTTCCTCCTACACTTCATTGTCTCTTTCATTTTCCTCCTTAGAATCATCATCCTTAATGCTCTTTGTCCTCTTTGAGTCCAAACCTTGCACCACCCTTCACTTTTTATTTACTAGTGACTCCAAAACAAGGGACTCCTCCTTCTCAAGTGACTCTTCTCTCCTAGGATACTCTTGTATCTCTATCGAATCCTTCCTGATGGGAGACTTCTTCCATCGAATGTAGGTGCTTTTACGCATGCCTAACCGATGCACCCCTACATTTGCACTTTGTATTCACACTTGGAACCTTCTCTGCAGGAGTCTCTTCCCATTATCTCTTCTTAATTACTACCTTCTTCTTCCTCCTAGCGGGGTCCTTAGGGATTGAGATGTCATCCTCAACACAAGTTCCCTTCTCAAATTTGGGCCTTAGCCATACATGCACCCTTTCCTCCCTCCTACCTACAATAGTCAATGTCTCTAATTTGACCATGTGTACGTCATGAGATACGTAATATTATACATAGGAACTCTTTTTGGGATACACCAAGGTCTGACAAATCTCGTGGTGATATTGATCTACAACACTTAGATCAAATCGCATCTTCTTCACCTCATTAAAAATTTTTACTGTGCCTTGAATATAATGCGCTATGACGAAGAAGGGTAATTTACACCAAGGACCCTTGGTACCATTTTTAAAGGTAAACTTGTCGATAAAAAATTGCTAGTATACGGTGAATTCAGATTCTCCATCCACTAGTGTAAAAAGTAGTTCTAGTATCCTCCATTCAGCTCCAAATTCATCACGCGTGTGTTTATAACATTTCTCCAAGTGTGCCTTGTGAGCAGTCATCATGGTGTCACAAGTGTAAGCTTCAAATATTTACGCGAGAGAGGGGTTTTCATCTAGGTACTCCAAAAAAAATTTATCTTGCCCATCGGGAACTCTAATTTCTGAAAAGAAAATGGTAAGGAGGACATTACTAAACATGAACTTCTCCCCATCACACATGGCATCAATAATATCCTCTGTAATTAAAAGTGAGAGGTTGTAAATGGTGACCTTTGAGATCTTATAGAATACACTCAACCAAATTGTGTTTATATGCATCCATCTCTCCTTCCCAATCAGCTTTGTCACCAAGTGTGCGACCATCTTCATAACAGTTCGATGATTGCAGTGATATCAAAGTACCATGAACCCTTCTTGTAATCATATGTCTCAACCATTTTCTTGATGGCCTCCTTTTCATACAATTCCTCATCCAGCAGCTCTCCCTCACAAATAAGTCCTGTGAAATTAGAAATCAAATGTGGGGTTATACACATCCCCTTCTTGTAAAATAGAAATATTTATCATGTACGTGGGACATTAACCCTTTGGTATAGTCAATCTAGTTTTCCAAAATAGGAAACTCATGAAGTTGTTGAAGCCCAACCTTCTATAACTTCACTTTTACTTCATCATCATAGATGGGTTTTCCATTTGGTGTCCTCTTTTCCATAGGCCAAATCAGCTCCGTGGTCATCTCCTTTTCGTGGTGCTCATGCAATGATAATAATTGCTCATGACTATCTTCCTTATATGCTACACCAACTCTTTCCCTAGAAGCACACCATCTATGTATTTCATCTTTGGATACCATTCTTCATTAAAACTTGTGGAAATAATTAGTTTTCCTTTTCCCTTGTTTGGTGAAATGGTCACTCCTTTCCTTGGTACAATTTTTCTCTTCCTTAGTCCTCTGTAGTTTCTCCCTTGCATCAAGTTCTATTATTTCTCAAAACCTTAGCTCTAATTCTCTCAAATTTCCACGAAACCCATTCCCTATCTTGTAAACCGTAACATGGAGTAGTTCCTTTCCAAAAGACAACGTATCCACCCACGAGATTCCAAAACCAACTCTTCGTGTATGCCCTGTGTATTTCACCTCCACACTAGTTCACAATTCCTTTGATTTCTTCAACTTCACACACTACTCTTCATTACTTCTTCACAAGAATCACCTTAAAATGCAAGAAATTATTCGATAACAAAATAGAAGGTGAAATAATACCTCACCCCAACCTTATATTTATAGAATTTTTCTTTTCTCGCGCAAACCCCGATGCCACCTACCAACATACAAATGCATTGAAGTTTTATTTTTCCAATGCCATCCTTCCATGTGTTCTACCTAGAATTTTTCCTCCACACACAAACCTACATGAACACTTATGCAACCTTCTAGTGAGTAACTCGCCATAACCATATAATTCTTCACACTTTCTCCGTGCCGAGTCAATTCTTCCTATATGTCTTGGACCAAGTTCTTTTTGTTTCCTACCTCATGTTTCTCTTGCACTTTTTACCCTTGTACATGGTTTCTCAAATCCTTTTGACACCAATCTCCTCTAATGATCACCTCTACTATGTGTGTTCATTTGACCCCATGCGCCTTTGACTTCACAACTAAGGCCACCACATAAACATTGCTCCTAGAACTTCTATCAAATTGTACCATGTCCAACTTGATTCCCCTTTATGTTCCACCCTACACTAAAAAGATGCACGGTCCTCTTGTGCATAACACCTTGATGATGTAATTAGTTATTGTTGCACACATGTTCCTAGAACAAACCAACAAGAAAAACATAATGAGAAATGGAAACCCAAAGAAAGGAGAATGCATTAAGGGAAATCCTAAGCTAACTAGCAATACTGCCTTATTTACAAACACCTAGAAGCCTTATTTATAGTAGGGATTTAGCCTTCTTCAATTGAAATACCTCGAAAGTCACATTGCATCTAGTGCTTGTAGCTAGGAAGTGCCTAAATCAAGTATATGGGTAATATAATATGGTCCTAACCAATGGACATTGAGCTTCCCAGGATGGCACAGAACTTAGAATCATAAAGTAAAACCATATGCCCAACCTCAAATTGTTTACTCTTTATGTGACAATCATGTCATGGATTTTGTCTCACCTTCTCATTCTTCCGAATCCATCTAGCAAGGGATTGTATTTCATCCAGTTGTATTAAATTTTCAATGCGCTCTTGCAACACTTGTTCATTGTCCAATCCTCCTACACATGTAATACGCATAGAGGGTAGCATGAACTCTACCAATAAAATAGCTTCGACACCAAACACCAATTAGAACAATGTGGATTTGTTTAATCTCTTGTAAGTTGTTCTATACGCCCATAGCATAGATGAGACTTTTTCATCCCAATACTTCCTCCCAACATCACAAATATTGGTAGGTTTATGAATCAATATCTTATTAAATGCCTCGACATTCCCATTAGATTGAGGGTGATAAGGGGTAGTATTGTGATGAGCCACCATGAATTCAACTAAAAAAATATTGACTGTCTCATTCAAAAAATGAGTACCCCAGTCACTAGTCAAACTTAGAGGGCACCCATACTTGCTAATTATATTTTCCCATAGGAATCTTACTATTGTGGCCTTCGTGCAATCCCTTGTAGGCACTACCTCCGCACACCATGTTAGATAGTCATTACAAGTAATGATATAGTGTGAACTTGTCTTTCAAATGACAGGTAAAATAGGGCCTACAAATTCAATCCCATTTCTCGAATGGATAAGCACTAGCTATTAGTATCAATGGCATTTCATCCATTTTTCTTGGCTTACCAAGGAACTAGAAATGATATCAAGCCTTGAAATATTTGATACAATCCTTGTAAACCATCTCCCACCAAAGGCCAACTAAGAGGATCTTGTGCATAGTCATATTCCCCACATATTTTCCCCTGTAATTCAACCATGAGCCTCTTCCATGATTGCGGTGCACTCATGCTTAAGCACGCACCGGGCCGTGAAACCTCATCACGACCTATCTTATATAAGGATCCACTAATTAATATGTAGAGCACGATGCATATGGATATATGTCATGTTTAGTGAAAAGTTGTAAAAGCCATGGACATGGGGTAAGAATCTCTAAAGAAACCCCAAAGGATCTTAACAACTAGTCAATGGACCATCAGATAAGAGATAAACAAGGATTCATCACTTTACATACATTAATATTGAAAGAAACAAGAAAATATAGCATATTTAGTAATCCTCTACTCTTGAAAGCTTTAAAATGAACCTAGGAAGGATTCTAAGAAATCAGTTTGTGATTATGAGAATGGGAGCTCACCATTAATGGCTTCAAGGCCAATGGTTCTTCCCATTTACTCAATGCTTGGTGTGTAGTGCAATGGAAAAGAAATAGCTCAAATAAAATAAATGAAATAACTCTAAACCCTAAGCAAAATGCTATAGTTTATGTTAGGAAGAAGGAGAGTTCTTAGGAATGAGACGAGGCTAGTGGGTTGTTTATAGTTTTCCATTTGGGAAAGTGGGGAATTTTGGTGCATAAGGGACTAAAGGATAAGCCAAAAATTTAATTAGGGATTCAAAGTAAGATTTGACTAGGTTTAGAAGAGGTTAATCATGGTTAGGACTAGTTAAAATAGGTTAGACTAGTTAATCATGTTTAGAGAGGAATTATGGTTTTTGTGAGTTTAGAGATCTAATCAATCCAATGAAATGGATTGATAGTCTAGAAAGATAGTATAAGTAGTCTAGAAGGGAATGAGAAGATGGTTTAGTTAATAAAAGGCTATATTAGCATGCTTAATTGATTTACAAGAGGAATACGACCAAAAGAGTGTCATAAGAGGGGAGTTAGATAGGTCTAACTGATTGTATGTCATCAATTTGTGAGGAGTGAGAATAATTAGTGCAATATTAGGAATAATAGTGCTTTGACCAAACTACAGATGTCTACATTTTCCCCTCTTTGGGGTGACATAAGCTACATCACTTCAAAGAAAGTAGACAAACATAAGCAAATGAAATATTTTGAAGGGGTAGAAGAAAAATTAGTTAGCTAAAGGGATGCCCCCTCGAGTGTCAATGGGGTGATGGAAGAACTCAATTAACAATCAAAAATAGAACAAAAGAAAGAAAAGTGTGAAGAGAAGATGAGAAAACAACAAGAAAATGGGATATTGAGCTATCGTAAACTAGTGTAAATAATGTTTAATCATCATTTTTATTAGAATCCTCATCATTGGTCCTTATTAAAATGTAAGCATATGATGGAAGCGTAAAATGACATGAAAAGCCCAGAGACAAACAATCATCCCTTGCTAAAATAATGACCCCATGCAACACATAAACATGTAATGAAATACGAGAAGTAAACAAACTCATCTAATAGAGAAATAAGTACAATCACACACAAAAACTAACAACGTTCAAGATAGTTGCACAAATAATTTGTTATCGAGATGTAGTCCCAAATGTTTTGATAAACGACAAGGGCTTTAAAATAATGCCCCTAAAAATTTTTGTATGCAAGGTAAATGATGGACGACACTTGGTTCTAATGGAAAAGACATGTGCATGATGAAAATAGTACCAAGAACCACGATAGTGCCCAGTACGAGATGAAGTAAGTAAGTAGCTTAGATTTTGTAAATGATTATAGAGTTAGGTGATCTCTGTGAGTCATTTTTTTAAAACATGTGAAAATGTCACCTAAATACAACATGAATTCCATGAGAGAGAGACAAATTTCAGATGTAAATGAGATTTTTTTACCAGTTTTAGTCCATTTTTTTGAAGGTTTACGATGTTTTTGGATTTTGGATGATTTTACAATTTTCAATTTTTGATCGATCGGAGGAATTTAGGAAATTAAAGGTCACCTAAAAGCATGTGAAAATACCCCAAGGCAAAGAGAATGGGTGTCGGGTGTAATAAAATTCCTCGGTGAGAAGAAAAATGGGCCAAAATTAATTATTTAAAAATTATCACGGTGCTTAATAAAAATAGAAGACAAGAAGCACTTGGAAATATTTTTAAAAATGCCCAGGTGAAGAGATAAGCGCTAGGTGGAAAACAATTCTTGAGGGTGATTTAGATGATATCCTACATTTTTACTTGAGATATTTTGGTAGATGCTAGCATTTTGGATGATATTAGATGATATTGGTACGAGGGGATAGATTTTTGATCATGCACAACCCCTCTTGCCCCCATTGATGATACAATATGTGATGATTATCTTAGTATACATGCATGATGTAAAACTTAGCATTTTTGTATATATGATGTAGTAGATGATGTTATATGTGATGAATAATAGATGCTAGATGTGTAGTACATAAAAACACAAGAAAAGTTAACAAAACTAGAAAAAATATATAACCAAAACTATACAAACCGACAACTAAAATTAATTTAATCACTACCTTATTTTTATGGGACAATATTGATATATTTTCTGATGTTTTTAGGTTATCTTGAAAGATACGTTTTCAAGGATAATTTTCACATTGTTTTTGGGGTTTCCCTAAGAAAATGTTATGAAGGTTGTGTAGCTTCATCCCTAGAAGGGGGATTTTCTGAATGTTTAGATTTTTGTGTATCCTTTTTCTAGATGTTTTTGTATTTTATAAGGTCATGTTCTGAAAGCAATGTACAAGGACAGAGAAGTTTGGATTCCCCAGTGATATGGGAATATACAAAGGGTAGAATGCTACATGCATGTATATGAGAAATTGGAATGTGAAGGTTTCCCCAACGTTAGATGGGAATATACAAAGGCACATCCTTCATGCAGATATAAGAGTAAATAAGGTAGATCACGAATTGGTGAAGATGGATTCCGTAGGGTTCCTAAACCTAGCAAGGAGACTAACCATAAAAAGTGATGAGAATTACCCATCCCGATGCAAGAGTAACTTGTTACTAGTGAATCCTTCTTCAGGGCTGGAAACTAGTTTTGACCCAAAGACCTACCCATTGTGCCACAATTCGTGGTTTTCACATGTGGATGACCTTTTTTTACTATTTTCTCAAATTTTCCATGTTTTTCTTGTTTTTTTTCTTCTACTTTTTAGTTCTTTTTTTATATTTACATCAGGCTTAAGCATAGAACCACTTGAGATGCATGGCATTCATAGGTTCTGGAAGTTGTTCACCATATGAATATGCTAGTTTATAAGCTCATGACCCATATTTAACAACCAATACATAAGGCCCTAGCCATTTGGCCTCAAAATTACCTTTCTTTTCTATCTTTGATGGTGTTATTTTGGTTTTCTTTCAACACTAGATCACCTACATAAAATTCACGATGAATGACCCATTTTTTATCTCCTCTTGATACTTTGTTCTTGTATACCTTGAGGTGATTAAGCACTCTTATCCACTTTTCATCTAACAGCTCCAGCTCTGCTGGCCATGTAACTCTATAGTCTTTGTCCTTATCAAGATATTCCCAGAGAGATATTCTCGGGAAGGAAGCTCCACTTCCAAGGGTATGATGGCTTCAGTGTGTCATAAACTAGGGAATATGGGGTCACACCATTAGGAGTGCAGATGGAGGTTTGATAGGCCCAGAGGGAAGGATGTATCTGTAAGTGACAATTATGGCCAATATTACTTACCATTTTCTCCATGATTCATACAAGGGTTTTATTGGTAGCTTCAGATTTTTAGTACCTTGGGGGTAATAGGGGTAGACAACTTGAGTTGAATATGGAAGCATTGACACAATGTATTAACCATTTTTTTCTTGAAGTATTTACCATTATCATTGACAATGGTGGATGGGATACCATAATGGTAGATGAGATGATTTATGATGAACTTGGAAATTTACACACCAGTGTTGTAAGTAAGTGGCACAACCTCTACTCATTTAGTAAAATACTCGGTGGTGGTGATAATGTGGTTGTGGCCATATGAAGAAGAAGGATGGAGCTTCCCTATGAGATCCAGGCCCCATTTATAAAATGGCCAAGGTGTTTTGATAGGTTGCAAATCATGTGCTAGTGAATGTATCAAGTTTCCATACTTTTGGCATAGCTCACATTTCTTGACAAAATTACAACAGTCTGCTTCCATGGTGGGCTAATAATAACCTACCCTTAAGATATTCTTATCCAAGACCATACCACTAGTGTGTGTTCCACAAATACCATTGTGTACTTCCTTAATAGCGTGGAATGAGTTAATAACATCCAAACAATGAAGCAAATTCCCATCGTAGTCATGTTGATAAAGGGTGCCTCTTAGGAGGGTATAACGGGCTACGATAGATAAGGTATTTCTTCTTTGAATGGGTAATGTCCTGGGGAAATGTGTCATCTTATAGGTATCTAAATATAGGTTCATACCAAGGGGAATATGGATCAACAATCTCACATGCCAAACAAGATTCTGGCATGTTGTATGTAGGTATTTGTAAATTCTCTACAAAGAAAGGAATTTTCTCTCCTGAGGTGGAATGCGTAAGAGAGATCCAATTGTAGCCATAGAATTGACTGATCTATTATGTGACCCTAGTTTTTCTCAAAGATAATCTATGTAAAATATTATTTCAAGGTTTCAACCAATTTCTTTTATGGAATACATTTTTCATCTTTAACCTTATACTCATCATTAACTTTTTTAATGATAAGTTAGGAGTCCCCAATGACGCGTAGTTGTCTGATATTCCAAGTGATAGCCAACATAAGACCAAAAATTAGTGCCTCACAATTTATAATGTTATTAGTTTAAGGGAATCCCAAATGGAATGCTCTTGGGATAACCTCACCTATGGGAGTGATTAGCACTACTACCGCCCCGATCCGTGGAAGGTGAATGATCCATTAAAATGGACTTGCCATTCTACAGATTCTTCAACATACATCATGGATGCATCTGACAGGTCTAGACACAAAGGTTCCATTCCTAGTAGACGAGCTTCTACCAACCGATAATTGAATACTTTTCCTTTAAAGGATTTCTAATTCACAAACTCAATATAGAATTCACTTAGAGAATGATCCAATTAGCCATTCATCCTGTAAGGGACGGTCTGGATAAAAGGTACTTAAGAGGCTCAACTTTGGATATTAGTTAGGTTTTATTGTTAAGGAGATAGTGGCGAAGTTTTGAAAGGTTAAGATTATCGTTAAACATGCCTTTTCAATCTACGGGTAATCGGCTTGTAGGAAATCGAGTGTGATTAAGGTAATAAACCGCCCTTTCTCTATGGTCTAGATCATATTGGGAAAGTAGTGCACCAATATAAAACTAGGTAGCAAAGATGTACAAGAGGAGAGGTTCACCAGGTTACACGACATGAGTGAGGCAGGTGGGTTGACAAGGTATTTTTAGCGATGTAAATGCCTTTTTACAACTGGTCCCCCAGTTGAATGCAATATCCTTTTTAGTAGATGCATAAATGGGTGGCACTTATCCGTAAGATGTGAAATAAAACGATGGATTTCCTTAATCTTCCCTTGTAAACTTCTCAGTTGTTTGAGAGTTGTAGGTGGAGGAATTTATGTGATAGTTGTAACCTTCACATGGTCCACTTTTATCCCTCTTTGTGAGACAATGAAACCTAGGATTTTTCCTAAAAAAATTCCAAAGAAGCACTTCTTGGGGTTCAAGCATACCTTTTAATCCTAGAGACACTAGAAAATACATCTCAGCATTTCAGGGTGCTCTCCTCTACTTTTATACTTTTCTAGAATATCATCAACGTAATCCTCCATGATGTCATTCATCATGTCATGCAAGATGATAGTCATCGTGTGTTGATAAGTGACCCGACATTCTTGAGTCCGAAAGGAATGACCTTGTAAATAAATGTTCCCTAAGGGGTGATGAAATTTTTTTATGTTGATCCTCCTCTGCAATCTTAATTTGGTTATAACCTAAAAACTGTCCATTAAGGACAACATTTCATAACCAGTGGTGGAATAAAAAATCATAAAAATATTAGGCAAAGGGAAGTCGTCTTTGGGACATGCCTTATTGACTTTTTTCGAAATCAAGATCACGAGATCCTTATGCTTGTGAGCTTCTTTTGAATAGGGACTATGTTATATAGCCAATCTGAATAGTCAATGGGTTTAATAAAATTAATCGCTAATAGCTTTTCAAGTTCTTCTTTGATAAGGAGTGAAATTTTAGGGTGCATCTTTCTCAACTTCTACTTGATGTTTTTGGCATCTGGGTGAACAATGAGGTTGTGCATGACCAAGTTTGGGTCCAAAATAGGCATATCAGTGTATGACCATGTAAACATATCTCCATATTCTCTTAACATCTCCACAAATATCTTTTGTTCCTAAGCTAAGAGTGAATCTCTTAACCTTATCATTATAGGTTCCTCTCTCGATCCAATGTTGACACCGATGGTTTCTTCCACAAACATCTAAGAGGTATCTTCCATCCTCATAGGATCAGGGGGAAGAGTAAGGTCAACCTCCTTAGGTAGCTCATCATCATCCTGGAATGGATAAATCATTCTTTCCATAGGTACTTCATTCTATTTTTCTAAGAATGCTTCAAAAATTTTGTTGCTATGAGACTTGTGTTTGTTCCTTACACAAGGTTTCTCTAAAGTATTCTTATTCTTTTTTGTGACCTTCTTATTCAAGAATCCACACATCTTTGATTCTTTTCCAAAGTATGCACATTAGTTTAGTTGAATTGCAAATCCTTTCTTTTGATCCCCAACTAGAATAGAATCCCTGAGTCCCATGAATTTTGCAAATGCCTTGTCGTTCTCAAAGAAATCGATTGGCACATGAAATTTTTGATCCCAATCTATAAGTTTGGGATATACAAGGGTTACTTGGTAGTTGGTTTGAGGATTGGATCCCGATAAGGTAAGGACAACTAAATCATGGGATAAGTTAGTGGAGGAAAGATACTCATAGAGGGTACATTAGAAACTTGCGTTGCTTTATCAAATTGAGATGAGTCATCCTCATGTTCAGAAGAGGTGGAATCAATCTCAAAGGGTTTATCATCATGTGATCTTATTCCAAGACCATGCTTGTTTGATTTGAAGCAAGGGATATGAATGGGTTCTAATCACCCTTGAGCAATGATACCACATCTAAAACCATTGCAACCCATGACATACATCATACGGTGGCCTTTGACATATAGTAGAGCCTGATGGCATGAAGCCATGGTACCTTCAGGTACTACGTTGGTGGAATTTTCTAACATCTTTTCCTCGGATAAGAAACCACTAGGAATGAACTTCTCCAATGGTTTAGGGCATTGATCTTGAGTGATTTTGAACTAAAAATAGGGTTTTCCACGTGTCTTGGGTGACACTGATAAATATGACATTAATAAATCTTGTTCAAGGGTGAACGAATCACTTAAGTCGTATTTTTGAGCGTTTCCTCCCATGATGAGAAAGGGTTGACCAATGAAGGACAATCTTGATTACAAGGAGTGAGTGAATCTTGATCCAAACATTCCTTGATAGTGTCTATTTGCAAAGGAACAAAAATGTCCGAGAAAGGAATTCATAAGTTGCATGAATAAAACTATGCAAGGCTATGTAATATGTAAATGGTTGGATCACCCGGATGGTGACTATCTGTCCTTTATGGCACATTTTGATACATTGGTGAAAATTTTATGGAATGACCTTCATGGCATGGATCCATGGGCACCCTAAGAGCATGTTGTATGGTAGATCCAAGTCAAGGACATCAAATTTTGTATCATGACAAGTCGGCCCTACTTCCATTGGAACTACTATAGTGTCTACTAACTCTCACTCTTCATTATCACGGGCCATGATTATAATAGTTTTGGAACCTAGATCTATTTATGAGTGGCCTAGCTTCTTAACCATCTTCAAAGTACAAATTTTAGACCAGATCAACCATCCAAAAGTACTCTCTTGATCTTGTGATGGGTAAAAACTACTTCTAGATATAAGGGTAAGATGTGTTTTGGGTCATTTCACAAGATTGCAGCATGATCAAAAGTGATATGATCATTTGATTCAAGATCAGAAATCATGGCTTGAAGGTGTGTGGGATCTACATTGGTGGATACCCCCAAACTCTGCAGTGTTTACAAAGTATTTTTTATGAGCAATAGTTATTTTGAGGAGATCTAAAATCAATATCCTAGCGGTGTTTTCTCTAAGCTGGTCTATCAAATTGTCCGACCTTCATGAGGGATAAGTAGGGGTTCTAGTATGATTAAATGATCACATCTCTTCCCTACTTTGTAAAAATATTTTCTAAGATCTTGATAGTACTAAGTTGTTCATCAAATGAATAGATACATCCTATAAAGGAATCGAAGGACTATCATTTGTGGGATAAATATAAGCGAGAAGTTCTATAGTCATTGGAATCTTTTACGTGATCTAGCTTCCTTTTCTTTTATTTACATGATTAGGAGAGGGCTCTTTAAAGATACCCATTTTCTCATTTTTCCGTTGTCAGTGAGGGGGAGAATCCACAGTGATTTTACCCTCTTTGACGTCTTGTATATAATGGTGTAGTCTCAAGCACCTATCTGTCTTGTGCTCTTTAATGATATGGAAGTCACAATACTCATGTTCTTTGAACCAAATGGGTTTTGGAGAATTTTATGGGTATGGTACCATCACGGTTGGGTACTCCACCATGTTTACGTTATCTAACTATTTTAGTATGGTAGATAGGGATTTTGTTAATGGTGTGAACTCATGTTTGGTGGGTGCCTTGGGATGAGGTCCTTGTGAGATCTTTAAAAGTGGACCAGTCTACATGGCTTGGACTCTCTTTGAGTCTATAATGCCATCTCCAATGACATGTTTGTTTTTGTTGAAGAAATTCAGTTTATCTAAGGATTTTGCTTCATGTTTTCTTTGACAACTAGTTTAAGTGTTCCCTTTGTGATGAGGGCCTTTTCGATTTGACTGCCCTTCTCTATAACTTCTTCAAAGTAAGAGCCAAAGTGCATTTATAAATGGAAGGATATCTCTAGGTTCAAGCTAGTAAAAAGTATGCTTACTAGATATTTTTTCGGCAAGGCACAAGGGAAGCGACTTTCCAACCCTCGCCATCATTGTTAAAAGCTCTCAAATGTTTCATTGGGATTCTTGTTTCCATTGCAAAGGTCATTCATTATGATATAATTTTCCATGTTGTAGGAATAATTTGGTATAATTTTTTCGCTAACGTGGGCCATGTTGTAATGAAGCCCTTGGGTATGCTAAAGAACCTTTCAACCCTAGTTCCCTTAGGCTACAAGGAAGAGTCGTTTTAAGAAGTTATCATTGTATGTGACCTCTTCATAAGCCATATAATGTTTTTGATGTGATCATGAGGATAAATTTTTCTATTATATTTATCAAATTTCGGAAGAGTAAAATACTTTGGGAAGGGTTTCTATAACATGTCCTTATCAAAGGGGTAAGGGCATAGTTCTTCATACAAATTTTTCCTACTATGTCCTATGTTTCCCTCTTATAGCATAGTAATCTTTTCTTTCATTTATTGTAATTCCCATTCAATGATTTGTTCTTTGGTAGGATACATTGGTCTTTGTTCCTTCGCCGCTTTAAAAGTCATGTCAAAATATGGATCAAAGTGTAACTTGCTAGATTTCATTTTGAGTTTTTCGAGATATACGTTCTATTTTAAGAGCCTAAGTTTGTAAATTTTTGGATCAATTTCAGGATCTATTTTTAAAGGATCTCTTCTTCAATTAAAGGATCCTCTTCCTCATCAAACTTGGGAGGTGGTGATGATTTGCACTCAATATTCACTTTACGTGAAGCTTTGTAATAAGGTCATCATGTATCACCAAGTGGGTTGGATGGGTCTCCTTCAATGGTGTTATGATCTTGACCAGAAGTAGAAGCATACCCCATGTGAAAGGGGTTATCTATGTCTAAGAGGGATCTTTGTTCTTATATTTTATGATTAATGACCTTAGTTTCCGCTTCGTGTTCTTATGGAAGCTTAGCCCCTAATTCTAAGACTCTTGTGATTACTTGATCCATGTTGTAATAAAGGAGTTTATCAAAGTGACCTAAGTATAATTGGTGTTGTTCTTCAGAAGAGTCAGACTCCTCTCCGCTATGATCAATCAACAGCTTTATTTTTTTAACCTATGAAAAGAGAGGTGATAAGTTGTTTCTGCTTAATGGGAATGATTCAAAAGGATGTTCTCCTAAGTCTCGATCATTTAGTTTGGATGCCATCTTCATGATTCTAGGAATCACTAGTCAAAGTGATACTAGATTTTGTCTAAATGCCTTTGAAGTTTTCTTGAAACCTATGCGTACGTTTGTGTAAGTCACTCAATGTGATGTTGAAATAACCTAGTGTGTTCTAGAAGAAATGTTATGCATTTTTAATGCTTCAAAGAGAACTTAAATGCAACAATCACTCAAATTTTCATTTTTCCATGATTATACCCTAACTATGATTCTAGTGAAGGGTCCAGCGGATAGTGGTAATATCATATCAATATGTAGGTCGAGTTAGAATTCTAATAAGGCCTAAATATTGAAGTGGTATTAACACAATCTCTCAACAAGGTATACTAAAACTAGTTCGAATGCCGATGAAAGCTAAGTTTTCTGAAAATGGAAGTTGTGAGTATGTATAGCATAACAACACTATCTTGATACATTAACCGAGAAAGCAAGGTGTTAGTATCAAGATGACATTATTTTGGTATATATAAGGCAATATCGACACTCTAAAAAAATACTTAGATGATGTCGGAACTGAAATGAAGTATGAGTATAGCAAGAAATTTTTAGTTGTGCGAGTAGCGTAACTACACAATAAAGGGACTTATATCAAGTTCTCAATAAATTGAAAACATGACATAAGAAAAAAAATTGTGTGACTAGAATACGAGTAAAAAAATATCAACCTAAGGAGAGATAAATGATGAACTAAGATAAAATTAGTGAATGCGATCTTGAAATCAAGATCAAAGGACTATCAAAGATACAAAAATGTACTTGTGCACTTTAGATGTTTAACAACCCATCCGTAAACATGGATGGGCGTAAATGGATAAAAAAATGGAGAGTACTATCTTTGATAAAATGTGTGAGGTATGCTTCCTTCTCACTCCAAATGGGCAGTGAGAAAACAAGGGTATAGATCAAAAGGATGAAAATAAACTAATCACCACTTGGGCAGAGTTTCACCTCGTCTCGAAGGTGAGAAAGAAATTGAGCTAAGTGAGACATCATTTAATTCCATGATGAAAGAAACTTAGCTCAAACTTATGTGGGATATTTTCCTTGTTTGAGAAATAAGGTTCAGACTCTAAGTGATTTTTCACTTCGTGATGGCTTGACATGACAACGAAATAGCAAAGTGTCATGGCCTCTGTAAATCCTCCTCGAAATCCTCTACCTCAACCTTCTTCATCTGTGTGCCCTTCATAATGATGATCATCATCCTTGGAACTACTGGAAACATTGGTATGGTGCACACCAGTATTAATGGCATCATGTATCTGGTCAATCAATCTATAATCATTTGTGTTATGAGTAGTAGAGGTGCAAATTTTGCAATAGTAGTAAACATTCTTCCAGATCGTGTGTGCTACTGACGAGAGGACACCTACTTACATCATGATCTCCATGGAAAATATCACAATCCACTGATATGGTGTGAACCAAACTTCAGGTGTAAATTTCCCTTGTATGAACCTCTACTTCACAATCTATACACCATAACCTGCTGCGAGTCTCATGAGCCAAGTTCGCGAACAATTTCTCCAGTTACTTTTCCATTGCTGCAATTTTGGCTTCTATCAAAGGACTAAATTCTATATCAATGCTTCCTACTACCTCAATGCCCAAGGAAACCTCCAATTCCTTTCATGGATTTGTGAAATTCTTATGTGAAAGTGCCCTCCTAAATGATGTGATCGAGTCCTCCAAAAATCATTGAGCATGTTGCAAACGGTTAATGTCATAAGATAACTTGTATAAGAGAGTCTTAAGGCATATGTCATACTCCCACATACTCTCCAACATTCCTTGTTGAATATCCTTCAACACATTGATGATTTTCTATTTAAACTCAAGTATGTGGAACTCGCAAAGAGGCATTAAACAACACAATGTAATCCACCATTGTCTTGTGTGGGTCATACTTCATGTACCATCTATGCGCGTGTCCTTGTAACATCGTTGTAAAATTACTTGCCTTCCACTCCGAGATAGTGATTCCCTTCACGCGTAATAGTAACTCACACGATGTACATGTTCCCTAACATCCTCAACACCCTTATAATCAGGTAAGTGGAGTGACATCTCATAAAACACTTGTTTATGGTGTTGTGGACCTTTTCCACTAGATCCAGGACCTTGATTCCCTTGATGTTATCTCCACCACGAGACCCACTAGATGCACGGCCCAACACCTCCAAATCCACCAAATCCTCCTCCTATCATAGGTAAGGAGCCTAACACAACCGCGCCTTGTTATCCCACCAACGTTCTAAACTATGCATTGATAGTATGTGATATTGAACCATGCCTAGATGTGTTTCCCATACTACTCCCAGATGCGATACTCAAACCTTATGATCCCACACCTTTCTCGAATGTTGTGCTAGAAAAAATACCCTCAAACATAGGAAATGACTTGTAGCCATAGATGTCGGAAATGAAAAATTATACCTCCTAAGTGTCACTCAACTACCAATACCGATACCAACTAGATTATAAAAATTTATCTCAGGAACTGGAAAATTAAGCATAAGGGTCTAGTCGTTATGTGTGTTAAGATGCACACCTACCACTCTCCTCCTTGCTTCATATGAAATCTCTCTTCAGAAGGCGAGGGGGTTTCTCTTCTATGCTTTCCAAGATGGTGTAGCTCTATTGGGCCTCAAAATATTGGCTAAGTACCAAAGGGAATGTGTGTGCATGGGACCATGAAGAAGAAGTGCGCACACAGGAAAAGCATGTAGGAAAATGGTTTAAGAAGGGTTTAGGAGAAACCAACATGGGTGCAAGGTAGAACAACAAGTTCTAAGGAATTATCCATATTATTCATTTTGGGTACATGTGACAAAACGTGACCCAACTAGGCATGCCGAGTAAATAAGATGCCATCTAGAGACTTGGTGGTCAAGGAAAGAATATTACATGCATCAAAGGTTCCTGAAAGACAACATTGTAAAGAGTAGAGATCTTGGATCAGAATAAGCATGCTCCATTGCAGGACCACATAGACACTTAGCAAGTGATATGCTCTTGAAGGAAGGCATGGCGGTTGGTGCTAAACCTATATATGAAGAAGCTCAAGTAGAAGGAAAAGAGAGGGAGAAGAGAGAAGCATCAAGACCATCATAGAGAGGATGGAAAGTGTAGCTGTGTAGAAAATATTAGGAGGTTCTAGGAGCTGGGGTTCTCATTAGAGGATTATAGGAATGTTATCATGTCTAATGGGATGGGTCTGCAAGATTGTTGTAATAGGGAAGCATAGCTAGGACTTCTGATACATGAGTCAGATCCCTATTTTGATACATTTTGGTCTACTATGACCCTTTTGAATGTAATTTGGTTACTAAAATTATAATCAATATGAATATATGACTCGATTTTGAATATATGGCTCATGGGTGCAAACCCTAATGTATTTTCTTTATGTTAAGAATCAGATTTGTTCTTTGTATGATGTTTCTCTTGTTATCTGAATGGGTATATTGCTGTAATAACTCATCTTATGCTTTCATAACGAATGTATGAACATTTGAGTTTTTACATCTAGTCTTTATCAATGGAATCACCTTCTCACAATGCTCACATAAAAGAGGGACTCGGCGCCACGCCTACCTTGAGTGAGCACCCAAAGGCCCGCTAGGTGATAGGCCGATGTGTATGGGATTATAAATTTAGTGGCTGGATAGAAAAATGACTACATCTTGATTCTATTGTCTAGACCTCTTATCAAATCTATTGTGAGAATGATGTGTGATGACAGAGCGCTTCACCTTGGATAGTCTCGAAGCATGGTTTAAGAGCACGAGAGGATGAGTTTTCTTAGAGATTTAGTATTGGACCTGAGTTTGATGCACATAAATGGGTAGAAGAACACCTATATCATGAGTTGTATGAGACCTTCTTTTGATGCTTTCCAGTAGAGTTTTATGAATGGCTTTTTGCATATGCATTTAGATCAAGTTGGTACTTATATATATCACATTTGGACCCAAGATGAATATCGAGGCTATGAATGCTGATATGACCTAGATGCATGTTTTTGATCATTGGTGGAAGAGAGTGTTGGCTAGTTCTACCATGGAATATGCTATTTCTATGTATTCTTGTCCTAAAGTTGCCAATTTTGAGTTCTTAAAGGAACCGGAGGATCCTTTTTCCTGATATCCCTTTAGTGTGAAGATCCTAATCATTACACTAACTTTGGAAGCATTCCTTGTGGTAGGATAAGCTTCTCTCGAGCATTGGGTGAGGAAGCTAGGGGGATGAAGATGGAAGACATTGTGGCTAAAAGAGAAAGTGAGGAGAGACAACTCAAGTATAGTGAAGCACATGAAAGGGAGTTGGCTAGAAAACATAAGGTTGCGGGAGTGATGGATTTATGGAGGAAGATGTTGTGGGAAGGAATTAAGGTTGTGTGGAGGATGGGGAGCTTGAGTATTCTATGCCACCCCATCTCAAAGCAAGCGTGGAAGAGAGATCCCTTCAGCTTCTGATGAGAGTTTGTCACTTGGAGAAAGGAGAGTTGTCGACATGCATCTAAATCCACCTAGGGACCAACCCCTTGTGCTCGGTCTTACGAATCAAGAGATAAGTATTGCTAACATATTCGGTATCAGTGGGAGTGATATACCTATGCCTAGGAGATATAATTTTTCATTTAGTACATTTATGGTTACATAATCATTTCTTGTGTTTGGAGGAATATTGTCTAGAACAACATTTGGGAAAATTTTGAGTACACAAATATTGGGTATCACATCTAGGAGTGGTGTGGGACACAAATCTTGTGGCAAAGTGTAGTATCAAAAATTGTTTCCATGTATTTTAGTGGGATGTTGGGAGCATTAGGAGTGACCATTTTAGGCCCCTTACCAGCTATAAGAGGTGGATCTCGAAGGACCTAGTAAACCTAGTGGATCCGGAGGATATCTTTGGATCGGTGAGGATCAGGTGTTTCACCTTTTTCTTAGATTGTTTCTTTGAATTGTCGACAAAATAGATAGGGTAATGGGCATAGGAGGAATACCTATTCAAATGTCAGTTGATGGGTTGTTGCACTCATATGACTTCGAATCCCACAGGTTGACCGTGAGATCTTCCTTTTGGCTAGGAGGAACTACCCGTGATGAAAACAAGAGCACTAGAAGGAATTAAACAATATGGCGGTGAAGCGCCTAACATGAGCTAGATCCTGGGAAGTATGATACTTCTTAGATGGTTGTCGACCCACTTTATTTTAAACAAATCAATGTTGTAAACAAAGTAAATCCTATTGTGATTTTAAAATTATTTAGGTATCTCACTTAAAACACAATAAGAAAATAGATCTAATCTAACAAGCTAAGCTAGAATAGAATCCAAAGGTCAAATGGTTGGTTTTGGGTTCTACAGGTCTAATAAAGGTCTCGGGTAGGTCACAAGTGAGTGAGGGTGAGGTAAAATTAGGTGGGTAGGTCTCTATTTAAGGATATGTGGGAAAACATAGAGACCGGCATCGGTCAGGGGTGACCGACAGCGGTTAGGTATAACCGGCGCGTTATTGCGAGATTTGGAAATGTCACAAAATAGGGTTTTGGTCTCCTTGGTGATTGTACAAAGGATTTTGGTTGGTCGAGACGAAGTATTGGGTGACTGGAATAGGCTTTTGTGAGGTTTTAATGGGTCTATGGAGGTGAAAATGTTGGAGAAGGTCAATAGGGAGCAAGATAAACAATGGGTGATAAAATAATGATGAAATGAAACAAACCGGAGAAGTATGACATTATACTTACTTGGATTTCATTCCTGAAGGTCTATGTGTGAAGGATGGAGGTGTTGATGATGGTTTTGAAGGATGCAAGTGATCACCAACTGAAGAAAATATTTTGTATGGGCTATATGCACACTCCTCTTTGCTTGGATAGATCAGATTGTGGCTGGGTTGGTCAGACAGAGAAGATGCTCAATCTCCTTCCTTTGATGTGAGTTTTTGCTGGAATTTTCTCTCTGAAGATGTGTTATCTCTTTGAGATTTATTCTTTCTCATCCAATTTTTCCCAATGTTTTCCAACCTTTAGAATAAGGTAGTTTAGGGGTTAAAAGGGGTAACCAAAAGTAGTATGGCTTAACCAAATGACAGTTAGGGATAACCGTCTGGTCAAGGCATGATTTACTAGGTTTACCAAACTTAGAGAGATCCTCCTAATTTTCTTGGATCTCGTGTCATTATCCCGAGGGTTAGACTAGGAGCTTCTTGTGAGCATGTGGGAATGTGGTTAGAGGGAATGTAGGCATTGATTTTTAGGGTTTGGGTTTGTCTTAGTTAGTTATGGTAACTGCTAAGAATAGGTCTTATGTTGAGTTAGCTTGGTGAGGTGTATAAATGAACTATATGTGTAGATATTATTTAAATAAGATATTTAAACAATAAATATAGTGAGGATAAAGAATTAATTTAATTAAATTAATTAAATTAATTTTAGTGGGGTGAAGGGGTCATGGCTAGGTAAATGTAATAAAGGGTACCTATATGTCGAGGGACAAAAGGGGAGTGTGACCTAATTTTAGTGTCTACATTTTCCCCTTTTTGTTGTGTTGCTTTTATTGGTAAGCGATGCTAACAAAAATAAGATGTGGTTGCTCCATGTGAGGGTGAAGGTGATCCCCTCAAACCAGAACCGACGAGGCAAGAGCGGCGGTCAAGCGGTGAGTGGTTTGATAAAAGGTAAATGTGAAGAAATGGAAAATGGGACAGGGAAAAAGGGGGTGAAAGGTCTATTTGGGAGATTTAGGTAATGGGTCGTGGTCAAAGATAACATCGGTCAATGCACGCACACATATAAACTGCAGACGCCACTACGGGTTGAAGAGCAGGTATACTCTACTTCATCTAAGGTCGATAGGTTTATCCAAACAAGGTTGAAGTGAATCAGTATCGAAGGTATAGGATAAGGTTAGGAAACACAATGTAGGTTAGGTGTAAGAATGTTTAGATATGTTCCAAGTACACAAAAGGTAGGGTTAGGATAAATGATCATGGCCATAGGCTAGGTAAGGTGATGCGGTCAATCAACATAGGTAATAGTGCTGCTGTATAATGAACACATGAGGTCAAAGGTCACTAGCGATGGTCTAGGTCCAAATATCTAGGTCACGGATTGGGTAAGGCTGAGGTAAGGGTAAAATAAGGAGTCCCCAAAGGAGGACAAATGGAGGTAGGAAGTGATGAGGTTAGGAAAGGTAAGCTAATGGGTTGGGTAAAGGTATGGGGTGAAAAGTAAGGTAGAGTGTGGGGTAAAATGGAAAAGTAAAGGAAATGTGTAGGTAAGGGTGACTGATGGTGGTCATGGATAACTAACGTCGGTATAAGAAAAGTAGTGATAGTTAGGTAGGGCACGAGACCGATGCTAGTCGAGGAACCGACGTCGGTTAGGTTGGGTTTGGTATAAAAACATAAAATCCACATGTTTATTTTTCATTTTTGAATTACAAAGTGAAGAAAAGAAGAAAGAGAGAAACATGAGAAAAGCATCCTGGAGGAAATGTGATAGTGAGTGGCAGGTGAGTTGACGGTGGTTGGGTTGGTTAGTAGTGGGTCCACGAGATCTTAGCAAGGGATTCAATTGGTTGGAGTGTGTGGGTATATATTCAGTGATGGAAGAGGCAGGAGAGGGATCGGGCGGACCATCAAAGACAATGGCGGACATGCCACTGAGATGGTGGCATTGTAATGAGGTAAGCACAAAACTCGTTAATGTGAATTAGATAGAGTAGAGGGTGTAAGGGTTGTTTATTTTTGGATTTGGGTGGGTTTTTGTATTTTGTGGGCGGAAAAAAGTTAAATCAGGTATGGGGGAAAAATGGGAAAAAAAGAGGGGGAGGGGTAGGAAATTGGATAGGTGGGGTGGGTAGGGGTTTTGGGGTAGTGTAGGTCAGTGTAGGTGGGGTAAAAGGGATAGGTGGGAGGGTTTACAAAAAAGGGGGGTTTGGGAAGTGCGTATTTTTGTGCGATAGTGACTAGCGTCGGTCAAGCTTGGCTAACATTGATCGTAGAACCTGGTATCGGTCACCTAATAGGTGACCGATGCCAGTTACATGGTAATTGTGGTCGGGTCAAGTTGAACCGGTATTGGTCACCGATAGGTGACTGATGCGGTTTAAGGGTGACCGAAGTCGGTTAGGATGAACCAACACCGGTCGGGATTTTAGGAAAAAGGGTCCAAAAATGATGTAGGTTAGGTGGTTGGGATGGGTAAGATAAAATAGGGTGGTAGGTAATGATAAGTGATGAATAAGGTCAAGTTAAAGGTAGATTAATGTTGTGCTTTGGATTAGATGTAGGGTCGATCGTAGTTACACATGCGAGATAGGGTTCCACCACTATTGGTGACATTGCGTGGCCTAGCAAGCCCATTAGAGCTGTAGCATGTGGAGGTAGTGGGCTTGAGTGGTATTCGGCAATACCGACATGTTGTTCGGAATCCTAGTTTGATGGTCGCGCTCATCGATAGATGGGACTCCACGACGAACGCGTTCCACCTTCTGACAGGTGAGATGACTGTCACCCTAGAGGATGTGTTTTAGATTCTGAGGTTACCTATATTGGGGGCCCAGGTGTATTCTATCTCCTCCGAGGCCTTAGAGGAGCTGATCGGGATAGTATTTGGTGAGGGGTAGCAGAGTTGAGCTTCCATAACACCAGTTTGAGCTATGGTGAGATGTACCTAGCCCATTCGAGATGAGACAAGGCTAGTAGTTTTATTGATGGAGGAAGTGTGCTGCTATGCACTACCTGATGTAGAGGGTGGATGCTTTCCCCACTCACTGATGGGGGTGCTCCATGATATGATGGTGCATGAGACATGGTTTGCCTAGGCACCAACATTTTGGTGTAGCTATACAGAGCATGTGGACATGTTGCTTGATTTTAGCCTATGTTGTACATTCATACTGCACTCCTAGGCCTACAAGCACATAGTCTATGTTTGACCTATAGGGATGCCCCAAGTGGATGCATTCCCAAAAATATGTGTGCAGTTGGGATACATGAGATGGGTGTCAGTTTCAGGAGAGCAGAGGTCGGATAGGCCGACATATGATGTGGCCCCTTTTCGGTAGTTGTTAGAGGGGGTATCTAGAGTGGACATTATTTGGAGACCATACATGGGATTTCCCTCATATAGGCACATGCATGAGGAGCTAGTTGAGCTCCAGCTAGAGAGGTGGATTCAGTTCATTGTGCGGGGGCATGAGATGATCCCGATCGATAGGGTCTAACTGGCGATTCGAAGCTCATATAGGATATTCCTCCGCCCTTCCCATAGTATCAAAGAGATGATGTGGAGAGGCCTCTCCCTCTACCATAGCCTACAGTGCCTACAAGAGAGGAGGAGTAGCTAGTGGATCAGCAGATTGATGATGTCGGATGCACGAGATAGGTACAGCAAGAGTGTGCGGCTCGATTATGAGCCATACTACCTAGACCAAGGCAGCAGATTTAGCTACCATGACAGTGTAGAGAGATTCCCTATAGGGGTAGGTAGCGATGCTAATCACGCAGATAGGTATATACTACAGACACAACTGGAGGGGTCAGAGGAAGAGGTAGCAGAGCTATGGGTACAGGTGGCCAATCTGCAGGCCTAGATGGCGAAGGGAGAGGGTGGAGGAAATGAAGGAGATGGGGACATAGATGGTTATGTGGCAGCCCTACAGGCTCAGGTGGTAGGATTACAGGTCATTTGGACATAACCCATACATATATTAGGGTCTTGAGGCCCGAGATATAAGCACAAGGATAGGGGCACCACCACAAGCACCGGATAGGGGCACCACCACAAAGCGCAGGAGCTGGTCCCGTTCATAGGTCGGGCATGGCAGCAGGCGAATACGAGGGTCGAGACCTATGGGAACACCATAGACCATGCCTATATCTAGGTTACAGGATGCCCTATTTGAGGCATGATACTATCAAGACCATCTTATGGCAGTTGGGATAGACTTCCTCTCATATGGAGAGTACAGGCACAAGGCATTCAAAGTGAGAGTACGAGATCCCGCACACATAATGTGGAGAGAACAAGAGGTCAGTGAGCTCCAAGTCCTGATCAAAGCGAGGTCACCAATGCATGGTGACTAGAGTGAGGTGATGTGCCAGCAGGGACACAGGAGGCTGAGGGTGCAGGGGACAAAGAGATGGAGGACATCTGACCAGATGTCTGATATGTGGCCACCCCGATTTTGATGTATAGTAGTGATTATTTTCGATATATACGCCGGCCCTGTGTGTGCTGAAGATTTTTGTATTTTTATCACATACCGCCTACGTGCAAAGATGGTGATGATTTATGAGTGATTTTGTTATATATTATGAGCATATACCGGCCTGCGTGCAAAGATTTTGTGTATTGATTCATTCATTCTTTGTGTATATATGAGACCAGCCTGCGTGCCGATGACATTTTCTATTGTATATCAGCTTGTGTGCCAACATTTTTGAGATGATGGCCATGATGAGATAGACATATATTTTGAGATACACATTTATTGATTTATATGATGAGATTCATGGTATTTTGTGATGTGTTAATATGTTTATGAGATATTGGTTTTATGGCTTGTGTTAGATGAGATATGGATGGAAAGTAGGTGAGTTAGGCATGATGGAGTCGGGTTGGTTTAGCCATGGATTGAGTCAGGTTATAGGCATGATTCATTATGGTTTGTAATGAATGATACTATGGGTCATATGTGAAATGTTGTATAATCTATGCATAGTGATGAACAAATGTATAAAATGGTAAACAACTTGTTATGTATGTGGCTTAATTTCCAATTTTGTTCGAAAAGGGGAACTAAGTGAAATGTGGGGTAAATGGTGAGTTAGTCATGGTTGATGAATTGTTTAGGGTAGAGAGTGGCTGAGCTAACCTCTAAGGGCCCCATGCCCTTGGAGTGTTGCCTACATAGTCCTGGTGAAAAGGGACCTCAAGCCAATGTAGTTCTCCCATGAGCTAGGGAAGAATATGAGAATGATTTGGTAGGTTTTGGGCATGTTGTGGGTATAGGTTTAATAGGTGTGGGTAGATTATAGGTAAAATGATGTAGGTGAAGGTGATTATGGAGAAAGGGGAGGACTACCCCAAAGGTAAGTGGTGAGGACCAAGTCCCGTATATGGTAATCAAAATGTAAAAAAGATGGTTAAAAGATAAGAGGGGGCAATAAAGCTACCCGATTGGGTAGGATCATACCAAGTAAATCATACCATGTGAAGGAGGTGATGAACACAAGATCTAAAAGGCATTGCACGATTAACTATTCTACAATGAAAGTAGTCATAGGATCACTAAATGTCAAAAGTCCAAGATGTCCCTTGAGGCAATTTATGAAATCGAGTGGAAATGGTAAGGTGGGTGAAAGGTAGTTAATTGTATATGTTTGGGAGTGATAGGTCTTTTGGGCAAGAGGTCCGAGGTCATAATGGGCAAGTCCATAACTAAAAAGTGTTTTTCTTTTGATAGACTAATCGATGTGAGAAGTCTATATGTGATAAATAATATGGTACTCCTTGAGGTCTTCGTGAAGCTGATCGATGTGGGAAGCTTCGGTTTCTATCGCTTTTTTAATTTTTTTTGAAATATTCACATAGCTGTCCTTCGAGGGAGCAGTCTATTTATAGTAGCAATTTGGTCGAGAGGAAGATGTCCTTTTGAGGGAGTCATCTTTTTATTATAAGTTTGACTCAAGGAGTTTGGTCCCATTAGAGGTCTTTGAAATCATGGACAAGACCAAGGTGAAGGATATGACTCTTGTTCAAAAGGCAAGGTGGAACGACCATGGGATCTCATCTAAAGGTAGATAAAAAGTATCCATGAGAATCATGCTATGTGCAATTCCATGGTACACATATTCAAGAGAAGATAACAAGTGACGGTACTCACATGATTCTTGTTTAATCATTAGGGAGGTGGATGGAGTGGATAACGCTCAAGGGACGAGCATGGAGAGAGACAAAGGGTGAGGTAGGACAATGAGTCAACAATAGAATGGTCGAAGATGCAATGCGTTAAGGGGCTCAAGTTCGGGTTTACCATCAAGTGAGGATAAACGATAGGAACCCGATCCATAGGTATGAGTTACGATGTATGGTCCAAGCCAATTAGGAGTGAATTTTCCCCATTTACTTTTTTCTGCTTTGGTTACATGTTGATTTTCTTTCAAGACAAGGTCACCGACTTGGAAGGTGCATTCATGAACACATTTTTCATAAGCACATTTGATATGTTGTTGGTAAACTTGAAGGTGATCCAGATCATTAAGACGATGTTCATCTAATAGCTCTAGTTGTGCTAAGCGGTCTTGACAAAATTCATCATCAGTAAGCATGTCATGGAGAGAAATGTGGAGTGAGGGGATCTGGAATTCGAGAGGCAGAACAAACTCTATACCATAGACCAGTGAAAAGGGTGTAGCCACAGTGGAAGTGCAAATACTAGTGCGGTATGCCCATAGGGAAAAAGGAATGTGTGTGTGCCAATCCTTTCCAGTATCATCAACCACTTTCATGAGAATTTTGTTGAGGGTTTTGTTAGTGGATTCATCTTGGCCATTAGTTTACGGGTAATAAGGTGAAGAGAAAATAAGTTGAATCTTTGAAGCCATCGCAAATTTTTTGTAGTGTTTTGTTTTTGAATTTTTTTCCATTGTCAGTGATGAGGTGATGAGGGACACCAAAGTGGAAAATGATGTGATGGTTAATGAACTCACATATTTTCTCGGCTTTTGTGGAGATAAGCGGTATGGATTCCACCCATTTTGTGTAGTATTCTGTAGCGGTTATGATCCATTGATGACGTTAGAAAGAATGAGGATTGATTTCTTTGACAAGATCTAAACCCCATTGAGAGAAGGGCCAAAGGTCACGAGTGACTGTGCGGAATGATTTGGGTGTATGATGAAGGTTGGAATGTTGTTGACATTTCACACAACATTTGACATAGTGGAAAAAATTGTGGTTGAGGGTTCACAAGAATAGCCTAGGTGAATAATACGCTTAGAACGGTAAGGCTGCTAAAGTGACCTCCACATATGCCATCATGAACCTCCTTAATGGTATAAGGAATTTCAGAACTTGTGAGGCATCGTAAGAGAATATCATCAAATCCACACTTATAGAGAAGTCCCCTTGGGATAACAAAATGGGAGACCCTTTTAAGGAAGGTGCGTTGACCATTACGGGTGAGATCAAGAGGTAAGATGGAGAAGGAATGGTAGTGAGTATTGTTTATACCAAATGTCACTCGGGTCGGGGTGTCGATTCGATTGAGTAAACATCATGAGGTAAATAAGAAGGTGAATGGAGGCATTGTATGGTGACAAATATTTTGGAATCGGCAGGGAAGTGGGTATTTGGAATGCTAAGCGAGGCCATGGTATCTCGCAAATTCGTTGGTTAAACGTGGGATGGTTTGAAGCATGTAACCATTAAAGGTGGTCAAAAGTATGTCTACATGATGTTTATACTTTTTAGGTATCTCATTACGACATTGGTACATACCATTGACTTGGTTTATGACCAATTGTGAATCACCAAAGATGTGTATTGATTTTACATCTAGGGCATAGGCGGCCTAGAGATCTAGTACGAGTGCTTCGTACTCGGTAATATTGTTGGAAAATTCAAAGTCTAGTTTGAAAGAAAAAGGCATGGGTTCTCTTTCTAGAGGAATGAGGATAACACCAGCACCACCCACACGCCGACACTTGTAACCATCGAAGAACAATGTCATTTAATAAGGGGTTTGTCCAGGAAAGGGTAGTAATGGATTCATCAGAAAGTCAAAATTATAAGGTTGGTCCACAAGAATAGGTGTGTCACCCGGTTGGTTGGTGATAGCTTGGCCCTTAATATACTTTTGGTGAATGAATTTGAGATCAAGATCAGCTAAAAGCATAAGCCATTGCACGGAATGCTGATTTTGATAAGGTTTGGCATACATGAAGTGTAAAGGATCGATGTTGGTCACAACATAGGTTTTGTGGTTGAGTAGGTAATGGCGGAGTTTGGTGGAAACAAAAACTAAGGCTAAGAAAATCTTTTCTGGATGGTTGTATCGGGTTTCATAGTCCAAAAGAGTATAGCTTATGTAATAAACCACCTACTCCCTGTGTTGTTCATCACGATGAGTGAGCATGGCTCCCAAGGAATGATCGGTAGTGGATATGTATAGGTAAAAAGGTTGATTGTCTTTAGGTGGAATGAGTATGGGTGGTTGGAGAAGGTATTGTTTTAGGGCCTCAAAATCTTTGTGACAATCATCATCCCATTTAAAAGAGACATCCTTCCTAAGTAGACGATGAAATGGTTGATACCAATCGAGATAATTGTGAAATGAAATGGTGAATGTCTGTAATTTACCTTACAAGCTCTTTGAGTTGTTTAAGGTTAGTAGGTAGAGGCATTTCTAGAATGGTCTTGAATTTAGCTAGGTCAAATTCTATACCACTGAGGGAAATAATAAATCCCAGGAGATTTCTGAGAGAACCACAAAGATGCACATTTTAGGTTCAAGGCGAGATGAAATATTTAATGAGGTGGTCAAATATGAGTTTGAGGATAGCGAGGTGCTCAAAGCGTGACATTTAGATTTGGCCAAGAGATCATCCATGTAATCTTCTAATATGTGATGCATGATATCATGGAAGATGTAAGTCATAACGCTGATATGTAGCACCGAGCGTTTTTAAGGCCAAAATGCATGACTTGATAGAAAAGGTTCCCAAGGGGTAATGAATGCGATCTTGTACTGATCTTCTAGGGCAAGCAAAATTTGGTTATAACTCGAGAAACCATCCATGAGTGAGGTCAACCAGTTGATCAATAACAAAGGCAAGGGAAATTCATCTTTTGGGTAGGCAAGGTTGAGGTCTCGAAGTTCATGCAAATGGAGAGTCCCCTATTGCTTTAGTAACAGGGACAATGTTAGAAATCCAATGAGGATAATCAATGGGTAAGATGAAGGAAATGGAAAGAAGGCACTTTGAAGTTCTTCTTTGATGAGAAGAGAAATGTGAGGGTACATTTTCCTTAGCTTTTGTTTGATAGGTTTGGCATTGGGAACGGTTACGATATTGTGGACCACTATGGTGGGGTCAATATCGGGCATGTCTATGTAAGACCAAGTGAAAGCGTGGTTATGATCTTGGAGAAAAGAAGTGATGGCTTCTTGTTCAGCAGCATCTAAAGATTTCCCAATCTTTAGGATGTGCGGGTCATCCTGAGTATGAATTTTGATCTCAATAGTCGATTCATTTAACATGGTTTTTGTCTCAGAGGGTAACGACCGATGAATATATGAGTCTTTTGCACCAAGGTAGGTGAGTATGGATTCATCATCCTGACATTGAATGATGTTAATGGTAGGTGTGTCATTGTTGATCATCTCAGGATACATGAATGGGAGAGTGGAAGGGGCCTCACCTTCACGTTGATAAATCAAAGGCCCCAAGGAAATGGTGTTTATGAAAAAAAAGTTAGGAGGGATAGATTCAGATCCATCGACTTCGTCGGTGAGGGTGGTGATGATGGTGGAGAAGGGATAAGGTCTGCAATGAGTTCAATGCGGGCCTATTTGGTAGGAGGTTTGGGGAAACCGATACCACTACGGTCATTATGTTTACGGTGGTATATGGAATAACAAAGATGACAAAGCCTTTACTCGTAAAATCCAAAACCAAAACCCTTCCATGAACAAAGTGGTTCAAGAAGGTGTGGAAAAATAGTGATTGGAAGTTAGCAGGAAATGGGTGGGATTTTGATGATGGTTCGGGTATGTAAGTGGTAGTATCAATTCCCCCATAGGTGAGACTAGTACAAAGGTGAGGAGGACCATAAAGGAGGTGTTCTCCTATACGGTGATCATAAAGCAAGGGTGTTGGTGAAGGCTTCCATACTCGTGTGAAGTAAGGAATGTGTTGACACTATATAGGCGGTACTCCCCCAGAGTGAGGCATTGAAAACCACCTTCTAAGGGATCAGTGGTTGGTATGTGGGTAGCTATTATAGATGATGTGTTGGAGGTAGAGGCATAGTGGGGTTAATGTGATTCAACGGCTAATGGTTCAAGCGGTGGTGGTTATAGCAGTGGTAGGAATAGAGGAGGTATGTGTGGTGAAATCAGCAGTTTCCTGGTAGGTGGAGGTGTAGGTGAAGCGGTAGTGGTTGCAGAGGTAGATGGCTTGACAAGTATGAGCACATCATTGGGTTGGTAAAGCATGTTGCATGTTTTGAAAGGTGATGGGTCAGCTGGAATGGTATAAGTGTGTCCCTCATGTTCAAAATTTACATGAAGATGCAAAGTGGAAGGAACACAACCCATGACATGGATCCAGGGTCTACCAAGCAACAAGTTATATTGGAATACCCCTCCAAAACATAAAAAAATTCTAGAACAGTGCGGGGGACCACACGAATGTGCATGATGATAGTGCCTAGTGTGGAGGTGATAGCATCGTTGAATGAATGCAACATGACCAGATGTTTGTGCATGTAATTGTCAGGTATGTGCATTTGAGAAAATGTATGGGATTAAATGATGTTAATTCTAGCACCTCCATCAATCATCACACGATGTACCCGTATGTCATAAATGTGGACAGAGATGAAGAGGGCTAGGTCTGGGTCATCATTTTGGTATGGCATGATCTCTTCCTCTGAGAAGCTAAGGGAGGCCACTTGGTGAACAAGGTGAGGTGAGGATGAAGGTGGTAATTTGGTGAGAGAGGCTACATGATGGGGTGTGATAATGGAGGCTACAGGTGTAGGTTCATTGGGTAAAACCTCAATAGATTGAAGAACCTCCATGAGGGCTTGACGATGAGATTCTGAGGTTTGGATGAGGTCGTATAAGAACATTTTGAGGAGAGATTGGTGTAGTTGTTTGAGCATGGTGTAATGTGTGGCACCATTAGAAATGGGGTATGTGGGGCATGAGATAGTTACTTTAGGTATGGGTGTAGAAGGTATGTTGGGTATAGGATTGGTTGGTGGGTCAGCTATCTTTTCTTTGTTGTTGCTCGCGCATTTGTAGTGACGTGTGCCATGTTGATTTGAGGGAAGTTGGAAAATGGATAAGGTGTAGGGTAAGTGGTATAAAAACATGAAGGGAAAAAAACTACTGGAGGAGAAAATCCCTATGAGGTCAATTTGGCACAACGACATTTGGGTGGCGGTGTGGCAAGTTCTCTAATGCGAACCATGTTAATTTTAAATTTTGTGTGTGGTTCTAGGATTTTGAGGGTGGAGGTTGTGGTTGTTTAGTGGGCGGTGTGGGAATGGGTGTTGGTGAAGTAGGATCCTCATCAAGAATGGCGTCGTCGTCAAAGTTGATTTCCAAAGTGGACACAATTGGATAAGGATGGTTTTCAAGGCCTTGTAGCTCTCCACATCATTCCCGGCACATGATGATATGTGTAAATTTTAGTATCATCAAACCCTTTTGGCTTGGGTTTGAGGGGTTGTAAGGTCGGAGTGGCGTAATGTGATAATAGAAGTCTCAAGATGGTTGGTTCAAATTTTAGTATACTAACCCTAATAGTGGATAACAATTGGAAGTGAATGTGGGTTTCGGTGTAGGTGTGGTTGGTTGTCCTGGGAATTGTTTTTGGAAGAGTAGGAATGGGTCGAGCAATGGGTTACGTGTCGGTGTGGTTTGAGTTATCAGCTGGGTTCGTTTGGGTAGGGGTATAGTAGATGGATGGGTAGGAGGGTGTGGGGTTGTTGTGACTACCTTATTATGGGGTAGTGGGGTTTTGTTTTTGGGTCGCGCCTTCTTAGGTAAAGGTGATGTGGGTGTACGAGGTCTAGAAGGAAAAAAAGATGGAGGAAGAGGGTGAGTTACCCGTGGGGATAACGAGGGTGCTATGATAGTAGATGACGTAGGTCATACTTGGGGTGTGAGGGACAATGACTGAAGTGTAGTGGGTAGTGAAGTGATAATTGAAGGTATTGGAGGTATTGGTGGTAAAGAGCTGCAAGTGTGGGTATGAGTCATGTTTTGCACCTGGGTAGGTTAGAGGTATGTGAGGAAGGAATGGGTTCTTGTGTTATTGGTTTATAGATGGGTGAAGGGTGCTTGATCATGTTGGGAAACTAAGGTCTTGAGGTAGATGGGACAAGTGTGGGTGTGATTAGTGTGGTTAGGGGTATGAGGTCGATGAGTTTGTTTCTTTGGTTTGGGTATCGAGTAGGTGTGGTTTTAACATTGGAGGATGTAGCTAAATCCAGTTTAATAGGTGGATGAGTAAGGTTGGTGGTCGAGGTGACCCCTAAAGTGGTGATAGGTTTAGTGGAGTAATTTTTGTGGGTATGGGTTTGGATTTAGGTATAGGTCGGGTTATGGGTAAGGGTGTTGTGTGAGTGCTAATGGGTATCATGGAAGGGGTTGTGACAACGATAATTGTGTTTGGTTTGATAGGTGGAAATGCATTTGGGTAGATAGTGTCATCAAGGGATATATGCATCTATGTTGAGACAGGAGTAAGAGGCACCCCATAATAAATCCCTATCCACATAATCTAAGTGATCGGCCAAACGTGAGAATGACATGTCTGTTGGTGGAGTTGGTGAAGACCTAATGGGAATTCTAGTAAAATACATCTTAGAGATGGGGAATTGGCCGCTTGACTCACTTAGTGGGTAAGAGAGCTAAAAGTAGGTTTGTTGGATGTTGGGTAGCTGATGGAGAATGATCGCTAAGAGGCAAATGTATCTCCATTGGGTCTATGATGGGTGGAAGAGATGATGGGAGTTCCTCTATAAGTGGAGGAATAGATAGGTTCTCCTCTATGGGTGGAGGAGGTAATGGGTGCTCCTACAAGGGGAGAAGATAATAGGTGCTCCTCTATGGGTGGAGGAGGTAATGGGTGCTCCTCTACGGGTGGAGGAGGTAATGGGAGCTCCTCTATGGGTGGAGGAGGTACGGTAGGTAAAGGTTCTCTAAGTGGAGAAGCTAGGGGTGAGATGGTCTCAATGTTAGTAGAAGACTCCTCCATAGGTGATGTAGGAGATGAAAGGTGTTCTTGTTGGTGACGGAATGGTGAAGGTTGGTTCAGATGTGGAAGGAGGATTTTGGGCTAGGATTTCCTCTATGAAAGGGATGTGAGGAAATTGAGAGGTGACAGTACTTTGTTAAAGATTGTGTGAACCTCACGAGTATGAGTATCGTGAGTAAATGTCTCGCTATTTTGTTGGATGAAGGGGCATGATTGGGAACTGGTTTTTTGAAGATTTGTAGAATTTTTTTGGGGGTGGCATTAGGATTATCCATAATTAACTCACCTTTCTCGAGCATTTATTGGACAATATTCTTGAAATTGATGTAGTTTCCGTCACTATGACCCTTCACTTGGTGATAGTTACAGAAATCATGCTCTTTATACCATGCGGGCATGGGGCGAGCAGGGTCAAAACTAGTGTGTGGTTTTATGGGTGGAAGAGTGATGGCTCCAGCTTTGATAAGCTTTTCTAAGACATAAGAGTAAGGTTCCCCAATTGGGGTATATTTTTGCTGCTCTTGTCTGAATCAAAAAGCCTAGACAGGTGATAGAATAGATGAGGGTGTAGCTTGATTGGACAGATGAGGTGGTCAGCATTGAGTACCAATGTGTTAGTGATACCTTTAGCCTTTGAATAATTGGTTGGTGGTTTGGAAGAAGAAGAGGTTTCATTCGACTTGAATGTAGAATTATTATTTTGGTATTGGATTTTCTTCTCTTTAATGGCCCAAATCTCTAACTTTTGTGCCATAGTGAATGCCTCATCGAATGCTCAGAAAGTTTTGACTTGCAATTTTGGGAAGATATGTTTGGTGCAAGCTCGTGTGAAGATCTCGATGAGTTCATATTGTGACAATTGGAAGGTAAGTTGATTGATCAGGCTATGCCGATGAGCGAAAAAATTTGCGATAGATTCATCCTCATACTGACGTGTGGAATATAGATCGGTCATGGTAACCTTCTTGGTGATATTGATAGATAAATCATCCAAGAAAGCTTGGGCTACCTGATTGAATGAAAATATAGAGTGTTTGGGTAACCCACTATATGAATCTAATGTAATTCTAGTGAGGGACATGGGAAAAGTTCTCAAAAGTAAGGCATCATCATGAGAAATCAAATAACACCCATGTTTGAATGAGTGAAAATTCTATTGTGGGTCTTCCTTACTATTTAAGCGGTTGAATTTAGGCATTTCCCAATGCATAGGGTATGAACAGATAGGAATGGATGGGTGAATAGGCTCATTGCAAATCTCATCGGAGGTGAGAGTGTTGCGGAAGCTAGAAATCAAGGCCTCCAATGTCTACATCTTTTCCATCATCAATTTAATTAGGTCATTGGTGGGTTGTGATGATTGTATGCTCTTGTAGCGTGAGGAGGTTGGTTTTGAGCATATAATGGGGGTGTCATTCCAGTATATGGGGCTGCCATGTAAGGTGATGGAGAAGAAGGAAATGAAATAGGGGGTATGAATCGAATGAATGATAGATGAAATAGGTGGTTGTTTGTAGTATGTATATGCGGGTGGAAGGGTCGTAGTAACCCTAGTGTAAATAGGGGCTAATGATTGTGGAATGGAAAGAATCATGTTCGAAATGGGGTAGGAGTCATGGACACCGGAGGTGGGAATGTAGCTATAGGTATGTCTCGAGACATTAGGGATGGATGAGGTTGTGTTTGGGGTAGTCGTCGAGGGTATGGTGGATGTAATGGGTGCCCAAGAAACAACAGGACGTAGTAGTCATGGCAGGTATAGAACCTAACTACGAAAGCGACTAGGGGTAATGTGGATGTAGGTAGTACTGAGCTAGATAGGGCTGATGCGAAGTGAGTGCGAGAGTTGGGGGATAGTTACTGGGCATGTTGTATATCAACCCGACACGAGGTGTCTTGAGTGGATGAGTTGGAGAGGTAAAACCGCAAGGTGACGGGGTTTTGTCAAGGAGTCATGTAAACTCCTCATCTTGTAGAGCGATATTAGTAGGCCGAGATAGGATCCATGGTTGGTGATAAAATAGAATGTGGTGAAGGACTAGGTGGGAGTTTTTGGTAAGCGACATGAAACATGAGGGCATTCACTTGTCTTGTGTCAGAACCATGTGAACTAGTATTGATTAGGTAGGGCAGCTTCTCTGTAAATGATACATAGAACAACATGAATAGGTGAATCGGTGATAAAAAAATGGATGAAGTAACAACTATTGGGTGGAATGTGAAACAGATAACCGATGCTAGTTAGGGAAACCTAACATTAGTCGGGGAGTAACTACTGCTGGTCATTGTAGAAAATAGATAGTGAATAAATAGTGAGGCGTAATGTAAAATCTAACAAGTATGCCGAATGGGAATGTGTAAAATGTTAATGGGAATAAAATGATAGTGATGAGACTGTGTAAAGTGGAAAAAGGTGAAGTGAAACTATCCTTTTGAGTAGGTTAGAAAAAGGACACGAATCGACGTCGGTTGGGTATAACCAATGGCGATCGATGAGGTATCCGATGACAGTTATTGTGAAATTGAAATAGTGATGAAAGAAAGTGGTTGTGAATTAAAATTTGATGTGGAATCAGACCCAGAATTCTAGAAATGATGATGATATGGCCCAGGAACACTCAGGTGAAGCCGGAATACACCAGCTATGATGAGGAGCGTGCAAGGATGAACAAAAAAAGTGATGAACGTGATCTTTCACCTCAAAACACAAGCCAAGCAGAAACACTAAGAAAATGCAATCCTAGGAGTTCCCTTTCTATTATGTTTGTTTAGCTTATGCTATTTAGGGACCGACACATGAATTGTAAAATAGAGTATTTAGTGAGGGTGGCTTCCTACAAAAAAGGAGATCTAAAGGGTTAGGTTTCAGGTATGTTATGGTGGGGGTGGGCTTTGCTTTGAAGTATGACTCGATAGAGTAGAGAGTTGGGTGCCCATTGTTTCATGATTGTGTGATCACCTATAGCTTCTTCCAGGTAAGATGTTGTTTAAGAATGTATGTATTTGAATTTTTGTATGGTTTGGTAAGACTCACGTAAAGAGAAAAGGATAGAAGTGCTTTTCTAAGATTCGTTTGTCAACCATCGACTTGTCATGACCTCCAAAGCATATAAGTTACCCTCATTTAATGTGAGCTAATGCAATAAATCATAATGGAGTGTGATTGTTATTAAACCCAAATCGAAAATGTGAAATTGGATGGCACAATAAGATGAAGAGGAATATGGATGCTCTTTCACTACAATGCGATACGAGAAAACATGAATAAATGATTCTTTTTAATTACATGAAAAGAAAATTTTCCTTTAGAGAAAATAGAAAGGAGATGTAGATAACCAGGAAGAAAATTAGTGTGTACACTTTTAGAAGGGAAATAAACACACAATTTTTCCTAGGAATGAATGAAATGTAAGGAACCCTGGATGGGTCCCACGGTGTGCCAAATGTTTCACATTTTCAAATTTTAGTTGATGGGTTGTTGCATATGTATGACTTCCGAATCCACATGACTGACCATGAGAGCTTCCTTTTGGCTAGGAGGAACTACCTATGATGAAAACAAGACCACCAAAAGGAATTAAACAATATGGGCAAGTGAACTACCTAGCATGAGCTAGATCCGGGAAGTATGATACTTCCTAGATGGTTGTCATTCCACTATTTTAAACAAATTAATTCTATAAACAAAGTAAATCCTATTGTTATTTTAAAATGATTTAGGTATCTCACTTAAAACACAATAAGAAAATAGATCTAATCTAACAGGCTAAGCTAGAATAGAATCCAAAGGTCAAATGGTTGGTTCTGGGTTCTGTAGGTCTGATAAAGGTCTCAGGTAGGTCACAGGTGAGTGAGGGTGAGGTAAAATTAGGTGGGTAGGTCTCTGTTTAAGGCTATGTGGGAAAACACAGAGACTAAGGTCATCGAGGGGTGACTGACGGTAGTTAAGTATAACCGGTGCGATTCTTGTGAGATTTGGAAATGTCACAAAACATGGTTTTGGTCTCCTTGGTGATTGCACAAAGGATTTTCGTTGGTCGAGATGAAGTATTGGGTGATTGGAATAGGATTTTACGAGGTTTTAATGGGTCTATGGAGGTGAAAATGTTGGAGAAGGTAAATAGGGATCAAGATAAACAATGGGTGATAAAATAATTATGAAATGAATCAAACCAGAGAAGTATGATGTTATACTTACTTGGATTTCATTCTTGAAGGTCTATGTGTGAAGGATGGAGGTGCTAATGATGGGTTTAAAGGTTGTAAGTGATTGCCAACTGAAGAAAAGCTTCGCATGGGCTGCATGCACACTCTTCTTTGCTTGGATAGATTAGATCGTGGCTAGGTTGGCTATACAGAGAAGATGCTCAATCTCCTTCCTTGGATGTGAGTTTTGCTAGAATTTTCTCTCCGAAGATGCGTTATCTCTCTTAGATTTTCTATTTCTCATCCACTTTTTCCCAATGATTTCCAACCTTGAGAATAAGGTAGTTTAGGGGTTAAAATGGGTAACTTGTGGCGGTCCGACTTAATCGGCGATGGTTACAGATAACCGACGTCGATCAAGGCAGGATTACCTAGGTTTACCAAACTTAGAGAGATCCTCCTGATTTTCTTGGATCTCTTGTCGTTATCCCATGGATTAGACTAGGAGCTTCTTGTGAGCATGCGGGAATGTGGTTAGAGGGAATGTAGGCATTGATTTTTAGGGTTTGGGTAAGTCTTAGTTAGTTATGGTAACTTGCTAAGAATAGGTCTTAGGTTGAGTTAGCTTGGTGAGGTGTCTAAGTGAACTATATGTGTAGATATTATTTAAATAAGATATTTAAATAATAAATATAGTGAGGATAAAGCATTAATTTAATTAAATTAATATTAGTGGGGTGAAGGGGGTCATGGCTAGGTAAATGTAATAAAGGGTACCTATATGTCGAGGGACAAAAGAGGAGTGTGACCTAATTTAAGTGTCTACATCGGGACCTAGTGGATGTAGTGGATTTGGTGGTGGAGGAAACACCAAAGGAAATCAAGGATCGAATCAGGTGGGCAAGGGCCTTAACCACCTCAAAGCAAGTGTTTTTGAGATGTCTTTATAGTTACTAGACTACAAAGGTGTTGAGGATGCTGCAAAGCATGTACACAAGTGTGAACTTCTATTACATGCAAAGGGGATCGCTACCTAGAGAAGAAGGAAAGTCATTTTACAAAAAAATTACAAGGGTGTGCACATAGTTAGTACCGGAAGTATGAACCTCATCGACTATGGTGGATTACATCGCGTTATAGAATTCCTTCTTGGATGAGTTTCATATCCCTGAGTTTGAATAGAAAAGAATCAATGAGTGAAGGAGATCCAAGCGAGGGAATGGTAGAGAATGTGCCGGAGTATAATGCCCATTTCAAGACTCTCTTATCAAATCTATCCTATGATATTCACCCCTCTTAGCATGCTCAGTGGTTTGTTGGAGGATTGATAACACCATTTAGGAGAGTGCTTTCACACAAGACTTTCACAGACCTACACAAGGCCTTGGAGGATGCCCTATGCATTGAGGCTATTAGAAGCATAGATAACTATGTTAACCCTTTCCTTGAGGCTTAGATTGCTAAAATTATGAAGTAGCTAGAGAATCTATCAATGAAATCAGTGCATGAGACTCGTAGTGGTCTATGGTGCATGACTTGTGAGGTAGAGGAAATATAAAGGATAGTTTCCCTAGGAGATCGATATGCACCATGACAGTGGACTATGAAATTTTCCACGAAGATCATGATGCAACTATATGCCCACTATTACAGCTTGTGATCCATAAGAATGTGTCATGCTATTGTAAGATCTACACCTCTAATACCTATGACACCAAGGATTATAGATTGATTGACCATATACATGATGCCATTGATATTGATGTGTGCCAAACCATCCTTGTGAATAATTCCAAAGAAAATTCTCATCACTTTGAAGGGTGCACAGATGATGGGATGTACGAGAAGATGTTTTAGAGGATTATTTCATGGTCATGGTCACTACGGAGGAGGAACAAGTGAGTTCCCACATGGAACATGTTACAATTGTGGATCCACAAAGCACAACAAGCATGAGTTCCTTGATCTGTTAGAATGCTCATGGTGTGGAATGAAGCACAAGTATGAAGAGTTCCTAGAGTTATTTGAGAACATGATCCAGGAGTTAATGGAAATAAAAAGGTACAAGGATGGTAAGCATAAGGAAGTCCAATTCAAAATGGATGCCAATAGTGCCATGTGAGTTAAAACTAGAACCGGTACTAGTTACGATGCAAGCTAAGGCTACGCATGTGAGGGAAGTACTAAAGCCAATACTACTACTTATTAGAGAATACGTGGTGCATGGGAAATATCCATACCCTACTCATTAAAATGAGGTATATTAAGAAACCATGGATGTGATTCAAAGCCTTCAAGGAGAGATCCAATGCTTGAAAGAACATTCAAGGCATTTATAGAAAAGGAAGAATCTTGAGGCGCCACAGAAAGATCTGGATGAGGTTAGAGAAGTATGCAAGATGTTGAGGTAAGAGAATATCATTCCCTTGCTAGGAGAATGGTTATGGGAGAAGGTACCACATGCTGGAGAAGGGCATGAGAGGTAGGTTCTACATGCCAACCTCCCTCCCCATAGCCTTGATTATGACAAGGAGATTACCTTGAATGTTGTTGTAGATGGGTGGATTCTGAGAAATATTTTTTTGACATAGGTGTGGAGGTAAATGTTATCACCCTAGATGCATGGAATCAAATGGGAAGGCCCCCATTACAACCATCTTTGAATGTGTTATATATGGCTAACAAGAAAAAGGCAATTCCCATTAGTGTCTTGAAGGACATTGTTATCATTATCCAAGGGGAAACTTTCACTAGGGATTTCGAAGTCTTGGCACTAGCCAAGGAAGATAACTTTCTAGAATTACTTGGGCACCCTTGGTGTTACAAGAATAATGCTGATGTAAGGTTCAATAAGGGATACACAAGTTTTGAAAAAAGGAGGAGAAGGTCACCATCCCCTTAACTCGATGGAAATTTAGCACCATATAATGAGCCTTTAGAAGAATAATTTCTTGATAGGATCTATGTGCACTCTATCAGGGACCCTAAGGTGATTCACCCTACAAAGGAGTTATCCATTTTGAAGATGCTCAGTCCATGAGTGATACAACTAGTTTATCATGTGACAATTAGGTGCATCGGACTTACAATTTTATTGGGTGATAGTTAAGAGGATTTGTTACAAGAGTAATGAAGTTACGCTCAGTCGGGGAACCTAGGAGGAAGAAATTACCAAGTTACTCTGGAGGGGCCAAACTCTGATGATTTATTATGGGAAATGGAGGCTCAAAGTGGAAAAATGAGATCAAAAGAAGAGGGATGCTCAACTATAACTTTCTTGGGACCACAATGTATTAGTGGGTGACTCACCGCGATAGCCTTCTAGAGTGGCACGAGGTGAGAATCATGTTCTCTATTAGGTTCTCCCAAAGCAATGCACCCACTATAATACAATACTACCATGGGAAGGAACCCACCTCGTCCCATGTCCAAACATGTGAGAAAGCATGGATGGGAGGTGCAGAGGCCTTGCCACCTTCTTTATGGGTGCATAATTTGTATTCCACCATACAAGGCTATGCACACGCATGGTATATTCACTCCAAGATGTGACATCAAATAGTAAATTGGCAAGAGTTGACGGCTGACCTCCTTCAAACTTTCAAGTATTAGAGTACTAAACCATCAATGGATAGAGTGTTGTAGGTTGTTAAGCACCTAACAGTGGGAGATAGTTTCATGGTAGAATATAGAATACTGGAGTTATTGGGTGAAACTATTTTGGAGCAATACTTTGATGATGAAGAGTTAGAAGAGGTAAAGCTTGAGTGCGTATGCATGGAGAAGGAAAAGGGAAAGATGTTCTATGTAATATATATAACAAAAAGATAGAGATTTTGGATGTTAACCCATCAAGGTACATGAAAAGTTATTGATAGTTATGATGAGCAAGCATGCACCTACCATGAACCCCTAAAAACAAATAAGGTTAACATTGGTTCGGAAGTTGAACCTAAGGAGACCACTATTGGAGACTATTATCCAAAGAAGGAATTCTCAAAGATAATTAATCTCTTACGTAATTGTTAGGATTTATTTCCCCATGAGTACCATGATCTTAAATGCATTCACCACTCTTTGGGGGAGATGAAGATCAAGTTAAAATAATGTGCACACTGATTTAGAAAAGGCCTTATCAAATGAATCTGAATCTTTGTGTCAAGGTTAAGGAGGAGATAGACAAAATGATCACTTCAGACATCATTGAAGTTATGGAGGAATCAAAATGGGTAAGCCCCATGGTCATTAGTATTAAGAAGCATGGAAGGATAAGGATTTGTCTTGACTACAGGGAATTAAATGTGGTATGTGTAATTGATCCTTTCCAAACCCCCTTTACCAAAGAGATTATGGAAGGAGTGTTTGAGAATGAAATCTATTCCTTCATGGATGGATTCTTAGGATACCATCAAGTTAGAATTGTTAAAGAGGACTAAGAGAAGATAAATTTCACCACCGAGTTGGGAATTTTTTCTTATACGGTCATGAATTTTGGGTGAAGAACACGTCAAATGTGTTTTCATGCATAGTTGTCCACAATTTCATGATTTTATCCATAAGTTTCGTAAGTGCACCTTGATGACTGGATAATGTATGGACTAGTGAAAGACCATTGTGATAATTTGAGGCTGATTTTTGAGAGATGTCGGTAGTTGAGGATATCCATCAACATTAAGAAATGTGTTTTTACTACTCCATTTGGGACTTTGTTGGGGCATATCATATGCAAGGAAGGTTTGCTGGTGGATCCCACCAAAGTTGTTGTTATTATAGGGTTGGGGAGCCTACTAGTTAGAGCACAGTGTGTGGATTCCTTAGGCATATAGGGTACTACCAAAAGTTTATCAAGGGGTATGCCAAGATCTCCATGCCATTGGAGAAGTTACTAAAACACAAGAGTGCCTTTCACCTGGGGAGAGGCACAACAAAAATGTTTGACACTTTGAAGGATAGACTTGTCATTGCACCCATATTATGGTTTCCCTCTTGGGATAAACCTTTCCACGTGCATGTTGATGCCTTAGGGATGAAAATTGGAGTATTTCTAGCACAACCTGGAGAAGGGATTGTTGATCACCCCCTTTTCTTTGCAAGTAGGAAGTTGACACCAGTAGAAAAAAACTACACCACTACTAAGCATGAAGCACTTTCAATGATCTACATGCTACATAAGTTCAAGTAGTATCTACTAGAAACACCCTTCATATTTTACATAGATCACATGGCCTTGAAGTACTTGGTGAAAAATCCTATTTTGCAAGGGTGCATATGTTGGTGGGTCCTATTGTTTCAGGAATTTGAGTTTATAGTTGTTGTGAAACTAGGAAATTATAACTCAAGGCATGACCATTTGTGAAGAATAGATTTAGGAGAGGATGTGTAGAGCATTAAGGATGGTATTCTAGACACGCAAATTTTTAGGTTGCGGTGGGCACCCACTAACTTAGAATATATTACTGTGTTTCTCAAAATGGGTGTGGCACCGAAAGGAATAAAATATATGGAAAGAAAATAGTTAGCTATATGTGTCACGCCCTACATGCTAAATACCAGAGACTTATAATAGTTGGGCCATGATGAGGTTATGCACTGATACCTATTAGAACATAAGAACGTTACAATCATGGAAGAATTACATGGTGAGATTGCAAGAGGGAACTATGCAGGGAATGCCACCGCACAAAAGATTATACTTGGAGGGATTTGGTGGGAAAGTATATACCAAGATTGCATTGAATTTTACAAGCCCCGTGACAACAATGTCCAGTGCCTTGGAAAGCCTAGAAAAAGGGATGAGATGCCTTTGAGACTCATATCCAACACAAAAACATTTGTAAAATGGGCCATTGATTTTATAGGACCAATTTCACCTACCTTGCGAAGGACTAGTTCACACTATATCATCACTTGCACTGATTACTTAACAAGGTGGGTAGAGGTAGTGCCTACAAGGTAGTGTACAATAATGACAGCTGCAATATTATTTTGGGAGAACATAATCAACATGTATGGATGTCCTTTAATCTTGACTAGTGATAGGGGTACACATTTTTTGAATGAAACAGTCTTGATTTTATTGGCGAGAGTTCATGGTGGCCCATCATAAGACTACCCCTATCACCCATAAGCTAATGGAACTTGAGGTGTTTAACAAAATTTTGACTCACACGCTGACAAAAATTTCTGATGTGGGAAGATAATATTGGGATGATAAGGTATTATCCATCCTATGGGCATACATGACAACATAAAAAAGGTTAAATAAACCCACACCATTTTAGTTGGTTTTTGGCACAAAGGTCTGTCGTATCAATTGAATTTATGATACCATCATTATGTATTGTGCACATAGGAGGGTTAGCTGATGAAAAAGCAATTCATTAGTGCATGGAGAAGTTAATGTAGCTAGAAAAAGGTGATCACTTGCTAAATGGAGTCGAGAAAACTAAAAGGCACGACAGAGAAAACATGGCATGATCATCATATTAAAAAAGAAAAAAATTAGGTTAGGTAGATGGTTTTGTTATATGATTCCAAGTTTCTGCACCATCCTAGGAAACTAAAATTCCATTGGTTAGGGCCATACATCATCTCATACATCATTGATTTAGGCACATGCCGATTTTAAGTGTTGGATGGGATGAGGTTACTGTGCCATTTCAATAGGAGTAGGTTCAAGCCCTACTATAAATAACTCTTTCTTTTGTTTATAAATAAGGTAGTATTACCATTTAGCCTAGGATTTCCTTTTATGCATTATTTTTCCTTGTGTTTCCCTTTCTTGTTGTTTGTTCTCCTCTATTTTGTTTTTTTACGTGCCTTATGCATCAAGAATAACTCATTTCTTTAAGAAAGGTTGTGTATGCATAGAGGACCACACATCTATTTTAGTGTGGGGTGGATTAGTACGAAGTGAAATAAAAGTTGGTAGTGGAAGTTGTGTTTCAATGGCCCAAATTAAAGGTGCGTAGTGTAGAAGAGCGCACGTGGAAAATGTGGATGAGGAATTTTGGTGTCAAGATAGCTTTACAAAGACCACATATAAAGGATGAGAAGTGCAGAACAACATGAGGTAGGAAAAGGAAAAAAATAGGATGGCAGAAGAAGTGCCTTCAGCGCTGCAAATGCGTGTGTAAGAGTCTACAGTTAGAAAAAAAAATTACGTGCTAGAGGGTTATAAGGATTTTTTCCCAGGATTGGGAGCATGGGAAAAAGTACTAAGATTGGATTTAGTGGAAAAAGATGCATTTAATGCTATGTATATTGGTAGATGGCATAACATTTATTGTGGGAGATGATAAAAAGATATAAGTAGAAGGTCAGGCACACTATTTTTTACCTTGCTATTATGATATTTAAGAGCTCTTGCGAACAAGGAAATCCACAAAGAGAGATTTTTGTGAAGGAGGAATTGCAAAAATCTTAGTGCGTGAGTATTGTGATTTGCGAACCTGAGTGGAAGGAGTACATAGGCGTAGGGAAGAAGGGTTCGGAAGGGTAGGTTGTCTTTTGGAAGAATTTTCCAGGTTAGGGTTCTATAGCTAGGTCATGGGAGAAAAGGTATTCTTCACGAAGGAAAGCCACAAATTTGAGCAAAGCAAGGAAGACTAGTAAGGAAGAGTTTTTTTAGCCCAATAAAGAAAAAAAGAACCAAATAAAATAGCCATCTCACCAAGTAAGGGAAAGAGAAAGGTGAAACAAATTTCCACCACCAATTTCAATGAAGAGTGGTATGCAAAGATGTAATACCCAAATGGAGTGTTACTTGGAAAATAATGGGTATCCCACGTGAGGAAGATGGTTGTGAGCGACTATAACCACCGCAAAAGCACCACAGAGAAGGAAATGGCATTAGAACTAGTTCATCCAATGGATAAGAGGACACCAGAAGGGATTCCAATCTACAATGATGAGGTGAAGGTAAAATTGGAGAAGGCCATGTTGTTACAACTGTATGAGTTGCCCTATTTTGGAAAGCCCAAGCGTCTATACCAATGGTTGATGTCATGTGTGCACGAGGACCACTTCTACTTTGTAGGCCATAAAATGCACATAACTCCCCAAATTATCTATAATTTTACTAGCCTTATTTGAGAAATGAATCCACTAGATGATGACCTAGAGGATAAGGAAGCTATTAAGGAGACATTCCAGGCTTATGATTATAAGAAGGGCTCACGCTACTTCGATATTTTAGATATATCTGACCTAGTGATGAGGATGGCTGCGTACTTGGTATCCAATCTGAATGGGAAAGACAGTGGACACGAGATAAAAAAGGCCACGGTTAAATGTGTGTTGGAAGATTCGGAAGGAACCATTTATAACTTGTCGGCCTTTATTGCAGAATAAATCATCACTGTCATGCACGAAGCAAAGAATATAATGTTTGGGAATGTCCTCCTCACCATCATCTTCTCAAAGATTGGAGTTCCCGATGGGCCAAAGAATTTTTATGGGAGTATCCAAATGAATACCCTTCCCCTAGGAAGATATTTGAAAAATACAATTGTGACACCATGACGATCGCCCACAAGACACACCTAGAGAAATGGTACAAAAGGATGCACGATGCATTTAAATCTGAATGGAGGATACCTAAATAATTCCCAGTGCTAGTACAAGGAGAAGCTGATTTCACTATGTACCAACATTTATGCATTGATAGATTCACATTGACATATGGGACCAAGATTCCATGGTGTAAACTACCTTCCTCTTTCACCACATAGTACTTTCAAGTAGGGTTCAATTGCTTTAAAGAAGCAAAAGAATAAGGTTCAATCTCACTAAGGTGGACCAAGACCACCACAAGATATAAAGAAGTTTGTATATCCCAAGAAGTGTACTTATGTGGAGAATTATGTCTCCCATGAGGTGTGCACGACAAACCGGTGGTGCTACTAATTGTTGGAAGGACCGCAATGAGGGTATACCTATGGATCAGGCCCAAATATGAGAAGGGCACCTACTTGGAGAATGATGTCTCCATCCCATAAGACCCCACTAGAAGAAATAAGGCTACGCCAAGAAAGAGGGAGAGGGAAGAAGTGCCAGAGAAGAAATCACTAAGTGTGTAGACAGCACAATCTGTGGGTGCGTCGAGTTTGAATGCCAATCCAAGCACATATGCATGGAGGAATAATTCCCCCATTAATGAAAATGAAAAATCACCTGAGGAAGAGGTGTCGAGCAAGAATAACCTCAAGAGGAATCACATAGGAGGATTTTCCTGTAGTAGAAGAAGAAAGGGAAGAGTCTCTATATCTTTGGAATCACCGAGTTAGGAAGAAGTAGAAAGTAGCAGAGAAGGATGACTCGGAAGAAATGAAGATCCTAGATGCCTAGAGAGGTGAAAGGGATGATGATGAGAATTAATAGGATCAATACCATTTGGTGTATGATGTGCATGACTCTAAAGATGAATAAAATGAATTAAAAAATGGAGAAGAGGGAGGTGCTCAAGGAAAAGGGACAGTGAAGAAGTGAATACAAAGGACCAAAGTACCCCAAGCCTCACCAAATAAAAAATAGAAGAGGCCGCAGAAAGAGAAGTAGTAGGCATAATAAAAGAGTTATTGGATAAAAGTGATGATGAGATAATCAAGGAGACAAAGAAGGAAAACATAGGAAAATATTATGGGAGTAATGGTGGAGATCCGAGCTTAGAAATAAGCTTTACGAAGGCAAAATGCATATGAGGGAAGAGCATGGTAGCAATGCAGGAGCATGGGATGAGTTACATCAATGACCCAAGTAAGGTATTGTGCATGCACTTCCAAAGTATCGTGCCCATAGACCAACTCCTTGCATGGTCTTCCTTCGAAGAAGAAGGCACGTACCCATGAATGAGGAAGATGCTATCTTGGGATTTTGAGTCCCATGTTTATGAGCCCAATTTTGAGGTTACTCAGGGAGCGTTAATGAAGGTACCAAAGAACAAATGATTAAAACCACTAGTAAACACTCAACAATTATCAAATGAACAAGTATAAAATGCCCTCAACAAGGTATCAATTGAGGTTGAGGAAAGGTTGTTTGGAAGGAATGACAAGGTAAGGTTCGAGAGAGAGGAAGAAGGAGGAACTTGTTGAGAAGAGAAAGGATTTGAAGAAGGAAGAGATGATCAACACACAGTTAAGGCATGAACTAAAAGAGGAAAAGGTGAAAGTACATTAGGTGTATAAGAAGATTGAGATGATCTTAGATGCCATCATTTTGAAACACCTAGACCTAGCACCGCCTAAGAAGAAATATGAGTCAAACTTGCAATGCTCAAAAGACTTAACAAGCATCCTTACCATGGAGAGGCAACCACTCACTTTGGAAGTAGAAAAATAAGTGTTGGCACACCAAAAGGAGGAAGAGAAACAAAAGATAGGGGAGACATTCACTCAATATTCCTAACTCCTCTCCATTATACATACCATCGTGTGCATGGTTGAGGCGTGTGTATGATAATTATTTTGATAGGGAAAAAGTAGCAAGTATACTAGTTATTACACATGAGGTGGATCTGAAGGATTTCTAGGAGAAGAAAAAATGGAACATAGTAGAGCGGGATAAGATCCTAGCTGAGGTTGAAAATAAAATGGAAGAAATCAAAACCTTGTAAGGTTCAATCAAGAATCGGCTCAAGGAACTATACCCCTAGGTCACACAAAGAATGGATGTGCTTGATGACCTTAGCAAGCAGCTGGAAGGAATTGTTGATACATTGAATGCTAAGGGTGATGAACTGAGATTTGAAGAGGTGAGCACTCTTATGGGTGACCTACTCCAGCAGGCATAGGGTGAGGTTGATTTCTGGGATAAGATCGAGGTGACAATGAGGAAGGAGTTCCCACTCCTTTTACAACAATAGTAGAATTCTTCATTCTTCCCTTCTCCATTATTTCATTCCTCCAATTCTTCATTATTTATTGAAACTACACAAGTCCCCCATTCTTTATTTTTAAAAAGATATAATTTTTATGAGGACGGATAACAAGCTTAGTGTGGGGTGATGTTGGGCCTCAAAATATTGGCTAAGTATCAAAGGCGCGCATGCGCGCATAGGACCGGGAAGAAGAAGGGCGCATAGGGAAAAAATGCATAGGAAAAGGGTTTAAGAAGGGTTTAGGAGAAACTAGTGTGCACACAAGGTAGAACAATAGGGTCTAAGTACTTAGCCATATTTGGCATTACGGGTGCATGGGACGAAAAAACGTAACCCAACTAGGCGTCTTCGAGTGGATAAGGTGCCACCTAGAGACTTGGTGGTCAAGGAAATAATATTCCATGCATGGAAGGTTCCCAAAGACATCATTGCAAAGAGTAGAGAGCTCAGATCAGAATAAGCATGCTCCATTAGAGGACCACATAGACACTTGGCAAGTGATCTTCTCCTAAAGGCATGGTGGTGGGTGCTAAACCTATTTATGAAGATTCTCGGGTAGAAGGAAAAGAGAGGAAGAAGAGAGAAGCATCAAGACCATCATAGAGAGGATGAAAAATGAAGCTCTACAAAAATATTAGGAAGTTCTAAGAGCTGGGTATATCATTAGAGGATTGTAGGAATGTTATCATGTCTAATGGGATGGGTCTGCAAGATTGTTGTAATAAGGGAAGCATAGCTAGGACTTCTGATACATGAGAAAAATACCTGTTTTGATACATTTTGGTCTACTATTACCCTTTTGAATGTAATGTGGTTACTAAAATTATAATTAATATGAATATATGTTTCAGTTTTGAATATTCGAATCATGGGTGCAAACCCTAATGTCTTTTCTTTATGTTAAGAATCATATTTGTTCTTTGTATGATGTTTCTCTTATTATCTGAATGGGTATATTATTGTAATAACTCATCCTATGCTTTCATAATGAATGCATGAACATTTAATTTTCTACATCTAGTATTTATCAATGGCATCATCTTCTCACAATTCTCACATAAAGAAAGGGCATAGTACGGTGCGTGCCTCGGGTGATTCCTCATCACCCACTAGGGGATAAGCTAGCACGCATGGGATTAGAAATTTAGTGGGTGGATAGAAAAATGAATACAAGCTCAAAATTCTTAGGTTCCACATCCTCTGCATGAACCTCAAAATAAATATGTCTCCATAAATCCATCACTCATGTAGCTTCACATTTTCTTGTCAATTCCCTCTCCTAAGATTCATTATACTTCAGCCTCCTTTCCTCTCTCTCCATTTCCACTACAAGGTCTTCCATCCTCTACCATGCCAACTTCCACACCTAGAAGTATTTTAGCCAGCCATGGGAAAGGCTTCCAAATTCAAAGTAATGACAAGGATCTTGATAGCCAGTGGAATATCATGCAAAAAAACCTCTAGTCTCCTCAATAATTCAAACTCAGTAATCTTTGGGAAATAATACATAGAAATAGCGTATTCCAAGGTATAACTAGTCAACACTCTACTCCATTAATGATCAACAACATGGGTCTAGGTCAGATCGACATCATGCAACTATTGATACTCATACGTGTCTAAACATGAGGTCGATAGTACCAACTTCTCATTAATGCATATAATGAGAGCCACTCATACAACTCTACTGGGAAACAACAAAATAATGTCTCATAGATTTCGTGATATAGGTTCACCTCCACCCATTTTTGTTCATCAAACTCAGATCCAGTACTAAACCTATGAGAAAAATCATCCTCCATTTTTTAAAGGCATGTCGTGATGTTGTCCAAGGTCAGATGTTCTGACATCACACATCATTCTCACAACAACTTCAAAAAGAGGTCCTGACAATGGAACAAAAATGTAGTCATTTCTTCATTTAACTTCATTCTACCCCAAGCATGTTAGATTATCACCAAAGGCGTGCATGGGTTCCGAGGCCCTCTTTTATGTGATCCTCATGAGAATGGTCTATCATTGGTGGAAAATGAGTTGTAAGAATGGAAATATAGACATTCACTCAAAAATAAAAGACAAAAACAACATATTTGTGCATAAATGCATCATAAATGGAAATGAACATTATAAATAATCATAATGAAACTAGATCTGAATTAGTATAATATGAACAACATAATGGTTTGCAATTTAGAGCATGAATAACTAGAATCACACACCATCTATTGATTTATAAACATGTACAATGGCTCCATTACATCATAAATGTCATACATATCGAATACATCAAGGGATATTATCTTAAACCCTACAAAAATACTTTGTAGAGAGAGAGAGATTTCTTAGCTATTCTACCCATTAAAACCCTTTTACATACCCAAATCAATTCCTAATATGCTTAAAACCATTATTGCAAGCATTTCTACAACATCTTGTCACTACCTAAAACCCTCCTTAATCCTTCACTCCCCGGCCACGTCGCCGTTCTCACTCCCTTATCCTCTATTTTGGACCCAAACACTCCTTTAAATAGGATTTGGATGCACCACCTTCGTTTTGTCATGAGCAGATCATGTGTCAAGTGGAAGTGTGGTCCATGAACACTATTATGTGTTGCTTTTAATGCATTTCTCCCACTATATAATATTAATACATGGGACGCATTAGAGTTGCATCTCTCAATCATGTGCTCCCAAAAATGCACTAATCTCGATCATTTGAAAGGATGTTCAAGGATGAAAACTCCAATTTCATTCATTTTGATAATATCCAAGGGCTCTGAATGTTTCTAATCTAGATCCACTGTCACATCTTCCACCTCCATACTAGTTGAATTATGAACACCATATATGGAAAAAATCACTGACATCCCTTGAAATGCATGTTCTACATTCATAATTCATATATGTTTATAATTGTATCATATTGGCTGGTATATCCCTTTGAGCCAACTATTGCACTATATACCCTCTAGATGGATCAATCCTCATGTAGTTCTTATCATATGGAATATTGATGTTTATCAAGGTAGTAATAGAAGTAAAGCATTTTGTTTTGAAGATGAAGTGAAGAATTTTTTCCATTATGACTGCTAGTTGAATATTCCTTGTTGAAGAAATGATTAGGTACTCATGTTTTCCTACACCCCATCCTAAAAGCACAAAATGGGAAATCATTCAATGTATTTCTGAATTTCTTGTTTATAATTATATTCTTTTGGCTAGAGTAATAGATTCAAGAATAATAGATGTTTAGAATGGGCATATTATGCTCTACATATCCTCGAGAGGGATCAAGCCTTATGTATTTATCATTTTATAATATATATATTTACTTTCTTTTAACATGAGAAGGAATGAGAAGTTGTGTATTGTGAAAACCTTTTATAGGCGTTGTGCACATTTAGGGTTCGAAACATGCCCATTTACATACAAAAAAACGTTGTTTGTTTTTAAGTAATTAATAATTGTATCATATTGGTTGGACTATCCCTGGTAGAGCCAAGTGCTACACTACATACCCCGAGAGGGATCAAGCCTTAAGTAGTTCTCATCTCAATATATATAGCCATTCTCTTTAATCCATTCACATGTATTTTTTTATATAACTAATAGAAGAATAATAAAGATAAATTTAAGATAAGTTTAACATGGGAAGTTAATTTGTTTTAGAATGGGAATTTGTGCATTGTGACAACCTTTAAAGAAGTTGCAAACATTGTTTGTTTTGTAATTATTAATAATTGTTAGATAAAATTTACTTTGAACATTGTTATATTTTATTGTAAATGAAAATAACCTAAAACATGGCTATGATATTAATGGCATTTAATTCACACCACTACGTAAAACATGGCTATGATATTATGTCATTGTTCATCATGGTTAGATAATAGTAATAAAATTAAATAATTTTATCTTGATGGAGAATCATGTCCATCTAGGCCTTGTATCATTGGTGAATCATATCTATATTTCCTTAATGTAGGAATTTCTTCATATACCTTATTTCTACCCCAAGCGCGTCGACCTATCACCTAGCATGCGTGATGCACTCACCCAAGGCACGCATGGGTTCTGATCCCCTCCTTTATGTGAGATTTTCGAGAATGGTCCACCATTGATGGAGAACATGTTGTAAAAATGGAAACATAGACATTCACTAGAAAATAAAAGATACATACAAAAGATCCATGCATTGATGCATCTATAAATGGAAATGAACATTATAAATAAGCATAATGAAACTAGACCCAACTCAGAATAATATGAAGAACATAAAGGTTTACACTTTTGAGCATGAATAACCAGAATCACACACCATATATTGATTTATAAACATTTACAATGGCTCCATTACATCATGAGGGTCATACAGACCGAATACATCAAGGGATATTATCTTAAACCCTACAAAAATAATTGTCAGAGAGAGAGAGTTATTAGCTATTCTACCCATTACAACCCTTTTTCATCCCTAAATCCATGCCTAATATACTTAAAACCCTTCTTGCAAGCATTTCTGTAGCACCTTATCACTACCTAAAACCCTCCTTAACCCTTCATTTCCCCAACACTTCGTTCTCACTCTCTTCTCCCTTCATTTCAGACCCAAACACTCCTTTAAATAGGATCTAGATGCACCACCTTAGTTTCCTTCATGAACAAATCACATGCCAAGTGGAAGTGTGGTCCTCCATGGTCGAATGCCTATGTCAGCTTGCAAATGCCTCCACTACCTGTAATGATCATCCTGGGAATATTATTTACATGGAATATTATTTTCTTGACCTCTAAATCTCTAGGCTAGCACCTTATCCATTCAGAATGCCTACTCAATATTTTCACATGTTTCTCTTGCGATAACTCCTTCAAAATATGGCTAAGTCCCTAAACCTTCTTGCTCTCGCACATTCTAACCTCTTCTACCACGCACCTTTCCCTTGCACACTTTTTCCTCAGCACCTTCCTTATTTACTACCTCTCGTGAGAGATGACTTCTTCCTTGGGAATTTTTCAATTTTATGGTGCAAAATGTTTCACCACCAACCCGAGAGAGTATGTGTTTTCGAGCTTGCATCACTTAAAGGCTCACTTGGTGGTTAGGTGAGTGTTATGCACTCACAAGTCATTTTTTCCTCCTCTCCATATTGACCATGACCTATGGCACACATAAAAGGCCATACTACACCTTTTCACCTGGTGTAAAAGTTTATGAGGTGTAAAAAAGTGTGCCACTAAGGGAGGGAAGTGTTTTTGTCACTTAAGTGACCAACTTCATGTGTTAGGTGAGTGTTCTCCACTCACACCTTCAAATTATCCCCTCTCCATGTTGAGCCTCACCCTTGGATAAATTTTCCATAGATAATTAACCTTTTCACCTAGTTTAATAGCACATCAGTGTAAAAATTTCACCACCAAGGAATTTCCCCCTCTCTTGTCACTCACAACCTCACACTTGCTTCCTAGGGCATGCTTCCACTCACCTCACTCTTCACCCTTGTCCCCCTCCTCATGATGAATACCCCCTTGGAAAATTTTAAACATGTTTCTAAAAAAATTCACCTCATTTCCCCTTACCAAATGTGATAATGGACATGAGAGCTTCCCAGACCCATTTAGTAACCCCTAACTCACCCTCAACTTGGGTTAAGAAAGAAGTGTCAAAGGTGGGTCAAGGGGTGGGTTTTCCTAACCTGAGTTAAGGGATGAATGTTAAACCAATACTTAGCCATATTTTGGGATTATTTTAAAAAAATTATTTCCCTCCATTTCTAAAGGTGATGCTTCCATGAATAACCAGACACCCCTCATGCTCAAATCACTCTTTTGCTCATACCTCACAAACCCCTACTCCAATCTCCACAAGATTTGAACTAAAGCTTCCTACATGAAAAAATTTGGAATGAGTGTTTTAATGACCTCATTAATTCCCTCATATTTTTTATAGTCATCTAAAACTTTCATCCATGGAAAACTTCCCACTCAGGTATACATAGTTGCAGTGAGCCAAATGAGCTAAAAAAGTTTGGAGAAATTTTTAGTCCCAATCCGACAACCCCGACCAATGTATATTTTTATTAATTACCCATTAAATAAACTTAATAATATTATTATGTATGAAGTATTAATGTATTCAATACACTAAGTTCATTCCCCAACATAAATAAGTGCTCAAAAGTTACAATTTACCGAAATTGCCAAAACTAGTCACCCAACAAGAACTTAATAAAAATAGTAATTGTACGAAAAAGGATAAAAATGGTTAGGGTTGTTCATCCTCCATTCCTAAATAATTTTATACCTTTGTGTAGAAAAAAATGATTTCAAAATGGTGGAAAGTGGCATTGTGTCTCAAACAGAAGAGAATCCCTCTCGGTCCTCAATTTTGGTTGTAACAGTATGTTTGGATCTCAGTGTGCTTCTCACTTCATCCAATGGGTTGATCATAATTTTCAAGCATGTTCCATCCACTTTATTACTTTCACTCATAACATGGTTAATTATTCTTCACTACGTCTCATTGGTTTCTCCATTTTCCATGGGGTGGTGTCACAATGTTGAACTATACGGAAATGGTTTTAGTATGTATTAATAACCTGATAGTTAGGAGGTATTCTATTTTTTAATAAGTTTAATGATTTTTCAAGGAGATAAATCTTCTGTTGGTGTCCATTTTGATCCTCTGTTATTTTCCCACTTTTTCCCTTCCTTCTACGTGCTCAAAAAAATGTTTTTCTTCAAGTTTGGTGGTCTGCAAGTTTCCCATTCCAAATTGAATGCTCTAAATGGCTCATAAACCTATTTATTTTTCCCCAACTTGAAATAAATATACATGCAAGCTCTGTTTTATTCCCTAAATTTCCAAATCCACGGGCCTCTATCATTTTTTCCATTTTTCCCAACTTGTGGAGCTTGAATTTTCTCATTTTGTACTTATGTTCCATCAAAAATCCTTCCCCATGGTCAAAAATTTCTTGAAACCACTTCCCATATGTTTTTTGACAAAAAATCCTTTACCCACGAGAAAAAAATGAATTCGGGCATCCTTAGCAAATTTTGTGTTTTTGACTATCGTATTTGAGTGCTATTTGATCATCAAAATTAAGCTCAAATGACGTCTCCTATGTGGCCGCATCTGGTTGGACAAGGATCAATGGGGTTTCTTTGAAAAACTTGGCATTTTTTGGCTTTGGAAAAAAATTGACATCAGCCCCACAATTCCACGAAGGACACATGTCGTGTTCTTATGCCAAGGCGGGATGGAAGGCGGGTGGGGAACTTAGGAAATTTTTGCCTTTTTGGTGAAAAGGGAGAAAAGTAGAAGAAAGGCCCGTGGGTCCACAATGGAGAAAGGGGTGGACACGTGGTGGGCGTAGGAGGAAGTGCAGGCTATGAAAGAAAAGGGGAAATTTTTCCTTTTGGTCAAAAAGACTTAGAGCAAAGAATTAAGTCATGGGTCCAAATGAAGCCACGGGGAGACACGTGGTAAAGGTAGAGCGGGTCGATGAGCTGGCAAAGGAAAAAGGGAATTTTTTCCCTTTTGAAAAAAAGACTTACAGTAGAAGATTTGAGGTGTGGCTCCGTGACAAATTAGAACAGGACATGTGGCAAGGATGGGATCAGAGGCGCAGACCCATGGTGAGAAATGAGAAAATTTTCCCTTAGTGAAAAAGGTGCTAAAAAGTGGAATAAGCTCATGGATTTAAGTGATAGAGAGGATGACACGTGTCAATGATAGAGGTGGAGGAGTGGGCCCGTGGGGAAAAAGTGAAAAATTTCCAAATTCCAAAAAAAGGTGGAAATGGGTAGAATTGAAGCGTGATTTTAATGGGACCCACCATATGCCATGTGTCATCACCAAATTTCAAGGGTGGAGGGGCAGAGAAAAAGGTCAATTTTTTCCATTTTTTCAAAAATGTTAAAAAGTCAAAATTGAGAACGAGTTCATTTCAATTATATTTTGACACGTGGAGGGCCCAGATTGAAGGAGAAAGAGAAAATCAACGGAAACGTAACGTTCTTCAATTTGGCCACCTTTTTTTCTCCATGAAGCTTGGAGATGTGAATTTTGCATCTTTTTTTGTCGAATCTTTGGTGAATTCATTTTGTTTTTGCCTGAAAACCAATGCAAGTGGTTTTTGGGATTAATTTGCAGATTTGAGGTGTTTTTGAAATAATTTTTACTCAGGCCTGTGTAAAACATGAAATATCAAACTATAAAGTTACAGAACCAAATTTTGGAATGATAAGGATAAAATGATGAAATAAAATGGGTGCATGCTTGGGGAATGAAAAATATGTCTCCACAATGGATAATGATGAAGGATTTGTAATGATTCTCCATTTTAGAAACACCGCCAACTCTTGTTGCAAATTTGTCAAATGTCCCTATCGGGAATCATGTTGGAATTTTGTAACAAAATTGATCTTGCCGGGAATATTCTTTTCTTGGGAAAGAAGGATCAAATGTAATTTAAAGTTATATAATACATGTTTTGAGACATGCAAAAGGTAGGAGAAACTTAAAATTTCACGGGAAAAATATGGGAAGAAGCCCATTCTCTAAGAAACCACCTGAGAACCATTTCTAATTCCTTTTGAATTATATTTGTATCACGTTGAGTTGGTTTCAGTTGTAAATCCATCAACAAGCTCTGAGATTGTTCTTATAACATTCCTCTGCTGATAAATTTGGTCATTCTAGATTATTTTGTGTCGTCTCTTGGCAAAATTTGCATGCACTTATGTTTTAGAATGTTTTCAATTTGTGTTTCTTATTCATGTTGCAATCTTGTGTTTAAAATATCTCTTGATCATACATGGTCTCATTTCTTGTTGATAGTTTAGTGGCATATGCACTCTCACATTCGAAGATCTTTCATCGATAAAAGAGATAAATAGATTTAAAATCACTTTACCTTCTTTCAATTATGAGATTGTTTGTAAACCTTTGGGTGCACCTTAGGTCATGATAAAATAGAGATTTCTGGATACTTTGTTGGTTCATCTGCTTCAAGATTTTGTGGCAGGTTGTCAAATATTGTGTGGAAGAGTGTAGATCTAGGCCTCCATTTGGTGCACATATCCTGGTTGAAGGAGTACCTTAACCCATTTGAAGCATTATGTTGTTTAGGTGTTACAAATTTCTTGCAAAGGTCCTCAAAGAATCTGTAAAATTCTTGTTAGTCTTGTCTAAAATTTCCCAACAAAAATTCATTCAGAATAAATAATCCTACCCCATACTACCCCTGCATTGCATCGTGTGTCAACAAAAGAACACAATTCATTTACAAAAATGTACAAAGAAAATCAGGATCATACCATGTCTCTGGCAGCCTCAGCCTTGTCTTGAAAGCATTTCCATCATTTAGTGGTGACAACTTTGTTGAGTTTGAATAATTGAAAAATGATCATTTTTTCCCAAGGCCATCTCCATACAATATGCACAAAGTATAAGGATATCTCCACATCCTTCACAAAACAGAGGCTGCAATATAGGTTCTCTTACCTTGGTTGAAAGGCACAACCTAAAATAGTAAGGATTAGATCAAAATCCTTTCAAGGTGCTACCCACTTCTTCAAAGCTTGAGTGCTAACAAGTAAGATAAATTGCTTCCCCAACTACAAAACAACATATAAATAATTTATCTACCTTTGAGTGTCTTGTAAAATCCATGATGCTACTCAAGTTGTGAAGGAGATTAAATCTTGGTACCAACACTTTCTGGCACCATTGTTAGGACTGACATTCTAAATTCCTAGGATATAATTTACATTGTTGAGATTGATTTGCTGATTTCATTTGCTAGTCCATATCTATTTAGCCCATCAACAAGACCTTTCTCGAACTGTTGTTGGGGACATTATTCAGTATTTTAGTATTTCAGATCCCTTGTAATAATTCCTATGTGATTTATGTGCAATTACAAATATGAGTCTCATTTTCATATCAAAGTTGTAACGATTGAGTGAAGATATAAGTTTTGCATGTAAATTTTATCAGTTTCAAGTAGTAGTTGCACTTCTTTTACATTTGTGATTGATAAATTCAAAGAAAGGAAGGTATGATCTATAAAGTTTGGAAAGATTTTCAGTTTAGATAGATATTTGACATAGTATTTTAGTGCATTTACACAACTAGGGTGAAATTCCTTAGTGGTGACTCCATGTTGTTCTGATCTTGATAAGTACCAGTTGTCTTAACCTTCTCGTCATTTACTTTGGTGTTGATAATCTCTATAAAACTATAAGGAAGAAGATATCTATTCATTAGAGACTCTGCTAAGAAATTTTTACTGATTCAAAAACTCGAGAGTTGGAAGGGAGAAGAGTTTGGAAGGTTGTTAAAGGTTAGATATTAGGAAAAGATATATCCATTGGTGAGAGAGATCATCCTTTGGTAGAGGATTATCACTCTTCTTCAAGTGATTATGATTCAAGAAATTCTCTCATAAACTTGTTTTCCTCAGCTAGTGAAGGTCCTTCTGCTATACCGGGTAAGTTCCTTCTCCAATCTGCACCTCTATGTTTCAATTCAAATAAAACTTTCCAAGAAAATCAGCACTTAGAGAATACCAATCTTGTGAATCACATTCTTGAGCCCCAAAGACCTTGCACTCCTCATCAGCTTGTTTCACCCCCAATATCACCTCCACCAAACAATATGGCTCAACCTAGACCTCCATTTTTTGTTAACACCTTAGTTCCTATAGAATTTAGAGGAATGGATGGTTACCCACATGCTATCCCACAAGATGTTAGAAATAGATTGCAAAAATTCCAAGGTAACAATGTAATAACTAGTGATTAGCATCTCAAAATTTTTGTTAACATGATGGAAGATTTTGAGATAGAGTTTGAAGATGTGTATATTAAATTGTTCATTCATACACTAGAAGAGGATGTTAGGGATTGGTACAAGGCTCTACCTGATAATTAAATTAATTCTTAGACAGAGATGAAGAATGCATTTAGGTTACAATATGGTGACAAGACTGATCCTAGATTTCTCTTGTATTACTTTGATAATATCAAGAAGAACCCTAATGAATCAATTCATGACTTTAACACAAGGTTTAACAAAATTTGAGAAGACTCGCCTATTAGTCCGAGGCCGTGTGATGAGTCTTGTTTAATAAAATATATAGATGCATTTGATAAAAAGGTAGCCTATTACCTAAGAGACAAGAACCCTACTAATCTAAGACAATCTTTCACCATGGCAATTCAAATTGAAAACAATATCAAAGCAATTGGGAAACCTCTCAAGAGATATGGTGTAAAGTTGATAAACCTGAAAAACCTCAAGCTAGCAATGGTGCTGATTTAGAGGAGGTTGTGAAAATTTGGTAGGGGAAGTCAAAGAAATCTCATATAAGTTGCCAAGAGCTGAGAAAGGAATTGGGAAATCTTCACAAGGTCAACCAAGAGCACAAAACCATGACAGATTTGCCAATCATTCTAGAGGCGATCAAAGGGTAGATGATAGGGGAAAAGGAAACATGGGGTCTGTAAAATACATCCTCAAGCACGTGAAGGAAGAGTGTTACTTGATCCCCTAACTGTTAGGGTTATTGTTGTTGAGGAAGTTGCTAATATTGATTGGTGTGATAGGTGTTTTTTAGCCCATCCTCCATGTGAAGTGGACCAGAAAGATGGTGAAGTTAATAATGATGATGGTAATGATGATGATATCTACATGATGGGTTGTTCTTCAAGTCCACAAGGAGGAGCAACATCTACTAAAGTGATAAGTGTAAGGACAATTGCAACTTTTTTGGAATGCATCAAAAGGGTACAAGTCTTTCTTCCCCCTCATACTCTTAAAATTTATGTAGTGCAAGCTTTTGAGATTCCTAAAAATGACTTTGAATATTTAAGAGCTTTGATGATTAAGAAGTATGATGGTGGTATTCCTTTAAAGGAAGATAGACAATTGTTGATGAATGTTGTTGTAGCTCAAGAGAAAGACTATAACACTAGAAGCAAAGTTGTTAAGGAGTTGGGCCTCAATTCAAACCTAAAACACCCTCGCCATACAAGAATTTCCAAAGAAGATCCTAGGAGAGAAACACTTTCCAAAAGCTCTATTGTCCCAAGAAAAAATTACTATTCTCCTCATGCCCAAGCTACTAAGAATCCCTTACCATAAAATGAATCTTCTTATCTCACTTCCAATGCTGCTTTGCCAAAGAGTGTTCCCTATGACATAGTACAAGTATTGAGATAAATAAAAGTGAGTTTTCCAATCATTGAGTTACTTAGAATTGTTGAGCATAAGAAGAGATCATTTGAGTACTTGGGGTTGAAAGAAGAGAATACTACTCTAGGCAGAAATGTAAATGTTGTTGAGATTCCTCCTCAAATCATTGTTTACCTTGAAACACCACCAGTAGTAGAGGATTTTGGAGAGGCACCTAAGGTATATTTGGGGACATCTTTGGTTGATTCCCAATTGAATGTTGATCCATTCTTCACAACTTTGATCATAAAGGATACACTACTTCAAAATGTATGTTTGATTCGGTGCATCATGTAATTTCAGGCCTCTAGAAGTCATGAATGAGTTGGACATCAAAGTGACAATAGCCTATGGAAAATGTACTACCATGGACTCAAGAGAAGTGTTGGTTGTTGGTTGTGTGAAGGGCTTGGTATCGCAGGTTGTATCTTATCCGGGAGGAATTTAAAATTGGATGTTGTGATTGTTGATTGCCCTGCCAAGTGGGCTGCAAGTGTTGGAGGGAGTGTCCAAATGGATATGTCCTTTTCCACCATTCCCATTGAGGGAAGCCTTGTCAAGATCTATGGAGAGAAGAAGATGTTGCATCTAATTGAGGATCCTAACAATGCTTCTTATGAAGTATTATTTTCTAATGTTAAAGAACACAATATGGATTAGTCAAAGTTCCTTGAATAAGTGATTTCTCCTTGGACCTTGCTATTTGATGGAGCTTGCTCCAAATTTGGAAATGGTGCAGGTATAATTCTGATTTCTTCTAGCTTGGAAGAGTTAGTTTTTTCCTTCAAGATTAATATTGAATGTACTAACAACATTGCTGAGTATGAAGCCTTTAGGTTGGGTCCGAGAATTACATGGAATTATGGTGTCAAGAAAATCACTGCAAATGGAGATTAAAAGCTAGTTGTCAAACAAATAAGAAAATTGTATGCCAAAAAAATCAGCGAATGAAACAAAGATAAGCATGCAGTTTGGGATCTAATTGAGATGTTTGATTCCTTCAATATTGTGCACCATGACAGAATTTTCAATGTTGCTACTGACAAGTTGGCAGTGATGGGGTCAATATTTGGAGATTGCACCATTTCACCTTATTGTGGGTACAATGTTGAAGTGTTAACTAGGCCAATTGTCCCTAACAACATCAAGCATTGACAAGTGTTTAATGATGATGCTCAAGTGCAAAGGTTCCTACAAAATCAAGGTGATTTTTTAGATCAGCATATTGATTGGGAACCAATGGTGTGTGTGACTAAAGGAAGAGAGACTTTGTTTGGAAAATATATTATCCAATTGAAAACTAACACCATTCCTAGAGGTCTTGTTGCTCTTGAGTCAAATTTTAGCAATGCTGATTGCATCATCAATAGAAACATATCTACCTCAAGGGATGTGGAAGAGAATGACTTGGGAATAAAGGAAAAACCAAGGAGAGTTTGGTTGGGCAGTATTTTAAGCAAGGAAGAAAAATAGTCCTATCTTCAATTGTTGAAACAATATCAAGACTACCTTGCCTGGTCATATTTAGAGCTGAAAGCATATAGAGAGGACTTGTTTCAACATGAGATCCCTCTTGAAAAAAATTCCAAACCATTTAGACATAAGCAAAGGAAAATTAATCCACTCCTCTCCAAGAAAATGCAAGATGAATTAAAGAAACTGAAGGAGGGAGGGATCATTCAGCCCATGAGGTATTCATCCGGGTTGCAAACCTTGTGCCGATCGGAAAGAAGAATGGAGATATTAGACTTTGTGTAGAATTCAGAATAATGAATAGAGATTCATTGAAAGACAATTATCATTTTCCAAACATGGAGAACATGTTACAATTAGTGAATGGATCTGAATTGTTGTCCACCTTGGATGGTTTCTTTGGCTATAATCAGGTTGTTGTCAAGGAGTCAGAAATATTTAAAACTACCTTTACCACTCCTTGGGGAATATATGTTTATGTGAGAATACCTTTTGGTCTCATGAATGTTGGAGCTACTTTCCAAAGAGAAATGGATGTTGCTTTTACTGGTTATATAAATGACTTCATTGCAGTTTTAAATGACTTCACTTTTTGACTTCATTGCAGTTTATATAAATGACTTGTATTTTCAAGGAGAATAAAATATCACTTGCAGCATTTGGAAAGAATGTTTATCATATGAAAATAATTTGGAATCTCTCTTAATCCAAAGAAGTGTCACTTTGGGGTGCAAAATACCAATCTTATTGGTCATATTGTTTCAAAGGCTGGTGTCATGATTGATCTGGAGAGAGTAGAAGCAATCAAAGCAGGTGCCAATTCCAAGAACGAAGAAGGGAATCCAATCTTTCTTTAGCAAAATCAATTTCATTAGAAGTTTTGTGTCCAATTTTCCTAAGTTGACTCTTCCTATCACATGCATGTTAAAGAAATATCAAGTTATCAAATGGGATGAGGCTTCTATTTAGGATTTTGAAGGAATCAAGGAAGCACTTACACATGCACTGTCTTGCAGATCTCGAATTACAAGAAGCCTTTCCAAATCTTCTCCTTTGCTTCGAAAAATATTATTGCATTTGTTTTGCTCCAAAAGGATGAAGATGGGGTTAAGAGGCCTATTTCCTTCTTTAGCAAGGCTTTACAAGTTGTTGAGTTAAAATATACAATCATGGAAAAATAAGCATTTTCCTTGGTGAAAGCAACAAAGGTTTTTAGGCCTTATATCTTAAGTTCAAAATTTGTTGCTTATGTTCCCCACACCATGGTAAAATACATCTTATCAGAGATGGAGATCTCAAGTAAAATATGTAGATGGGTGAACAAACTATAGGAGTATGATATGGACATCCAAACCACAAAGTTGGTAAGAGGTTTGGGTCTTGCTAAGCTCATGGCTGAGAGAAACTTGCAGACTATGGAAGTGAATGAAGTAGAGGAAGAAAGGGTAGATGTTCTTGGGAAATTGGTAAGTTCTGAGTGGTACAAGGATATAATATTTTACCTCAAACACCTATGTTGTCCTGATCATTTAAATAAAAATAAGAAAAGATCCCTTAAGCTGGATTCTCAAAAATACATCATCACTAACTTTGGGCTAGCTTGGAAGAACCCTGAAGGTGTCCTCTTGAAGTGTGTAACTGAAGATGAAGCTCCCAAAGTAGTTGCTGATTTCCATGGGGGAGTTTGTGGAGGACACTTTGCTAGAAGGGTTACAACACACAAGGTTTTGAGAGCTGGTTATTGGTGGCCTACTCTCTTCAAAGATGCAACCATGCTAATCAGAAAATGTGAAAGTTGCCAGTATTTCTCTGGAAGAATGAAAGCTTCAGGCTCCCTTCCTTTGTAGCCTATATCAATTGAAGATCCTTTCAAACAAAGTGGGGATGGACTTCATTGGTGAGATTTTAGACCCTTCTAGTGCTGGACATAAATGGATCCTTGTAGCCACAGATTACTTCACCAAGTGGGTAGAGGAAATCTCCACCAAGAAAGCAACACAAAAAGTTGTTATGGACTTCTTGTTGAACAATATCATATGCATATTTGGTGTGCCAGTCAAAATTGTGGTTGATAATGCCATGTTTTTGAGCCAAACCTTTGATGGTAATGTGCAAAGAGTATGGAACCAATCTAACTTATTCTTCAAACTATAACCCCAAGGAATGGACAAGCCTGAGTCTAGCAATAAGAACTTATTAAAGATCATTAAAATAACCTTGGAGTTGAACAAGAGAAAATGGGGTGAACAACTAAAATTTTTAGTTTGGGTTGATAGAATCACTGCCAAGAGAGCTACTGGTAAGATCCAATTTGAGTTGGTGTACGGAACTCAAGCCCTACTACGCTTACATCTACAATTATCTTCATTTCAGTTTGTTCAACAACTTTTCGATCAAGAGGTCATCCATATGAAGCAAGGATTAATCATATTGTGGAGCTAGATGAAGAGAGAAGAGCATCCCACCAGAGGCATGTTAGATTTAGAGAAAAGTTGAAAATATTGTTTGACAAGAAGGTCACTCCTAGGGCCTTGAATATTGGAGATTTGGTTTTGTTATGGGATAGCAGAAATGAAGATAAGGGCAAACATGGAAAATTTTATGCATTATGGATTGGTCCTTATTCCATTGATATTAGAATTGCCTTGAGAATACCTTTTTTCTCAAATATTTAGATGGGGAATTACTTGAACTACCTATTAATGGTAGGCATCTGAAGCATTTCTTGGATTAATCCCCAAATTTGAGGTATGCACCACTTGTATAGTGTATAGTGTTTGGTTTTTCACTCTGTTTTTGGTGTTTTTTTCAGTTTGTGGTTTTCCTTGGTGTGTGGTAGCCATTTTTGTTGGGTTCTCAGCTGGTTTTTGGTGGTTTTGGCTCATGAATCCTTTTCCCAATGGATTATTTTGGCACTTGGTCTACTTATTGTTCTTGTGGCACTCATTGGGAGTGCCCATCCCTGAGCAGGAGCTAATGTTGGTGTCCATTTTGATCCTCTATTATTTTCCCACCTTTCCCCTTTCTTCTACGTGCTCAAAAATGTTTTTCTTCAAGTTTGGTGGTCTGCAAGTTTCCCCATCCAAATTGAATGCTCTAAATGGCTCATAAACCTATTTATTTTTCCCCAACTTGAAAGAAAGATACATGCAGGCTCTGTTTTATGCCCTAAATTTCCAAATCCATGGGCCTCTATCATTTTTTCCATTTTTCCCACTGTGGAGCTCAAATTTTCTCATTTTGTACTTATGTGCCCTCAAAAATCCTTCCCCATGGTCAAAAATTTCTTGAAACCACTTCCCATATGTTTTTTGACCAAAAAATCCTTTACCCATGAGAAAAAAATCAAATTCGGGCATCCTTAGCAAATTTTGTGTTTTTTGACGATCGTACAGTGTCATTTGACCGTCAAAATTAAGCTCAAATGATGTCTCCTACGTGGCCACATCTAGTTGGACAAGGATCAGTGGGGTTTCTTTGAAAAACTTGGCATTTTTTGGCTTTGGGAAAAAATTCAACATTACCCCCACAACTCTACAGAAGGACACGTGATGTGTTCTTATGTTAAGGTGGGATGGAAGGCAGGTGGGGAACTTAGGCAATTTTTTCCTTTTTGGTGAAAAGGGAGAAAAGTAAAAGAAATGCCCATGGGTCAACAATGGAGGAAGGGCTGGACACATGGTAGGCATAGGAGGAAGTGTAGACCGTGGAAGAAAAGGGGAAATTCTTCCCTTTGGGTCAAAAATACTTAGAGCAAAGAATCAAGCCACGTGTCGAATGAAGCCACAAGGAGACACGTGGCGAAGGTAGAGTGGGTCGGTGGGCCGGTGGAGGCAAAAGGGAATTTTTTCCTTTTACAAAAAAAGACTTAGAATGGAAGATTTGAGGCATGGCTCTATGACAAATCAGAATAGGACACGTGGCGAGGACGGGATCGGAGGCACAGACCCGTGGGGAGAAATGAGAAAAATTTCCCTTGGCGAAAAAAGGTGCTAAAACATGGAATAAGCCTGTGGATTTTTAGCGATAGAGAGGATGAGACGTGTCAAGGATAGAGGTGGATGTGCGGGCCCGTGGGGAAAAAAGTGAAAAATTCCAAAATTCCAATAAAGGGTGGAAAAGGGAAGAATTAAAGCTCGATTTCAATGGGACCCACCATATGCCATGTGTCATCACAAAATTTCAATGGTGGAGGGACGGAGAAAAAAGTCATTTTTTCTATTTTTTCAAAAATGTTAAAAAGTCAAAAAGTGAGCCCGAATTCATTCCCAATCATATTTTGACATGTGGAGGGCCCATATTGAAGGAGAAAGAGCAAATCAATGGTAACTATACATTCTTCAATTTGGCCGCCATTTTTGCTCCAGGAAGCTTGGAGATGTGAATTTTGCATCATTTTTCATTGAATATTTGGTGAATTCATGTTTTTTGTGCCTGCAAAGACCAATGCAAGTGGTTTTAGGGATTAATTTGCAGATTTGAGGTGTTTTTGAAATATTTTTACTCAGGCCTGTGTAAAACGTGAAATATCAAACTATAAAGTTGTAGAATCAAATTTTGGAATGATAAGGATGAAATGATGAAATGAAAGGGGTATGCATGCTTGGAGAATGAAAAACATGCCTCCACAATGGATAATGATGAAGGATTTGTAATGATTCGCCATTTTAGAAACACCTAGCAACTCTTGTTGCAAATTTTTAAATGTCCCTATCTACGAATCATGTTGGAATTTTGTAACAAAATTGATGTTGGGCATATTATTTTCTTGGGAAAGAAGGATCAAATGTAATTGAAAGTTACATAATGCATGTTTTGAGACATGCAAAATGTCGAAGAAACTTAGAATTTCATGGGAAAAAATTGGGAAGAATCCCATTCTCTGAGAAACCACCGAGAACCATTTCTAATTCCTTTTGCATCATATTTGTATCATTTTGAGTTTTTTCAGTTGTAAATCCATCAACAAGCTCGAGATTGTTCTTATAAAATTCCCCTACCGATAAATTTGGTCATTCTCGGATTATTTTGTGTTGTCTCTTGAAAAAATTTACATGCACTTATGTTTTGAGAATGTTTTCAATTTATGTTTATTGCTCTGTTGCGATCTTGTGTTTAAAATCTCTCTTGATCATACATGGTCTCATTTATTGTTGATAGTTTAGTGGCATCTACACTCTCGCATTCATAATAACTTTCATATGATAAAGAGATAAACATATTTAAAATAAGTTTACCTTTCTTGAATTATGATATTGTTTGTAAACCTTTGGGTACAACTTAGGTCATGATAAAATAGAGATTTCTTGATACTTTTTTGGTTCATGTGCTTTAAGCTTTTGTGGCAGGTTGTCAAAGATTGTGTGGAAGAGTGCAGATCTAGGCCTCCATTTGGTGCACATATTCTCAGTTGAAGGATTTCCTTAATCCCTTTGAAGCATTATGTTGTTTAGGTTTTACAAATTTCTTGCAAAGGTCCTCAAAGAATCTTGCAAATTCTAGTTAGTCTTGTCTAAAATTTCCCACCAAAAATTCATTCAGAATAACTAATCCTACCCCATACTGCCCCTTCATTGCATCATGTGTCAACAAAATAAAACAATCCATTTACAAAAATGCACAAAGAAAATTAGGATCATACCATGTCTCTAGCAGCCTCAGCTTGTCTTGAGAGCATTTCCATAATTTAATAGTGGCATCTATGTTGAGTTTGAATAATGGAAAATTGATCATGTTTTCCCAAGGCCATGTCCATACAATATGCACAGTATAAGGATATCTCCACCTCCTTAAAAAAAAAAAAAAGGATGCAATATAGGTTCTCTTACCTTGGTTGAAATTCATAACCTAAAATAGTGAGGATTAGATCAAAATTATTTCAAGGTGCTACCCACTTCTTCAAAACCTGAGTGCTAACAAGTTAGATAAATTGCTTCCTCGGATACAAAATGACATATAAATAATTTATCTTCCTCCGAGTGTCTTGTAAAATCCATGATGTTTCTCAAGTTGTGAAGGAGATTAAATCTGGGTACCAACACTTCCCTTGTCATCTTAAATGGTCTTCACCTCCCCATCTAGTGGCCAATTAGTCAAGACATGAGCTCACAATGTGTAATGTTGTAAAGTTGGGGTAGATCTCTCCATCGTGAATCACAAAGTGTTTTTGAGGGTCATCGTGGGTCAAGTTTTTGTATTCATCACCATTGGAGATGATCCTCATCTTCCTCAAGGGTGGAAACATCTCCATTCAGGCTCATAAGAATCTTTTCTCAACTCTCTCATTCTTTCTCTTCCTTTTTCTCCTTATAATTCCTCATTGTACATGATCATGATGTTTTGTCCTATTCATTTAAGTGACAATGAAATATTTGTAAGATGTAAAATTACTCCCTCAAATTATAAGAGGGGTAATTAATTTTTCCCTTCCTAGGATAATGAAAAGTCACAAGTTGAATAGGAACATGAAGATTCATGTGGGGGTAGAGGAAGAGTTGCATTGTAAAGATATAAATTAAGAGAACCTCCTCATTTCAAATTATGGTTAATTCTTGTTTACTAGATCCTATTGTCTTTATAGGAACAAGTACCTTCAATTCCTCTATTCTCTTGTCTATTTTTATTCTATCTCCATCTCATATTATACTCCAAGATAATTGTAAATTATGTAACATGATATAATACAACTTTGTGTTTCTTGTTGATTGTTCCTCTTTCTATGTGAATGGTTTATTATGATTAATGTAAGTGAAATACTTTTATTTTAATGCAATAAACTCAGCTATGCTATTTTTTGGTTAAAATCCCCATCCTATTTCCCTTCCTACATCTCTCTTTAAGTAATTTTCCTCCCTTGTATTCCATACAAGCAATTGCCACAAGTTTAGGGAAGTATTCATGTGTGATCCCTAGTCTACGGGCCACCCCCAGAAATTAGTTTAGTTTATATTTGTTTCCTTTCTTTCAATAAATGGATCTTCCCCATTCAAGTAGAGGGACCTAGTCCCAGAGTGTTGGTGAAATCCCATAATTTTCCCTTATGAAAAATTATTTCACCAATAATACTATATCCTCTAAGTCCAAAGAAATTTTTTCCCTTTCATGTCATGAAGTGCTAAGTTTTTTTCCACTCTTTGACTTGTGGATCCTATCCTTAGCCAATTTTCAAAATTTTCGAAGGTGTGTAACCCCGCGATGGTATGATTTTCCTTTGACCCATGAGATTTTTATTTGATGTCATGTTAGATTGGAATCCTCAATGCTACAAAGTTGTATAAAAATCCGTGAAGTGTCATCTCCATCAAAATCCTCCTAAGTCTTGAGAAATCATTCCTTTATTTAGCGGGTTAGGGGAGCCCACAAAATACTAACTTCACGTAGTCCATGGGAGACTAACGTAGTGTCCCATAGATTTTCCCGAGAATTTTTTTCTAAGTCCTTATTTAGATGAGTTGTTAAAATTTTCATGGGAAAATTTTGGAAAACAAGAGGAGAAGAGAGAAGGATATTACCAAAGTGACCGAGATGGTGTGGAGGAAGATTTTGATCTTGATACAAGTGACCAAGAGGTTGTATAGAGAAGCATTTACCTGATTGTGAAATTGGGAAGAGGATATAAATGACCATGTAAGGGAAAGGGGAAAATGAGAGCAAAGGATTAGAGATAGTAAGGAGTATATTTATGAAGAATTTGGAACTTAAACTACATAATCTATAGTGGATAGCATGGTATTTCATAAATGGTTTAGTTTGTAACAAGGAAAACATATAGGATACATATAATCCAATAGAATATTATAGTACCCCTATTCTAGATTATGTGTCTTTTGAGCTATATAAGGGGATTAGTAGATTGGGATTGTTTTAACGATTGGGAAAAAATGGAAAATTTTCAAGAATTTATGGAGAAAATGATTTATCCATACATAGTGTAAACAACATTACCTATAGTTTTTATGGAATTAAGTGTGGAATAAATTGTGAGGGACATAAACCATTCTTTGAATATGAATCATTTTTGCATACTTTCTTTCAGTGGGGGTAAAGAAAGAAGTGGATTGTGTACTAATAATAGTTCTGTGAATCCTAATTACATTGTAAGTTTTTTAGAATTTGTAGAATCTATTAGTGAATATTTACATTATGAAAAAATAAATCATAAACCTATTAGTGGAAGTAAAATTATAGGCTAAATAGGAATTGAGTGATAATCTAAATCCGTGATCAAGTAGTGATTCAACATAAAATACCATGCAAAATAATCCTTAGCAATAAGTGATGCGGGAAAGGAATATATGGGCTTTATCGCAATACTCCAATAGACCAAATAGAGAAATATACCACACCATGATCTCCTGGAAAGTGTTGAAAATAGTGGGGAGAATAAATAACCTCAATAAATGATGAGGAGGAATAGAATAGCAAGGAAGTGTACATCAATCAACTAAAAGATAATGCATAACCTATTAACACCCCTTAGGTGTAACCAAGCAATATACAAAGTGATAAAATCCAATATATAACATCATTAAGATAGGAATCTCTATCTCATAGATGAGTACCGCACAAGAATCTTCCATAGGAGATAAATTAAAAAATGGTGGCCAATGCAATCAATGAAGTAAATAAGAAAGCATCAAATTATTCTTCCCTCTTGTCATGTGTGTATAAAGTTCCCCATATTTCTCAAATGAGTGTATAAATGACAACCTCACATGTCCTAATCAACATGGTGGGGGTATTTATTGATAAGTTGTTGGAATTAAAAAATCGGGAGTTTTCATACTTTAAGAAAATATTGATTCATCTATATTCTAATCGACCTAGAAGAAAATAAAATTGGAACAAATGTTGTGCAACCAGAAATCACAAATTGAAGAAAATTGTATTAAACTTGTCACAAATGAAATAGATGACTAAGTTATGAGTCAATAAATGTAACTTGCTATTTTGGTTGGTAAGATTGTGGATAATTGGTAGGAGTAGGAAATTGTGAAACATGTGAGGGCTGAAGTCACTCAATGCAAGAAGGAATTAAAAGGCATAATTCTTATATTGTGTGAATATATCAACCTTCTCAAACAAGATGAATCACATGAATACAAATCACATTTTAGATTGTGGATTTAAACACATAGATAAAGACTACTATAAGCAAGAACCATATTGAAAAATACTTTGGGAAAATAATGTAATTCCATATAATAGTGCAAAATTATGAATAAGAGGTAGATAATGCACTATAAGAAACCTTGTAGGCTTGAGATAATGTTAGTGACAGATCTATGAGAAATAGGAGTGTAATATTTTGCATAATAATTTTTCGAGGTGTAATCACAATGCACGAGGAATCAACTTAGATGATCGAGGATATAAAAATGTTATATCACTTCGGGATCCAATTCTAAAAAATGAAAAATATGATGCTCTGTTTAAATTCATACAAACATTGACATGATTACAACTATACTTTGGCAAAGTAAATGAAGCTCTAATAGATTACAATGTAAATAAGTTAAATTTGGGAATATTGCTAGCATATTCAAATACAATGAAGAATACCCCAAATTATATCATCCCTCACATTATACTCTATAAGATTAGGGAAATACAAACACTACCACCTCCATCTACGACTCTAGTAGTGCATGTCTAACCAACCTCAATTGATTGAAAACAATTTTGAGCTAGGTAAATTTTTAAAGTATTAATTATATAAATTTTGAATAGATATTTGTAAAAAAACAACATTGATTGAAAACCTTAATTGGATATCTATGAGGGATTTTTGTAGATTTAAAATCTAAAATGGAGGTTTTTGGAAAGAATACTTAATTGAATACACGTAAGGGTAGTTAAGTAGTGCATAAAGGATGAAAAATAGTTAATTATGTCCTTTGTGCTTACTATGAGTAGATTATATTAGTACATACCATAATCAAAATCAAGAAATACTAAAACAATAAATAAGAGAACCTTCCAAATTCTCAAAGAATATTTTGTCTTGCATGAGATAACTATAATTCTAGGAAAGTGTTAGAAGTGTATAGGGGTTAAAAATATGACTTGGATGTATTTTTGATATTGTTGTATATTGGGAAATTCCTAATGCATGTACATAGTATAGAATACAAAGAGACTCGTATATCAATAAATAGAAGAACAACGGAATGGTAATCCAACAGTTTCCTTGAATTATGTAAAATCATATAAATGCACTATCAATTTTTTTGATCTTAATTCCATTTTGAATTCATTTCTAAGTTTTTGATTCAATAATATAATTTCAATCTATGATTACACCTTCATGTCTTTTGATTACATCTTTCCTTAAGTTATTTATTTTATATAGTTATTTCCCTTATGTATGTTAAACTCTATTTTATCAATTGTGCATTTTTAGAGTAATAAATCGATAGGTGTGTATATTCTAGACTACAACATGTGGCATACCTTTATGAGTGATTCAAGGTACATCTATTAGAAAATTAACAAAAATTGGATTGCATCAAGTATTTAGTTGAATATTTAGAATAACTTATTGTGCATTGCTTGATTATTTTTGTATTGATTTAATAGAGTAGAATTAATAATCAAATAATATTTAATTTCTAACAAGTAGCTAGTTTAATTTTAATTTGTTTAATAAAAAACCATTAAATACAATAAAACATAACACCATTCACTAAAAATAAATGAGAACACATTCCTACACTTAAAACTACACCCAAATAAATGAAATACAACCATTAATACACTTCAAATACTAACAAACCACCAAATACAACACGTTAATATGTAAGAAAATAACACCATATATTCCAAAAAAAAAAAATAATATATATCATAGGACTCTAGATTAAGCTAAAACACATCCATATTGCTCATGTATAATTCATCTCATCTACACAACTTTAATATAAACTACACTTATACTACACTCTAGATATATCTATTGTCATATATTGGATAATCACTCACACCTTATATGAATTTGGACAACAAAATATATTTGGGTAAGGTAGGATGATTCACATGTGTTGATTTAACAAAATATATTGAAATTGCGAAACCCTAATTATAGAGTCACAACAAAATAATAAGTAATAAAGTGCATATCTAACCTAAGCACTAAGCTATAGAAATATTAAACCCTAAGTGCAAGAGAGGGAATAAGAGAGTTAGATGATTTTGTAATAATCCCAAATATGCACTAATCTAGAAAAATGATGGAACATGAGGGTAGATTGTAGCACTCAAGCCTATTAAATTGTAGGACTAATAGAAATGTTGGGACTAGGGCACTGGACTAGGTTAGGGTAACCTAGGCACAAATGACCTTTTAGGTGCCTATGACTGTGTTAAACATTAGAAAATGATTTTTTTGTTACACAAGTGTCTTTGGCCTTCATTGTTGATCATTTTTATGTCGATGAATGATCTCGAATTCATTGATATCCTGTAAAACAAAATAACTCCTACAAAACCTCAAAATAAATAAAATGTTAAAAATAAAAATATGTAAATGGGGATTCAAATTGACCCCGTTCACCACCCAACAGAGTGAACTTACGACTGATCGCTACAAAAGATCTTAAAATCCATGTAGTTCTACGTGTGTGTGTGAATAATCATGCCCTAGGTGGCTCTTGTGCAATATGTACTTGAATAGCGAGCAATAGCTAGATGTATTAATGTAAGTAGATTTGTGGATGTCAAAATGAAATTCCCCTCCTATGAAGTGTATGTAGAAGAATGCAATCCTTTATCCATCAAATGAAGCTAAATGGATGTTTTTATGCTCTTGAAATGCCTTTGATACAACCTTAGGTAATAGTAATAGATGCTTAGATATTGGTCCCTTCTTTTTTTTTTTATTGGTAAATGGATTTGAAGGGGACCATACCCAAAAGTACAAAAGAGGGCTAAAAATCCAAATAAAAATTTAAATAACAATTGTTTTATGACAATTAGGGACCACTGACCCATAGAAATAAGGCCTAACATCCAGAAAATAAAGTTACAAATAGAAGAAGTGAACAACTTGCCCACGAAGAAAAATGACAAAAACTTGACTTCATAACTACACAACCATGAAATACTAACAAAAACAAAAAAAAAGAGCAAAAACTAGTCAAACCTATGTTTGAGAACTTTTTGAAGACATTTTTGATGTCCTCCATAGCCTTAAATAGGTTAAGGGAAGTGTCTTTGAGAGGGGTCCTTGTTTATGGTAGAAATTGCAAGTTTCTTCTCTTTACCTCCCTTCCATATCATAGCAGGATATCCTTGAGATCACAGACTGTTTGACCTAAATTTCAATGAAATATAGGACGACCTTATGCATTGATAAGTGGTAAATTTTCTTGTTGACAGTGTTCTCCATTGTCTCTTCCATATCATTATGCATCTTAGTGATTTATTAAATTTTTGCCTCAAGTATAGGATTAATATCAGGAACTTTCTTTTCATTATCCCCATCTTTAATTAGGTGAGCATTTTCCTTTCCAAGAATATTGATTCTCTCGGTATGCTTCTTTATGGGTCAAATCACGATGTTGTGTACCACTTCATGTCCCAAAAATGCAAGTAAGAGGTTAGGCAAGATCAAAAATCAAGAGTGTTCATGCAAAAACCCCTTTTCCGTGAAACCCCTTTCTCGAACTACCACATAGGCCAAAGAAAGTGGTTTGTACGAACACCCCTTTGTGTGAACCCCTTTGGTTTCAAATAATTTTGGTAGCACAAATTTATATATAGATATTTATATAGTTGTGGGCAGAAAATTTAGGGTTTATGGGGGTTCGAGGCTAAGGGGGTTCATGTGAACCCCCTTCACGCAAACCCCTTGTGTGACACCTATATGGCATATTTTGGTGCCAAATCCATTTGGAGGATAATTTTATGCCAAAATGTGCCACTTAGGTGCCACGTAATTAGGGTCAATGAATGAATAAAATTACAAAATTTTAACACAAAATACAAAATTTTATTAGCTTTCTAAAAATATAATTTTCATTTTTTAAAAATCTGTTTTACTAATTACTTTTTATATTTTGCTAACATATGGAAATTTTAGGACAATCAATCATACACAATCAACCCAATTTAAAAAAGTAAAATATATCAAAAAAATTTGAAAAAAATAACCTTACTATTTGTTGAAGTCTTCTTCTTACCTGTGAAAAAAATCAATTTTGATATAAATCTTAAAATTTATTGGCATAGACATATGTACGCCATTTATTTGAAAATATTTTTAGTAAATAATTAATTCAAAAAATAATTCAAAAAAATATGAAAATTTGATAGGACCTCAAAATTCAAATCTTGAACATATATCTAAAATTTCATGGTGAAAAAATAAATTTTCATTTAAAAAAACATACCGGGGACAGTCATTCCTCTTTTATAACATAAGAAACAACGTATGAATAAAATTAAGAAAAAGACCATTTTTTTTTCCATTTTTTTTAAATTTACATATATTCTACACTCTAAACACAACATTTCGTTAGTTTGTGGAATTTCATGAATGTGTACGATTTTGTGGCTATTACCTTTAGAAAATAAATGAAATTGAAAATTCATGTTTATAAAGGTACAAAACATACCAAAAAGTGGGACATTTTATTGTGTTTTTACCTTTATCTTAGCCTTCAAATCATGATTTTGAGAAGATTCCTGGAGTTTTTTGAAGGATAATAATAGGCTCTCTACAATGGTCAGTTCTTTTCCTTTTTCACTACAACGAAGAACGCGTTTGAATTGGAGGAGGAGAGGGAGTCTAATATTTCTTGTTTTCACCCTGTTATGCTGCAAAGGGGGTTAGGTAAGAGGAATGGGATGTGGGGAATACTATCTTAGTCGCTTATTGCAATCACATATATTTTTATTTATATGATTTCATTGGTTTGAATTTTATAATTAACATCTAAAAGGCCTACTACCAAGAAAACAAGATGTCTAAAAAATAAAAGAGGCCAAAAAGGGGTGAGAAAGATACAAAGAGGTCGGGGGCAACTAGAGGGGAAAGGGGCATTTGGGCCTTGGTGGTGTCCAAACCTAAGAAAGATAAAGTAATGAATATTAGAATCGGCAAAGTGAGGTGTGAAAGACCATACATAAAGTAAGAAATAAAGAAAAGAGGCCAAAGATATATGTAAATTACTATTTTTTTGCTTAGGTATCATATGAATAGTGGTATGCAATCACGACCTATAAATGTATCCAAGTACATGATTTATTGTTTATATTTTCCCCACTTTATGTTTTTGAGTGAATATTCAATAACTTAAAGTAGATAAGTGATGCATTCCTGATAACCATGTAGATCGATGGTGAAAGCATGTAGATGAGACAAGAAAAAGTGCGGAGTGTTGAAATGTGGTGTGGAAGCTAAATAAGAGGAAGTGATACTAGGGGTGAAATTGTATGTGTATATTGTCACGTTTTACTTGTTTTCATTGTCACTTGATGTGTTTGATGATGTGACTACTACTTCCCATAAGGACAGACCTATAAAAGAGAAGAGAAAAAGATTAGTCAAATTCATGTATATGTGAAAAATTTGATCCAAGTATGTAGAAATCATGTAAAAGTGTGTAAGAATGCAAAAAGGAACATGTGCACCTGATTCTTGATGAGTGAAAAATCATAGAAAGGATCATGAAAATGTTATAGAAGAATGATATTTTAGGGTGATCTCATGCCAAAAATGATTTTTTTAGAGTGATATCACACCCAAGTGCAAGTTTTTTTGTGATCTCATGCCACAATAGAAGAAGTGTTGGGGATAAAGGTCTATTGTTATTCTCCAATCATGAGTGCTTCCACATAGTTTATACACCACTCCGGATGGTGTGATCATCTTGTGTTCTAGTTTAATCAATTTCAATCTAGTTTGATCCAACACAAATAGAGAAAAAGGACATAACATGCATGTTGATTGATGGAGGATTGTGCTTGTACTAAGAAAAATTCTTTGTAGGGTGTTGTGAAGCATGTTTATCTAAGAAAAATGTTGTAACTACCCCTTGGTCATAAGCACCCGGGGAAAGTTCGGGGGCACCGAGGCGCTCATGTCTAGATTTTGGTGCTGGCATCTATGATGTGTTGAGGACCCAATTCATATTATGGGTCATTTCTATGATTGAAGATTGTGTTCTTCCTATAGTGTGTAGGTCTAAGCTATGATCTGTGTCTTTTTGTATGGGTTCACTAATTCACCTAATGTTTTCCACCCTCATTTTCGGTACATGCGACATTCATTATAAGGATTTAGCCTAAAGGAGAGGATCGTAAATTGATACCCTATAGAGGGGAGAGAATGTTCTTGGTAGAAACCAAGGCATATACGAGATAAAGTGGTGGAAACATGTGTAAGTGCAAATAAGACAAATACACATACATAAGACAATTTGTAAGCTAAAAAGTAAGAAGACAATGTAGACTTTGAAAATTGGGTTTCAAATATGGGACATCACTCACAATCACAAGACAATCGGGACCGAAGTAGCCAAAAGAATACAAGAAATGAACAATCAAGACATAGGGAAAACCCCACAAAAATTACATACAATGGAAAATAGTAGTAAACAAACTGTCAAACAACCATGGTGGAAAATACTTCCTACAAAGAAAATGTTTCACATGACACACCCATTAGCATGTTAGAAATATAGAAACTATGTCAAAGCATGTATGATCTGATATAGAGTAGTGTAATAGTAAGAAATAAGTAGTACAAAATGAAACAATAGCACTTGTAATATGTATGAAAATAGATGCCCCCAAGAGCCTTGATGCGGATGGTAAGAGGTACCTTTCCAAGAATCCATGCTATGTGTAATGATATGTGTAAATTCTGCATTCACAACTAGAATTCAAGTGAACATGCATGTGTATATAGAAAATATAATGACATACAAAATATTTTTCTAACATAGTAAAAAAAGTGTACATGTGAGTATAAGTAAACAAGAACAATGTGTAACCAAGATATGCAATATGCTTTGAGTGTGAATGGAATGTAATGGAACTTGAGTGTGATAGGATCCATGTACCTCCCAAGTGAATGTGAATGGGTATGCATGAGATGAGGTTCATTTATAAATTCCCCCTCAACAATCAAGAATGAACCATATAACAAGATTGTGTCATCGGGAAATGGTTTGAATTTTTCACTAGAAAGATATGATCATCAAAACATAGAGCATAGAGAGAGAGTGAGTGTACTGAGGTTCATTTCAAATTTAGACCCTCATTAGTTGATTATGAACCATGGAACTAGAGTGCATCATAGGCTAGTGTGTTATGATGAATGTGTGCTAGAAATATGTGTCGTTAATGTGCCGAGTGTGAAACGCATCATGTTTATGATGGGAGGTTCATGAAATAAGTGAACCCTCAATAGTTAAGTGTGAACCGTAGCACAAGAGCATGTCATCTCGATAATGATGATACAAGTGTATCAAGTTATTCAAGATGTGTGTGAGAGACTAGATCCAAAGCATGAAGTGACATAGTATAAATGTAAGAAACCTAAACATTTTAGAGGGGGTAGAATAAGCATGATGCCCCCCAAGTGTATGATGATGAGAATGATGAATTAACATCGTCTAATAGATTGTAATTTTCATAGTCAAAGTCATACGGAGATGCATCGAGAGACATAGTAAGTCATAGCATGAGGTTGATCACATAAAGATCCATTATGGCACATATTGTACATGCCCATTGTATTTTCTTTTTCATTTAAAGGAGGGAGTGGAAAACCATGTGCATACCATGAGTAAGATTATATGCATAGCCAAGAAATGAATCATTGAAAATAAAAAAGTGACCAAAAGGCATGGGGAATGAAATGTCGATATGATCGGGATATAGAGTGTTGCCAATATAGTTAAGAAAATATTTCCGAGAGTAAGTAGTGAAAGATGCGGAGTGTAGGAAACAAATAATGATAGATGAAATACTCAGAGGACATAAGTAGTAGTAATGCAAACATATCCATGATATAAATGAGGAGCATGTGATGGAGGGATGAGATCATTCAATGTGAATCCTAGCTGAGCCAAGCCATCATGTGTGTAAATAGTGTCAAAGTAAGTGGGATCAAATGGAATGTGTGGCCAATAATAATTGTTCATGAAAATGGTGCATGTGAAAGGAGGTATTGCATGTGCAGGTTTCTCATGAGGAGACAATGAAGGTTGTATAACGTCTTATTTATGAACAAACCTTCAATAAAGCACCATAACATTAGTATAAGGAGGGGGTGATACTTGAAGTAGATGGAACAACATCTAATGCACAAATGGTTCCTTCAGCTGGAGGAAAGTTGTATCGATAGTCCATGGGTCACGGATCACGATCGGGTGTATAGTAGTAGAATTCAGAATCGTAATGAAATGGTTGGATCTAGGTGTTAATATTGGAATGGATTAATATTAGAAGGAACTATAAATTCAAATTCCTCATGTAAGAATTTAATGCATCGATGAATTGTAGAAGGTACTTATTTAATTTTATGAATTCATGACCTATCGAGTAAGTAATAATATGGAATTGGGATATCAATAAAAAGAATATGATAGGAAATTTTTTTGTTCCAACCATGATAGGAAAAGTAACAATGCCTATGCATGGATGCGTACTAGATTCATATGCCCGAAATGAAATAGATGTTGGGTTAATTTTAGCTAAGGAATGGCTTGTATTTACGAATAGATGATAAAGGACAAAGATTGAGCTCAGATCCATTATCGACTAGAGTTCACTTGACACCCAAGTTATTAATGCATACTTGTATATAAAGAGGAGGATAATTGTTGTAAACATAAATATTATCAGTCATGCTAGATGGAAAAGTAAGTTGCTGAGAAAATACATCCACAAATGTCTGATAAACTATATTCGGATGAGTAGTAGAAGGATGTGAGTATTAGCTAAGAGAGTAATGATTTTATCTCAACAATTAGGATTGGATAACAATAAATCATGAATAGAGATATCCATGATGAGAGGATGAAATAAGTGATGAAATGAATACCCAAGAGTGTTTGAATGAGATGGGTTCACCAAATGATTTAACAAAATATTGAAATTATGCTAAACCCTAATTGTAGAGTCATAATAAAATAATAAGAAATAAAGTACAAATCTGACCTAAGCAATAAGCTAGAGAAATATGAAACCCTAGGTGCAAGAGAGAGAATAAGACACTTAACTGATTTCACAATAATATTAAAGATGAAATGAGATGGAAAACTACTAGAACATGAGGGCGTGACTATAGCACCTTTTGAGCCCGGAAAAGTGTAGGACTATTGGAAATGTTGGGACTAGGGTGCCTAAACTATTTCAGGGGAACCTAGACACTGTGACTATACAGAACCACAAAAATTGATTTTTTTTATGTCACACAAGTTTCACTCATCTTCACTATTGATTTCTTGTATTTCCCTAGATGATCTTTGATTTCTCTCATAACTGTAAAACCCCAAAATACATCAAATCTTAAAAAGTAAAAGATACAAATGGGGATTCAAACTGACCCCAACGGTCACCCAACATATTGAACTTACAACTAAGTGTTGCACTACAACTCAAAATCTATGTAGTTATGTGTGTGTATTAATAATCATGCCCTAGGTGGCTCTTGTGCAAGATGCATTGAATAGTGAGCAATAGCTATATGTAATAATGTTAGTAGATGTGTGGATGTAAAAATGAAATTCCCCTCCTATGAAGTGTATGTAAAATAATGTAGTCCCTTGTCCTTTAAATGAAGCTAGATGGATGCTTTGATGCTCTTGAAATGCCTTTAGATGCAACCTTAGGTAATAGTAATATATTCTTAGAGCTTGGTTCCTTATTATAATCACATTGCTTTGTATTTATATAATACCCTTGGTTGAATTTCATAATTAGCCTCTAAAAGGCTCAGTACCAATAAAAAGATGCTTAAAAAGATAAAAGAGGCCTAAAATTGGTGAGAAATATACAAAGAGGTCGGGGGCACCCGAGAGGTGAAAAGGGCACTGAGAGTGGCATCTGGGTTGGTCTTTGGTATCAAGAGCCAAGAAAGATAAAATGGTGAATATCGGACTAGGTATTGAGGTGTGAAAGATCATATAGAAAGTAAGATGGAAGAAAAGAGACCAAAGATAGATGTCAATTACTACTTTTATTGCTTAGGAATCATATAAAAATTGGTATGTCATCAGGACCTAGAAATGTACCCAAGTGCATGATTTAGTGTCTACATGTGTTACTACTCTATTGGATCTAGAAAACATCCAAGAAAATATTCTCATTAAGTTAAGATGTGAATTATTAAATTCCAAACCCTCCCTCACCCTGATAGTTAGATATTTGTGTGTTCTACGTGACTAAATGCCACCACCACTACTAATAATTCCCCCTTCTACCTTTTTCTGAATTCCTCAAATTCCATTGTATATTTTATTCATCTTTATTCTCGTGTCTAGCCTCATCTCTTTCATTTTCCCCATCTTTCACATGACCATCTCTAGAAAATATAAACCTAAAAATATCAAACATTTCTTGAAAGGTCCTTCAGCCCACTCAAATTCCATTTTAGCTAATTGATGTATACATAGGATTTGTGTTATGAAATTATCCTCAACTTCAACCTTTTATGGGAAGTAGTTAGAAGGATTTTCTTACTCAATGAGAAATTTTTTCTCACATGAGCACATGGGTATATATTTTCCTATTTACCACATCCCAACCATTAACCACTCATATCTTCACCATCCATATCATCATCCCCTCATATCATCATTATCCACATCACCTCCATAATCACATCATGTACGCATTGTTTTCGTTTTCCCAAACCAAGAGGATTTTAGTATGTATGCAAGGCCACCTTACACTTTTATGTAGGTATAGTACCACATATTACTCAGTCACATGTATGTTAATGTTTCTTTCCCATACCATGAGATATATTGAAATGAATATCTTCTTCCACATATTGACATATATATATATATAAGAAGGGTTTATATATCGAGAGTCTTTATGTATCAATTTGATGATGAATTTATTACATAACCCAATCAAAATTTTTATAAAAATTTCACTTTAGATGATTAATTGAACATGATATAATAAAATAATACCACGTTCATGGAAAAAAATATTTCATCCTCCCAACCTAAGCCTAACCATGTACATACAAATGAGAATTTTAATGTTGAACAATTCATAAATGGGTATCATTCTTCCCCATAGAGACCAATGTTAATCATGCTCACAAAAAAATGTGCAATATTCTTCAAATGAATTCATCTCTACCTTTATGGGGTGTATTTGAGAGTTAGAGAGTGCCCAAATGTTATATTTAAAAAATATCAACCTACCAACCATACTAGTCATAATATAATCCACACTATGAACAACTAGGGATACATTCCCACCAAAAAGCACAATAATATAAAAATAACCACAATAGTATCAACAAACTAATTATTCAATGTACCAAACATAAGAGATCGCATCCCATGCATCAATCTGAAATTTTTCTTATTTATGTTCACCTTAAGGATAATCTCCCAAGTAGAAACCCCTCCCATATTCCACCTACTCCCAATACCTTAGTGCTTAGGAGAAAATCCAAAAAAGGTAAATCTATAGAGGGGCCTAGCACTAATCAAGAAGGGTTAGAAGGGGATATGGTAGCTAATTTCCTACTTAGCCTAGGAAAAAGAGAAAATGCTAAATTGATATTGGTGAGCCAAGTATGGATACACAACAGAAGACCTTAATGGGATAAAAAGTTCATAGCTACCTCGAATGGAAATATAAACAAACTTCAACATGAAAAAACCGATAAGAAGTTCCTGAATGGAATAAATGACAACCTAGAAAAAGTGGAGTGCAAGTGCAACCTTATGGTAGATGGTTTTGTCATACAAATGGATTACTAAAATCCATCATCAAAGAGATGAAGATTATTGACAACAAGGGTAAAGGTAAGGAGGTTGACAAGAAAAAGGATATTGAGGAGTGCGACAACCATATGAAGGAGATTATTAAGATCTCTTCACAAATTATCAATCACTAATAAATGTTTGTGGTTCCCTTCTATTTCTTTCTCTTTGCTTTGGACTCTGTGTTGATTTGTGTTTGTATCTAGATTGGTTTTGATATGCGTTTGAACTTGTTTTTGAGCTGGTTTGGTATGTTTGCTGCATCTTCATTTGATATTTGGTCATGTTTTGTTTCTTGAAATGCTAATTATTTGTATCTAGATTTTAAATCATGTGTTGTAACAAGGAAGGGCCCTGAAAAAACCCTTTTTTACTAAATATAAAAAAATCATCTCATAGCGGATGACACGCTAGGTATGGGTGATCCTTCCTCACATGTTTATTTCATTTTGGGACCTATCCGTAATACCACCGCATATATCATTTCCAACTATTGCATCTCAAACATTCACATTTATATGATTTATTCCAATGGGTGCATCTTAAGCATATAATCTCCTTGGATAACAATTCATAGGTGATTCTTTGACATGTACCTTACAACTATATTACCATACCTTTTCAAAATTATTGCACCCCAAAAATACTTCCCCATTTATCATAGATTTCCCATGTGTAGTTAAACCGTCATCATTAGTGAGTTTACACCAAACACTTATGGAATTCCACCTCCTCCACCTCCCTATATTGACACATAAACTTCAAATATTAATGGAATGTGGGCCTACAATGAGTATCTTAAGGATTTTTTGAATCATGTCATCCATATTACTTGTTTTATGTTGACCTTTGTCATATATTCCAATATATGAGGGAGAGGAGACCCTATAGTGACACAACACACCCCTATTCCCTTATTATAAGAGAATGGAGCCCCTTTATTAATTATATATTAAAACTTGGTTTTAAAACATCTTTGACATGTTTAAAGTATGTAGTTTTACATTTTGGTTACATACTAACTAGGATTATAACTTGTTTATATCTTTAAAGTTTAACTCTTTGATTTAATTTTGATTTTGTTAAACAGGAAAAAAACTGTAATATTTTATTAATAATCCAAAATCAAGCTTACAATGGAGTGCTGCAATTCTTATAGGAATTGTACAACTGAATACATACACAAAAATATGTTTCACAGGTGCAACAAAAAAATAATTCAAATAATCTTCCAAAACGGTCTTCTGGGAAGCATAACTGAATTAAATACAAACATATAATTACCAAAATAATGCAACAAATAAAGAATACATAAGGTTATAAATAAATATAACCATATAATAGTTAATAATTTAAATAATATAAATATGTGTAATGTATAATTAATTAAGGTAATAATATACTTACCATAACATACCCCCTAATTTGGCATTTCCTCAAGTGATGAGGAGAGGAACTCTCTGAAAAACTCAAACTTGTCACATGTAAGTGAATTTGTGAAGATATATTCTCATTGTTTAATGTTGAAAACCTGAAGTTGTATATTATGCTTCAAGGCATGCTCACGTATGAAGTGAACTTGTACCTCAATGTGTTTTGTTCTTACATGAAAACTAGATTGCGAACAAGTTTGAGAACACCTTCAAAGTGTCTACATACATGGTGGTTGGTTTTTCCTGTGGTATTCCAAGTCCTCTAAATATGTGACATAGCCATATCACTGTTGGTACCTGTAATTAATCTCCTTCACAACTTGAGCAACATCATGGATTTTACAAGAAACTCATAGGTAGATAAATGATTTATATGTTGTTTTGTAGCTAGGGAAGCAATTTATCTGACTTGTTAGCACTCAGGATTTGAAGAAGTGGGTAGCACCTTGAAAGGATTTTGATCTAATCCTCACTATTTTAGGTTGTGCCTTTCAACCAAGGTAAGAGAACCTATATTGTAGCCTCTGTTTTGTGAAGGAGGTGGAGATATTGTTATACTGTGCATATTGTATGGAGATGGCCTTGGGAAAACATGATCAATTTTACAATATTCAAACTCAACAGAGCTATCACTACTAAATGATAGAAATACTTTCAAGACAAGGCCGATTTCTGCTAGAGACATGGTATGATCCTAATTTTCTTTGTGCATTTTTGTAGATGGATTAGATTCTTTTTTTGACACACAATGTGATGTAGGGGTAGTATGGGGTAGGATTAGTTATTCTAAATGAAACTTTTGGTGGGAGATTTTAGATAAGACTAACCAGAATTTTCCAAATTCTTTGAGGACTTTTGCAAGAAATTTGTAACACCTAAACAACATAATGCTTCAAAGGGGTTAAGGTACTCCTTCAACTAGGATATGTGCACCAAATGAAGTCCCAGATATGCACTCTTTCACACAATATTTGACAATCTACCACAAAATATTGAAGCAGATGAACCAAAAAAGTATTCAGAAATATCTATTTTATCATGACCTAAGGTGCACCCAAAGGTTTACAAACAATCTCAGAATTCAAGGAAGGTAAAGTGATTTTAAATCTATTTATCTCTTTATCAGATGAAAGCTCTTCTGAATGTGATACTGTAAATGCCACTAAACTATCAACAAGAAATGAGACCATGTATGATCAAGAGAGATTTTAAACACAAGACTGCAACAAGAGCAAGAAACACAAATTGAAAACATTATGAAACATAAGTGCATGCAAATTTTGCCAAGAGACAACACAAAATAATCCAGTAATGACCAAATTTATTAGTAGGGGAATGTTATAAGAACAATCTCAGAGCTTGTTGATGGCCTTACAACTAAAATCAACTCAACATGATACAAATATAATGTAAAAAGGAATTAGAAATGATTATCGATGGTTTATTAGAGAATGGGCTTCTTCCAATATTTCTCCCATGAAATTCTAAGTTTCTTCAACTTTTGCATGTCTCAAAACATGCATTATATAACTTTCAATTACATTCAATCCTTCTTTCCCAAGAAAAGAATATGCCCAACATTAGGTTTGTTACAAATTTCCAACATGATTCACAGATAGGGACATTTCACAAATTTGCAAAAAGTTGTCAGTGTTTCTAAAATGGTGGATCATTACAAATCCTTCATCATTATCCATTTTGGAGGCACGTTTTTCATTCTCCAAGCATACAAACCCCTTTCATTACATTATTTCATCCTTATCATTCCAAAATTTTATTTTGTAACTTTATAATTTGACATTTCACGTTTTACACATGTGGCCGAGTAAAAATTTATTTTTAAAACACCGCAAATCTATAAATTAATCCTAAAACAACTTACATTGATCTTTGCACGCATAAAGGACACAAATTCACCAAAAATTCAATGAAAAATTATGTAAAATTCACATCTCCAAGCTTCCTCAAGAAAAAATGGTGGCCAAAATGGAGAATGTATAGTTACCATTAATTTTCTCTTTCTCCTTCAATCTCGGCCCTCCACGTGTCAAACTATGATTGGGAATGAATTCGTGCTCACTTTTTGACATTTTTAGCATTTTTGGAAAAATGTAAAAATTTGACCATTTTCTCCGCCCCTCCGCCCTTGAAATTTGGTGATGACACATGGCATATGGTGGGTCCCATTGGGATCGCACTCAATTTTGTGCATTTTGACCTTTTTCGGAGTTTGAAAAAATTTCACTTTTTTCACCATGGGCCTACACCTCCGCCTCTTTCCTTGACACATATCAATCTCTCTCTCTAAAAATATGTGGGCTTATTCCATGTTTTAACCCATTTTTTCACAAAAGGAAAAATTTCAATTTTTCCTCCATGGGCCCACGTCTCCGGTTCCTTCCTTGCCACGTGTTGGTCGCTGGTTTGTCATGGAGCCATGCCTTAAATTTTCCATTCTATGTCTTTTTTTCAAAAGGGAAAAAATTCCCTTTGTCCTCTGCCAACCCATCGACCCACTCGCCTTCACCATGTTTCTCCTCGTGGCTCATTCGTGGGACCGTGACTTATTTTTTTTCCTTAACTCATTTTGACAAAAAAAAGGGGAACGATTTCCCTTGCCCCCCGCCTTGACTGGACTTCCTTCTACACTCACCACGTGTGCTCCATTTGCACCATTACAGCCCGTGGCCCTTTCTCACCCTTTTTCCCTTTCGCCAAAAAAGGCCGAAAATGCCTAAGTTCTCCGCCACCTCCCACTCCACCTTCATGTGAGAATGTGACACGTGTCCTCCTCTGCGGAGTTGCGGGAAAATTGTGAATTTTCTCCCAAAGCTGAAAAATGCTAAGTTTTTCAAAGCACTCCGCCGATCTTTGTCTAACCGAGAAGTGGCCACGTATGAGGCATTGTTTGAGCTTAATTTTGATGGGAAAATGACACATCATTTGATCAAAAATGTAGAATTTAACAAAGATGCTTGAAATTGTTTTTTTCTTCGTGGCTAAGGGATTTTTTGGTCAAAAAACAAAGGGAATGCATTTTAGTGCAATTTTTGACCATGGCAAAGGATTTTTTAGGGAAAAAATGTAAAAATGAACAAACACGAGCTCCATAGGCCGGGAAAATGGAAAAAATGATAGAGGCCCATGGATTTGGAATTTTAGGGCACAAATTAAGGCACACATGTATTTTTCCTTCAAAATGGGGCAAAATAATAAGTTTATGAGCTTTTGAAATCATTCAATATGGATAACAAAGTTTATATACCACCATGTTCAAAGAAAAAAAAATTGAGCACGTAGAAGAAAGGGGAGGGGTGGGAAAATAATAGAGGATCAAAATGGACACCAACATCGGCTCCTGCTCGGGGATGGGCACTCCCAATGAGTGCCACAAGATCAATAAGTAGACCAAGTGCCAAAATAATCCATTGGGAAAAGGAGTCATGAGCCAAAACTACCAAAAACCAATTAAGAACATAACAAAAATGGCTGCCACACACCAAGGAAAACCACAAACTGAAAAAACACCAAAACAGAGTGAAAAACTAAACACTATACACTGTACAAGTGGTGCATACCTCAAATTTGGGGATTAATCCAAGAAATGCTTCAGATGCCTACCATTAACAGGAAGTTCAAGTAATTCCCCATCTAAATCTTTGAGAAAAAAGGTATTCTCACCAATTCTGATATCAATGGAGTAAGGGCCCATCCATAATGCATCAATTTTCCCATGTTTTCCCTTAGCCTCATTTCTCGTTGTCCCATAACAAAACCAGATCTCCAATATTGAAGGTCCTAGGAGTGAGCTTCTTGTCAAATAATCTTTTCAACTTCTCTCTAAATCTGTCATGCCTCTCGGTGGGATGCTCTTCTCTCTTCATCTAGCTCCACAACTGATTAATCCTTGCTTCATATAGACTCGACCTCTTGATCCGCAAGTTGTTAAACAAACTCAAATGAAGATAATTGAAGATGTAAGGTCACTAGACCTTGATTTCCATACACCAACTCAAATGGGCTCTTACTAGTATCTCTCTCGTAAAGTGATTCTATTAGCCCAAACTGTAAATTTCAGTTTTTCACCCCACTTTCTCTTATTCAACTCCAATGTTCTTCTAATGATATTCAACAAATTCTTATTGCTGGACTCAACTTGTCCATTTCCTTGGGGCTTATAGTTTGAAGAATAAGTTATATTTGTTCCATAATCCTTGCACATTTCTATCAATGGTTTGGCTCTAAAACACATGGCATTATCAGCCACAATTTTGACTCGGCACACCAAATCTGCATATGATATTGTTTCAACACGAAGTCCATAACAACTTAGTGTGTTGCTTTCTTGGTGGGGATTGCCTCTACCCACTTGGTGAAGTAACTGTGGCTACAAGGATCCATTTATGTCTAGCACTAGAAGGGTATGAAATATCACCAATGAAGTCCATCCCCACTGTCTGAAAGGAGCTTCAATTGATATAGGATGCAAAGGAAGGGAGCCTCAAGTTTTCATTCTTCTAGAGAAACACTGCAGCTTTCACATTTTCTCGATCAGCATGGTTACATCTTTAAAGAGAGTAGGCTATTAATAACTAGCTCTCAAAACTTTGTGTGTTGTAACCCTTCCATCAAAGTGTCCTCCACAAACTCCCCCATGGAAATCAGTAACTACTTTAAGAACTTCATCTTGAGTTACACACTTTAAGAGGACACCTTGTGGTTCTTCCAAGCCATCCCAAAGTCGGTGATGATGTATTTTTGAGAAACCAGCTTGAGGGATCTTTTCTTATTTTTATTTAAATGATCATGATAGCATAAGTGTCGGAGGTGAAATATTATATCCTTGTACCACTCAGAACTTACCAATTTCCCAAGAATATCGTCATTTCTTCCTCTACTTCATTCACTTCCATAGTCTGCAAGTTACTCTCAGCCATGAGCTTAGTAAGACCCAAACCTCTTACCAACTTTGTGGTTTGGATGTCCATATCATACTCTTGCAGTTTTTTCACCCATCTACATCTTTTACTTGAGATATCCATCTCTTATAATATGTCTTTTACCATGGTGTGGGGAACATAAGAAACAACTTTTGAACTTAAAATATAAGGCCTAAAAACTTTTATTTCTTTCACCAAGGAAAATGCTTGTTTTTCCATGATTGTATACTTTAACTTAGCAGCTTGTAAAGCCTTGCTAAAGAAGGAAATAAGCCTCTCAGCCCCATCTTCATCCTTTTGGAGCAAAACAGATGCAATAGTATTTTCAGAAGCAAAGGAGAAGATTTGGAAAGGATTCTTGTAATTCGGAGCTGCCAAGATAGGTGCATGTTTAAGTGCTTCTTTGATTCCTTCAAAAGCCTAAATAGTAGCCTCCTCCCACTTGATAACTTGATCTTTCTTTAACATGCATGTGATAGGAAGATTCAACTCACAAAAATTGGACACAAACCTTCTAATGAAATTTATTTTTCCCAAAGAAAGATTGGATGCCCTTCTTTGTTCTTGGAATTGGCACCCTGTTGATTGATTCTAATCTCTCTGGATCAATCATGACACTAGCCTTTGAAACAATGTGACCAAGAAACTTAACCTTTTACACCGTAAAGTGACACTTCTTTGGATTAAGAGAGATTCCAAATTCTCTACATCTGATCAACATTTTTCCAGTGTTGTAAGTGATCTTTTCGCTCGTTGAAAAACACGGTCACATCATCCCGATAAACTAGAATGAAGTCATTTATATAACCAACAAAAGAAACATCCATTGCACATTGGAAGGTAGCTCCAAAATTCATGAGACCAAAAGGCATTCTCACATAAACATATGTTCCCAAGGATTGGTAAAGGTAGTTTTAAATCTTTTCGACTCCTAGACAACAACTTGATTGTAGCCAGAGAAACCATCCAAGGTGGGCAACAAGTTAGATCTAGTCACTAACGCATCATGTTCTCCATGTTTAGCAAAGGATAATTGTCTTTCAATGAAGCTCTATTCAGATTTCTAAAGTCTACACAAAGTATGATATTTGCATTCTTCTTTCTCGATGGCACAATATTTGTAACCCAAGATGAATACCTTATGGGCTGAATAATCACCTCCCTCCTTTAGTTTCTTCAATTCATCTTGCATTTTCATGGAGAGGAGTGGATTAATTGGCCTTTGCTTCTATTTGAATGGTTTGGAATTTTTTTCAAGAGGGATATCATGCTGAAACAAGTCCTCTCTATATGCTTTCAGCTCTGAATATGACTAGGCAAGGCAGTCTTGATATTGTTTCAACAATTGAAGATAGGACTATTTTTCTTCCTTGCTTAAACTGCTACCCAACCAAACTCTCCTTGGTTTTTCTTTTTTCCCAAGTCATGCTCTTCCACATCCCTTAAGGCAGATATGTTTCTATTGATGATGTAATCAACATTGTTAAAATTTGACTCAAGAGCAACAAGACCTCTAGGAATGGTGTTAGTTTTCAATTGGATAATATCTTTTCCAAAAAAAGTCTCTCTTCCTTCAGTCACACATACCATTGGTTCCCAATCAATATGCTAATCTAAAAAATCACCTTGATTTCTTAAGAACCTTTGCACTTGAGCATCATCATTAAACACTTGCCAATGCTTGATGTTGTAAGGGACAACTGGCCTAGTTAACACTTCAACATTGTACTCAAAATAAGGTGAAATGGTGCAATTTCCAAATATTGACCCCATCACTACAAAATTTTCAGCAACAAAATTGAAATTTTTTTATGGTGCACAATATTGAAGGAATCAAACATATCAATTAGATCCCAAACTACATGCTTATACTGCTTCATTTGCTGATTTTTTGTAGCATACAATTTTCTTATTTGTTTGAGAACTAGCTCGAATCTCCTTTGCAATGATGTACTTAACACCATACATCCATGCAATTCTCAGACCCAACAACAAGGCTTCATTCTCAACAATGTTGCTAGTACATTCAAAATCAAGCTTGAAGGAAAAAACAAGCTCTTCCAAGCTAAGAGAAATCAAAATTATACCAGCACCATTTCTGAATTTGGAGCAAGCTCCATCAAATAACAAGGTCTAAGGAGAACTCACGTGTTTAAGGAACTTTGAATGATCCATCTTTTGTTCTTTACCATCAGCAAAACCAATAAAATTATCAACATCAACATCAGTAAATAATACTTCATAAGAATCATTGTTTTGGTCCTCAATTAGATGCAACATTTTCTTTTCTCCATAGATCTTGACAAGGCTGCCCTCAATGGGAATGGTGGAAAATACATATCCATTTAGACACCCCCTCTAACACTTGTAACCCACTTTCTTAACAATAACATACCCCATTTGGCATGGCAATCAACAATCACAACATCTAATTTTAAATTCCTCCTAGGATAAGATGCAAGCAAAGCACTACCAAACCCTTCACACAACCAACAACAAAAACTTCCCTTGAGTCTATGGCAGTACATTTTCCATAGGCTACTGTCACTTTGATATCTAACTCATTCATGACTTCTAGAGGCATGACATTACATGATGCACCGAGAATCAAACATACAATTGTGAAGTAGCCTATCCTTTATGATGAAAGTTGTGAAGAATGGATCAACATTTAATTGGGAATCAATTAAGGATGTCCCCAAATATACCCTAGGTGTCTCTCCAAAATCATCTACTGCTAGTGGTGTTTCAAGGTCTACAATGATCGAGGAGGAGTTTTAATATTATTTATATTTATACCTAAAGTAGTCTTCTCTTATTTCAACCCAAAGTAATCAAATGATCTATTCTTGTGCTCAGGGATCCAAAGGAACTCAATGATTGGAACACTAACTTTTATTTAGCTCAATACTTGGGCTATTTCAAAGGGAACACTCTTTGTCAAAGCAGCATTGGAATGGAGACAAGAAGATTCATCAAATGGCATGGGATTCTTGGTAGCTTGGGCATGAGGAGGACTACAATTTTTGCTTGGGACAATAGAGCTTTTGGCAAGGGTTTCTCTCCTAGGATCTTCTTTGGGAATGTTTGTGAGTAAGGGTGTTTTAGGTTTGGCTTCAGGCCCAAATCCCTTAACAAATTTTCTTCTAGTGTTATAGTATTTCTCTTGAGCTACAACATCATTCATCAAATTTTTTTATCTTCCTCCGAAGGAATACCACCATCATACTTCGTATTCATCAAAGCTCTTAAGTATTCAAAGTAATTGTTAGGAATTTAAAAATCTTGCACTACATCAACTTCAAGAGTATGAGGGGGAAGGAAAACTTGTACCTATTTGATGCAATCCCAAAAGGTTGCAGTTTTCCTTGCACTTATCACTTCAGTAGATGTTTCTCCTCCTTGTGGACTTGAAGAACAACCCATCATGTAGATATCATCATCAGTACCATCATCATTATTAACTTCACCATCTTTCTGGTCCACTTCACATGGAGGGTGGTGTAAAAAACACCTATCACACCAATCAATATCAGCAACTTCCTCAACTAGTAATAACCCTAGCAGTTAGGGGATCAGGTAACACTCTTCCTTCACGTGTTTGAGGATGTCTATTTGCAGAACCCATGGGTCCTTTTCCTCTATCATCTACCATTTGATCACCTCTAGGATGATTGGAAAATATGTCATGATTTTGTGCTCTTTGCTAACCTTGTGAAGTTTTCCCAATTCCTTTCTCATCTCTTGCCAACTTATATGAGATTTCTTTGACAGCCCTTGCCAAAGTTTTCCCAACCTCTTCTAAATCAGCACCCTTGCTAGCTTGAGGTTTTTTAGGGTTTATCAACTTTACTCCATCTCTCTTGAGAGGTTTCCCAATTGCTTTGATATTTTTTTCAATTTTAAGTTCCATGGTGAAAGCTTGTCTTATATTGGTAGGGTTCTTGTCTCTTAGGTAATAGGCTGCCTTTTTATCAAATGCATCTACATATTTGATTAAACAAGACTCATCACAAGGCCTCAAACTAACAGGCAACCTTCTCAAAGTTTTGTTAAACCTTGTGTTAAAGTCATGGACTGATTCATTGGGGTTCTTCTTGATATTCTCAAACTCAGACAAGAGAAATCTAGGATCAGTCTTGTCACCATATTGCAACCTAAATGCATTCTTCATCTCGAGTCAAGAATCAATTGAATTATCAGGAAGAGTCTTGTACCAATCCCAAACATCCTCTTCTAGTGTATGAATGAACAATTTAATATACACATCTTCAAACTCTATTTCAAAATCTTCCATCATGTTAACAAAAATTTTGAGATGCTGATCACTAGTTATAACATTATTACCTTGGAACTTTGGCAACCTATTTCTAACATCTTGTGGGACAACATTTGGGTAACCATCCATTCCTCTAAAATCTATAGGACCAAAGGTGTTAACAAAAAATGGAGGTCTAGGCTAAGCCATATTTTTTGGTGGAGGTGATCTTGGGGGTGACACAAGATGATGAGAAGTGCAAGGTCTTTGGGGCTCAAGAATGTGATTCACAAGACTGGTATTCTCTAAGTGCTGATTTTCTTGGAAAGTTCTATTTGAATTGAAACACAGAGGTGCAAATTGGAGAAGGAACTTACCCAGTATAGCAGAAGGATCTTCACTAGCTGAGGAAAACAATTTAATGAGAGGATTGCTTGAATTGAAATTACTTGAAGAAGAGTGATAATCCTCTACCAAAGGCTGATCTCTCTCACCAATGGATATATCTTTTCCTAATGTTTGAACTTTAACAACCTTCCAAAATCTTCTCCCTTCCAACTCTAAGTTTCTTGAATCTGTAAACAACTTGTTAGTAGAGTCTCTAATGAAGAGATATCTTCTTCCTCCTAGTTTTGCAGAGATTAGCAACACCAAAGTAAATGATAGAAAGGTTAAGAAACTAGTAATTATCAAGATCAGAAAAACATGGAGTCGCCACGAAGGAATTTCACCCTAGTTGTAAAAATGCACTAAAATACTCACAAATATCTATTAGCACTGAAAATATTGCCAAAATTTATAGATCAGACCTTCCTTTCTCTAAATTTATCAATCAAAAATGCAAATGAAGTGCAACTTGCTAGAAACTGGTAAAATTACAGGTAGAATTTATATCTTCACTTACTCCTTACAAGTCTGATTATAAAATGATGCTTCAAAAATGTATTTACATGCAGAATTCACAAGGGAATTTATCAAGGTTTGATATGCATTCAAATATCTCAAATATGTATGCACATGGGTCAGCTTGAACTAAGATAATATCAAACTCAGACTCTACTCTTCATTCTAATCTTATCAATCTGATCAAAAGATGATACTCATATTTGTAATTACACATAAATCACACAAGAAGTATTACTAGGGATTTGAAATACTTGAATAATATCCCCATAATGGCACCATTTGGTGTTGTTGATGGGATAAATAGATATGGGTGGAAAATGAATCCACAAATCAATATCGTAATGTAAATTATTTCCTAGGAATTCAAAATCTATCCTTGACAATGGTGCCATTTGGGTGTTGGTACCTAGATTTAATATCCTTCACAACTTGACTAGCATCATGGATTTTACAAGACACCTAGAGGCAGATAAATGATTTATATGTCATTTCATATAGGGGGAAGCAATTTATCTAACTTATTAGAACTCAAGATTTGAAGAAGTGAGTAGCACCTTGAAAGGATTTTGATCTAATCATCACTATTTTAGGTTGTACCTTTCAACCAAGGTAAGAGAACCTATATTGCAGCCTATTTTTATGAAGGAGTTGGAGATATCCTTATACTTTGTGCATATTGTATGGAGATTGCCTTGGGAAAACATGATCCATTTTCCATTATTCAAACTCAACAGAGTTGTCACTACTAAATGATGGAAATGCTTTCAAGACAAGGTTGAGGTTTAGAGACATGATATGATCCCGATTTGCTTTGTGCATTTATTTAGATGGATTAGATTCTTTTGTTGACACATAATGCAATGTAGGGGTAGTATGGGGTAGGATTAGTTATTCGAATGAAATTTTTGGTGGGAGATTTTAGAAAAAAATAACCAAAATTTACCAGATTCTTTGAGGACCTTTGCAAGAAATTTCTAACACCTAAACAACAGAATGCTTCAAAGGGGTTAAGGTAATCCTTCACCTAAGATATGTGCACCAAGTGGAGGCCTAGATCTACACTCTTCCAAACAATATTTGACAATCGCCACAAAATATTGAAGCGAGATGAACCAAAAAAGTATAAAAATCTCTATTTTATCATGACCTAAGGTGCACCCAAAGGTTTACAAACAATCTCGAATTCAAGGAAAGTAAAGTGATTTTAAATTTGTTTCTCTTTATCGGATGAAAGCTCTTCGAATGTGAGACTGCAGATGCCACTAAACTATCAACAAGAAATGAGACCATGTATGATCAAGAGGGATTTTAAACACAAGAAGCAATGGGAGCAAGAAACACAAATTGAAAACATTCTGAAACATAAGTGCATTCAAATCTTGCCAAGAGACAACACAAAATAATCCGTAATGACCAAATTTATCAGCGAGGGAATGTTATAAGAACAATCTCAAAGATTTTCGATGGCTTTACAACTGAAACCAACTCAACATGATACAAATCTGATGCAAAAAGGAATTAGAAATGATTCTCAGGTGGTTTCTCAAATAATGTGCTTCTTCCCGATTTTTCCCATGAAATTATAAGTTTCTTCAACCTTTTACATGTCTCAAAACAAGCATTATATAAATTTAAATTACATTTGATCCTTCTTTCCCAAGAAAAGAATATGCCCAAAGATCAAGTTTGTTACAAAATTTCAACATGATTCACAGATAGGGACATTTAAAAATTTGCAACCAAAGTTACTGGTGTTTCTAAAATGGCGAATCATTACAAATCCATCATTATCCATTTTGGAGGCATGTTTTTCATTCTCCAAGCATCCTAACCCCTTTCATTTCAATATTTTATCCTTATCATTCCAAAATTTGATTCTACAATTTTATAATTTGATATTTCACATTTTACATCGGCTTGAGTAAAAATTTATTTTTAAAACACCTCAAATGTACAAATTAATCCCTAAAACCACTTGCATTGATCTTTAGCAGCACAAAGGACATAAATTCACCAAAAATTTGATGAAAAATGATGTAAAATTCACATCTGCAAGCTTCCTCAAGAAAAATTGGCAGCCAAAATGGAGAATGTACAGTTACCATTGATTTTCTCTTTCTCCTTCAATCTGGGCCCTCCACGTGTCAAACTATGATTGGGAATGAATTCGGGCTCACTTTTTGACCTTTTAACATTTTTGGAAAAATGGAAAAATTTGACCTTTTTCTCGCCCCTCCGCCCTTGAAATTTGGTGATGACACGTGGCATATGGTGGGTCCCATTGGGATCGCGGCTCAATTCTGCGCATTTTGACCCTTTTTGGAGTTTGGAAAAATTTCACTTTTTCCCCACGGGCCCGGACCTCCGCCTATGTCCTTGACATGTGTCAGCCTCTCTATCGCTAAAAATCAGCGAGCTTATTCTATGTTTTAACCCCTTTTTTCACCAAAGGAAAAATTTCATTTTTTCCTCCACGGGCCTGTGCCTCTTGTTCCTTCCTTTCCACGTGTCGGTCGTTGGTTTTTCATGAGCCATGCCTCAAATTTTCCATTCTAAGTCTTTTTTGCAAAAGGGAAAAATTTCCCTTTTGCCTCCGTTGGCCCGCCAACCCGCTCTGCCTTCGCCACGTGTCTCCCTGTGGCTCATTCGCGGGCCCACGACTTAATTTTTTGCCTTAACTCATTTTGACCAAAAAAGGGAACAATTTCCCTTTGCCCCCGCCACCTGCACTTCCTTCTATGCTCACCATGTGTCCTCCCCTTGCTCCATTGTGGACCCATGGCCCTTTCCTCACCCTTTGTCCCTTTCACCAAAAAAGGCAAAAAATGCCTAAGTTCTCCACCAGCCTCCCACTCGCCTTCGCGTGAGAATGTGACACGTGTCCTCCTGCGGAGTTGCGGGGGAAATTGTGAATTTTTTCCCAAAGCCAAAAAATGCTAAGTTTTTCAAACAGACCCACTAATCCTTGTCCAACCAGAAGTGGCCACGTATGAGGTGTTGTTTGAGCTTAATTTTGATAGGTAAATGACATATGTATGATCGTCAAAAACATAGAATTTACCAGAGATGCCCGAATTTGATTTTTTCTTCATGGGTGAAGGATTTTTTTGTCAAAAACAAAGGGAATGTGTTTTAAAGCAATTTTTGACCATGGAAAAGAATTTTTGAGGGAAAAAATGCAAAAAATGAACAAACACAAGCTCCACAGGCCGGGAAAATGGAAAAAATGATAGAGGCCCGTGGATTTGGAATTTTAGGGCACAAAGTAAGGCACACATGTATTTTTCCTTCAAAATGGGGAAAATAATAAGTTTATGAGCTTTTGAAAGCATTCAATCTAGAGAAAAAGTTTGTAGACCACCAAGTTCGAAGAAAAATGTTTTTTGAGCATGTAGAACAAAGGGGAAAGATGGGAAAATAATAGATGATCAAAATGGACACCAACAGCTTCACAAACAGCTTAACCTGTAGAATGATACTCGAATCATATGGAAGAGAAAGAAACAAAGTGTTGTTTCTTTCTTCCCCATGATATTGGTCTAAATCCCATAAAAATCACAAACCCTGAAGTGGATTTTCTATCATCAATGTTAACTGTATGATATGAATCTGAATATCCTGACAAGAAGAAGTTTTTGTTCTTCTTATATTCTACACCAAGATCCATTGATCCTTTGAGATATCTCAAAATGAACCTTGTTTCCTTCCAATGACAAAATTTTTGATCTTGTATGAATCTAGATAGATAGTTCTTTGTAAAGCTAATATCTAGTCTAGTGCGGGTGAGGTAAACAAGACTTCCAATCAACTCACGCCAATAGATAATGGAATTTACCGTAGGAGATGGATCTGAATGAGATAACTACAATATGTTCTCCATAGGTGTAGAAATTGGTGTGCAATCCATCATCTTGAATTTCTTGAGCATTTTCTTGGTATATTTCATCTAAGAAAAAATATGTGATTCTCTTTCTACCATACTTCTAATCCAAGACAATAATGCATCATCTCAAGATCTGTCATGTCGAATGATTGATTAAGATCTTTCTTCATTGCATCGATCATCCTCATTGAACTGCCAATGATGACTAGATCATTGACATAGATAACAAAAATCAAAATCTTCCCCCTTAATTTTTGAGGTAAATATTGGGATCGTATGGATTTCTAACCAATCCATGTTGTACGACATGCTCATAAATTTTGATGTGTCATTCACATGGGGTGCTTTTTTGAGGCCATGCAGAGATTTCTTGAGTCTTCATACCTTTTATTTTTGACCAAGTACAACATATCCCTCGGGTTGAGTCATGTAGAATTCTTCTTGTAATTTTTTTTTTTTAGGAACGAAATTTTTACATCCATTTGATGGACTTTCCAACCAAATCTGTGCAACTAGAGAAAAGATAATCCTAATTTTTTGATCTTAGTTGTGGGAGAAAATGTCTCCTCATAGTTAATGCCTTCTTTTTGTGCATAGCCATTTGTTACTAGTCTCACTTTGTACTTGTATACTATCCCATCTGATTTTTAATTTGTTTTAAATATCCATCTGCATCCAATGGGTTTCTTCCCTAGTGGAAGATAGACAAGCTCCCAAGTGTTTTTCTTCATCACTGAGTTGTATTCAACATCCCTGACATCTTTTCGAGATTTGGACTATAGGGATTCTTATACTATAGAGGGATCATCAGATTCAATAACTCTACTCATAAAAGAAAAGTTCACTTCTTCTCTTTCTTTATTGCGAGTTCGTGGTCTAGGGGTGGATGTATACAATGGAGTATCCATTCTTGCATCTCATAACATGCTAGTATACCACTTGGGCATACGTTGAGCAGTTCCCATGGGTTGTGGTTCTATCAGATCATTACCATCATCCCCATCATCACTTTCATCATCTACGGGAACATCAGCTTCAATTTTTATAACTGGTGAAGAATATACATCATGTGATTCTGGAGGAGGAGACTCTACTTTCTTTTTCTCAAAGAACTCAAAATCTCTGCTGGTGTAGACTCTCCTAGTCTTCGGATCCATCAATATGTACCCAAGATTTTATTCACTGTAGCCAATGAAAATTCTTTTTGTGCATTCATGTCTAATTTATTTCTATTTTGCTTGGGTATATGCATATTTTTTTACACCGAATACTCTAAGGTGTGTAATAGATTATTTCTACTTTGACCATGCTTCATGTGGCATTACTCTATCAAGAGAAAATGTGGGCACTCTATTCAACAAATACACCGTGGTATTTTCTACTTCTACCGAATGTTTTTCTAGTCAGATTCATTGATCATACATCACACCATCTCCATGATAGTATAATTTTTTCTCTCAACAACACCATTTTGTTGCAGGTGTGTGGATGAGGCATTTTTGACAAACCCCGTGAGCTTGTAGGTAGTCTTTGAACTCATTACTAGTGAATTCCCCATCGATCTGAGTGGAGATTTTTGATGTGAAAACCATTTTCATTCTCAATAGCCACTTTGAACTTATTGAAGGTTTCAAAAGCTTCACTTTTCTTGTGAAGACAAAAAATCCACATTTTTCTTGAATAGTCATCAAAAAAAAGCATGAAGTACTGAAATTCATAATGACTCATTGCATTAGACTGCAAATATCTAGTATGAACTAGGTCAAGCTTTCCATGAGCTCGAAAATTACTGTTTTGGAATGAAACTTTGTGTTATTTGTCTATTTGGCGTGTGAGGACACTTTTTGTATCCTTCTGGAGAGATGGTAAACCATTTACCATATTATGCCGGTGAAGTGTCTTGAGATACTTGAAAATTATATGACCAAGTCTCCAATGCCACAACTGTGCAGAGGTAGAGTTCTTAGCCATAAGTGTCTAATCATCTTTGTGAACAAAATCAAGATGGAACATGCATCCCACATTGGAGGCTTTTACAACTATTTTTGAGCCTTGTGATTTGTCTTGAATTAAACACAATTTCTTGCTAAAATGACTATCAAAGTCAATTTTTAGGTTATGATCAAGGAGTTAATTGTCTTACAACAGATTTTTAATCAACCCTAGGGACATATATAACATCTGAAAATATATAATTTTGTGAACCAAGAGGTAGAGAAATGTTCCCAATCCCCTGAAATGTGTATGAAGAATCATCACCTAACGAAACATGGTTTTTCAAAGGTGTGTCCCTCATAGAACTAAAACAATCTCTATGTCATTCATGTGTTGAGTGGCTCCTAAATAAACATACTAGACATCACTAGATGATGTGGAAGGTTCACTTGATCAAGCAATGTACAAGTAGTCTTCAATATCTAAATGTTCTTCTTGCTCAACAATATTGCCTTGCTGATGGGGTCTTCTTTTCCATTTCCCTTTCTCTTCCCTTGATTTTAGTTTGAATTTCCCTTGTGAGATTGTGGGTGCTGAGGTCCAAAGTTGCTTGATGAACCTTTATTATAAGTGTTATACTAACAATCTTTCAATTTATGTCCTCTTTTACAAATTGGACATTTATTCTTCTATTTCTTATCCCCTTATTGATTCTAATTCTGATATTGGGTTTTTGATATGAATTAGGTTTTCCTTTCCCTTTTCCTTTCCATTTTGGATGAGAAGAAAGTGTTTGCTATTCTTCATCATCTTTATTATGCATGGATTCCTCTTTTTGCAGAGAGGTTTACTAGTTTTTCAAAACTAACTATCATATCTGAAAAGTTTAGGGTTGTCACAAAAATGTAGTATGAAGAAGGGAGATTTGATGAGGCTAGAATATGCCCATTAAATGTATAATAAATGATCTCATCTTAATCTCATTTTTATTAAGTTTGATTGCATTTTGTGACTTTTATTTGATCTGATATGAGTTAGGATGTAATTTTTCTGTCTTTTGATTGATTGTGATTCTAACATTTAAAAGCTCTAAAATTCCTAATGAAGTGTGTTTGAAATTCAGTTTTGTAATAAAGCAGGTCTAATCAGTCAAAGAAATGAAGTATGTAGCATTCAACATGTTTTTAGTAGCATATCTTCCAATACAAATTAGTTCCAGAAATTCCAAGCTAGTTCTAAAACTTCCAAGCTAGTTCCAAAACTTCATTACACAGTCATCATCTAGTTCTAGAACTCCAGTATTTAGTTCCAAAATTTTCAGACTTAGTTCCGGAACTCCTGGGCATAGCTCTGGAACTCCCACGGTTTTGATCCTTAACGATTTCCTACGGATCTATAACTTCTCTAAAGTTTCCGAACCAATGAAAATTTATCTATTCTAACCACATCTGGTGATTTTGCATTAATGACCCTTTCAATCAGGAAAGGATGAGAAGATTTGATTGCACATCTAGGGATAGTTATCTTACAATTGTCTAATTAGCCACAATCTGAGTCAACATCTATTCTGGGCATGATTCGATTTCATCATAATCGTAGAGATAACTATGATTGTAAATGTATATATAAACAGACCTGCGGTAGATAAATATATAGAGAGAGATATAGAAAAAGAGAAGATAGATAGAGAATAAGTACATAGATCCAAAGACGTTTTGTAATACCGATTTTTTTATCAATAAATAGCCATTCCTATTTTAGAGAATTCTAAGTTGTTAAATCCTAATTCGAGGAGGATCAAGGGCATACTCCCCAAGGACTAGGATATTCATCTATTTGGTATTTATATCTCCTAAGCAAGTAGTTTAGATATGTTAATTCTGTATATCTTTTAATTATTCTAGTTAAACTCTGTTGTATACTCGTTCTGCAGTGTCTAGATAGATTCTTATATTTCTTGTAAGCATTTTCAAGTGCTCTAAGTTGTGTGTTTATTTCCAAAAGCAAGTGTTTTTATTTCCATTATGCAAAGTGTGTTCCTTTCAACAAAGTTTTCATAGTATGATTTAAATAAGGTTTTTACCAAGAAGTCTTTAAGACATTGAAAAGATCCCCCAGAAAATACAAAAATAACTACAATCAACTACTAGATTGATAGGATTACTCTTGTTGCATATAGCTTTAGACACACCCCTGGTTTGAATATGACATCAACAAGAAGTTGATTAAATGAAGGGAATAATGACACCCATCATTTTTGGTGCCGTTGTTAGGGACTCACTAGTTGGAATTTTCTAATTAAGTGTTAGTAAGAGCAACAATCATACATCTAGTAGTTGAAGGATCTTCCCTACTATATCATAAAATATATGAGTAGACCAAGAGACTCACAGGTAGATTCCTCCCAAAAACATCTTCACAAGAATTCATAACATCCTCTAGTCCAAATAAGGAAATTGATCAAGAATTGGAGGCACCATCATCCCCTATTATACAAGAAATAGAATTGCCACCTTTGGAATTCTTAGATCAGTCACCTGAAGGAAGTAGAACTTTTAGGAGAAGGATTATTTCTCAAGATCCATTTAGGGAGAGTTTTGATTCTCAATTGAGTAGTCAACCTCCTAATCCTGATTTTTCACCTTCCCCAAGGCATATCACATACCACATTGATTGGGAGAAAAATTTAGAAAATATTTTAAAAATGGCACGAGAAGCTGAAAGAGAACCTGATAGGACCTTTACTTATCCAATCCAATTGGGTGATGATGATACACCAATGAAAAATATCTCACCTGCACATTTACCCACATTTAGAGGGATGCCATCTGAAGACCCTAACCAATTTCTGTTTGATTTTAAGGTACTATGTTAGACCTATGACTATAAAATAGATAATCAAAACTCAAGTTATTTCCATCCACTCTAAAGGATGCAAAAATGAGGTGGTTCATGGGATTACCATCCAACTCTATTACAACTTGGGCACAAATGGAAACTACCTTCCTAGACAAATACCAAGATTATTGTAGAGGGAGAAATAGGAAGGAAGAATTCTTCAAAATCAAGCAGGAGGAGGATGAAAATATAGAAGACTATTTAGATAGATTCCTCTTTGTGAGAAAAAGGTGTGGATTTGTACTTTAAGAGGAGTTAAGTAAAACCATTTTTCTTAAGGTTTTGGATGATGAATCTAGGGAAGCCCTTAACTTGATAGGAGGTGGAGACATTGATCAATTAAGGATGAATGAAATTAAGGAGATTTGTAGAAGCTATTCCAGAACAAGGGGTGGACCTAGAAAAGGAAAATTAGTGAAAAGTCTAAATCCAAATATGAACAAACTAATGGATGAGTTAGAAAACTTTAAAACAAACATTTTAGGTCAATTAACATCCACTATGGATGGATTATAAGCTAAATCAAATGCCAAAACTAAACCATTAGATATGTATTGTCCTAGATGTAGGAAGAAGCATGCTATAAGATACTTTCCTTTAGATAAAACAAAAATGTGTCTTATCTGTGAATCTAAAGAACATGATACTGATGTTTTTTCTCTACTCCCACTCATAAATAATCAACTTAAACAAACCAGTACATCATCCATGACAGAAGAATTGAATTTTGTTTAGAGACAACCTCAACAAGGACAGTTTATGCCAAGATCAGTTCCTAATCCCTGGACGATGCCATGGGCTGCTCAGACAGTACCACAAAATTGGGGACAACCACCTTGGGTACCTCAACCAACATGGAACCCTCAAGATTGGGAAAATCAAGCTTGGTATGCTTAGAGACATTAAAAACCATGGGCTGGTCAAGGAAATCCTTATGCTTGGTCACAACCTAGATGGAACCCTAGTAATTATGCTCAAGGAAAAACATATCCAAATCAGAATCAACAGGCCATCATGGGATCCCCTGCACAGAATTCACAAACTGAGAATATAGTCCAAATGCAAATACTAACACAACTAGTAGAAAACCCAAGAAACAAACAAACAACTCTTGTTTATGGAATAGAACCAAAAAATCAGTTGATCTACATGCCATGGATTGTAAGGATATTCAAACTAGATTTAGGAAAATAATTAGCAGTCCACCTGTTATAATCACTGAAATGATAGAAGAAAATGAAACCCCTAGTATTATTGTTCCAAAAGAGGATATAAAAAGAAAATAAAAGGAGCCAGATAGCGACACTACTGAGACTCCATTTCTAGAGAGATTTAAAGAAGCTATAGAAACCAAGGAGTCTGAATTGGTACAGGAACTAAGGAAATTGAATATTGAAATACCACTATTACAAGCAATTAAGGACATTCTAGAATTGAACAAATTAATCAAAATGTTATGTTTGAAAAATCCTGGAAGGAAGAAATAGTACCCCAAGACTATCAAAGTAGATGGGAAACTTGCTGATTTATTAGCAAGAAAAATTTTACTTCCCAAATACGGAGATCTTGGAAGTCCTATTATTTCTGTCTCTATAGGAAATAAGGATATACATAACGTTTTGGTAGATTTGGGTGCGTCTATAAATGTAATGACAATGGACACTTTGAAAACATTACCATTAACGGGTATACAACCTACTAATACCATATTGCAGATGGCAAACCAGTATGTAGTAAAACCAGAAGGAATTATTGAAGATGTGGCGGTTATGTTAGAGTCATGGGAATATCCATTTGAATTCCTTCTACTGTAACCAAAAGGTAAAACATTGGGTTATCCCATTATTTTGGGTAGACCATGGTTAGCTACAATTGATTCTCTAATTGATTACAGTTCAGGTGATATGAAAATCTCGAATGGTAAGAACTCTAAGAAAATTTCCTTATATCCTTTTGCATGACCTTTTATTGACAATCAAGAACAATTGTGGGTTGATTCTCCTGATACTAATAAGCAAAATTTGTCTTCTTTGGCTATGATCACATTGCAGGATCATGTAAGAGAAGTAGAAGAGATGATTAATCCACCATTGAATGAGCACTAGCTGTCCTCAAAGCAATCAGAAATAGTTCCAGAACCTACAACTATATTTTGAAACCACCACATTTAGTTCCGGAACCACCATATTTAGTTCCGAGAATCACGACAACAATAGTTATCTGTGATTGAAAATAATTTCACTCCAGAGGAATGATATTTCTTGTGGGGAGAGGAAGAATTAGTAGCTTTAGTTTCAAATACATCAGGGAGTGGTGAAGAATTTCTAGAAAGTAGCAGTGACGAAGAGTTTGACCTACAAAGAGATAAGTATCATAATTCTCATTACTGTCCTTTTTCCAGTATTCTGTCTCAAGGAACTTTTGGATATGTTTCTACATATCATATGTTTTTACCACATGCATGTCCACTAAATACTTTAATGGAACCCTTTCAAAAAATTATTTCATCACACATTGGAACCAAGCATGTTGAGATTCAACTGGGTAAAACTTTGAACATTAACAGTTGGTTGAAGGATGATGAAGAAGATAAATTGTTTGATGTTCTAAAAAATAATACTAAAGATTTTGTTTGGGATTACAAAGACATGAAGAGAATTCACCCAAGTATCTACACTCATCACATCTATACTGAAAACATTAAACCAATTACGTAGCCTCAGAGAAGGATTAACCCAACCTTAAGGGATATAGTCAAACAAGAAATTGAAAAACTATTACAAGTAGGTTTTATCTACCCTATCTCAGATAGTCAGTGGGTATCTCCTCTTATAATTGTTCCTAAAAAGAACAAAAAATGGAGAATATGTGTTGACTATAGGGAACTAAACAAAGCCACACTGAGAGATTATTTTCCCTTACCATTCATAGATCAAGTCCTAGACAACCTTTCAAGTAAACAATACTTTTCCTTCTTGGATGGCTTTAGTGGATACAATCAAATCAGAGTTTCTGCTAAAGATTAGGACAAAAATACATTTACATGTCCATGGGGTACCTTTTCCTATAGGGTGTTACCATTTGGCTTATGCAATGCTCCTGCAACTTTCAGAGAGTTGTACTTGCAATCTTTGTTGATCTAACAAATGATTATGTTGAGGTATATATGGATGACTTCACTGTACATGGAGATACATTTGATGATGCTTTGAGAAATCTGGATAGAGTGTTAACAAGATGTGAACAACACAATCTGTCTCTTAGTGATGAAAAGTGTTTAATGATGGTTGATGAGGGGATTGTATTAGGACACCATATTTCAAAAAGAGGAATTTAGGTTGATCAAAACAAAATTAGGATCATTTCAGATTTACCTATTCCTCAGACCCCCACAGATATCAAGTCATTTTTAGGACATGTTGGGTACTATAGGTGCTTTATCAAAGATTTCAGTAAAATTGTTGCCCCCATGTTTAATTTTCTAACCAAGGATTGTGAATTTATTTGGGATGAAAAGTGTCAACATGCTTTTGAAGAAATTAAAGAAAAATTAATCACTGCCCCAATATTGAGAGGACCTAATTGGGAAAATCCATTTCATATCCAAATAGATGCCTCAAATAATTCCATTGGTGTAGTTTTGGGATAGAAAGATGAAGAAGGAAAAATGTATGCTATTTATTATCTCAGTAAAAATCTTACTCCCACTGAAAAGAATTACACCACCACTGAAAAGAATTTCTTGCTATGATTTATGCAATCAATAAATTCAGACATTACATTACATGGTACAAAATATTTGTACACACAGATCATATGGAAATTAAATATTTAATGAACAAACTAGTGGTTGGAGGAAGAATAATTAGATGGTTATTACTTTTACAAGAATTTGATATTACCATTGTGGACAATCCAGGTAAATATAATGTGGTAGCTGATTTTTTGTCAAGACTAACCACTACAAGGGAGCAAGATCCATTCAAGGATAAATTTCCAGATGAACAACTATTTGTTATTTCAATAATTACACCATGGTTTGTTGATATGGAAAATTATCTTGCAACAAGGAAGTTTCCTCCTTCTTTCACTAAGAAACAAATAAAGAAGTTAATCAAAACTAGTGCACAATTCAAATGGTTAAATGGAATGTTATTTAAATGTGGTCTTGATTTTGTTTTATGTAGGTGTGTAAGAGAAGATGAAATATTTGACATCCTCAGAGCATGTCATGATGAACCAAGTGGAGGACACTATTCAGTGAAAAGAACAACTCATAAGATACTTGGCACTAGTTATTATTGGCCATCTCTGTACAAGGATGTGAAGAGATATATCAAGTGGTGTGATCCTTGTCAAAGGATGGGACAACCAACTTTCACCAATGAAATGCCTCTTCAACCTCAAGTAGTGATTGAACCATTTGAGAGATGGGGATTGGATTTTGTTGGTCCCTTTAATCCTCCTTCACAAGGAAAGGAATATATTCTTGTGTGTATTGACTATGTGACAAAGTGGGTAGAAGTGCAGGCATTGACAAATTCCACTGAAGAAGTAGTTGTTGATTTCCTTTGGAACATAATTATGGTAAAGTTTGGAGCACCAAGGAGCATAGTTTCATATCAGGGACCACAATTTATGTCTAATATGATCCAATATTTCAGAAGGTATTACCAAGTCAATCATAGGAATTCATCTCCTTATCACCCAAAATCAAATGGACAAGTTGAAGTAAAAATAGAGAATTGGAAAAAATCCTTACCAAAACATTTGAGGTTGGGATAAAAGATTGGGTAAAGAGACTACCGAGGTCATGCGGGCTTATAATACAACTTGGAAAACTACAACAGGGTTTTCACCATATGAGTTAGTCTATGGGAAAAATCCCTTATTGCCCATTGAGTTTGAACTACAGACATTGAGGACAACAATTAAGGTGGGTATTGAGTTAGATGTAGCTCAAAAGGAAAGAATCCTTCAACTCAATGAATTGGATGAATTGAGGATGGAAGCACTTTAGCAGACAAAAATAATCCAAGATCAAAGGAAGCAATGGCATGACACACATATCAAGAAAAGGCAATTCAAAGTAGGAGACTGGGAATTGTTGTTTGATTCTAAGTACCAATAATTCAAGGGAAAATTGAGAACCAGATGGTTGGGACCCTATCAAATTGAGTAGATATTCGACAATGGTTCTATTCAGTTACTTCCCATTGATGGTAGCAGAAGAACACTCTTGGTCAATGGACATAGGATAAAACTCTATAGGAAGCCTCCTACTAAGGATGAATTCTTGAGGAAGATTGAAGCAGACAAAGAATTTGATCATATGGAAGAACCCAGTTCTTCCAAAATGATCAAATAACTAGATGATAGATCCAGAATAAAGGGAAGAAAATGAAAACTAGTAAATGACATTTTCTTCCCCAAAAATAAAAATAAAAAATAAAAAAAAAAAAAAAAATATATTAAAAATTTCTCTTAGAGGTCAATTGAAAACCAGTAATGGCGGTTGACCTCCTCATTTGGCTTATTCAAATAAAAGGGAATTCTTTGGAATTCTAACTATCTTATCCAACCATTTTTTTTCCACTTGTAGGAATGATGAGTCATCATAACAAAAGGATTACATCATCAAGGATGGTAATTATATCTTTTAACTTATTTAGGGTTAGATTAAAAGTTTGCATGCATGATTAGACTTGATTTAAAATTTGGTATGATGAGTTATCTATTTATATGTTATGACTAGAAGTGAGTAATCACGAAGATGATTTGGATGGAATAAGTGGCGGCATAGTTATCATGATTAATCATTAGTGCAAAATCAAATGAAATAGTTGCAGAGAAATTTTGAGGGAGAAGAAGTGAATTAGGCTTGTGTTCCAAAGCAAAGAACAGAGGTTCTCTGGTAAGAAAAGAGGTTCCCTGGATATTAAGGGAAACCCCGGAGGAAGGAGTGAACATGAAAAGATCGAAAAATAATTTTTTGATATTCAGGCAGCATGGCCATGACTCCTCCTGAACCAAGCCAAGCTAAGATGGAAAAAGGAGATGAGAGACTTGAGGAGAAGTATTTTCAAGAATTGTTTGAACCATCAGCATTATCACATGAAGAGGAAGAGTTGGCATCCTAGAGATGAAAAGGTAAATTTCCTTTGATAGAAGAAGAATGCTCAACTCCCCAAGAAATTTCAAAGGAAGAAGAAAGACATCAAGTTAAACAGGCTTTGTTCTTGTCTAGAGCAGAGCTCATTATCAGGGAAAAGGATGAGGAATTGGATTTCCTCAAACTCAAATTAGAACAAAGGGAAAAGATCATTGGAGAGCTAACAACTCAGCTTGCAGTTAGGACTGAGGAATTATCAGTAATTAAAAAATAGTTGATAGAGAAAGAGGAAGAATGTCAAACTTCTAGAAAATAGAATGTTGTGTCCATAGTCTCTGCCAGACTGAGTTAACTTATTTTCCACTCAAACAACTATGGAATGACACTTGCAGGGAACTCAGAGAAGCTAAAACATCAAATGAAGATTTGAAGACCAAGATGGAAGAAGAAAATAAGGAAAGAAAAGAGTGGGAAGAAAAATTTTATAAGGAAGAAGGAAAAAAATATAAATGTCTTGCAAAAATACATATGGTCTGCATTATGAGTGAAAAATTACTTGCTGCAGGAGGCCCTCTCCTACATATAGTGTGTTTTTAGAAGAACAATTCATTCGTTGGAAGCTATCAAGGATTGCATGTGGACTTCCACATGAACTAAAAGATGAATTTAAATTCATGACTTATTCTTTAGCTAGTCCTGAGTAGAAAAATCTTCTGTGTGAATTTTATCTTTGTAATCTGATGCTAGAGAAAAACACAGGATTTATGATCAATTTGTATGTGGGGGAAAGTCATCTCAATTTATTTGTATTTGTTCTGCAAAACCAGATTTTATGGAATGAAAGGGATTCTAATTTTTATTGAAAGCTAGTTCAACTGGTCTCTACATGAGAGCTCACTATGGTAAACCTTTTGCCTTCTTCATACATTTTAGAACTCATGTCTTTGATGAATGATTCAAGAAACATTATTTTCTAGCTTTCAAAAAAATATTGATAGCTTTACCTCCTATGAGGAGGAGAATTTTGAAGATATTTATGAGGGATGCTCAAAAAGGTGGGAACTTCTTATGGTTTCCTTGAGAAGAAGGGAAGTAATATCCCCTACAAATCTGATCTAGAGTTTAGAAAGAGCAAAAGCATTATGCACAATAATTCCTCATATCAATGAGACCTATGGGAAAATATGGATGGGAATGTGAACAAGGCCCCTCTACTTCTCACCCCCATGTCTCCTTGGAAAAATAGAGAACCTCAAGATCCTACTCAATTTGAAGAGTGGCAGAGGAAAATAGAAGCAAGAGCAGGGTACAGTACCTCTAAGTTTAAGCATTGGAAGATCCAGTTTTAGCCATTTGATTTGAGCAATCAAATGGAATGTAGAACATATAACCCCACTTTTGAAGAATGAAGTTTGTAAAGGGACTTATAAATAAGTAAGTTTAGGGGAAATGATGAGGCCAGAATATGCTCTGTTAAATGTATAATAAATGATCTCATCTTACTCTCCTTTTTATTAAGTTTGATTACATTTTGTGAATTTTATTTGATCTGATATGAGTTAGGATGTAATTGTCTATATTTTGATTGATTGTGATTTTAATGTTTAAAAGATCTGAAATTCTTGACGAAGTGTGTTTGAAATTCAGTTTTGTAATAAAGTAGGTCTAATCAGTCAAAGAAATGAAGTATGTAGCATTTAGCATGTTTTCGGTAGCATCTATTCCAATACAACTTAGTTCTAGAACTTCCAAGCTAGTTCCGGAACTCCATTACATAGTCATCATCTAGTTCTAAAAATTTCAGAATTAGTTCCAAAACTCCAGTATTTAGTTCCGAGAATTTTTGAACTTAGTTCCGAAACTCCTAGGTATAGCTCCAAAACTCTCACGGTTTTGATCCTTAACGATTTCCTATAGTTCTGGAACTTCTCTAAAGTTCCAGAATTGATGGAAGTTTATCTATTCTAACCATATCTAGTGATTTTACATCAACAAACCTTTCAATCAATAAAGGATGAGAAGATTTCCGATCGTAGATCTAGGGATAGTTATCTTATACCTCTCGATCAGCCACTGATCCAAGTCAAAGCATCTATTGCAGGAGCGATTCGATTTCATCATAATCGTAAAGACAACTATGATTGTAAATGTATATATAAAGCAGACACTGTAGTAGATAAATAGATATAGAGAGATATAGAATAGAGAAGATAGCTAGAGAATAACTACACAGTCTAATACGTTTTGTAATATTGAATGTTTTATTAATAAATAACCATTCATATTTGAGAGAATTCTAAGTTGTTAAATCCTAATTTGAGGAGGAATAAGGGCCCACTCCCCAAGGACAATAATATTCATCTATTTGGTATTTATATTTCCTAATCAAATACTTTAGATATTTTAATTCTGTATCACTTTTAATTCTTCTAGTTAAACTACATTTGTATACTCGTTCTTGTAGGTGTCTAGATAGATTCTTATATTTTTCTTGCAACCATTTTCAAGTACTTTAAGTTGTGTGTTTATTTCCAAAATCAAGCGTGTTTATTTCCATTCTGCAATGTGTGTTTCCTTTCAACAAAGTTTTCATAGTATGATTTAAATAAGTTTTTACCAAGAAGTCCGTAAGACATTGAAAAGATCCCCTAGAAAATACAAAAATAACTACAGTTAACTACTAGATCAATAGGATTACTCTTGTTGAATATAGATTTAGACACACCTCTGATTTGAATATGACATCAATAGGACGTTGATTAAATGAACGGAATAATGACACCCATCAAGATCTCTCAAAACAATGGGAATGAGAGTTTCATCAGTGACTGCTTCTCCCAAGGCTAGAAGTGAATCCCTCAACTTTGTAACTCTTTTGAAGAAATCTTCAATTTTCTCATTTTGCTTACACTTGAGTGGGTGTAAGCCTGACTCTTAGAATTCAGAATGAAATTCATATTTTTGGCCTCATATATTGTGCTTAACTTATCCCATGCTTCTTTGGTTGTTTTTGCATCTCGAATGTGGGGTTGTACATCATCAAACACTCTAAACAAGATGATTAGCTTGGCCTTCTGATCTGATCTATCAAATTGTTGTTGTTATGTTGTATCATTAGTTGATCTAGTTAGAGTATTATTCACAATAGTTCAGATCTCTTCAAACTCAAGTTGTGTCTTGATTTTTGTCTTCAAGAAGCATAGTTGTTTCCTCTGAGTAGTTGTGAATCTAGAAGAAATAATTTGGGGGCATTGGTGCCCATTTTACAGAATTCACTGATAGGGTTTGACTCTTATCACTCTAGGTATAAGGTCTCCCAATCTATATACCATTAGTCTTATATACCAAACCTTTCTATATATGCACCCTTCTGATATACCCATTATAGAACCAAATTTCACTGTTTTTTATTATAATTCTCTGCCAATTTCTGAGTAGTTACAATGTTTGTGGTTGACTATGGAAACCTACAAATCAGTAAAATGTACTAAAGTATACAATTACATTCAAAAACTTTGAAAAATTGAATGAAAGGGAAAAAAATTGTTTTAAGGGCCCTGGTGGCCTTCGGAGCCCAATACAGCTCTACGAACAAAAAATCGTTAAAAACTCGCTCCAAATGAAGTTTTTAGGTAGTCATCCTTTGGAAAATGTTGTATGGAATGCAAAAATATGTAGAGTGGAAGATTTTTTTCCCTAAAATAGGGTTTTTCTCGCTAAAAATAGTAGCCTGTTTAGTTGTAACTAAGGCTTTAGCGATGGTTTTTGGGCTATTTTTACCTCTAAAATTGGCAGTTTTGCCAAATTTTCCACTAAATACAACTATTTTTTTAAAATGAGTTGGGGATCGGGGTCAAATCCCAAACCTTCCACACCCAAAGCCATTTGCACTATCTAACTTGGCGCATGTAGCACTTGAGATATGAAATAAAGGAAATTATATTTAAATTTAAATGAATTTGAATTACCTTTGTTAACCAAGTGACATGGCAGCTTGCGTGGAGGGTTGTTTTACGGTTTAAATTCACATAAAAATGGATATTCTTTCATTTTTAACTCCTTTGCATGTTATTGAATTCCTTTTTCATTGTTTCTTGATGTCATTTTTTCTTTGCATTCGTTGTTAGTTATATATATATATATATATATATATATATAATGTAGGTTTGCATTGGAGAATGACTCGAATAGAAGTGGAGATTTTGATTAGAGATAGTTGATTTGACCATGTTTTCATGGTTTGCAGGTCTCCACTTGATTTCACTCGTTTTTCTCTTGTTGATTTGACATTGATCAACATTATGCATTTGCTTTCAATGTTTTCATTCACGCTTTGTATGTAGATCGTAGAGTGTATTTGATGGCTCAACTCGAATGGCTCATCCACTACAGCTGCAAGGTCTTTTTCAAACCTCTTCTTGATCCGTAATAGTGGTGTAGCTTGACCCTCCTATAACCTTTGCGCACAACTTGATCTTCCAATGAATGCGGCTCGGTTATAACTCGCACACCAATACTCTAGACTTGGTTGCTTTGGTGGATCGGTATAATGACAATGCATGAAGCCGAGGATAGGGAGAGGACTTGGCCCTTCCAAAATAGACAACATGGTTGGAAGTATAACAACTCGCGAGGAGATGCAAGGCTTGGTGGAGTCAATAATCAACTCGTCAATACATCAAATTGTGAGCTCAACCAATGTAAGGATGGCTCGGTGGAGTCTTGAATTGCCCAAATTGGTGGGGATGTGTAGACCAATAATGCACTTAGGTAGGTGAATGGCTTGATAGGAGATCGATGGAAATTGTGCAAGATCAAGACAGAGACCCCCAAATTTTATAGTATAAATAATATTATATATAACTAAAGAATTTGTTTTAAAAAACCCCCGATGGGGAATTTTTTTTTTAATTTTGTGAGTGTCAGAACCAAATTTTCCTAGTGCAGAGGGCACCAATGCAAAAATGAATTACTTTAAATTTAGCTAGATATCACACAAGAGGTTGTGGGACTGCAAGGAGACATGAGAAGCTATTGGAGGCAACACGACTCTTCGATGATGCATATTTATTTTCCACAATTGTTCTTCCTCTATAACCTCTCTCCAACCTTTCCATGAGCTTCAACCATCTCGGTATGAAATCTAAAATAGGGACGGAAGCCTGTACTATTTTATTAATAATAAAAATCAAGCTTACAATGGAGTGTTGAAATTCTTATAGGAATTGTACAGATTGAATACATACACGGAAATATGTTACATAGGTGCAACAACAAACTAATTCACACAAGCTTCCAAAAAGGTCATCCAGAAGCATAACCGAATTAAATACAAACATACAGTTGCAACAATAATGCAACAAATAAACAATACAAAAGGTTATAAATAAATATAACCATATAACAATTAATAATTAAATAATCTAACTATGTAATGCATAATTAACTAAGGTAATAATATATTCACCTAATAGATTTGATCAGCATTTGTGCTTTCACTAGTTTTATTGAACATTTATTATGTTTGATTTTTGAAAAGGAATAAAACCCAAAAATTAGACATTTTTGGAGTCAAAGCGGGATTGAGACGTGCAAATGACAGTTTTCTTTGTGTTTTCCATTATTTCCAGAATAAAAAATTTAACATCGTCATTTTACACTATTTAAAAATATCAAAGGACATATGTCATAACCTATTAGAATTTGGGTAAGATTAGAGTTCAAAGAAAAGGTTAAATTGATAATTCATGAGAACCCCAAAGTTTAAAGAGCACGAAAGGAAATATTTTGTGACCCTTAAGATTGTGAGACTATTTTCTAGAAGTTTTATAAAAATAATCGAGGAGAATATTTGAAATTTCTAGAGAACCCGAGAGTTATGAGACTCGAATTATTGGTTTACCTCGGATCCATGTGGTCTGAAGGTCTCACAAAAAAATCAAATGAGATTGAGAATCCAAAGTCTTGAGATCCTAAGACATAGGGATTGAATCATGTTCTTCTTCAAAGTCACAAATTATTGGGAGTTTTCATAAATAAATATCAAAGTAATAAAATCATTAGGAGCGATGAGTTAAGTAACCAAATTAAATTAATAGAACACATCAAATATTATTGAAAACATTTAAACATGCAATAATTATATAATAAACAGTGACACAAATTTAATGTGGAAAAACCCAATGGGGTAAAAAACCATGGAAGAATTTTCCATTTATTGAGAAACTATTAACCAATCCAGAACTCCCTTCCTCACTTCTTGCTCCATGTTTTTAACCCGGCGTAAAATCCATACATCCAAATGTGGCCCATTGCTACATTTAAATAACCTAAAGGGTTATAACTATTAAGTGATGGGGTACACCCCAATTTAATAAATAATTATTTAATTAATAACTAATAAACCTAATATAAATTTTATATTAAATAATAAAGAATATAAACTATATTCTATATTATTTAATTATAAACTAAATATTATGAACACTTAATATTATGTTCTAACACTCCCCCTTAATATTAAGTGGGGATCCATATGCCAACATTACATGTTTGTACAACAGGATTTACAAATCCATAAACCATTAGAAAATGTTTAGGCTAGCATATGTCTTTTTGAAGGAATTATAACACCTTCATCATGCTCAACTTACCTTTTGGTACAAAAGGATTTGGAATCCATAAATTAGAAGTATGATTTAGGCTAAACATGATTTGTGAGACTGCATCCCACCATTTTTCATGGAAAAAATATTTAAAATGAATCTCTAGGAGCCTTTTATAACATAAGGACCTCCTTTACAAATAGATGCAACACACTAGATTGTATACCATAAACTCTATCAGTTTACATAGATTATTAAAAATATTTTACAATGCTTTAAATCGGAGGATAAGTATAGAGAAGGAATCAACAACCAAATTGACATTATGAGGTGGAATTGTCATGCACACTCCCCCTTAATGGAAACTCGAAAAGAAAAGAATTACACAGAACTTGCAGATCTTCACAACACATAATGGATTCATGAACATGTCTACAAATTTATCTTCAACCGGGTAGTACTAGAGATCTATATCACTGCAAAAAACCTTCTCTTGGACAAAGTGCATATAAAATTCAATATGCTTCGTTCTCTTATGTTAAACTAGATTCTTTTCCAAGATTCATACAACTCTGAACACCACATAAAAGATGAATACTTCCTTTATATTCCATGTGTATCTCTTCCAATGGCCACTTAAGCCACATAGCTTCTTCAATGTTTCCATTGCACTTCAATACTCTTCCTCTACAAAATAAATGGAGACGGTAGATTTTTATGTCATAAGTAATGGCACCTGCACCAAAAAAATTGAACAAAAATCCAGATGTATATTTTGTATCCAACACAACATCAACATGGTTAGATTCATAATATCCATATAGACATCATAATAAGCATAATATAAATCTTTATTGATTTCTATTTTAACCATTTTTAAAAGTTAAACACTAGTTGTATAAAAACTAACCATGTAAAAATATATTGAAAATTTTCAACATATCACTCTTGTAAAATATATATTAGATGCAATCAACATTAGACGTCCAATACAAACACAAAGCATCTTCAAGTGTCATTTGATATACATATACTAATATTTTAGTAATCACATACTAAGAAATGTATATATATTCATTATCTTTTATAATCCCTTTAAAAACGTGATAAGACATGATAGATAACATATCGAACATAGAATCAAATCATGCAAGAATAATCATAGTATTTTACTAAAAACATGATCCACTAATTATGGACACTTCCATGTATTTTAAGTGAAGTTTTGCTTAAAAAAATGATCATGTAAGAACCCTTCAATTCATTTCATAGGTGGAAAATTTAAGCCTAGACATGTCATATATGATCAGTTTTTCATGCCAAAAATGAACAACAATTCTATTTTTGAATAAACTACCAAAAATGAAGCAAAATTTTAAAGCATATACAAGCCATTTTGTGTATGTTTTCAGTTGTAGCTACTTCTAGTTTATTTTTACTAACCCATATAAGTTAATTATGAATGAAAAACAACTCCTTTTTCAACAGTATATTCAAATAAATCATATACTTTTCATTTAGAAGTAATAGAAGTAGTTTATAAAGTTATTATATTAGCACTATGATTATTCTCATCATCTTCATCTTGATTTTGATCTGATTTATTCCATTTTTATTTTTAAAATTTGACTTATTTTTTGATTTACAATCTTCTTTCTTATGGCCAAATTTCCCACAGTTATGAAATTTACCATCAAAACTAACTTTTAAGTTTCCTGGTTTCTTGTTTTTACTAGGAGTTTTAAAAGTTGATTTTTGATTCTTGTTGAACTTAGAAGGTTTACTTTTTTATTTTTGAGAAAGAATTTCCTGAGTGGCATTCTCTTTTGAATCAAATTTTTCATAACTTGATCTTCCTGAAACATAAGAGAAGTAAGGATTTGCAGCTCTGTAATGTCTTGTTTTGTTTGATATTTAGAATTCAAAATTGAAATGAAATTTCTAAATTTTTATGAATATTCAACTAAATAATGAAATAAAGAAATTTATCCTGAATTAAGTTACAACTACACCCATCTAACTAAGACTTAATATTTTTTATTTTATCCAAATAATTTATTACTTTTCATCTCCCTTCATGGGAGTTGTCATTAGTTCTAAAATCAGTTTAATGATTTTTGATAAACGTGTACCTTCGTGCATCGATTCCAATTGATTCCAAGCCTCACTCGGACTTTCTTGATTCCCAATATGAAGTAGAAAATAATATTGTACGCTTTGCAAAATAATGGACATCGCCTCCTTTACATTTTTTGATACGACGACATTGTCCATAGTTGTTTATCTTCCATTCGGAGCCTTCTCAATTCTATTCACAACTGCCCATAGTTTGCGAGCCATGAATTTTTCCTTCACTTGAATATACCAAATTTTCTAATTATTCCCATTCAACATTTGATATTTATTCATCAAAAAATGATTAGACCCCATTTCTACATAAATTAAATAATTAATGTGGATTAAAAAATCAAGGTTAACGAAATCCCCTATTGTTATTTAATCCTTACAATCGAACATTGATTAGTTTACATTGAAAATAAGGTCATGTCGAGCATATAATATACACACAAATGTATTAGTTTGATATTAAAATTCAATCAAAATGTGAGTGAAGTTTTTTTAGTATTACATGTAAAAGACGATGACAATTTAGTCGTCATGTCACAAAATCATCATTTCAAAAAAAAACTTATCTCATTAATTGTAAATTTTAAATTAAATATTCTAATAAAATTACACACACACACACATTCTACACAAACACACACACACACACACACACACACACACACACACACACACACACACACACACATATATATTTCCTCATCATAAATTATACACAACCTCATTGTTTGAGATATATATATATATATATATATATAGTAACATGAGAGTTCAAATCCTCTTTAAGTTATAATAAGACCTTTGCATATTCATCCCGTAGGGTTGTATACCTATGAAAAATATCGAAGATTGACTCTATCCCTAGTGGGGTAAATAAATCTATCTATATCATCCTCCTAATCTTTATTACTTGAAAATAATATACACATTATTTCTGCATTCACTATTAGATAAACATATATAAGCATACTCACAATTACATCAATAACTAAGACATTTTAGTAAATTTTACAAACCAAGCCAACACATAGGTAAGTCACTATATATTTACTTTTCCTTGCTTTTAGCTATGTGGAGGATGAGATATTTAGATTGATACCAATTCTAATGTGAAGCCAACTCGATGCAGCCTAGAATTTACTAGTAAAAGCCCGGGTGGATGACACATCACTCGGCCCTAGACTAAGCGCTCACCCAAAGTGCACAAAGGTACTGGCCCTCTTTTCAAGTTGTTGTTGCGAGAATGTTAGCATGATAAAGACTTAAAGCATTCATATCCATGACAAATAAAGCATTCTACATTACATGTTTAGATCTAGATCTAGAGAATAATAGACTTAAATGATAACCATGATGAAATAAAGCATGCAAGAACCAATTATACTCAGATTTGATACTCTGTTTCAGCCAATACACTCCATTGCATTTAAACATGATAAATACACAGAAGCTTATTATAATAGATAATACCATAGTTTATGCGTGCATTAGATTTGGCAGCATAACCTCACAATAACTCAATTCTTACATACTCTCTTACTTATATGTGTGTGTGTGTGTGTGTGTGTGTGTGTGTGTGTGTGTGTGTGTGTGTGTGTGTGTGTATTTCTCATAGTACTGACTCACGACATATTTATAAGGGTGGGGAATTTCCCTTCACTACTTATGTAGTCCCAAAATAGGTCACATGCTATTATTAGCCATGCGTTATTACAATAATAGCCTCACATGAAAGTGCGCTAACAATAGAATTATTCTAGTTAACTGTCAATAGTAAATCTATTCTAAGCTTGTACCCATGTAAAGTGCTTTGCAGCTGATCCTCCAAAAATAGCCAATGCGTGTCGCACAAGTTTTTAACTAGTTTGTGTGTTTGGCATACTATCTCCAAAAATAACTCATCATCATAAAAACGGTTAAGTCTGAATTTTTCTTTTTTTCTCGGCACCTAATTCCTTCCTGATCCTCCTGTGCTTTTGAATGTGCTCTACTCTTCTGCACGAACCTTTTGTATGTTTTTCTCTAAGTGTCATATTTTGACTAACCAACATTACCCCACACTAATGGCATTGCCTCCCGGAAATGGTTGTCTCCAAAATGAATCAAATAATATGAATAGAAGAATAGAAAGAATTTTTATGAATATAATAATGACTTTACCCTGTAGCATCTTCTCGCTTCAATGAAAGAATCAGTTCTAGATATTCGCTTTTATTTCCTCCTCTAGAGTCTCGCAATCATTAAGCACGACATCTTCCTTTTTTCGGGATAACTACACGTAATTGACTGTAGCTCATATCATGCAATTTCTCCTTTCTCATTCTCCAAGACCAATACAATGTTGAACATTACGGTCATTCTTCCTTCTAATAAGTCCACCTTTTGCACGATGAGTTTCCCAAGCTCATCTAGCCTTTCCTTGTGTGGTTCTTATGCTATTGTAATGGCCTCGTGCTTTTTCTTCCGACAAGAGCTAAACGTTATGCCCGGCCCAAGGTTTCATCTTTTATGGATTTTAGGACTTCATTATCCTTTATAATGGTCCTGGTTTTTATAATGACTTACGGGGCTATACACATATTCAACGCTTGATATTCATTATTCATCTCCTCTTACAAACTCTAGAGAAATGCCTCATATGATGCAATATTCATCATCACTGAAGCCTTTTCCTCTCCAATGCTTTTGTTGAATCCTTTGGTGTTGACATGCATAGAGGTTCATATTCAAGCACAAAGTCCACCAAGGTTTGTACATAATGCATTGTCAAAGGAAACATTTTGGGTATCTTAGGCTCCAAGTCCTCATCATCTCCCCCTTGTGGTTGGGGTGGGGTAGTCGCACGCTCAACTTATACCCTATCTTTAGGTTTCCTCCTACCTATGTGTTCCAAGCCACCACTATCTTCACGCTCCTCCTCTTCATCATCTACTTCTATTGTCTCTATGAGCTTAGGTCTTTGGAACATTTTCCATTGTATGCTTAACTTTTGGCAGCCACAGGAGTGCGAACTCATTCTCCACATACTTATTTTTCTCTAGCTTGGGCTTGAGTTGAAGGTACAAAAGTGCTACTTCAACATATCTAATGGCCAATCTTACTAGCTTCATGCTTATTATATCTAAGAGAAGACTCTCAATGTATGCATTCCGTCCTGGATATACATATGTCTTTCTCAAAGTGTGGTAATTATAATCTACCTTATCTATGATGATGCTTAGGTGGTTTGCATTCAAAATTGGTGAACTCGATGCCTACATATATCATGTTGTGAAGGAATATGGTAATTTGTACCATGGTCTCCATGCCCCATCTTTCATGGCAAACCACGTGATGCAAAAGTGCTGGTATACCGTGAACTGCACTACCTTCCCTACTACCGAAGGTAACTCCTTGGGTATGCACCATTTTTATTTGAATGCTACATGGAACCTATCATAACAGCTTATCCACCCTCTATATAAATGGCCCACCCATGGTCCCTTCGCATAAGTATTTATTAAATCTTTCCGTCAGAGATTTGTGTTCCATGGGGTACTCCCAAATCTTCTCCTTTGGCCCATCGGGAAATCCAATCTCCATAAACACCAAAGGAAAATAAAATAGTGCCAAAAATAATTTTGTTACATGTACACACTTCTTCAATGATTTTATTTTATGTGTGATCCATGATATTGTAGATCATTCTTTAATAAATCTTCCTTGCAACATGCACCTACATTGTATTCACCTGTGACCACCTTTCTTGATCATTCACCTTTGTTACAAGATGTGCAGATACCTAAAATACTAGGTACTTCTTCAATTTTTTGATGTCCATGCTGCATAGACCCTTGGTATACCCCAGCTCCTTCCTCATCTCCAAGATTGTTGCTTTATTAGTTAAGTCACTCTCTAGATCTGCTCCTGAGGCCCTTAGTCTTATCATTGTTAAAATCAAGGCAGTTGTGATTCTAACCCTCCATCTAGCGAAGTAGAAGAAATCCTCATGGAATTTTCTCATCAACCATCGATACAATGGTTCATACTTTCCAAATTATGGCAGCTCATACAATTGGTAGACTCTATCTTCTTTAGTAACTTCTCACTAGCGTCATCGTACATTGGCATATCTTCTGATGTGCACTTGTTCATTTTTTTTCTCAACAACACATCTAGTTCCTTCTTATTATCTGATGTATGATGGTTGTAATTGCTGATTTTACATTTATAGATGTGGGAATCCCATTCTTGTCCCATGATCATGCCCTCTAAATATTGCATTTCGAGAAATTACTCTCGGGAGTAATTTCTTCTTCCACTTCAACCTTTTTCTTCCCTTTTACTCCTACTGTGGGTGCTTTCTTTGGTGCCATTCAAAAATATCTCTTGTATACCCTCTATAATCGAGAAAGTTGAAACCCTAGTCCAAATCGTTTGTGCCCTAGTGGAAATTGTGTGCCCAAGATCTTTTGCAATGCGTCTTTTTCACTCAAACCCTTCACCTATGGGAACGCAAGCTTCTCCTATGCAAAAACCTTCTCTCCATGTCTGGTTTCACACTCTTTGCACCTCAACATGATTTCTTGGCTCATTTACACTTAGATATTTTCAAATTCTCTCAATTGCAATGGTAAAAATGAACTCACATCTCGTCCTTATATAGATTTTCAAAAATTTAGTCAATTTATTGCTTCTTCACCTACCAAATTCCTCTCATTAATTGACCATTTTTTCATTCTTTCCACATGGTACATCTTCGTGCCTAAGCTATAACCTTCTATCATACCTTCATAACTTCTAGCTGTGGACTTCTCTTCAGTGCACCTCCATGCACCCGAGTACCTTACCACTGTGCCTTCCTTGGTAGTTCTCATGGCCTCTTCTTACCTCATGTTATACTTGTTTCTTCATTCATCTCCACCTATGGTCCTCATTTCTAGAAGAAATATTTTTTTCAATTCTCCAACTTGAATAACACCCGTAGCAGTTTTTTCCTTTCATTTTTACTTATATTCAATAGTCCTATACCTGGATATCAATAACCACCCCACACTAAGGGTATGTGTAGTCCTCTACGCATAAAAATTCTTCAAATAGTAATTAACTTATGGCGTGTAAACGTGCTTATTACACAAAAACACCAAATAAATTGACAAAACATTGTGACAAATAAGGAACTACATTAAGGAAAATACAGAATTGAAAACCTAATCTAAATGGAAACACTGCCTTATTACAAACACCAAGAAGACTTATTTATAGTAGGGCTTTAGCCTACTCCCATCAAGTAATGGCTGGGTACAGTGTTCCATCAAGTGCCTCTAATTGGAAAGTACCTATTTCAAGTATGTGAGTGATAACATACGGCCCCAACCAATGTACTTTGAGTTTTCCTGGATGGTGCAAAAACTTAGAATCATAAAGGAGCACCATCTGTCCAATTGTGAACTTTTTATCCTTGATGTGCCTATCATGACATGTTTTTTTCCTAGAATTTTCTTGTTTTTGACTCCAACATGATATTTCTCGTCGTTCATCTAGATTAATTAAATTTTTAATACATTCTTCTAATGTTTTCTCATCAGCTAGACCTCCAGCACATGTAATATGTAAAAATGGTAACATGAATTTTATAGGAAGAACTGCTTCTGCACTAAACACTAACTGAAATGGTGTGGATTTGTTCAACCTTTTATATGTTGTTTGATATGCCCAAAGTACAACAGATACTTTACCATTCCAATCCTATCATCTAACATCACATATTTTTTTCAATGTCTGGCTCAAAATTTTGTTGAAAGCCTTAGTAGTCCCATTTTCCTAAGGATGATATGGTGTAGTCTTATGGTGTGAAATCATGAATTCATCCAATAAAATTATGATTATCTCATTTAGAAAGTGTGTGCCCCTATCAGTGGTCAAACTTAAAGGACCTCCATACTATGTAATAATATTTTACCATAGAAACCTAGATGTTGTAACCATTGTACAATCCTTTATAGGTGTTGCTTCTTCTAACATTGTAAGATAATATTTATAAGTTATGATATAACATTATCCAGTCCTACACGAGGCTGGTGAAATAGGACCCACAAAATATATATCCCATTTCTCAAATGGTTATTCACTATTAATATGTCTTAGAGGTTTTTCATCTTGTTGACCTAGTTTCCCAAGATGATGATAGTGATTGCAAGCCTTGAAATAATCCGTACAATCTTTATACAAAGTTCTCCCACCATAATCCAACAAGTAGAATCTTGCATGCGTTGGTGGCGTCACCTGAATAGTGGCCACTGCAATACCACCATGATATTCCTCCATGATAATCATGTGTTTATTTCTAAGTACACAATGGTGAAATATTTCATCCCGGCCTAACTTGTACTGGGTCACCACTAATCAACATATAGGGTGTTGTGTGTAGCAAGTTGTTTCTTCTCTAAGGATTTCATTCCTTTTGGTGTCATACCTATTCATAGAAAGACAAAAATTTCCTCTAACTCGATGGTGCTCATTGTAACCTATATAACTATGCATCTGGCATGGTATCTTCAATTTCTTGTGCTTCTTCTCTTAACTATATTCTGGATAAATGATCTGGTCCAAAATTACTTTTCCCTAGTTTGACCACAACTATGAAATAAAATTCTTGAAATAAGAGTACCCATTTGCATATATGCCCCTGTAAAATGGGATTATTTACCAAATACTTCAATGCCATGTGATCTGTATAAAATACAAATGGTGTAGCTAGCAGGTACTATCAGAATTTATGTAGCACATAGATCATTGACAAAGCTTCGTGCTCTGTAGTTTTGTAATTTTGTTCTGCAAGAGTCAACTTTCTACTAACAAAATAGATAGGATGATCTATAATACCTTCTCTAGGATAAGCCAATATTGTGCCAATGGTCATGCCAAAGGCATCCACATGTACATGAAATGGTTGGTCCCACAAAGGAAAATGCAGAATAGGCATGGTAGTAAGTTTCTCCTTCAATGTCTCGAATGCATGCTCTGCAGTTCTCCCAAGAGAATGTACCTTTTTCTTTCAATTAACTCCTCCAAAGGTGTAAAAACCTTGGCATATCCTTTTATAAATTTCCTATAATACCCCTTATGACCCAAAAATATGCACACCTCACTTTGACTTGTAGGCTCCTTTAGGCCGATAATTACTGCAACCTTAGCTGGATCGACCAACAAACCTTCCTTACAAATTATGTGTCCTAATAGTATTCTAAATGGTGTGGAAAATATGCACTTCTTGATGTTAAAAGAGATACTCAATTGTCTACATTTTTTAAACATTAAGCATAGATTATCATAATGATCTTTTACCGTCTAGACACCGTATAATCATCTAAATAAACCTGTAAGAAGTTGTGAATAAAATATTTAAACGCATGAACAACTATGAGTGAAAATACGAAGGCATAGTTTTTAGACCAAAAGGCATCACAAGATAGGAAAATCTACCCCATTCAATAGTAAAAATAGTTTTTTCCGATCCTCTTACTTGCAATCCTAACCGATGATACCCAGAGAACCCATCTCAGTAAATGAATAGATTTCACACCATGCAATGCCTTCTAGTATTTCCTCGGTGAATGGCATAGAAAGGGATCACCACACATGCAACATTCAACTCCATGTAGTCCAAATAGATCCTAACATGTCCATCCTTCTTGATATTGATAACCATTGCCCTAACCTATTCTCGACTCGTCCAGGGCTTGATGATCCCATACTTCAACATTTTGTTAATATCTTCTTTGAATTTTTCATGAAACTTGGGGTGCATCTGTAGGGTCTCTTTCTAACTCGGGAATACACCCTCTTTAATATTTATCCTCATATCCCCTAATGATTCATGAACTCCTTTAAGCTCATTTTACCTCTCCGAGGAAATAAATCCCGATAATCCCATAATAACCCTATGATTTTTTCCACTTGAGTCTAACTAATAGTCCCCAATTATGGCCTCCTTAGGCTCAACATCTAATCCAATATTCACTTTCTTTGTCTTCATATGTTCATGATAGGTGCATGTGGCCTTATATTCATTATCCAACACCTCATGCCTACCCGTTGAATGGTTTATATCCAAATTTTCTACTTCTTCATCATCCACTAAGTAGACCATTTTACTTTTTTATTTCTCAAGGAAAGTGTGCTAAAGTAGTGTGGCATCAGCCTCTATTTCTTCAACAAGATGTGCTCCTAAGTTTCCTTCATCCAATAACTCCTAAATGATTTCTTTAGCCTTGACACTATCTCTCATAGTTAAGCGCTTTATGAATTTTAATGCTTCTTCCACTAGAGGCTTCATAGAGAAGAAGTCAAACATCTGAGTCATTCCTATAATTAAATCCTATCAATTTCCAGTCTCTCTATGGATTTCTGCATATACATACCAAACACGTGCACATCCATGTAAAGTGGAATAAAAATTGTGCGCCCATAGCGAAGGTGGTAAAGCTTCCCGCCCCTCTCTGTCAGAGTATCTCACCACCGCTAAACGTGTGTCAATGAGCAGTACATTTACCTTGATAATTGTAAATTTGAGTAGGTGCATTTCTTTTGAAGAACCTAGTGGCAACAGCAATCCTATTTTCATTCCATCCTACAAGATTATCCTTGTGGACCACCCACCAGTGCATTGTTGTTCCACGTAGTGTATATGCTAGCATATTTCTTCTTTCTAGTGGGTATATCCATTTTTTTACATGACACGTAGGAATACCATAGGATTTCATTCTCTAGTGTAACAATGTACCGAGTTGTTACCTATTCTCCTAATATAATGTTGTTTTCTACCCTTAGGAAATATGCTCTTTACTTCGCGCCCTACCAACTCATAAGTGTTATGAGCCCAATTATCACAAGCAACACTTGTAGTATTGCTAATAGACTGTGCATCCTCCCACTAAAGGATTCCTTCTTTACATGGCTCAAGCACCTCTGGATCCTAGATGACATGTACATAAATCCAATTCAAGTCTTCTTCTCTAAACGAGATCAACATAGGACACATATTTTCCATCTCGTTAAAGGGATAATAACTCTTTCTTCCTTGTTTTCAAAGCTGATATAACCCTTTTTGAACCAAAGATCAATATTATTTGCGTAGCACCAAGGACACCCTAATATAAGCTGGGAAATTTTCGACTCTGCAGTGTTGAAACCTCAAAATCTCCAAAGTGAAATTGGCTCGTTGTATGGTAATGGATGCATCTTTTAAAACTCGATGGGAGTGGCCTTAGTCTAGTTATCCATGAATAATACATTAGAGGAAGAATACAATGGAGGTCTCCCATTTGTACCCATGCATCTAAGGTAATAACATTGACTTTCATGTCAGTATCAATCAATATATTACTCAAAAGCCACCCATCCACAACAACATTTCAGAGTTATTTCCTTATCATAATCTAGGCTATGAGGGGGAAGATTTACATGCAGGATCTATCATCCAGTCTTAGTACTTGCATGTAGAGTGTTTCCTTTTAACCAATTCCCCAACAATGGAATGATATTCTCCTGGCACAACAATTTGCACACTTCTCTCAAGTCATCCATATCAGTTTGGACCATCTCTGATGCTTTCTTTTGCTCCATCTTTCATGATTGCTCCTTTAAATACTGTATTTCACCCTGAAGATTCCTAAGTACCTCCATGGTTTCCTGGTAAACCTCCTTCTGATGGGTGGGATCGAGTACCATGTATGTAGAACCTCCTCCTTAGTGATGGTAGACCTCTATTGCAATGCTTCTTTGGTGCACACCGCTTCGGTGCGATTCGTGATTTGCACTGTAATGCCTCGATTCTACTTCTAACTTTGGCATCCACCGATTTTCACAGGCGCGTTATATCCTAACCATCCCTGTGCCTTTGTTTTCATATTTATGTTGCTTGCTAAGATGATCATATAAGTCCGGAAACTCCTCATAACTATGATTATTTCCATAGAAAGAACATGTAATATTTTGAGGACATTCACGCCTGTAGTAGGGAGATCTGCATGTATAACATGTTCCGTGAGGGAACTCACCTCTTCCATCTCCATGGTGTCATCCTATGAATCCAACATGATATCCTCAACCTCTACCACGTCCACCTTCAAAATGCCCTTCATTCTTATCATAACACGTCGATTATGTTCCCAATCCTGATGCTCATTCTTTCCTTTAGAGTTATCTAAAACTCTCATCTATCATACACCAATATCTATAGTGTCCTAGATCTGAAAAATCAGCTGGAAGTCTTCTGTGGTATGATTTGTGGACCTTTATATTTTATAGTAACAAGAGATATTCTTCCTTATCGCATGTTGTAATAATGGGTAATGGCTAACATCATGGTTTAAATGGAATATCTCATATTCCAATAGCAACGAGCGCATTGATCTGCGGGGACAACTATCATTTGTGTGACCTTCCACTTTGTAATTTGTGCACCAAATCCATGCACACGTCTCATGTGCTGAATTTGTCGATAGTTTCTCCAACTACTTTTCCATAGTTGTGATATGTGCTTCTAAGAATGGCCTCACCCTAGTGTCTATACTTCCAACTACCTCAATGCATAAGGCTACTTCAAGTGCCTTGCATGTATCAATGTATGTTTTATGTAATATCTCCCTCCTAAAAGGTGTAATCAGACCTCCAACAAACCATTATGCATGCTGGCTTGCATGGATATCATAAGAAAGCTTGGATAATAGTGTTTTGAACGAGCATCATACTCTATGAAAATTTCGGTAGTGCCTTGCTTGATATTGTTAAGTGCACTTATAATCTTTGTTTGGACTTATAGATGTGAAAATCTTTGAGGAAAGCATTTTTCAAAGTTGTATAGTCTACACAAGCCTTATTAGGGTCAAAATTTATGTACCAACTGTTTGTGAGCCTTTGTAACGCAGCAGAAAATTAACTTACCCTACACTCATAATTCATGATTCCTTCTATGCTCCACACTATTTCACACATGTGTATGTGTTCAATAGCATCTTCTATGCCCCTATACTCTAGGATATGAAGAGACATCTCCATGTAAATATTTTGGGGTTGGTGCAGAACTTGCTCACCTGATCCAGAACCTCATGTGTTTCCTCTACCTTTAGAACCACCATATCAACCGAAGCTAGAGCCACCTATACCTCCTAATCCCGAACCTATAGCTAGAGTTGGACCAGAATATGTACTCCCATATGTCCCAATAGTAGTATTGAATTGTACCCCAACAGTTTGTGAAGTGTTACAAATCCTAGAAGATAGTCCAAAAATTTGCGTGCTTGAATTTTGTGCAGATGGTACACCCAAAAAGGTACTCCCATATAACAACAAATCCATTTGCATTTCCATCACCATTGTGATTTTTATATGACTTACTCCTTCTCTCCCACTACCTAAATTAGTTTGTTGACTGTTTGTTGTACTAGATACTAGAAAACCAAGCACAAGGGCAACGTTTCTAGGTGGATTCAGATGTGCATCACACCTATGTCGTCTCTCCTAGACGCTTCTACGTGAGGCAAAGGAGGTTTCTTTGTCATGATTTCCCAAATGGGGGAGTTCTTGATGCTCGGGTTCCACATCTTTCGTGTGAACTTCAAACCCTTCCCAAAATATCTCTCTCCACAACACCATTCACTCTACAACATCCCGTTGCTTCTCTATCTCCCTCTTGCACACCTCATTATACTTAAGCCACCTTTCCTCTCTTTTCCTTTTTGTCACTAGATCTTCCATATTTCACCAAACCTGCTCCTTCCCCATGTGTCATGGGGTTTAATTTTCCATTTGTTTGTTCTCCAAGTTCAGGGTTACCATCAAAATTGTGATCACTAGTGGAATGCCTTGTAGGTAAGTTCCCCTAAGATATCATAAAAATTGGAATTCAGCTACCTCTGGGCATGAATAAGTGGAAATTGAGTATTCCAAGATATATTTGTTCAAAACACCACAGAACCACGTATCTAGAGCATGAGTCCAAATTAGACCAAAGCATCATAAAGGGCCCTAAATTATTTCGTGCATCTAGACAAGTGTGTGATACCACCAATTTTTAGACACATAAGCAACCAACCACTCATACAGTTCTATCAAAAATATAGCAAAGAAGCTCTCATCCAAATAATCATACATGATTCTGCTCCACCCAAGTGCATGCGTCAAACTCGAGATCCAAGCTTAAACCTCTATGTGTATTATTCTTCTAGGTCGTATATCCACTCCTCAACACTTGTTAGGGTCAATCGGTACATCTTCATCACGAATCATCTTGAAAATAAATGAAAAAGAGGTCCTAGAAATGGAACCAATGATGCAACCTATAATTTACTAGTAAAATCCTAGGCATGCTTACACATCACTCATCCTAGACTGAGTGCTCACCTAAAGTGTGCAAAGGTACCACGTACCTCTTTAGGGTTGTTGTTGCAGGATGTTAGCATGATGAAGACTTAAAGCATTCAAATACATGACTAATATATCATTCTATAACGCATGTTCAGATCTAGATCTAGAGAATAATAGACTTAAATGATAACCATGATGAAATCAAGCATGCAAGAACCAATTATACTCAGGATTTGATACTCTATTTCATCCAATACACTCCATTGCATTTAAACATGATAAATACATAGAAGATTATTACAATAGATAATACTATAGTTTATGCATGCATCATATTTGGTAGCATAACAACACAATAACTCAATTCTTACATACTCTCTTACTTATATCTATCTTTGTATCTCTCATACTACACAGTTCACTACATATTTATAAGGGTGGGTACTTTCCCTTCACCACTTATCCAATCCCAAAATAGGTCACATGCTATTATTATCCATGCATCGTTACAATAATAGCCTCACATGCAAGTGTGCTAATAATAGACTTCTTCTAGTTAACTATCAGTAGTAAATCTATTCTCATCCTATACCCATGCAAAGTACTTGAGCCAATCCTCCAAAAACAACCAATGTGTGTTGTGCAAGTTTTTAACTAGTTTGTGTGTTTGGCATGCTATCTCTAAAAATAGTTCATCATCATGAAAATGGATAAGTCCCGAATCTATCTTTGTCCTCAATGCGTGATTCCTTCCCGATCCTCCCACGCTTTTGAATGTGGTCTTCTCTTCTACGTGAACCTTCTATATGTTTTTACTAAGTCCCATATTTTTACTTGACCAACACCAACTTACCAGCGAAACACCCACTTACAAACATATTAATTGAGTTAAAAAGAAAGTAAGTGGTTGTAGCCACAACAATCATGGCATAATTTTCTTTATTTAATTTTTTACACTAGCCAACTATCCCATTTTTGTGGGACAAAATAAATGCAAAAAGAAATCAAACAAACAAAACATAAAGTGACAATCCTTATGCCACGATGATCTGGTTCCTAGAAAAAATACAAATTGTGAAATTACATGCATCCCTATATAAAAATCGGTGAGTGTTGACCATTATTTCTCTAATGTGTTCCACTAAACCAAATGTTGATCAAGTATTGTGTTGTAAATGGACCGGGAATAAGCACATTCACAATTATTAATTTTTTGGTCCTTTTTGATTTGGCATCATGTGGTTGTCTTAAGAAACCCTCCAGAATTTTGTACAACTTGAGTTTTACGCCGCTTTTCTTAATCACAATAAAAGTAAATGTTAAAAGCCAAAGAATATGTATACTACTTCCAAGGTGTTTTGGATGGTGTAACTAGACTCATCCACTAGATATTCCAAAATCTTATGTTATCTAATATGTTCTTACATTTTCATAAACTTTGTAACTATCCTCCTTTAATTCGCTTCTTCACCACCCCTTTTCCATCTCAGAACTTCCACTCCTTAACTTTAAATTCTTTAATACATCCATGTCAGCATTTAAATTGCAATTACTAGTCATATCACTAACGAGAATAATATAAAATGACGATATGCTTCCTATTGCAAGGCTTGCGTAAGGAGAAGGGATTTGGCCCAAAGGGAATCAGTTTGCTATGTGGCCAAATAGGAGTGGGGCGGGTTGTGCACAACCAAAATTTACCAAATGGCAAGTAGGGAGGAGGGTACGAAGGGAAGAGGGCCTCCTCCCATACTAAAAATGTGACCAAAAACATATAGAAGGTTAGTGAAACAAATAGTTAAGGCCACATATTATAGGTATAGTTTATATATAGTATAAACTATAGTATATCTGTTTTTATTATTAAACTAGAAAGTATATATTTTATTCTATTTATTTATTTTATAAATCATAAAAAATATTGTTATAGTTTTGAACTATAATATGTACATGGGTTTTTAAATAAATGAAACAAAACCTACTTTAAGGGGCCCGTATAACATGGGAAAGATAAAATAAATTTAAATAACATTTACCAGGGAAAGAGAATTTAAATTCCACATGAAATTTAACCTTAGAATTTACAGAGGAGACAACATTTTTCATGCTTCCAATAGGAAAATTTGAAACCCTATTTTGATGGAGCTTTGTCTCCTCCTTTATTTACTTTGAATTTAACCTTTGAATAATTTTGATCCTACACACACTTTAGAAAATATAAACAAATAATGAAATATTTCAAATAACATTTACCCTTACCTTTATTTGCAAGTCCTATGAAAGGTTTCACCCTAGAAGGAGATTTCAACGCATGTAAAAGATTTGGAAGGGTTGAAATATTTTTGTCTTGTGTGTAATGTCTCAAGGGAAGGAGGAAGGGGGTATTTAACATACACTTTCTAACCACCCAACTAAACAACCAACCCAACCGACACATTTTATTGGTTAATTAATTAATAAACATTATACTCAGCTCTAGTACCATATTAGGACCAAGGAATTAATTAACCAAATTAAATTAATATAGCACATAAAAAATAATTGAATTTTTTTAACATGCAATAATTAAATAATACACAAAGTGACACGAATTTAACGTGGAAAACCCCAATGGGGTAAAAAACCACGAAATAATTTTCCATTTATTGAGAAACTATTAACAGTCCAGAACTCCCTTCCTCACTTCCTGCTCCATGTTTTTAACTCAAAGTAAAATCCATACATCCGAATATGGCCCACTGCCATATTTAAATAACCCAAAGGGTTATAACTATTAAGTGATGGGGTACACCCCAATTTAATAAATAATTAGTTAATTAATAACTAATAAACCTAATATAAAGTTTATATTAAATAATAAAGAATATAAACTATATTATATATTATTTAATTATAAACTAAATATTATGAAAAATTAATATTATGTTCTAACAAAAGGAATCCCAAGAAATCCGATACCCAGAGATGCTTTGAGAAGTGAACACATGGTTCTATAATTTATCAAAGATGGGTCACAAAAATTCTTGTAATTCCCAAATAAAATCACATTTCACCTTAAAGCCACATGGACTTGGGATTTTTGGAAAGAATATCAATGATTTAGAGGCCAACCACAAGAGACACGAAATCATGATGAGGATACATGTGTAATAATCCATGTGCCCTTGGTTTCCAAAGGAACAAATTAGATCAAACAAAATCATGCAATCACAAGATTTCATGAAGGAAGAAAAGAGACAAGGTTCTCAAGAGCCAATAACCCAAACACAAGATGGGAAAATTGGTTATGGAATGAGTTAAGAGTGGTATGTCATGATGCCATGTGGAAAATAATGTTAATCTATAAGTTCCCATAGATGTATAAAGACAAAATAGAACCCAAGAGCCCAAAGAAAGTCCCGAGAATTGAAAAGAGAGCATGATATATTTTTTGTTAAAGCTAAATCACTGAAGGATTTTAAGGCTCGAGTCAAAACAAAAAAGAGAATCATCTGTTAAAAGAATTTTTTTAAGTGATTAATGTTATCACTAAATCACCTCACCCACCGAATAGCTTTTATGTGAATGGGGAATTCAAAGTGTGATTGGGTAACATGGGTATCACCTCTTATGCTATGAGACTTAAGGGCTTGAGGTGAACCTCTAGAGAAGGATGAATTTCTCTTCAAAAGATAAGCACTACACTATTCCTAATGCAAAAAAAAGAACTAAGCCTATACCCACATTTCCAAGGAGATAAGAGAGAGATTGTATGAATTAAAACCTACACTAAAAGTGGTGATTCACATGGAAAGGGATTTTATAGACAAATTTCCATCCTAATCCACTATGTACCAAGTTCTTCACAATTTTCCATGTTCTTTACATTCCTTGTATTCTATGTCAGTCTTACATTAGCAGGATCCTCTTTTAATTTCCCCGGGCTCTTCACATTTTCCTCGGCCATATGACTTCAACACCGCTAATTGAATCAGATCCACTGTCACCCCATCAATTTAAAGGATGACTCAGCCAAGTCTTGAATAATCCACATGGAACACAAATGACTCGACCTCACTCCCTTGAACGCTCCTGCTAACCTATCACTCCACAGGCCTCACGTGTCTTGTGCCAAACTTGGAATTGACTTTTTTCATCGTAAACTCCCCACGGCTCGGTCCTTGAGCTCATAACTACTGCCAATAGACTATGAAACATGAGCTCTTCAAATTCTAAAATATCATACTTTGGATTTTGGAGATTACCCAATGCTTTGAGGCCAACTCGGCCTAGAGAGTCTAAAGCAACAAACTCTGAAATTCTAATGCAACTCACCGCACACTTGTGACATCGAAACCCATGCACTTTGGATTTTAGAGCTTCGACCATCCTACATTCAACTCACCACGCAAGGTCCTAAACCTCGAAATCATCCTTCCCGAATCCAAACTCACCGTTGTTAGTCACCACATGGGATCCGAGACTCCTCCCTAGATTTTCATTGTTATATCTCGAGCCATTTCCCATACCATGTCCGACATGACTCATCCTTTGAGTTATAAACCTTGGTTCAATATTGTTCCTTTTCATCCATCAATGAGCTATCACCCACCAAGTTCCACTCATCAGTCACTCAAGTGGCTTATTTTGCAATGATCTCCTCGTGAACACCTTCATCTCTTCTACCTAGCTTGATGTACTTGACTTCGAGCTCTCATATGTTAACCCCGCATTGAGGAACTATACACCCACCATGAGTCACTCCATCAACTTGGATCAATGCCACTATACATCCCATGCCCCATTCAAATCCTTCACAAGTTGATCCCAACATACCTAATCCCGAGCCTACTTGCACTCTATTGTTGAATCATCAGTCCTCCATGCCACCGGTTATCGCCAACATGTATCTTTCAAAAGATCATGAGTCACCTTCCACCTATGCACCAATTATTTCCATTCCTTTAAACTTCTTGTTGTCAAGCGAGATCATGTACATGTTGAATATTTGAGTGATCTCGTGAAACGTTAGAACATTCTTAAGGTGTGGGGCCTTGTTTCCTTGGGATGAACCTCTAGAGAAGGTCAGCTTCCTTTGGAACCGGAACCTAGAACATTGGATCTTTGATAAAATTTTAAAGCTAAAAACTTAGAAATATCCTAATCTACTCAAGTCTTTGGGATTAAGGTTAGAGATAAATAACAATAAAACTTTAAATAAGGTGATGCACCAAGTTGCAAACTGAATAGATAGATTCATTCAATAACACAATTAACATATCACAACAATCAATTATATGCACATTTCATGTGATACTCTCTAATCTTTGACTGGTAAGTATAATTCACTTTGATAACAGAAAGGGAATAAATTCTCCACAGCTGAAACACAAAGGTTCTATGTCATGTTCCTCAAGATTAAAGAAAAATGATATAAAGGAAGATCAATCAATCCATATCAAGGAATTAAACATTCACAAATTAGAGATTAATCAATTGGAGCACAATACACCATACATTCCACGACAAAATATCATTCTGAATATTATCAAAAGGCTCAAAGTAGCTTGAAAAATCTTCCAAGATTGAAGAGTATTCTCACCAAATCTAAAAGTCATACCAATTCTTAACACCTCTAATCTATTTATAAGTTCAAGAGGTTGGCCATTACAGCCCCACCTTTAGCTAACTAATTACTAAAAATAGAATGTATTTAAGTTCAAGGGAACATGCTCCCATAAAAATAGAAAAGTAGTTTCAAAAGTTTGACTAAGTCAACCCTGTAACCTTTTACCAATCAAAAACTTAGATCATGTTCAACAATGACAGCCAACCTCAATTTATCCCTGTAGTATCTACTTCCTGTTCATCTTTATCCTAACTCTCCTTGCTCACGTCGTACATTGCTTAAATTCCATGAAGCACTTCACAATTTCCTATATTTCTTCCTCTTCAGTCTACATGCATATTGACTTACTACATCTGCTATATCCACTTCCCTTGAAACCTTAAGCGGTAACCTTTTCAACTTTCTTATAACTTTCTTGATCTAATTTATGAAATTCTAGCATGAAACAAGTCTGTAGATTAAATTAATGTCAAAGGTTTTTGTAACTTCATCATCTTGCTTTACCAAACTTCTAAAATTGGTCTTCACTTGATTAATGGAAGGGTGTACATGTTCTCATTGAAGAACTTACGGTGGATCTCTTCAAATTCTTCTGAAATATCACTCAACGCATCTATTATTTCAACCTATTTTTCATCCATAATTTTAATCAAATCTTGTAACACATGTGACCTGAATTCCATGGCCTTTTGAAATTCAAATAACTTGTAGGAACTACTCACCACACCTTCTTAGAAGAGTAGATATGTATCAATACTTCTGATTTCTTCCTAGGTAACCAAACTAAGACCCAAATTGTTGCTTTCTTTAGACATGGGATGCATCTAGTTTCTTTATGGAATCTTTCTTAGTATTCAATTCAACATATAATTCTATAATTTTTTTAATAAATGGATTTTCTTCTTGAAGTATGCATTCAATCCATCCATCCACTGATCTTCCCTTCTGACCTATCTTCTCAATTTCATGATATGAAATATCATCCAAGATGGAAGAAAATATCAGAGTAGTTGTAGTTGAAGGATCAATAGATGGAGTGGGTTGTGTTACTTTCTTCAGAAGAGTAGTGAGCTACTCAACCTTTGTCTTTAACTCATCCTTTGAAGCCTTATCCTTGTCATATTTTTCCAACAAATTTCCTAGAGCCACTTGCACATCTTGTTTCACCCCTTCATGTGTTTCTTTTCCCAGCGAAAACCTAGAAATCTAATAATCTACTACAGTAATAGTTTCTTTGGTTTTTCCTTCGTGGGGGTAGCTATCTCCACGAACCTTTTAATCAACTAATTTATTCATAAGTTAGATACAATTATTGGTCATTTTTCCTATCTTTACGTGGTTGGTTATATCACACTTCAGTAAATTACGTCCACCAGAGGAACCTTTTCATTTTTCTTTGGGGTTTAGTGATATATCCAATTAGGTATGGAAAATGAGGATGAAGATGTCATTACTGAAGTTGAAACTTGCGTATTGGATAAAATCATGGCACTAGTGGTAGTGGTAGAAGGTGGAATGGAGGTGGTAATGATAGAAAGTGTAGATGTTAGAATATCCTCAAAAGTGGATGAAACGGGAACTCAAGATGTTGGAACATAATGATTAATTGGTCTGGAAAAACCTTAATGTATATGGGTGTAGTTATTTATACACCCACCAAAGAACAAGGGAATCCCATACACATCATCCTATCACCCAACGGGCGCTGGGTGCTCACTCGAGGCATGCATGGGTGCCAAGTCTCTCCTTTCTGTGATTTTAGTGGGAAACATCATCTATAATAGGAACTTAAGGAGAGTGAGCAGAAATGAGACATGCAATCATCATAGAGCTCAGAATGGATTCTAGACGAATGCAATCATTCTCGATAGAAAGATGCTTAACATATTATAGGAATGAACCAAAATAGAAAGTAAAATACATAAGGATTCATAATCATTCCATAAACATACATGAAACAAAACTATGAAGATATGTGTATGGACCAAAATCATTAATGATCATATTCAAATAAGTGGGTAACCTCATTACATATATTAGATCCATTACTGAACATCATAGTGTGGCAGGACTCAAAGCCATACATCATAGCTCGGATTTACATCCCTTAGCTCTCAAAAATAAAATTTACAATCCCAAGCCCTTTGATGCATACTTATTCTATATTTCATCTACCTAACCTAATATAACTCCTTGTAGTGTTTTCGTAGAGCTCCGCTCTCTATTAATCTATTTTGATATCTCTCAATTCCTTTGTCAGGTGCTTCTATTTATAGGCATCTTGAATCGCCAACCCACCTTTTCGAGGCTTGGATCCATTACCAAGCTTCCAAATATTGTCCTCCATAGGAGCATGCTCCTCCAGGTGCCCGAGCTCTCCACTCCTTACCACGATGGTATTATAGAAGCTTCCATCACAGGGTATATTCCTTCCTAGGCCAATTTATCACCAGGATGGCACCTTATCCATTCCGCATGTGTAGGAGGGCCACGATTTTCTCGTGTCCTACCCGATACGCAAAATACATCTAATTCCCAAAACCTTGTTCTGTCATCATGTATCATGGGTCCTTATAAAACCCTCCTAGAACCCTACCTTGTGTTCCTTCTCCTTGTGTGCCCACCTCTCAATTTAGGCCTTGCGTGCTCATGCACCTTTTTTACTTAGTCAATATTTTAGGGGCCCAACATCACTCCACACTTTACCTGATCTCCACCATCAGGAACACTTCTTCAAAGAAAAGAAAAAAATAATTACAATATAATTAACATCTTGGGAAAAGAATAAGGGAATGAATAATTGGGAAAAATGAAAGAATGGGGAAGTTTTGTCATTACTGAAAAAAAGCAGAAAATATCTTTGCAATTCAACCTCCAACTTGTTCCAGGCATCGACTTCATTTTGTGCTCTCTGGCAGAGGTCGCCGACTAGGGCGCTTACCTCCTCAAAACCCAGTCCATCTCCTCAAGTGTTCATTGTTTCAAAATTCCTTCCAATTCCTTTCCCACATCCTCAAGTGCATCCATCCTTCTTGTAATATGTGGGTACAACTCCTTCAACTAGTTTTTAATTGAACCTCGTAAGGTTTCAATAGCTTCTGACTTCTTCTCAACCTTGGCTAGGATCCTCTCCCGCTCCGCTCTATTTCCTTTATTCTTCTCTTGGAATTCCTTGAGCTCTACCTCGTGAGTGGAAACCAGAATACTCGCCACTCTATCTCTATTTGTACAATTGTCATATGCAGCCTCAACAACTTTGGTAGCAATTTTTACATCAACAAGGACCTTGCTATACTCGGAAATGATTGCTACAACCTTCAATTTTTCCTCCTTTTTCAGGTGCGTTGCTACTTCTTCCATGGATTCTAAGGCCAATGGCTTCCTTTCCATGGTGAGGATACATGTTAAGTCCTCAAGGCACTCCAGGGTAGATCCATACTTCTATGCGGGTGGTGTTAGATCCGGATGCTTCAACATAATGACATCTATGATGGATTTTACCTTCTTATACACCTTGTGTACCTTTTCCTTCTCGTCCCTTAACTCACGCTTTAGTTGGGTGCTGACCAAATCTTCTTGCTTCAGATATTTTGTTCTCCTAGCTAGCTCTTCTTCTTTCTTTTCTAGTTCAGCCTCTAGAAATTTAACTCTGTCATTTCTCCCGAAAATTCTAGCTTCTACCTCAACCGAAACTTTGTTGAGTGCATTATAGACTTGTTCATCCGAAAGCTTCGAGCACTTAACAAGGGGTTTCTACCTTTGATTCAGGAACCTTCATTATTGCTCCTTGGCTTACTTTGAATTATGGCTCATCGATGTGGGACTCAATTGCCCAAGAGAGCATCTTCCTCATCCGAGGGTATGCACCTTCCTCATCAAATGACTTCATGGCCAAGAGTTTCTCTGTTAGCACTGTGCTTTGGAAACGTGTGCACAACACCTTGTTTGGATCATCAATATAGTCCATTCTTGGTCTCTAGATCTCCATGCACTTTCCTCTTGTGCACGTGCCCTTAGGAACAATTATTGTCGATGGGGCCTCATGCACGCTGCAATATTTTCCTATGCTTCCTTATTTTTCTTCATTCATTATCAACTCAGCGTTGTGCTCCAACTCTTCCACCACTAAGGTCTCAATGATCTTCTCCACTTCTTTCTCTGCTACTTTGTTTGCTTCATCCTTAGTGAGGCTTGGAGTCCTCTGATTCTTTGTGCTAACCTCTTCACTTCCTCCCATGTCTTGGGCACCCTCCTCCTCCTGGCTTCCCTTCCTTCACACAAAGTGATAGTCATTCTTCTCCTCTTCGCCTTCTTCTCCCAAATCGTGCACACTGAAAATAAGTGGTTCTTGGTCTCCTTCAGGTTCATCTTCTTCATCATCATCCCTCTCACCCCTGTAGTTCTCCAAGCTCTTTGTGTCCTCTGAATCCACCTCCTCTATTACCTTCTGTTTCTTCCTAACTGGGGATTCTAGTATAGGATATTTTCTTTTCTTCCTCCCTCTCGATGACTCCTACTTAGTTATGGGATTTTCTAGTTCTAGTGTCTTTTCCTTGACTGGAGACTTTTTCCTACATGAGTAAATACTTGTTCTAGCCCTTTTTCCAGCGCCCTCCATTTGTGTACCTTGGACACTTGGCTCCCATCTCCTTTTTCTTAGGCATGGCCTTCTTTCTACCTCTTGGGTCTTGAGGGTATAGATATCACATTTTAAAGATAAGCACCATTCTCAAACTTGGGCCTTATGCGAAGGTATACACACACTATAGACATCCCTACAATAGGTAAGTCGAGGTCTCATCATCTGAACTTCATGTGATACATAATTTTCCATGTATGCACACTTTTTGGGGTAGACCAACATCCTGCACATCTCCCTGTGGTCCCAATCCATATTTCCAATGTCAAACTTCAGCTTCTTGGATTCCTTGAATCTATTTACTCCCGCCTAGAAGTACTGAGTGGTGAAGGAGAATGGAAGTTTACACCATGGGCTCATGTTTTCATCAACCAAATTAAATATACCAAATTAGAAGTGTTGGGTATACGAAAATTCATCTTCTCCATCTCTCGAGCACTTTGGAAGTTCTTCTGGGATCCTCCACTCTTCCTTGAACGCATTCCTCAAGCATGTTGACCACTTCTTAAGATGCCCCTTGTGAACGGACGTCATGTGATTGCAAGTGTATTTTTGAATCTCTTTGTGGGCGAGGGGTCTTCTGTGGGTACTCCCAAATGAAATTATTTTCCATATCTCGACACTCGATATCTGAAAACACAATAGTTAAGAGGACATTTCCAAAAAGTATCTTGTCACCTTTCGGCATCCTACTTGATGATCTCAAATGCCTGGTGTATGATGAAAAGTTGTAGATGGCACTTTCGAGATCCTTCGCAAACATTGAGCCATGACTTGTTCACTTGTGTCCACCTTTCTTGGTCATTAAGTTTGGTTGCTGTGCGTGGACATTCTCATCACCGGGTCTTGGATATCTCGTAATATTAATGTACCTTGACCCCTTCTTGTATGCATATACAATGATGTTTTCTTTGATGGCTTCTTTGTCACATAGTTTTTCCTCTATACTTTCTCCTTCATAGATGATACCTATGAATTTTCAAATCAGTTGAGGAGTTATGAGCATCTTACACCCCGTAAAGTGAAATTGGTATTCATATACATATGACATCAACCACTAATAGAGCTGCTAAGGATTCCCAAAGTAGGGAAAATCATAGAGTTGTAATAATCCTACCTTCTCTAACTTCACTTTTACTTCGTCACTATAAATGGGTAACCCTTATGGTGTCCTCTTGTTTTTCAGGTACACTAACTCTAGTGCCATTTATTTTTCAGTCGTGTTTGTGCAATGGTTATAATTACTTACTGTCATGTTTCTTAAATGGGACTCCCACTCCTTTCCAAGCAAAACCCCATCTGGGTACTGCATTTCTACATACCATTCTTCATTGGTACTTGTGGTAGTTTCTTGTTGTTTTCCCTTGCCCTTTCCTTTTCCCTTCTTAGGTGTTACAACTGGTTTCTTGGGTGCCATTGTGTAGGTTATCTTTGCACTTCAACTTCTCTTTCTCTGCTTCTCTACCCTTTCCAAGCTTAGATCTCAAACTTGTGAAGAAAATCCTTTTCAACCCGTGCCCTAGCTGCCAAACCCTCACTGGAATATCCCTTTCACAAGACAGAGCTTCTCCACAACTCTCTCTATGCCTCGTGAACTACTTCCTCCTAGTTTGTAGATCCAAACTAGTCACTCACGGTTAAATTTTTCTAATTTTTCTTCACACGGATCAACTCTGGAAACCCTAGTTTGTAAAATCTCTTCCTTCTTCGTATTTGCAATGTAAATAATGAAATGTCCAACCTTTTATTTATAGTTTTTCCCACTTTTTAACATTAAATGCTACCTCACCTACCACCATAATTCAACACTTAATGTGGATTTTTCAACAAAACCCTGACTTTAGTGCCTTAACTCACGCACCCAACCTTGCACGGAAAATCCTACAACCTTCTGGCATGTAACCAATCCATCTTGATAGGAGACTCTTGCGCACACGTCACCAATGCCGAAGGTACTTCCGTCATGATTTTTACTTTCACCTACCTCGTACTTCTTCTCTTGTACATGGATCCACAATGTAGCCTTACCCTAACACCAACCACAATTTTTCACCTTTCCTTCCATGCACTTCCTTTCCTAGGGCCATCCAACAGGATTTCCAACATAATCCTTCCTGGTGCTTCACACTTTGTAATTTCTTCCACCTTACTCCACCCCACACTAAAATGATGTGCAGTCCTCTGCATATTCACAACCTTCAAAAAGTAACAAGGTTACTAGCACCCAAGGCACACAAAAAACAACAACAAGAAAGGGAAACATAAGAAAAGAAAATGCATTAAAGGAAATCCTAATCTAACTAGAAATACTACCTTATTACAAACACCAAGAAGAATTATTTATAATAGGGCTTTAGCCTACTCCCATTGAAGTGTCCTAGTAATCTCATTCCATCTAGTGCTTATAATTGGCATGCACTGAATCAAGGATGTACGAGATGATGTAGGGACCCAACCAATGGACTTTTAACTTCCCAGGATGGCGTAGAAACTTGGAATCATATAGTAAGACCATCTACCCAACCTAAAAATTCTTGTTCTTAATGTGATGATCATGCCATGCCTTTTGTTTTTATTTTTAGTTGTCTAGCTCCACCTAGTTAATGATCATCTCTCATCCAATCGCATTAATTTTTCTAATATTTCCTCCAATGCTTGTTCATCGTCTAATCCTCCTGCAAGCGCTATATGTAGATAAGGTAACATGAATTCAACTGGTAGGATAGCCTCCGCGCCAAACACCAATTGAAATGGTGTGGCCTTATTCAACCTCTTGTAGGTTGTCCTATATGCCCAAAGAACATATGATACTTTGTCATCCCAATATTTTCTACCAACATCACAGATCTTAGTCAATGTGTGACTAAGTATTTTTTCAAACACCTCAGTAGTTCCATTTTATTGAGGGTGATAGGGAGTATTTTTATGATGGGCTACCATGAAGTCTAATAACAAAATCCTGACTATTTCATTGAGGAAGTGCATACCTCTATCACTTTTCAAACTCAATGGGCATTCATACCTTTTGATTATGTTTTACCATAAAAATATAAAGAGTTGTAGCCCTTTGTAAAATCCTTTCAGTAGGTGCCTACCTATTCCCACCTTATCAAATAATCAGTGCAAGTGAGGATATACCGCGAACCAGTCCTTCGTGTTGCTAGTGAGATTGGTCTGAAAAATTTGATAGCCCACTTCTCAAATGGTTCCACATTGGCTATTGGTTGTAAGGGCATTTCATCCCTTCACCGGAAATAGTCACATGAGGCCTTGCAAAAATCAATGCAATCTTGATAAATGGTCTCCCACCAAAGCCTTGCAAGTAGAATCTTCCGCGCGGTTACATTTCCCACATAGTTTCCTCCTGCAATCCCACCATGCACCTCTTCCATAATTGTAATGCACTCATGTTCTAGCATGCATCGATGCAGAACCTCATCACGACCCATTTTGTATAGATCTCCACTAATTAGCATGTAGGGCATGACGCATATGGCCAACTTCTTCTTCTCCAAGGCCTTCATTCCATCTGGCACCACACCTATTTTAAGGAATACCACAATGTCCTCCAAATCTAAGGGCACGCACCACAACCTAAATAGTTATGCATCTGGCATAGTATCTTCAATGCTCTATGTGTCCTCTCTTGAATCAATCCTAGACAAATGATCAGGTCTGGAATTACTTTTACCCGGTTTGACAACCGCCATGAAATCGAATTATTCAAACAATAGTACCCACCAAAATATCTGCCCTTTAGAATGAGATTGTTCACCAAGTATTTTAATGCCATATGTTCAGTGTAAAATATAAATTTAGTTTCCAATAGATACTTTCTAAATTTGTGAAGTGCATAGATCATTGACAATGCCTCACACTCAGTTGTAGTATAATTCTACTCTGTTGGTGTCAACTTCCTACTTGCAAAGCACAAAGGATGATCAACAATCCCTTCACTAGGCTATGCAAGTATTGCTCCAATGGCAGTTCCTGAGGCATCCACATGAACATGGAAAGGCTTATCCCAAGAAGGGAAATGTAGGATGGGCAGTGACAAGCCTATCCTTTAAAGTGTTGAATGCCTTTTGTTGCGCCTCTCCCCAATGAAAGGAAATTTTATGTCTAAGAAAATCTTCTAAAGGCATGGTGATCTTGGCATATCCCTTGATGAAATTTCTGGAGTACCCCATGGGTCCGAGAAACCTACGACCGTGCTTTGAGTAACAGGCTCCCTCAATCCCACAATTACTGTAACTTTTGTGGGATCTACTAGTAGGCCCTCCTTACATATGATGTGCCCCAAAAATGTTCCAAATGGGGTAACAGAGACATATTTCTTAATGTTGAGGGATATCCTCAATTGCTGACACCTTTCAAACATCATCCTTAAGTTGTCACAATGGTCCTTCACTAACTCATATATTGTCCAATCATCTAGGTAGACTTGAAGAAATTTACGGATGAACTCCTAGAAAGCTTGTACCATAATGCGCAAGAACATAGTAGGCACATTTTTCAACCCAAAAGGCATGACTGTATAGGAAAAACTTCCCCAATCAATGGTGAAATTCATCTTCCTCTGGTCCTCCTTTACAATCATTACTTGGTGATATCCTGAGAATCCATCTGTGAAAGAGAAGACCTCACGGCCTGTCTCTCCCTCTAATATTTCTTTGGTAAATGGGGTTGGGAAAGGATCAATGATACACACTACATTCAGGTCCATGTAATCAACATAGATCCTTATCCTTTTGTCCTTCTTGATGTTAATTACCATTGGATTTATCCACTCTGACTCTTCAACAGCTTCAATGATGCTCAAAACTATCATCTTATCTATTTCTTCCTTGACCTTCACGCAGGTTAGGATTCATTCAGTATGGTCTCTTCCGACTAGGCACACACCCTCCTTCAACTTAATTCTCATTTCCCCCAAGGAATGGTGAATGCCTTTGAGTTCATGATACCCGCGTGGGAATAAATCCTCAAACTCACATAAAAGATCAATGATCTTAGAGACTTATTTCTCCAACCAATAGTCTCCAATGATTACCTCCTTGGGTTCTGCTTCTGAGCCAATGTTAACCTTCTTTATCTTTAAAGGTTCATGATAGGTGCATACCTATTCATCAGAACTATCTAACACCTCACGTGTCCCTACAGAATGGTCAACATCCAAGTTTTCTACTTCTTCCCCATCAATTATATAAACCATCTTTCCTTTTTCTTTTTCCACACACACATGCTCAAGTTATACCTCTTCTGGTTTTGTCTCCTCAAATCCTACCTCCAAGCCAGGTTCAAATAATTCTAGTAGCCTATCTTCTACCATGACACTATCCCCAATGGTAAGGCACTTGATAACTTGTAATGCCTTATCCACTAAGGGTTTTGTACTTCAATACTTGAATGTTTGAATGATATCAGCCACTAACTCTTGCCAATTCCCTGTCTAGCAGGATGTCTCAACATGAATGTACCATGCATGTGCATAACCTTGTAATGTAGAATATAGTTTGTGTACCCATAGGGATGGTGGTAAAGCATCCGCGCCTTCTCTCCAGAGCCTCTCACAATCTTGGATATGGAAAGAGGTGGGTTCCTTACCATGATAATATTTGATGGTGGTAAGTGCGTTACTTATAAAGAATCAGACAGAGAGGGAAATTATCACCTCACGCCACTCTAAGAGGTTCTCGTGATATGTAGCCCACCACCGTGTAGTAAATGTTCTAAGTAGTGTAGTTAAACATTCCCTCATTTCCTTCTCATTTCTCCAATGGGCCTCCATTTCTTGTAAGAAATCTTCCAGATTATCCCCTCCTAAGTAACTTGGTGGTTTTCTTCCTCCCAGGCACTGGACTATACGTGCCTTTGTCACCTTGGTTACCAATCCTCTTAAATATGATCATCTCATAGGTCCCATGTGCCTAATTATTGCAAGCTATACTAGGGGTGTCACTTAGGGATTGAGAATTGTCAAACCACATAACTCCTCTATTAGATGAATTATCTCTGGATCCCTGATAAAGTGCACATATATTCTATCCAGGACCTCTTCTCCCAGGGGTTCAATATAGGGTGTTGATTTTCCATCAGCCAAGGGTATGATGACCCATTCCTCCTCATTTTCAAATCTTATGTATCCCTTGTTAAACCAAAGATCCACATTGTTCTTATAGCACCATGGGTGCCCAAGTAATGTTGGGAAATTTTCTACCTCGGTGAGTGCCAAGACTTCAAAGTCCCTAGTAAACTTAGCCCCCGAATGGTGATAGTTTCATCCTTTAAGACACCGATGGGAATTACCTTCATTTTTTTTCCATATACAACACATTTGAAGATGGCTATAATGCAGGTCTTCCCATCTCATTCCATGCATCTAAGGTGAGAACATTGACCTCCACACTGTATCAATAAGGATATTACTAAGGAGCCATCCATCCATGATTGCATTTAATGTGATCTCCTTATCATATTCAAGGTTGTGGGGGAAGGTTTTCATCTAAGACCTTCCTCTCACACTCTTCTCCAGTGCATGGTACCTTCTCTCTCAACCATGCTCCTAGTAAGGGAATAATATTCTCTTGCCTTAGCATTTTACATACTTCCTTGACCTCATCCAGGTCATCCTTTGGTGCCTCAACCTTCCTTCTTTGATCCTCCCTCTTGGACTACTCCTTTAGTCACTGGATTTCTCCTTATAAACTATGGATGACATCCATGGTTTCTTGATATACCTCATTTTGATGCACAGGGTCTAGGTACTTCCCATGTACCACTTCTTCCCTTGAAACTAGGTTCTTCTACCTTGGCATTTCCTTTGCGCACACAACCTCTACTCTTTTTGTTACCATAACAGGTTCCAAGCCTACATCACATGTCACCCATGGCATCCATTATGTGTCAACCTTATTAATTCTTACCATTTCAATACCCTTGTCTTTCCAAAGATTACCGACTTATGTTTTCAAATAACTCAGTGGCACTCCTCATACTTGTGCTTCTTCCCGCACCATGAGCACTGCAATAATTTTGGACACTCATATTTGTAGTGGTCTATAGATCCATAATTAAAACAGTTCCACGTGGGAACTCACTTCTTCCTCTCGTGGTTACCACGAACACGAGTAATCCTCCGTGAAATCCCATTCCACGCGTGCCTTTATCTGTGTGCTCCTCCTAACGGTGATCATCACCAATAAAACCCCTTATAAGGCTAGTTTGGTGTACACCAAGATCAATAGCATCATGAACTCCGGTCAATTAGCCTAAAGTCTTTGGTGTCATGTGATGTGGATGTAGAGATCTTGCAATAACAAGATACATTTTTACAGATTGAACGTTTTAGTAGAGGGCACCTACTTGCATCATGGTCCCTATGACAAATATCATAATCTACCGCTATGGTGTGTACTATCTTCCAAGGGAAACTATCCTTAGCATGCCCCTCCACTTTGCAGTCTATACACCACATACTACTTCAAGTCTCATGGGCTAAGTTCATATGAAAAACTCTCTAGTTGCTTAGCCATAGTAGCAATTTGAGCTTCCAGAATAGGCTAACACTAGTATCAACACTTCTAAATGATTTGACATATAGAGCAGCTTCTAACGCCTCACGTGAGTCTCGTGAAAGTCTTATGAGATAAATATCTTCTAAATGTTGTTATCAACCCTCCAAAAACCATTGACCATGTTGTGAAGGGTGAATTTCATATGACAATTTTGACAGAGAGTTTTAAACCTTGTGTCATATTCCCGCACACTCTCTTCCATTCCCGTTGAATATCCTTAAGGACATTGATCCTCTTCTATTCAAACTCGGGGATGTGGAATTATTCTAGGAAGGCATTTTTCAGCATGGTGTAAACTACCACCATCTAATAGGGTTCATACTTCCTATACAAGTTATGCGTGTGCCCTTACAACATTGTTACAAACTGGCTTGCCTTCCGCTCTGGGCTAGTGATCCCTTTCATGTACCATAGTAACTCACACTTGTGCACATGTTCTATAACATATTCAATACCCCTATAGTCTGGTAAGTGCAAATACATCTCAAAAATACTTGGGGGTGGTTGGGGTCCTTGTCCTCCCGAGCCAGAGCCTTGGTTTCCTCCAGTGTTTCCTCCGTTGTTCCCTCCACCAAATCCACCAAGTCCACTAGGTCCTATTCCTCCTGACCCACCAGATCCACTAGATCCACTAGGTCCTATTCCTCTTGACCCACCAGATCCACCAGATCCTATAGTGGTCACACCAGGGGTCCCCAAATTTCCACTGAACTGTGCACCAATAGTATGTGATAATGTCCCACTACCAATAGTGTACCCCGTGCCACTCCCAGATGCAAGACCAAAGGCTTGTGTATCCACACTCTACCCAAAAATTCCTCCAAACACTAGAATGGTATGTGCAGCCATAGAAGTCCCAAACGAGAAATTATATCTCCTAGGCCCAGATTTGTCACTTCCACTTCGATACCATACCCAACGGGGTTAACGATGCTTCTCCCTAAATTTGAAAACCAAGTGCCATGGTTTGTTCACTAGGTGGGTTTAGATGTGCACTAAAAAATATTCTCTCCATGCAAAAAAATCTCATCGAAGCCAAAGGGTTCTTTGTTATGCACTTTCCAAGATGGGGAAGCACAAACTACTTAGGTTTCACATCCTCTCTGCGTGAACCTCAAATCCTTCCCACAACGTCTACCTCTATATATCCATCACACTTACAACCTCGTGTTGTCTAGGAATCTCCCTTTAATGTGCTTCACTATACTTGAGCCATCTCTCCTCCCTTTCTTCCTCATTTGGAATATCTGCCATCTTCCTCCACCCAAGCTTCCTTGCCCAGTGCTCAAGAAGGCTTAGCCGGTCATCAGAAATGCCTCTAAACTCAAGGTAACAATCAAGATCTTCATTTCCAGAGGAATAACACATAGAAATGACCCTCTGGGATCCCTCATAAATTCAAACTCAATGACTTCCAGACAATAATATGTAGAAATAGCATACTCCAGAGTGTAGCTAGCCAGTACTCCTTTCCACCAATGATCCATAAAGACGAGTCCACATCAGATCTACATCTTGCAGCCTCTGGTACTCTTCTTGGGTCCACGCACATGATCTATAATACCAACTTGATCTAGATGCATATTCCGAGAGCCATTCATACAGCTCTACTGGGAAGCAACAGAAAAAAGTTTCATACAACTCATGGTAAAGGTTCTCTTCTACCCATCTACGTGCATCAAACTCATGTCTAGCGTTGAGTCTTTGAGACAATTCACATTCTCGTGCTCTTAAACCATGTTTCAACACCTTCCAAAATTAAATTCTTTGTCATCACTCATTCCATAAATCATGATGTATATCATTTCCCACTACAACTTCAAAAAAAGGTCCTGGAAACAAAACCAAGATGTAGTCATTTTTACACCCACCAAAGAACAAAGGAATCCCATTCATGCTATCCTATCACCTAAGCGGTGTTGGACGCTCACCCAAGGCACGTGTGGGTGTCGAGTCTCTCCTTTATGTGATTTTAGTGGGAAACATCATCTGTGATAGGAATTTAAGGAGAGTGAGTGGAAACGAGACATGTAATCATCATAGAGCCCAGAATGGCTTCTAGACCAACGCATTCATTCTAGATAAAAATCTACTTAACTGATTATAGGATTGAACCAAAATAGAAAGGAAAATGCATAAGGATTCATACTCATTCCATAAACATACATGAAATAGAACTATGAAGATATGTGTATGGATTAGAATCATTAATGATCATATTCAAATAAGTTGGTAATCGTACTCCAAAAAAGTGACAAGTGAGCATGGGAATCTACAGGTAACTCTTCCACGTACCCGACCTCCCGAGGTCATGCCGAGACAGCCGATGGGGATGGAATATGTGTGGGATGCAGATAGACTAGTTAGGAAATCTAATGTCTTCAATACGCACTAGTGGAATTTACGAATCTAAGGCAAAGAAGGCCCTTCTAACCTGAACTGGTGTGATAGATCGATCGACAAGGATGACTACTCGAAGGCTCCAATCAATATCGAGCTCTGGCGTGATTCGATCTATGGGTTGTGGAATACATGGAAAATGACCTGGGATAGTTTCATGTATGTCTCCAGATAAGGTCATATGGTGGGTAATGAATACAATCGACTCTACGGATGATTCTCTGGCCTAGTCCAGAATTCTCTAGCTTTGTTAGCTGCTATATCTAGTAAGGATAACTGTTCGACGATGGTGGGTGGAAGTGGGGTAGATCTGAATACTAATATACGTAGGCCAGTGTCTATGTCTGATTGACTTATGGATTCGTTATGCTTTTTGCGGGATTTGTGGATCACAACCGTAGACTCCTGGTTGTTGCGGTCCCCGCTTTATGGTCATGTACGAAATCAAGTCCTAATCCCTAGTATCTAATAATCATATGCTTTCTTAGCTTCTATATTTACGATCAATAATGCGCGATCTTCTCGTAATACCTCACAAAGCGTTCTTCTGCAACCTCGAATTCTTAGGCTGGTATCTATATCTAGAAGAGTGTCTCTTGCATCTGGTTGTGGGATCAAAGGATTACAACCAAAGGTTTGTTCTCTTTCGAACCCTTCTACAGTCATGTGTATGTTTTCCTAGGGTAATCTATAGTTCGGTTGATTTAACCAAAACATGTGTGCTTGGTCATCTTCTATATTTAATACCCTCAATCGAGAACTGATCTGTCAGTAAATCTGTTGTTGTTTGGAAGATTTGTATTCTAAGGTTCTAGTCTATGTCAACTATTTCCATGACGAGATTGGGTTGAGGCACAATTGGCTCAAATACGTATTCCCTGGGCTCCCTGGGTCCCGTGATTGTCATACAAAACAATAATTTAAATCTAACTACAACAAAGCGAATTTTAACTACGTGGATTAAATCTAGAACATATATATAATTTCTATTTTTGTATTTTCGGGAAACTTTTAAGAATTTAAGAAAGTAGCTATTTAAACGTATCTAGAATTGACAACTAAGATAAAATTTAAAACAAACAAAATAACCGAGTGTAGTTATTTGTCGTGTAATTTGTAGATCTATTCTAAATAATGAAATAACTTGCTTAATCTATTTGCCCGACTCTCCATCCTACCTCAGAAGTGAGGAATGAATCATAGTTTCTCATAAACTATCAATCCCCACAGACTTCCCGGCAATATCGAAAGTAAACTTAACTAAAAAGAAGTGATTATCTACTCTATTTGATATATTTCTAACTTTAGAACTTTGAAAGCTAGAACACGGATTCGCAAGTAATGTGGCGAATCCAATGGTGTGTGTGATATTGTCCCCTTAGTGTGATCTCCTCGTTCCTTTGTGTTCACGTGAATCCAAAAAGCGTGTAGTGCTAGCATCAATGTAAGTAGATTTTGGGACAAAGGCAGCTTAGAATGCATCGAATATAATGCAAGTAGGAGAGGGATAGAGCAAGAGTACATAGCTTGGCTTATGCAATTCCTAACGGGATTTATCATGGGTCATGCAACATAAAGCGCCCGTAACTCGAAACTATCTTGTTTTCAGGAGCAAAACCTCGCAACTTTAATGGCTTCCTAAGCTATTCTACTCTAATGGATTGGGTGAAATAACAAAGATCTTTGCACAAGATGCATATGTGGCTTACCAACAATGAACAATGCTAACTAAACATGCAAAGAATTGAAACTATGGCTTCTAAGCAAAATAATAAACTAAACTATTGAAAATGAGAGTATGAGAAGTGAATGAGGGGCCAGTCTATTTGTTTGTGCACAAACCATTTATTTATAGATTTTCATTCACCCAAAGATCAAAACAAAACTAAACTCTAAAACTATAAACAATGGCCAAACACTATTCCAGGGGACCAAAAACATAAATGCAAGCCCAAGTCGGCAAAAAGGTTGGTGAATCGTTGATTTTTACGTGAGTCACATTAAAAACACTTTCTAGAAAACACGTAAAGGACTCGCCACTCTGAGCAGGGCGGTGGTTACAGGACCGCCGCCTTGATCAGGGCGGCGGTCATGAGACTGCCGCCCATGCAGGGTGGCGGTTTCATCACTGAAGAGCAAAAGGCCAAGAAAAGAGGGGAAAAGGGAAAAACAAAGGACGCAGGGACTAAACGGGGCATGCGGGATGTTAACGCATACTTGGAGATCTTTTCCGGATTCTAAACACCTTGCGAGGAGACCTGTATCATCATTGGGGAACTTGTCACGTTGTTCCGGTAGTACAGTACCTTACAATTTTTGGTACGTTCATATTGCCCCCTTAGAGAAGCATTTTAGCCATGGAGAGGCATAAAACGGTGGGTCTGAGTATGGCAATCCTGAAATGGGAAGTTAGAAGTTATACGACACGTCCGTGTGTTGACATGATGCCATCCAAAATTCCTACTACCTACAAAATGAAAAGAGAACTCAAGTGCAAATAGATACAATAGTTTGAAAAATAAATGCTAAGAATAACAGGGAATGAGAACGTACCATTTGTGCGGGGATAGGAACTTACCTCCATCAGCGCTCCAAACCTGTGAAAAATTCATTTTAAAACGTTAGGCCTTTTTAGTTTAAAAACCCGCATGGGTTTCCGAACCACGACCGCCGCCCTGCCTAGGGCGGTGGTTACACAACCACAACCATGTTCAGGGTGGCGGTTACACGACCGATGTCCTTAAGGCGGTGGTTACAAAACCGCCCCTCTGCTCAGGGTGGTGGTTTCGCACAGAATGCAAAAGAAACCTTTTTTTGAAAATGTTTTTGCTTTTCTAGCATTTCTACGTGCTTACATGGTTTTTCTAGTATTACTCGGATGCTAACTTGCTCTGTTTTGTGTGTTTTTGGGTGTATGTAGGTGAGAGAGGAGTACATCGATGGAGTAGAGAGAGGGAGTGTGATTGGCTCCCAGGGGTACTAGATGCCCTCTCACAGGATGAGGAGGACACACTTCAGAGGGCTGGCATACTGCGCATATCGCGCGTGCCTCATGTTGCACCATCTAGTCACATCCTTTGTGACCTATTCTCATACTGGGATGTAGATCGGAACACCTTCCGATTGCCAGGGGTCCGTGGCGAGTGGACCATTACATTGGAGGATGTCTACCGCATTCTGGGGGTCCCGATCATCAGGAGGTGACTCACTTTAGAGACAAGCAGCTCACGGGCATAGATTGCACAGTGGGTGACATATATGGGAGATGCAGCCATCTCCATGGGGTCGAAGAAGGGGGTGAGAGTTTGATCTATTCCTTCTTTGCCCATCCCCGTATTTCGACAGGCCATCATGGGGATCCTTGCCTCAAGATTGATCGGGGACAAGGGAGGGGACACATTATTATACTGTTGGGCCCCCATTATTGCATAGATAGAGGGGCATGGTCGGATATATGCTTGGGGAGCAGACATTCTTGGGACCACCTACCATGATCTATACAGGGTGGTCCGTTTACAGGGGTAGTCATTAAGCCACCCGACTCTAGTCATGAGTTGGGTCTATGAGCATTTCATCCCTTATGGCAGGGGTGTGGAGGTGGTAGATCCCGGAGTCATAGGACAGCCGGATGGGATGGACAGACATGTTAGTGCTTAGAGCACCTCATCAGCTAGTTGCCTCCCTGACTACTGCCGATATGGAGGTGACACCGTATCAGACTATGGCGGGCATATGGGGCGAGGAGACTCTTACCTTGATCTCCTGCTCCACCATAGGGCAGCTTATTGATAGAGTGGGACGAGTGGAGGTGCACCCCTTTGGCCGGGTTCCTCAGCAGTTTGGCCTACCATATACGGGTATGCTTCCCCAGTGGCGCCAGTCTACAGATCAGTTCGTGAGGCCAGAGGGGGGCCTAGAGGCCGAGGTTGGACAGTGATTACTCCTGGCGTTCCTATTGCAGCCAGGAGGATAGTTTGTGCTAGAGGGAGAGCCGGTGCGCCTCAGGCACCTTTACTTCAGATTTCGCGGGTCCTGCTCACAACAGCGATGACCCTATAGAGGTAGACTCCGAGTCTGAGGAGTTTATGGGGGGGAGATAGAGGAGGAGACCGAGGACAACAATCGAGTGGCATGACACTCAGGATATCATGCAGGCAGAGAGGGCTGAGCAGAGCGCAGAGAGGGATACTCTAGTTTCAGAGGAGCCACTCTCCCAGGGCCATGGTGGAGAGGATGAGTCCGTTGCAGGGTGACACGTTGCTCCTGCCACAGGAGCAGCCCCTCAGTCGGTAGCGGCATCCGTGGCAGGTGCCGGCCCCAGTGACCCATCCTGGAGGCCTGGTGATCCGAGTAAGTTACCCTTTCTCCCTTTTAATGTTTATTTGTAGGCTCTCCTTAGTTGCTATTTTGTATCTTTTAGTTTCTTGTTTAGTTTCTAATTCGTTTTCTCCTTTGTTTGCAGAGACTGTTGATGAGTGGCAGGATTTGATCCGCAGGGTATGTACCGATTCCCTGATGATCCCCATGGATAGGACCGTGCAGAGCTATCCATAGATGTTGGGGAGCCTTCAGCAGCTGGTAGGCATACCGACGTCTTTGCTCCAGTCTGGCATGTGGCCAGGATGGTATCGACCCTTCGCACCGAGCTAGCGGGGTACAGGACGGCTGAGCGTCTTATGAGGAGCCGTTCTCGTGGTGAGACTGTGGCTGCTCCTCGGGATCCTGAGCCCTCCGTACATTCAGAGCGCCGGCGTAGCCGGAGTCCTAGGCGTGGGCGTGCACCTTCGGAGGGGTCGCGTAGGGATTGAGAGGCCACTTGGCTCTCATAGATTTTGTTTTATATATTCTTTTGTATATCACGGGCTCTTTGAGCATTTTGACCATGCTTAGTGCATGATGGCATTGTATATAAACATTGATCATTTATATATACGTATTTATTTTGGATCAAAATCTTGGCACTCATGGTTTCCTTTCTATTTCCAGTTTCCCTATGTATACTACGATGTATGTTTATATGCTTTTTAGAATGTATGCAATGGAGAACAAATGATGTAAATGTTTGTTTCCTTTGTGTGCTTCATGATGTTGATATATGGTGATGTAGATATATGTGATTTGAATCTTAGCTTCTGTAAGCAATTTTGGATACCTCATGTTTGTTTTACAGAGTGATGAATACAAACCAGTATGATGAACAGATAAACTTGCCCCACTCCTAACTCCATGCAACTAGTAAGATGTGAGGGCTCATCACCGAGAGCTAGAAAGGGCACAAGTTATGAGGTGTAGCTGAAATGATAGTGATGAAAGACAGACAAAGCTTTGGTGGAACCAAATTGGAAGCTACAAGCTTACTCTACCCGAGTGACTTCATAGTTTAGAATGCAACTTACTTTGCGGTTTATCTAGACTTAGATCCGTAGATGGCCACATAGTAGACAAAATCTGGGTTTTTAGGATTTTAACTCTCTTGGAATTTTGAACATCTGATTCATTTATTTTTGACTCAAAGTTTCAAAGTTTGAATTGTTTGTGTATGACCATTTGCATTTATTTGTCAAGAGGACTCCCTACACTTTGCCCCATGCTACTAGTAAGAAGCGTGGGTTTAACACCGTGGGCAAAGCATAGGCGAGTAAGGGCATTTCCATCCTTTCCCAACCCTACGTCACTAGTAAGAGACGCAAGCTCATCACCGAAGGTTGGTGGGGCAAGGAAATGTGTAAAATTAAAATTTTCTGTTTGATCAACGTTTGACTTGTTTTCTTGAGCAAAACATCAGTATGTGCTTATTTCCAAAGAGATATACATATGGGATAGATGTGACACCATGAAGCTTCTAGAATAGACCATAGGCAAGACACCTGCCCTAAGAAGAAATCAAAGCGAGAATAAACTTGCAGATCTTGGTATGGTTACCATTAAGACTTTGTCATATCTAATTTTATTTGATAAAATGATTCAGAGATAATTTGATGATATCATGAAAATGGAGAGGTATGATTAAAGAGTTTATGCCAACAACATCATGAGTTTGTAATGAATTGCTTTGAGAATAGATTCCTTGATCACCATTTATGTAAGAAACAAGTGGACAAAATGATCTTAATCTATATGAAGATGCAATGTAAATATATATAAGTAGTGCTAGCCGCTTATGCGTAGAACCGCTTGAGGTGAAGGGAATTGACTGTTTTTCCAAATTCCTCACCTTCTAGCGTACATAAGAGGTATGCACCATTTCCGTAGTCCTTCATGACTCAGTATGGGCCCAACCATTTGGGCCAGAATTTCCTTCCTTCACCGGTCTTCTTGTCGATCCGGCTGTCTAGCCTTAGAACTAGATCACCTTCGTATATGTCGCGTTCATAGACCTTCTTGTTGTACTGCCGGCACATCCGGTCAGCATAGATTCTATGTCACTGTTTAGCATCTAACCTAGTTTCATCTAGGATTTCTAGTTGGGAAAGACGTGCTTCTCTGTAAGCATCTTCATCCAGAATCCCTTGTAATGAAATGTGGAGACTGGGTATTTCAACCTCGAGTGGGAGAACCGCCCGCGCCTCGAACACTAGTGAAAAGGAGTGGCTCCGTTGGTGTTCTTATTGAGGTTCGGTGGGACCACAAGGCCGGATATAACTTCAAATGCCAATCTTGTTTGTTTTCTTTCACAGTTTTAAGGAAAATGGCTTTCGTTGTCTTATTCGTCGCCTCACTGTTCGTTGGATTAAGAGTAATACAAGGAAGCCGTATGATGGCTTATCTTAAATTTATTGCATAGTTCGTGAACCTCTTCATTCTTAAAAGAAGTTCCATTATCGGAGATAATGATTTGCGAGATACCGTACCTGCAAATGATTTGGTTTAAAATGAACTTGGCGATTACTGGGTAACTGTGCACAAGAGAAAGAGGCATAGCCTCTACCCATTTGGTAAAATATTTAGTGGCTGTGATTATAAAATTATGGCCGTCTGTGGATGAGGGAGAGAATTTCCCTATCAAATCTAGGCCCCATGTAGAAAAGGGCCATGGAGTAGTGATTGGTTGCAGAGCTTGTGCCGGCATGTGGATCTCATGGGAGAATTCTTGGCACTTATGACACCTACGTACAAACTCTATTGCGTCATGTTCTAGAGTGGGCCAGAAATAGCCCATTCGATGTATTTTTTGAGCGGTGGCATGGCCACCGAAGTGGCCTCCACATATTCCACTGTGGGATTCATGGAGAATCTTCTTGGATTCTTCTGTGTCGACACATCTTAGGAGCATTCCATCGAATGCTTTTCGGTAGAGTACTTGCTCTATGATGACGTATTTGGCTGCAATAATACGTAACCGTCTTCTTTGTTGCAGGTGTAGCTCCTTCTGGGTACGTATGGTCCATGATATAATTAATGATATCAGTGTACCAAGGACACTCAGAGATAGAGGGTCGGGTTTCGATGTGTAGTATATGCACTCATCCTGGACAGTATAAATCTACTAAATTGCCTCCATCTAATGGGTTATTAGCTAACCAATCTGCGATGATTTGTCCTTTAACCGACTTCTGATTTACAAATGTTAATTCGAATTCCCCCATTAAGGTTATAAAATTCCCAGCCTTTTTAGACAAGGATCCTTGTGTGAGGAAAGTTCGTAAATGGTCCATTTTTACCATGACCCTCGTTTCTTGATTCAGCATATAGTGTCTTAAGCATTTAGTAGCAAAGACTATAGCAAGGCATTCTCGTTTTGCCTATGTATAACGTGTTTCATAGTCAAGTAATGTTCGACTAATGAAATAAATTGTGCGTTCCCTCTTGTCATCGTCTTCTTGGGCCAACATACAGGCCAGCGAGACATCGGTAGCTCGTGAATACAAAATTAATGGGTGGTCTAGCTTAGGTGGCATTAGCGTAGGTGGTGACAATAGGAAATGCTTAACTGCATCAAAGGCTTCATTGCAGTCTTCGGTCCAATCAATGCTATAATCCTTCTTGAGTAAATTGTTGATTGGATGAATGGCGAAGCTTAAGTTTAGGATAAATCTCTGGATTGCACCCAGCTTTTCCGAGAAATGACCTGATTCCAGATTCATTCAAAGGTGGGACCATTTCGAGGACAACCTGAATTTTGGTTGGATCAACATCTATCCCTCGTGACGATATGATGTAACCTAGGAGCTTTCCTCCTGTTACGCCAAAGACGCATTTCTCTGGATTTAGTGTGACTCCATATTCTATTAGGCGTGAAAGAATGACGCGGAGTACTTCTGGATGGTCACAATGCTTCTTGGCCTTAGCCAACAAGTCATCTACGTAGGATTCCATGATTTTATGAATTAAATCGTGGAATATATATGTCATAGCTCGTTGGTACGTAGCACCAGCGTTCTTGAGGCCAAATGGCATAACAACATAACAATAGGTTCCCCAAGGAGTTATAAACATGGTTTTGGCTTGGTCTTGTTCAAATATTCTGATTTGATTGTATCCCGAGAATCCATCCATGAGAGACAAGAGTTCAAATCCAGCTGTTGCATCAACAATGACATCTATGGATGGTAATGGGAAGTCGTCCTTAGGACATGCTTTGTTAATGTCTCGAAAATCTATGCAGATACGTATCTTCCCATTCTTTTTAGAACGGGAACAATATTAGATACCCATTGAGAGTAATCGACTGGTTTGATGAACCCTACTTGTAGGAGTTTTATTATTTCGTCTTTCACCATGAGAGCCACCTTGGGTTTCATGGGTCTTGATTTTTGTTTAACTGGTTTTGCATCAGATTTAGTGACGAGGTTATGCACTGCAATGTGTGGTGCAACGCCTGTCATTTCCTTATAATTAAATGCAAAATCTTTCTGATGTTCCTTGAGGATCTGAGTGTGTATTTCTACTTCTTCAGGGGTTAACGAGGACCCTAATTTCAATATTTTTGGTTCATCCTCCGTTCCGATGTTAACATCAATTGTTTCTTCAATTAAAGAGGCATTACCCTCTTCAAATTTAGGTGGGGCTGGAGGTAAATCCAAATCGTCCCCACTTTCTACCATGTATACGCTAGGTTCCATCATGGGATTTCCGAAGTAGGAAGATGAATGTGGGATTAAGGACAAATCTATCATATGATAGGAGAGATGTAGTGTCACATAGGCATTTAAGTAATCCAAAGTGGCCATATCACTATCAACATGGTCTAGAATAGTAGATTCATTTTTGTTTAAAAGAGAATTTGTCGTTGTCTTTATCAATGGTTCATCACGAAGGGATACTATGAAACGGGTATCCTCTAACTTATTTCTTGGAGTAAAACGTGATGCGGAAGTTGCTATTGAATCAGCGAGAAGATTTTCTTCTCGCGGGATTGTTTCAATTGATATGAAGTCAAATTCCTTGCTTAAATCTAATACAACTTTTTTGTAAAGCTGCAAATGCTCGGCTTTGGTTTCATATATCTCAGAGACTTGGTTTGCTACCAATTGTGAGTCTCCTAATACTCTGATGTTATTAATACCGATCCTCTTGGCTAAAATGAGGCCAAGGAGGAGGGCTTTGTATTCAGCGCCGTTGTTTGTACATTCGAAATTGAGTTTGAAGGTGAATGGTAGGACCTTTCCTTCAGGGGAAGTAAAGATTACACCAGCCCCCGCTCCATAACAGCATTTAGCTCCATCAAAATGGAGAGTCCAATATTTAGCTGGGAATATGGATCGTTGGGATATTTGTTGTGTTTGCGCATTCTACTTCCACCATACAGAGATCCTCAGCTGGAAGAGAACCAACACCTAGGGAATTTCCCATGCCCACAGAATCAAATGGTAGAAACATTGGTAGATCCTGTTCTAGTAATTCAATGATTTTTGCAGTAGTTCCTAATGATACCATTTCTACAATGTTAGCCTCGCCTTTTGAGGTTGGGATTGTCTTGACTAGATTCATAGTCTCAAGATCCGTTGTAGGTACCAACTTCTCCTCTGGTTTTGCGTCAGTGGGTTTATTAAGTTGGTTTGTTGGAAGTTCAAATTTCGAGTGCACACCTGGCATTTTCTTTAAGTCAGCTAGGTGTATATCGAAATGTTTTGGATCGCCTTTGGCTACAAACACCTTTCCTAGATGTAAGAATCTTACTTCTTAGAATAACATAGAAGGGATTGCCTTCATTTGGTGTATCCATGGTTGGCCGAGGATCATATTATAATTAGTTTCCCAATCTATAATATAAAACTCAGTCAGGATTGTTTTGGGTCCTAAGGTGACCGGTAGTATTATAGTTCCAATCGAAGTGGATTTAAGGCTATCATAGCCTCTCAATGTATTTCGAGTGGTGGAACAGTTTGTTTCCCCATATCCTAACTTTTTAAGGAAAGAGAAGGGGACTATGTTAACTGCAGCCCCATTGTCAACCATTACTCATTTTACGTAGTTATTATAAACCCATACTTGTAAGTGTAAGGCTAGATCGCCTCAGCGTGCAATCTCAAAGCATCTGTAGGCATTTTACTTATTTCGAATATGAATTCGACATCCTTGTCCGGCTGTCCTAGAGGATGAACATCAAAGTCTACATGATTTACCTATGTTTCAGGAGGTGGAGTGATGTTAATTAAATGACCTAAACCTAATGCTTCTAAAAGAGCAGCCCTGTGAGCAAGAGAGTTTTTTAGTAAGTCTAAAAATGAAATGTGCGAGAAGGTTTTTGTTAGGTCGTTAATTAAATCATAGGCACCCACGGGTTTTTCTACTATTTGTTGACTCTTATCTGTTTCTGGCAGGTGACTTGGGCTTGGTTGAGAGAAATATTCTCGTGTTCTTGTTATAGCTTCGATAGGTAGTTCAGCGTCTAGTTCTACTAAACTGACTATCTTGGGTCTCGGCTGATTTCCTAATTGTGGCGCAACTGATGGATTTAGTGAAGTTAAGGATTCATCATCATTGTTTCCGTCATTATGCCTTTGTTCATCCCAGTTGGACTTAGTCTCATTACATTATCATGATTTGGGAGTGGATCGTTAAAGATCTTCTTGGGGAGCATTCAGGGGAAAGCGCCTCGCGAGCGTGCTTGGTGGTGGTGACACGGGATCTGCCAAAAACAAATCTGTGAAGAACTGTCTTTGTTCTTCTGGAAAACGTTGCATGAATTTATTGTAGTCACGGCACGTTCTAGTATCATGACCTCGAATTTTGTGGAAACCACAATATGAATTGGGATTGTAATTCCTGGTTTGTTGGTTTGGTGTATATTGTGGCCTAAAACTCTGATCAAATTGTTGCCTATTAGGATTAAAGTTTTGCATTTGTTGTTTCTGGCTTTGATTTTGGTTTTGATAACCAAATGAGTTTTGGCTTGGCCCTTGTATGGGATTTCACCGTTGTTGTTGTTGTGGATGGTTAAAATCCACTGTATTGATTATCGGGGTAAAGTTGTTGTTTCGTTGGTTGTTTGTTTGTGATGGAGTATTGACAACATTTACCTTCTTGGGCTGATCGGTTACTCCATCCGTTGTTACACCCCGATTTTTGTTAAGGATTTTGGGTCCTTGATTGATATTTGTGGTAGTTGTAGTGTTCTGGCTAGAGGTGATTAACCTCCCGTTTGTTCCATATGTCTTACGGCCACTATCTATCATTGCTTGATCTATTCGAAGAGTGCTCTCAAGTACTTCATCGTAAGTTCTTAGTGGGAACTTCTGGACTTCTTCCTTCACCTCTCTGCTGAGAGAATGAAGGAATAAATCACATAGTTCCATCTGATCCATATTTGGAGCACTTGCTAAAGAATAAAGAACTGTATGCCACCTCGCATGAAATGGGCAACTGATTTGTTGTGTTCTTGTTTAATGTGCAAGAATTCCCTGATTCCTGTTCTTAACAGTTTGTTCATGTCAAATGCCTTAATGAATTCTGATACGAGTTGTTTAAATGAATGGATGGAAGCCTCAGGTATTCTATAATACCAATCAAGAGCGATGCCTTCCAAAGTTTTGGGGAATATTTTAGCAACAACCCCATCCCAAGGGAGTAGTTCTCGTATATAGGCGTGGCGTAAGCCTTGATATGTGTGTTTGGATCTCCCTCACCTTTGAACTTGGGTAAATTAGGAAGAGGTCTTGGAAGCATGACGCTTCATATGGTGAAGTCTAAGGGCTCTTTCAAATATTCTGAATAAGTCCCTATCGCATTGGTTTCGACCATTGATGGTGGTTCTTTGAGGGAGTGGTGGTCGGATGGGTTGTTGATATGGCACAGCGTATGCATTGGTAGGGGCATAAGGAAGTCCCTGTGTTTGAGAAAAAATGTCGGGAGAGGAGAACATATCTCCTTGTGGTGATTTGGAGTACATGTTTAAGTATGATGGGGTATTTTCCAGGAATGGATTGTTTGATACTAGACCGGGAGGAATGGTGTTAGAGATGATTGGCCTAGTTGGCGTTTGTTGTGGATGCGAGGAGGCATACCTAATGTGCCTATTCCTTTGAGGAGGTCTACTTGGCCAAGATGGTTTGGAGGATTGGAACTTCGTGTTTGCATGAATTGAGAATTTTGACTTGCTTGAGCAAGTTCTACCCCTCTCACTTTTTCTACTAACGTTGAAATGACTTCATTTGGTGAAGTCACGGTGCTTTGCCTTAGCGGTGTTTGTTGTATACCTTGGTGTTGTATAGGCATGTGATATCCTGCTATGAACTGATCGCTGTCCTACCAAGTTTCTCTGAGAGTATTTCCTATATGCAGTGGTGTAGAGGTATTTTCTTGGAAAGAGACCTCGGGTTGTGTTTGTAAACCTCCTACATATGGGTACATACCCCGAGAGTGTTGTTCACTCCTAGGATAACGTATTGATTGTTCATCATCTAAGACTAGGTATGGGTCTGATTGTCTGCTAATTTATGGTCTAAGTAGCATCTGAGGAGATGAACCAGATTGTCCAGTAAACGTCATATTATTTGAGCCTAAAGGCTCTGTTTTTTGTTTTTGAGGGGTTGATCTAACTCCTCAGTTTGAAAAGATGAATTATATCTGATTCTTGGAGTTTGTGTTGACAACTGATTAGTTGAGTAGTTTTCCCCCATACCGAGAGTGAGGGTGATGATTGCCTATTCTGTTGGGCGTAGTATGCCTCAAGACCCAAGAGGGGTCTGCCATATGCATCAAATCCCGACATATTCGGGGGGTATATGAATACCCGCAGAATAATGGGAAGGAGCGAAGGTGGATGAGATAAGATGAAACTTCTCAAAGAGAAGGTGAAACAGTTGTTAGATTCACGTCGGGTTCACCAATTTTGTACGCCGAAAAAGTGACAAGCGAGCATGGGAATCTACAGGTAACTCTTCCACATACCCGACCTCTCGAGGTCGTGCCGAGACAGCCGGTGGGGATGGAATATGCATGGGATGCAGACAGACTAGTTAGGAAATCTAATGTCTTCAATACGCACTAGTGGAATTTACGAATCTAAGGCAAAGAAAACCCTTCTAAAATGAATTGGTGTGATAGATTGATCGGCAAGGATGACTGCTCGAAGGCTCCAATCAATATCGAGCTTTGGCATGATTCGATCTATGGGTTGTGGAATACGTGGAAAATGACCTGGGATAGTTTCGTGTATGTCTCCAGATAAGGTCATATGGTGAGTAATGAATATAATCGACTCTACGGATGATTCTCTAGCCTAGTCCAGAATTCTCTAGATTTGTTAGCCACTATATCTAGTAAGGATAACTGTTCGAGGATGGTGGGTGGAAGTGGGGTAGATTTGAATACTAATATACATAGGCGTTGTGTCATGTCTCGATTGACTTATGGATTTGTTATGTTGCGGGATTTGTGGATCATAACCGTAGACTCTTGGTTGTTGCGGTCCTATTATGGTCATGTACAAAATCAAGTCCTAATCCCTAGTATCCAATAATCATATGCTTTCTCAGTTTCTATATTTAGGATCAATAACTGCGCGGTCTTCTCAGAATACCTCACAGGCATTCTTGCAACCTGGATTCTTAGGCTGGTATCTATATCTAGAAGAGTGTCTCTTGCATCTGGCTATGGGACCAAAGGATCACAACCAAAGGTTTGTTCTCTTTCGAACCCTTCTACAGTCATGTGTATGTTTGCCTAGGGTAATCTGTAGTTCAGTTGATTTGACCAAAACGTGTGTGCTTGGTCGTCTTCTATATTTAATCCCCTCAACTGAGAGCTGATCTATCGTAAATCTGTTGTTGTTTGGAAGATTTATATTCTAAGATTCTGGTCTATGTCAACTATTGCCGTGACGAGATTGGGTTGAGGCACAATTGGCTCAAATACGTATTCCCTGGGCTCCCTGGGTCCCGTGATTGTCATACAAAACAATAATGTAAATCTAACTGCAACAAAGTGAATTTTAACTACGTGGAATAAATCTAGAACATATATATAATTTCTATTTTTGTATTTTCTCGGGAAACTTTTAAGAAATTAAGAAAGCAGCTATTTAAACGTTCTAGAATTTGACAACTAAGATAAAATTTAAAACAAACAAAATAACTAAGTGTAGTTATTTGTCTGTGAAATTTTTAGATCTATTCTAAATAATGAAATAACTTGCTTAATCTATTTGCCAGACTCTCGATCCTACCTCAGAAGTGAGGAATGAATCATAGTTTCTTAGAAACTATCAATCCCCATAGCTTCCCTGGCAATATCGAAAGTAAACTTAACTAAAAAGAAGTGATTATCTACTCTATTTGATATATTTCTAACTTTAGAACTTTGAAAGCTAGAACCTGGATTCTGCATAATAGTGGCGAATCCAATGGTGTGTGTGATCTTGTCCCCTCAGTGTGATCTCCTCATTCCTTTGTGTTCATGTGAATCCAGAAAAGCATGTAATGCTAGCATCAACAGAAGTAGATTTTGGGACAAAGGCAACTTAGAATGCAGACTGAATATAATGCGAGTAGGAGAGGGATAGCGCAAGAGTACAGAGCTTGGCTTGTGTAATTCCTAGTGGGATTTATTGCGGGTCATGCAACATAAAGCGTCCAGAACCTGAAACTATCTTGTTTTGAGGAGCAAAACCTGTAACTTTAATGGCTTCCTAAGCTATTCTACTCCAATGGATTGGGTGAAATAACAACACTACTTGCACAAGATGGATATGTGGCTTACCAACAGCTGAACAGTGCTAACTAAACATGCAAAGAATTTAAACTATGGCTTCTAAGCAAAATAGTAAACTGAACTATGGAAAATGAGAGTATGAGAAGTGAATGAGGGCGATCTATTTGTTTGTGCACAAACCATTTATTTATAGCTTTTCATTCACCCAAAGATCAAAACCAAAGTGAACTCTAAAACTATAAACAATGGCCAAACACTATTCCAAGGGACCAAAAACATAAATGCAAGCCCAAGTCGGAAAAAAGTTGGTGAATCATTGATTTTTACGTGAGTCGCGTTAAAAACACTTTCTGGAAAATGTGTAAAGGACCGCCACTCGAAAGGCGGCGGTTATAGGACCGCCGCCACGATCGGCATGGCGCGGTCACGAGACCGCTACCCATGCAGGGCGGCGGTTTCATCACTCAAGAGAAAAAGGCCAAGAAAAGAGGGGAAAAGGGAAAACAAAGGATGCAGGGGCTAAACGGGGCATGCGGGATGTTAACGCATACTTGGATATATTTTCCGGATTCGAACACCTTACGAGGAGACGTATCATCATTGGGGCACTTGTTACATTGTTCTAGCAAGATGAAGTACCTTACACTTTTTGGGTACGTACAAGTAACCTCATTACATCTATTAGATCCATTACGAACATCACGGTATGGTAGGACTGATGTCATACATCATAATTGGATTTACATCCCTTAGTTCTCAAAAATAAAATTTACATTCCCAAGCCCCTTGATGCATCCTTCTCATATATTTCATCTACCTAACCCAAGATCAACTCCTCGCAATGTTTCTATAGAGCTCTTCTCTCTATTGATCTACTTTAATATCTCTCAATTCCTCTGTGGACGCTTGTATTTATAGGCCTCTTGAACTACTAGCCCACCTTTCGAGGCTTCAGATCCATTGCCAAGTGTCCAAATGTTGTCCTCCATGGGAGCATGCTTCTCATGCCTAAGCTCTCCATTCCTTGCCATGATGTTCTTCTAGAAGCTTCCATCGTGCAGGTATATTCCTTCCTAAGCCAATGGTCGCTAAGTGGAACCTTATCCATTCCATATGTAGGTGGGTCACACTTTTCTCATATCCTACCTGATACGCCAAATACGGCTAAGTCCTTGAACCTTGTTCTTCGACATGTATCACGGGTCCTAAAACCATCCTAGAACCATGCCTTGCACACCTTCTCCTTATGTACCCACCTCTCAACTTGGGCCTTGCATGTTCATGTACCTTTTTGTACTTAGTCAATATTTTAGGGGCCCAACAATGGGTCCATCACTAATATATAGGTTAATATTTTACAATATCTATATTTATATTTCTATTATTAAATATGCTAAATTAGGTATATACTATCAGTTCAAAATTTTATATCATGAAATGATTATATTTCTAATATTAAATATTATTTAAACCTAGGTATATGTGTCAACCGATAAGGTTGAAAAGGTGGGTCAAGAGACATAACCAATCACCTAATGTAAAAAAAGACTTTAGGTCCTCATTTGATATTTTTGAATGAAATATCAAAGGTGAATATTATTTTACCCTTGTGATTAGGATTGAAAGGAGGAGGTGAAAGTTCTTTGGATATAACTTTGGTTCTTGGAAAGTAAAGGTTATTTCACAGTGGTTTTTACCCTATTTGGGGTTTTCCACTATAAACATTATGTCACTGTGTTCTTACTTTTGATATGTATTACTTAATTAATATGTTATGTAATTTTATTTATTACATTGCATAATGTTTAACATTAAATGTTTTATGGTTTATGTTAAAATTTAAATGCATTGGTTGATTAAATTTGTAATAGTTAGAATCCTCCAAATTCTAACATGGGACGAGCATGGTGTAAAATTAAGAGGTTAGATCTAAGTTATTGTATTTAATCTCTTTAATTTTTAAGGGTTTTCTTTCAACCAACCCGAAAAGGGTATTTAAAATGATCAATCCCCCTTCTTTCCATTTTTTGTGTAAACTAAAATTGTGTGTGTTTTGTGAATAATTTGTATTTGTAGGAAAATAGTGGTGGACCCCCGTCCTCGAAACCCTTAGTGAAAGGGGAATTGGAATAAGTTTTTTACTTGGGCATGAATATCTTATGTAAAGGTTTAAATGTTTAAGAAATATTTTATGAATTCTTGTATAGTTTGTAATGTATGTGCAGCCCAAGTTAAATTCCAAGGTAAACATGTAAAAATTCAAATCACAAGGTCTCTCATATAGAGACAATTTTCCTCAAGAATAGGAAAATTAAAATTTTCCTATTGGTCGGGGTTAAAGACTCATGGAATGGGACAAAATAATGTAGTTGCTCTAATATCCTAGTTTGATTTTTTTTTTACATATTTTTACTAAGGAGTCATCTATAGTTGTCAGGATCCCTTTAAATAGGGTCCTTTCTATTTCTTTAATAAATTTATGTAAATAATATAGTCTTAAAACTATAGTAAGCTTTTAGAATATATATATATATATATATATATATATATATATATATATATATGTATAGAAAAATAACTATAATTTTATAGTTTTTAAAAATAAGTATTTAAACCTAAACCTAACCTATGTCCCTAACCATTTATATTATCCATGTAAGGGGCGGCCCCATTCATTTATATCTTATAGTTTATAAAAATATATAAATAAACCTATTTCAAGGTTTTATTTTATATAATTTCGGGAGTGGAGAATAAAATGGGATAATATCTCGTATAAATGGAGAATTAAAAAAAAAAACTAGTTTATTTGTGGCCCACATGAAGTGTGGTAAATATTTATTAAAATATTGGTATTTATAGCCACATAAAAGTTATAAAGTTTTTAGCTTGCAGGAATTATATGAAATATTTTTCAATCTTTCCATAGTTTTAAATGTGTGCAAGGTAAAATTAAGAGTAAATGAAGGGAGGAGACAAGGTTCATGAAAATAGGGATTTCAATTTATTTTATTGGCCGGGTGAAATTACTTGTCCCCTCTGTAAAATATGTAGGTTAATATGTACTCTCATAAATTTACTTACACCTGGTAAAATTATTTTAACCTAGTATATGTCCTTTAAAACCCTTTAATAAGGGTTATGTGTTTTTTAAAAAAAAATACTATAGTTTATAATTTTTTTGAACTATATGTTGTTTTTTATTTATATTATATAAACTATTTTTTTTTTTTAAATGTATATATTTTTACATTATAACTTATAATAGGTTATTATAATGTATTAAAATATAACCTCCTAATATTATCTTGAAGAAGAAATTCTAGAATTTCACATTCTCGAAATACATAGTAAGTTTTTACTCCATTAAATTTGACAGTCAAATAATCGTCATAGTAGACCAAAGATAAGCAAGTATGATGGTCATTTAGACGTCAAATTTAAGCTCATAAATTTCAGAAAACTTTCACTGTGTTAAAATTTATGGTAAAATGACCATCATGATAAACTAAAAATAAGTCATAATGACGCTCATTTAGACATCAAATTTAAGTTGGCCGGATCTTTTCCTACATTAATGTTTTTCATAAATTTGAAGTTGTTATGCATTCTTAGTGGTTTCTTCTTCTCTTCTATATGGTCAGAAATATGTTTTATATAAATCTAGGGTATAATGTAGAGCTCTTTATATTGCGGGTTAATATTTTGATCATGGGAGGTTAATTATTATGTATTGTAATGACAAAATTAGTTATAATCAAATAGTTTATTTAGATATATAAAATTTAGATTTGATTCTATTAAAGTGTTGGTTTTTTTATAAATATGTATTTAAATCTATGGTACATTATATATTATAATGGGGTGTGTTTTGAGTCGGAGTAAACAATGATGTCCAACTATTTATGTCTTGACAAAATCCAGATCTTGAATGGAACTAACTAAAACATTTGCATCAAAATAGAATTTATGGTGAGGAAAATCTAAACAATTATTTTTGGATCGAGGTTACTCCCACCGGTCATCAAAAATCGTACATAACATGAATGCATTCTTGCAATGAATGCAGGAGGCTCTTTATATGATTCTACGCAATGTGAACGATGATTACCTTCTACACATTGGTAATATTGAACATCTGAAAGAGGTATGGACACAAGTAGAATCCATGTATGAAGGATACTTGGTATATCAAGGATAGTAATGATAATATAATAACTGAAGGAATTCAAAGAAATGGTCTATATATTTTTGATGATTTCTCTTCTACATCTTGTTTTATATCTCAAATTTTGAATAATTCAAAACTATGGCATGAATCGTTAGGACATGTTAATTATCAAACTTTATATTAAATGTATAGATATAATCTAATGAACGGTTTACATGTGTTGTCTTCTTATCTTGAAGTTACTTCATTAAATTCTTTTAAATGATGGTTTTGATTCTCATTTACTAAATGGTCATGATGATGTTTTGATACTATAAATGTTTTTGAAACTCCTACTTCCTAGCTAATAAATTAAATTGGGCTAAATCTATGTTAGAAATTTCAAATCCTACTAACCTTAGGAAAATGACCGAGAAGCCATCATATGTACAATGCATTAATTACCTTGTATGAACCGAAGCTACGAAGTATTATAGAGTCTAGGTGGTTATATAAAGTAAAATAAAATGGTGATGGTAATATTGACAAACATAAAACTAGATTTGTTTCTAGAGGATTCACTCGAAACCTAGTATTGATTATGTTGAGACATTTTCCCATGTAGATAAAATGAGTATTTTCAAGACCTTATTTGCAATTGCCACTCAATTTGGGTGGGAAATCCACCAAATGGATAAGAAAAATTATTTCTTGAATTATGATTTAAAATAAAAAATTTACATGTTTCAATCTAGAGGATTTGAAGAAACTCATAAAGAAAACTATGTTTGTAAGTTGAGAAATCCTTGTATGGTTTAAAACAAGCTCTTAGAGCTTGGTATGCGAAAATTGTTTCCTTCTTTAAACTGTTGGGTTTTGTTAATTATTCTTCTGAAAATAATATATTTATTAAGAAAGAAGACTCTTATATTATCATTATATGTATATATGTTTTTCTTATGACTGGTGACATTCTACTTTAATTCATAGGATTAAATAAAAATTGAAATAGTACTTCAAAATGAATGAGTTAGATCTCTCACATCATGTTCTTTGTATGACCGTATTTCATTCTATTGTTATTTTTCAAAACACAATATGCAACCAATGTATTGAAAAAATTTATTATGATTTATTGTAAACCATTTTATACTTCAATGGAAGTTGGACTAAATATTGATCATAAGCCTGCATGTGAAAAAGATGATCCTACTTTTAGGAAGTTGGTAGTTTGATTTATCTAACTATAACTAGACTAGATATTTCCTATGCAGTAGGAATTGCTTCTAGGTTTATGTAGGAACCTTATAGAGATCATTAGAATCTTGTAAAAATGATTCTTAGATATATTAAAGGAACAATCAATTATGGGTTGCATTATACTAAGAATAAAAATTCTAACTTATATGGATTTTGTGATTTTGATCATGTTGGTGATGTATTGGATAGAAAATCTATTTTTGGTTATATCTTTAAATTTGGTGTAGGTGCCATTACTTGGTGCAACAAAAATCAATGAACTGTTTCTACCTCTTCAACAAAATTTGATTATAGAAGTGCAATAGAAGTTGAAAAAGAGGCTCTATGGCTAAAGAGGTTGTTCGATAAGATAAAGATGAAGGATCTAAGTAGTGTTCCTTTATTCTGCAATAACCAAAGCACCATAGCTCTTGCACATAATCTAGTACAACATCAGAGGATGAAGCACATTGAGATACATATACACTTCATCTGTGAGAAGGTGATAAGTGGTGAGATAGATCTCAAGTTCGTGTCGAATGATTATTAGGTTCATAGCATCTTCATAAATCCCCGAGTGCTGCAAATTTTTTTCACATTCATGAAAAACATGGATTGTTAGAGTCTCCATTAAGGGGGAGTGTGTATGACAATTTCACCTCCTAATGGAGTTTAGTTTTTGTAAACGAGACCTTCAGGAAAGTGTAAAAGATACCTTGAGACAAGTGTAAGAAAACCTTCAAGCATGTATACCTTCTCGACTTCTTTTTAAAAAATAAGTGTAGAAAGATCTTAAAGGTGTTCTTCAATAAACTCTTTAGTACTATTGATTTTTGATAAACATCAAATACAAACATATTGCTAAGAGGTCCTTGGTTAAAAAAGGCTCCTATATGCTTGGGTTCATTAAACTTTTATGAGAACCTATGAGAACACTGTAAACATAAAAAACCATACTTAGCCACGATCATGGGATGATGTATAGAATTCTCAATCTTGTTGTACCAAAAGGTAACTTGAGTATGATGAAGGTTTTATAATTCCTTCAACCGATATGCTAGCCTAAAACCTTTATGGTTTAAGGATTGTAAATCTGAAGTGTACCACGGGTAGGTTATCTATTCGCATATGTTATGTTATTTCACTTAACATTAAGGGGGAGTGCTGGAACATAATGATTAGGTGGTCTAGCCAACCCTTAATCTATATGGGTCAATCACTAATATATAGGTTAATATTTAATAATATGAAATATTTCTATTTCTATTATTAAATATACTAACCTAGGTATATATTGTCAGTTAAAAATTTAATATCATGAAATTATTATATTTCTAATATTAAATATTAAAAACCTAGGTATATGTGTCAACCAATAAGGTTGAAAAGGTGGGTCGAGAGACATACCCGATCACCTAATATAAAAAGTACTTTAGGTCCTCATTTGATATGTTCAAATAAAATATCAAAGGTGAATATTATTTTACCCTTGTGATTAGGGTTGGAAGGAGGAGGTGAAAGTTCTTTGGATGTAAATTTGGTTCTTACAAAGTAAAAGGTTATTTCACAAAGTGGTTTTTACCATATTTAGAATTTTCACTATAAACATTGTGTCATTTGTGTTCTTACTTTTGGTATGTATTACTTAATTAATATGTTATGTAATTTTTTTATTACATTGCATAATCTTTAAAATTTAATGTTTTATGATTTATGTTAATATTTAAATGCATTGGTTGATTAAATTTGTAATAATTAGATTCCTCTCGAATTCTAATAGAAGAAAGAGGATGTTGATGAGAAGGTGGAGTAGAATGTGGGGAAACAATCATCTCTCCAACTGAGAGAATGGGCAGGGATGAGAAAACCTGGGCCATTGAAGGAGATGGAAAAGTGGAAATGGAAGATAGAATGATAGATGATAATGGAAGAGGAGGAACCATGGGTAGTGAAAATGGAAATGGAGTTTAAAGCAAATCTTGAGACTCAAACAAAGAAGCACTAACATCAATAACCTCAGACACTTGTATTTTGGGGGCACAACCTTAGCAGTAGAAACCTTAGAAGAAGAACCTCCTACTATAAAGGAAATATTTCTTGGAGTTATGGTAGTCTTTTGAGTGGATATTTTTCTCCTTGAAGATGTGGGAAGGCTTAATGTTGTCTAAACTTGAACTGCCTTTATAGGTTGATCCTTAGGTGAAATACCCAGAGTAGCCAACCAATCATATGTCCTTTGAAAAATGGGCCCCGCCCTTTCCTTTGTGTTAGAACATTCTTCTTGATACCAATAAATCCAAGGTAATGGTTGATTAGAAATATTATCACTCCTATAAACCAGTCAAGTACCTCATCATCATCTTTGACATCATCTAGAACATCTGCAATACCACATTTTTTAACCTCTCTGAAAGTTAATCTTTCAAATTCTCACTTTCTAATGATGACTTCATCTCGACAGTGGATCCAAATGTCTTCTAACTGTGGCACATGGGAGCTTGCCAACCCTGTTTCACTAAATTTTCTCCAATAATCAATTTTTTTGTAGGATGAAAAGTCCAAAAGTTACCTAAGAAATTCTTCCATCTACGTTCTTAGCTTTATAGATATTGGCACAAGTATACCATTCAACTGAAATAGGAAAATTGACTCCTGATTTATGTCACTTATTATGAATCTTATGATAATCAAGTAATTGGAGAACCAACTCTAACGGGACCCATTTATCAATTGGACATATCAGTAACTTATTCAGAGCACCCAAAAACACTTTGGAACCTTGATATATGTAAAGTTGAAAATTGAAGATATATGGCTCCCCATTCCCTTACTTCTGAAGGCCTCATCAGATATTCTGTGATTGTACAAATATTTATCAAAATGATATAAAAGAACAACAAAGAACGCATCATTTACTCTCCTAAAATGCTTTCTTCCCTCCTCCATAGTGAGCTGAGGATAAAACTCATAGATTTGAGATGTGCTTCTAACACCTTTGGGGTTCAATCAATATAGTCTCCCATAGCAGATGTTACATAGACAAGGAAAGAAGTCATGAAAAATTCTTTTGAAACCAAAATAGTTTCCAATTGATGACATATTGAAGTATTGATATGCTCCCCCCATCGTATGAACTCCTTATTCTTTTTATGGTGGTGATATATAGGAACATCCACTCATGAAATTCTTTCACCGAAGAAAGACCTAAAACTCTACTCAAGAGAATAATAAGTTCATTGACCTCCCTGGAAAATGTACGAGAAGAATAATGTTTTAGAGATCTTATTAGTACCCTTAGCTAAGTAACTTTTCATCATGAATTTTGTACATAATTCATACTCTTTATCCCAGTGTTTGACTGCCATCTCAAGAGAAATTGTTGCATATTCCTCAACATCCGAGAAGTTTGAATAAATCTTCAAAGAAATCAGCATCCAATCTGATTACAATATTTCCATCATCATCCTTGACAGACTTAGTATCTTTATCGAAATGAGCATTGCCAGTTAAAACAAACTCTAGGAAATGCATGGATGCAAGAAAGGTGGCTATGAGAGAAAGCCCACTCTAAAAAATAGATTGCATCTATGTTTTTTCTTTAGAGCCTTCAAGATTATCTCCTAGAAATCTACCATGTCCACCTATCCCAAATTGGTGTCTCCAATGTTTCCTACATCTGACGATAAAAAAGTATGAGGAGAGACTCCTAAGAATGTATACTTCATCTTTCCATTTCCTTTTGATGAAGAGGTTGACATGAATTCGTGGTTTGGAATCTGATTTAACCTTGAAAATTTATCAAAAACCTCTTAAAAACTCTAAAAATGGAAGCCCGAAAGTACGAAAAATCCAACTCCGAAACACGAAAGTCGAAAGAAATCAAAATTCGAATCCCAAAATTCTGAAAACAATCTAACTTTGAAACCCAAAAGCTGAATTGTTCCCGAAGTCCAAAATCCTTGGTTCGAAAGTCTTGGTTTCAAAATAACAACTTCCAAAACGTAGACCTCTAAAAGCCTGAAAAGGTAACTCCTAAAATGGTGTGTTCCGAAAGAAAATAATTTCACGGATTTGAAAGGAAAATTTTGCACAACCCTTGAATTTGATGAGGTTTGACGCCTATTCGCAAAATCGAATAAAAATTCTAGATGACATGTTTGAAAAGACTAAAAATAAACAAAAAACAACAATGGCTTCCATGTTTGAGCAAGAAGAGAAAGAATGGAAAGAAAAGGATGATAGAAAACAAAAACCATGGTCAATCTAAACCAAAAATATTAAATAAAATCAAAAAATTACCTTGAAAATGATGCCTTAAAGTACAATATGGCACAGTAAAAATTAGGGTGTTAGAGTGAAAGCTAGGTAAAAATGATGGGTGAAAATATAGGTTTATATAGGTAAACCCAAAATTAATTCCCACAGGATGAAATGTGTGGGGTAGTTAGAAATTAAATGTTCCTTAAAAATCCCAAAATCTGAAATGTAAGTGTGATAATTTCAATACAAGACCGAAACCAAAAACCTGAAATGTTAAAGTTCTAAAAATTTTGAAATTCGGACTTTCGAGTTCGGAAGTATTTAGAAAAAGTATCCTTGGGTGCGAAATGAAACCCCAAAACTTGAAAGGCCAAAGTTCTGAAATTTTAAAACTTCAGACTTTTGAAAATCAGAAATGAAATACAAAAACAAATGAGAAATTCTAAGGAAAACTACGAAACCCGAAATCCCGAAGTTCCAAAATTTTAGAACTTTGAAGTTTTAGACTTCAGAATTTTGAGAAAATTTCCTTCTTACAAATAATGAAAAACCCCAAATAAGAGAACTCTGAAATCTGAAACCTGAATTTTAGACTTCAGAGTTTGGAAAATCCCAATTTCTTGAAAAATTTAGGCAAGAAATTTTCATGGGATGACAAAAAAATTGAAGTTTTTAAAACCACCTTCCCGTTAAAGGTAACTTAAAAGTTAAAATTTTTGGCGACATCCAGGGAATGCTTTCTTGCTAAGCATTAGGCTAGTAGCCTTGTGAAAACCATTGGGCAAGAGATTCCTAACTAAAGATACTTAGAGCACACACCAAAACAAATAAAACAACTGAGTAAGAAAATAATTTTTTTGCAAATAACTTGGAGGAAATAAAAGAAAACAAAATTGTACATAGTGATAAGTTTCTCAAAAACAAGCTTTGAGATGTATCCCATTCACATGAATGGGAAATTATTCTCCATTGAGCCTAGATAAGCAAAACAAATTTTCTTTCTTACAACTTGTGATAATGTATGGTCCGCTCCAAAGGGCATCAAACTTAGCATGATTACTAGGCTTGGCCCTGTCAGCATCCCATTTGAGAACCAAATATCCTTCATGGAACTCCCTGTTGGAAGATTTTTTCAAAATATCTTTTAACTTGAGATTGGTGTTGTTCCGAGTCTTCACTACCTTGTTCCTCATTTCTTCTAACTCCATTAGTTTAGCATACTTGACTATCATTGCATCATTTTCCATAAGCTCTAGTTGATGTGCCAATTCCAAAGAAGGAAGCTCTAGAGATAACATGAGCTTTGCTTCCCTTTTGTATACCAGCATAAAAGGTGAATTCCCAATAGCCCTTTTTGGTGTAATTTGATCTTCCCATAGGGTGGTTTTGAGATGAGTGTGCCAAGTTATCCTATTGGTTTCCATTGTATGCTTGATGATACATATGAGATTCTTGTTACTGGACTCGGCTAATCCATTTCCCTATGGGTAGTAATTTGATGAAGTTTTGAGATACACTCCATTTTTACATCCCATTTGGTCAACTTCAATCCAAGAAATGTCATTACATTGTCTGAAATTACCATAAATGGGACATTGAACCGTGTCATCATCCCCTCTAGAAATTCAAGAAAAAAAAATCATTTCCCTCCTTAAGGTTCATGGCTTCCGTCCAATGAGTGAAGTAATCCATCACAAAGTGAGGACCCTTTTTCCATCACTTGATGGAGGATTAATCATCCCGATGAAATCCAACCCCCATTGGACAAAGGGTTGGTTGACCTGAATTGGGTGAAGAGGAAGGGCTTCCAATCTCTGCTTTCTTATGAAGAAAGCACATTCCTTGCATTTCCTTACCCAAAAATGGGTATCTTTGAATAAATTTGGCCAATAGTAACTGAATCTCATGATCTTTGTAGTAGTTGTCTGTGCAGAGTAATGCCCTCCTGATAGACCATTATGAAATTATTCTAGTACCTTATTTACTTGTTTTGGTCCTATGCACCAAAGAAGAACACCATTCAAATCCCTTCGAAAGAGAACATTATCCACCATAACGTAAGGAATAGACTGAAGATGGAAGCTTCATCTTTGAACTTTGTCCATGCTTGTAGGGTATTCTCCTAAAAGGAGAAAAAAATTCATCTTTGACTGACCAATCAATCTAGTTATCATCTTGAGGTTCATTAAGGATTATTGTGTCTTCTTCTACCTTTGACTCCAAATCTACAACTAACTGTTGACACATGCCTTTACCCCTAATGAGCTTAGTGACCTTAATGTGTATGTCGTATTCCATCACTTTAGTGACCCATCTAGCATGTTTCTCATTCACATCTTTATTTAGAAAAAAATATTTAACTCGGGATGAGACACCATCAAATGTATCTTTTTATTAGACAACATGTGTCTGAATTTCTTCAAAGCCCAAATAAAGGAAAAACCCATTTCTCAACAAATGAATAATTGACCTTGTAATCATTTACGTATTGTTTAAAGAAAGCAATCAATTGTTCCATTGATTCATTATTTTTCTAAGTGAGAATCCCAAAATTACTTTCTTGACCGACAAAGAAGTAAAAATGAAATCCCTATCAAACCTTGGATTCACCAACATAGGTGCTTGAGAAATGGCTGTCTTAATGGATTCAAAACTCTCCTTCCCTTCCTTTTCCATGAGAAAGGAATATTTTTCTTCAACATGGTTATTAATGGTTTGGCTAGGGTCAGTAATGAGGGATGAATCTCTACACAAAATTTATTGTTCCAAGAAAACTCTGAAGTCCTTTCTTGTGACTTGGAAGAGATAGGGACAATATCGAGCATATTCTAGCTGGATCAATGGACAGTCCTTTGGTAGATACCACATGCCCTAAAAACTTACCCTCTTATACAATGAAAATACATTTCTTAGGATTTAAAGAAACTCTAAACTCCCTGCACCTCTTGAATACTTTCCTCAAATGAGCCATGTGATCCTCCGCATGTTTGGAATACACTATTATATCATCCAAGTACACCAAGATAATATCATTAATTAGTCCCTAGAAATCCATGTCCATGGCCCTTTGGAAGGTAGCACCAGCATTAGATAACCCAAATGGAATTTATTATAGGCGTAAGTACCCCACTTAGTAGTGAATGTTGTCTTGAATTGATCAGATTCTTTAACCAAGATCTGATTGTATCCAGAGTACCCATCAAGTAATGAAAAACTTTGTGCTCCTGCTACTATTTGGATAATTTTCTCCATTGACGGAAGAGGATAATGATCCTTCAATGAATCCCGGTTCAAATCTCTAAAATCTATGCATAACCAGATTTCTCCATTCTTTTTCCTAATAGGAACTAGATTAGCTACCCATGAGGAATGCTTGATTGGAAAAATTATGCAAGCCTCAATGAGCTTAGAGATTTCCTTCCTCATTAGTGGTTTGATTTTAGGATTTATTGGCCTTTGCTTTTGCCAAACTGGTTTGGCATTAGGATGAAGTTTGATGGTGTGTTGTGCCAAACCTAGGTCAAAACCACGTAGATCCTTATAACTCCATGTAAAAACATCATTATAATCTTGAAAAAGTTTGACGAAATCCTTTTTCTCTTCTAGGGTACATACTTTGCCAATCTTTAGGAATTTTTTACTAGCTATTTCAACTTCTTCAAAGTCATCATCTTTGATTGTCATGTTAGAATTTTTCCTTCTAGCCTGATCATCTAAATTAAAAATGGATTCAAGAGTAACCAAACCTTTTGGTAATCTGTTACTTTTTAGTTGGATGATTTGTTCACCGTATGCTTCTTTTAACCTAGCTTGATTTTTGTAGCAAACTCTACTTCTTCCTGTAAGAAAAGAATGATTTGCTCATCGTTGTAAAAAACCTACCAGCTTTCTGCATTATCAGGAAATGTTGAAAGAACAACCATCTTAACAGAATGTAATCCTTCCTTCATTACATCAGTAGGAATTTCATGCTTTGTGATCCGATATTTGCATGTCTATGTACGTATTGGTTTTGATTTCTAGGAACCATCGAATCCCAAAATCTTCAATCAAAATCCATACTCTATTTTTATAAGATCTCAGTAAATCATTTTTTTATGCACTACAAGCTCTTACCTGATGCACTATCAACTCACTATCTCCAAAAACAATTAGGGATTTGATACCCCTTTTTAAGGCTAGTTGAATTCCTTGTATCAAGGCCTCATACTCAGCAACATTATTAGTGCATCGAACTGTAGTTAAAAGGATGAAAAATACTTACTTCCTTTGGGAGAAATCAACATAACACCAACACCTACTCCATTCTTACTCCTTGAGCCATCGAAAAATAGTTTCCAAAGTCCTTCAGAGATATTTTGGGACTTGATAAGTTGTGGTATGATCACATCTTCTTTGTGAATACAATATGTACCCAATCTCGTCTCTTCTAAAAGCAAAAACCAGATTCTTCTTCTACCAATGCTTCAAAGCATATGGGTCATACTGGTGATCTATACTTACCTCATCCAAAGCACAGTATCAGGAACCTCTTCAACAAGAGTGGTTGGTTCATGGTCAACATCTTCTTCTTTTGGATCATGGATGGTATAATTCCCATTTATAGGACTAGCGGTATATGGCTCCACATGATTATGAAAAATTGGTTCATCCCTTATAGTCACCTTAGTTCGTATCAAGTCCTGAGAATCATATGAGACCAATTAATCGATAGATAACCACCCATTTTGGCAGTGAAATATCCTGACAAGAAAATGGTGAAAAGAGGAGGAAGATCAATGACCGATATGTGTTGTGTAAATGGCATGTTGGGGCATGCATGGATAGTAATCTAAAGTCCTTCAATGATTCCAATGCTCCTAACCATTATCCCATACAAATAAACAACTTTTCTGGAGATTGGTTTATATTGGATTCCTAGTACATCTGTAATTTTTTTGGGCATGATCAAACTGCTGAAAAAAGAATTAATCCTACAATTATGCATCAAATGATCTCCAATGATAAGTGTAGACACCTAAAATATGCTTACACTTAGAATTTCATCAAATTCAACTGATTAATGATACTACATTAATTCCCCATTCTTCTCCCCATTCTCGAATGCCCATTTACAACACCTTCTTGGTCGTATTCCTCCTATAAATCATCTAATTTGGTTAATATCTCTCTTATTAGCTAAACATTCCTCCTTTTGACCATTCAGAATCTCCCTAGTTCTCTCTAGACCACTTCTATTGGCTTCCTAGGCTATCTATCAGTCACAATTGGTTATCCAAACCCCTCCTAACTCTCAACGAGTCTCTAATCACTTGCTAATCAATTTTAACTAGCCTAAACCCTAGTTAACTAGCCTAAACCAATATTAACTAAGCCTAAAGCATGTTTATCCTAATCTAATCTAAAAGAGCTTTAGTCCCACATGCACCCAAATTCCAAATTCTTCCAAACCAAAAACTATAAATACAAGGCTAAGCCTACCCATTCAAAAGACACAACTTTACATAAGCTAAAGCCAAAACAAGCCTAAGAAATCCTAAGAGCTCATTTGCATTAGCCAAGCTAATAAGGCATTTGATCTTGGGTCATCCACCATTAAAATAGCTTCATCTTGCACCCATGTTAGGTTAGTAATGGAATAGCTAAACTTGGCCATGTAGCCATTTAGTGAGATTCATTCACCCTCATGGAGTAAACAACAAAACTGATTGCTTAAGTCTTTAGTAGGCATATTTTATTAAGCTTTCAAGAATAGAGGTTAATGATATTTGCTAGATTTCTTGTTTAATTCAAGTTTACATGCATGCAAATAGGATTCCTTGCTCATTTCTTATCATATGGTCCATTGAGGGACTTTACACAAAGCTTTGGGGTCTTGCCCCATATCCATAGCTCTTTGCAAAATCTTTCATTGAACACATTTGGCATGCCCGGTGGGACTCTTATGTCCATCCTCCATTAATGGAGGTCATTTAGGTTTTTCAAAGTTATTTTTAAGTTTTTTAGTTTAAATCACTTGTTATTTCCTCATTTTTGTTTTAAACCTTGGATTAATGAACTCTATTTACATGCATTTGTGGGTTTAACATAGAAATAGGAAGCTTTGACTAACCAATAACTGTTTGATCTTAAAAATATAAATGGGAGGGGTGACCCTTCTATTTATAGTTTTCCACTTGGGAGAATTTGGAATTTGGGTGCATGTGGGACTAAAGCTCTTTTAGATTAGATTAGGATAAACATGCTTTAGGCTTAGTTAAGATTGGTTTAGGCTAGTTAACTAGGGTTTAGGCTAGTTAAAATTTGATTGAAGAAAACAACTAATCACATAATTTGATTTCTTAAAATCTAACTAGGTTCGCATTTTATTAAGATTTCATAGAGTAGAGAGTAGTAGACATGTTAGTTTTTGAGATTTTTGTCAAAGTTATAATGTTTTCATGTTAGTTTCTCTTGTTTATCTCTAATCTGATGGTGCATGGTTAAGTTAGGAAAGCTTTGAGGTTTTTTAACCTCTTTCTATAGCTTTTTTAACTTTCCATTACACACATTTGGCACACCCGGTGGGACTCTTATGTCCATCCTCCATTAATGGAGGTCATTTAGGTTTTTTAAAGTTATTTTTAAAGCTTTTTAGTTTAAATAAATTTTTATTTCCTCATTTCTATTTTAAACCTTGGATTAATGAACTCTATTTACATGCATTTGTGGGTTTAACATAGAAATAGGAAGCTTTGACTAACCAATAACCTGTTTGCTCTTAAAATTTTGAAAATCTATGTTTTTTGTAGGTTTTTCACAGGCGCGCATAGGTGTTTTAAGGTGACACGTACACGTTGATATACACTGTCTCCATTGGAAAGGCCGCGTACCCGTCAAGGTGTCCTCTATGTTTATAAAAAAATTCTCTATAGGGATGCGTCTCGTGTCTCCATTGGTCTGTCCACATCTTCATCTCTCTAGATGCATCTGTGTAATTAATATCACTGTGTAAAAATTTTACAGACTTCTTTTTACTTGGGCCGCGTATCCATCGGTAGGAGCGTGCCCGCATTGAAACCCTAGCATACCTGTTGGATTAGGGCATGTAGGTGTTGGTGACTATTTTGATCTTAATAGACCCGCGTAGGTGTTGGTGTAGGCATGCACTGTTGGTTGGGGTGCATACATGTCGGTTTAGACACGCAGTGTTACTGTCAAAATTAATTTATTTTTACAGTCTGTTTTAACTATTTCTCTGACATTCTTGATGTAGGTTTCTAAAAGTTGACAGGTTTAAAAATAGGGTTATCTCCTTAAAATTTCAGTTTGCATGATTAAGTGTTTTTCATTCCTTAGCTTAAATTAGGATTTGTGAAACGTGTGTATGCTCTCTCCTCGTGCTTTCCAAAGTGATCTTGGAGATCAAAAGCACTTGCACAAAATCTATTTTACACGTTAAAAAAACTTTCTCTTTAAAGGATAAAGTAACATTTTTATGTGCTTTTAGTAGGATTTCCACTTTGTGTATGCTCTTCCTTCGCGCCTTCGGGTGATCTTAGGAATCAAAAGCAAGTGTGAGTTCTCTTTTACCTCAATCAGTGAACGAGAAAACTACTAACCAACTTGTTGTCTATAGAACCTTACGTTGGTCAAAGAAAGGTGTTAAGAACGAAGCGAAAACTTCTAATACATGTGTGTTTGTAGATTGCCAAATGGTGTGCCACTTTTGAAACCACATTAAGATTAAAAAGATAAAAAAACACACCATACTCAACAAACTATATTGCAGGTTTTGAAAAGGGTAAGTCCCTCTCCGCTTAACTGGAATGTAACCCCTTTGGCATAACACCTTAAGCTATAACAATGGGGGTGGTTCTAGGAACCCCAAAGTAGTCCACCACTGAGTAACCTCGTGGACGAAATGGGAAGCACCTCGCTTAACCTACTTGACTAGTAATTCCTTGTGAGATAGCATTACAAGTTGTCCCTATGTGATTTTTTTAAGTACATGATGGATGCATTTACTGCCCACTGTGCTTAAATGAAGCTAATTCGAGATACTCCCAAGATATTCAGGACTGTTTGGGTAAATTGTCTCACTCGTGGATAATTTTGTAACACCTATTTGAGAGAACTTATTAAGGAAACCATTTTTTCGGAGACCAACTTTACTAGTCCACGCGTCATTTTTCCATCACAAAGTGATAACTTGTTTGGATTCAGCATCGTGTTTTTCAAACATGGTAACAAACTCATCCCAAGTTTGATCTGAGTGTCTTTCATCACGAATCTAGACAAGCATATTACTTAGCTTAGGTTCCTTCTCATTTTTTTAAATGAGGCAAAGCTCTGCCCTAAGTGAAACTAAGTCTATTTTCACATGTTCTTAACCTACACCCATGTATTTGTACTTTCCATGTTGGAAGTCGAATAGAGGCATACTTTACATGTCATGTCAAAGATTATGCTAGCTACTTTTTTGTACGTTTACACCCATCCATGTTTGTGGCTAGGGTGTTAAATGACTAAAGCGAGTGGGTACGTTTTCACATCTTTGGCAGTCCTACGATCTTGACTTCAGGATCTTCATCATTGTTACGGGTCAGTTTTGTCATTCTATCTCTCCCCTAGTTTTTCAACTTTTTCTTGCATTCTAGTCATTCAGTATTGGTATTTACATTACATCTCCCATTCTTTGGGTACGTAGTATAAATCCTCTATAGCTGTGAGTTACGCCACTTGCATTATCACATAATTCTTGTTATACCTTTTGCTTGATTTTAGTTTAGACATCATCTAGGTCTCTTGACGAGTGTTGATACCGCTATATATATCACCATAATGTTTTCTTGATATCAAAACCTTTCTTGCTTGGTTGAGATATCCTGGATAGCATTGTTATGATATGTCTAGTTGTGATGTTCACTTTTCAAAACACTTAGCTTTCATCGACACTCGAGTTAGTACTAGGTATACCTTGTGTTGAGGTTGCGATTGGATCCTTGTTGTTACTTACACCTTTTTCATTTCAAACTTGACGTAAGTATCGACATGGTGTGGATCATCTTTGCATTGGAATATCATTTTGCACACACATTTTACATAGGGAGTATTTCCTTATTGATTGGATTTGTGTTTCACACTTACATGATTGTTCCTTGTGATTATTCATTTAAAAACTTGTTTTCTAGAACAATCCTTTTTATCTCATCGATATTTCATCATCATGATGTCTATTTTCCTTAGACCTTCTTCAGAAAATCACACACACATCTCCATACATACTGAATGTCTAGTTGGCTGCCATTATGCTACCCAAATCGGCATGGGGCCTTCTTCACTTTGAAGAAGTTATATAGCACTATCTAGGCCTAGAAATTTTTACTTAAATGACCCCAAACATGACTAACTATCACGCAGTTTCTCACATTTACAACAATGTGAAACCTAGGTTTAGGCATTCACATCAAAAGATACCCTTTACAACTAAACCTCGTTTGGTTCTTCATGCTAGAATTCCCATTTGGGTACCCTGTTCCCCACCTTCATCTCATAGTTGGTGGTATGGTTTGGATGCTTCTGATCCAAATTATTATTCAGAGTTCCCCCACTCTTCTTTTGATTCAGATCCAAACTACCATTTAGATTCCCACTCTTCTTCTGAAGATTCGGATCCCAACTATTATTCGGATACCCCTAGATCAAATCCTGAATCACAGTCCTCCCTTCCTTTACAGACCTTTATTCCAACTCACCTCAATGATGTATTCCTCCTTTGAAGACTCGTGTGACTCCAAGTTCCATCGATCAAACATCTAATTCGGTTCTTGAGTCATGGTCCTTCCTTTCTTTGCAGGACCTCCTTCATCAGTCATATCAACGACCTCTCCTCTCTGTCAAAGAGTTCCATGACTCGAGTTACCTCTAGTCACTCATCCAATTTGACTCCTATGTCACAACTTAACGAATGGCTATGTGATCCTACTTTCCAACCTACATTACGTCATCTTCTAGAAAAATGACCTAGGTCCAAATCCAAATCATCCATTCATGAAATTCCCTGCCGCCAAGCCTACTTCCTCTCTTGAGTCATCTTCTTCTATCAATCAATCTTCCCCTCTTATCGGATCCATTTCTTCTAGTCAACCCCCATGGTCAAAGAATAACAACCTCTACTAATTGATTTATCTCAGGATAAAGGACCAATCAGACTACACGAAGATATCCCTTTAGAGGATTACAAACAAGGTTTCTTTCTTGAACTCAATATGCTCGTGTATGGGGAGGAAGAGTTTGATTCCTTTTATCATAACATAGAGGAAGAGCCTAAGGTCATGGAACTTGATTCTTCTTCTGTTATTCCATCTTCATCTCCCTTTGAACATGATGAGATGTTGGGGTCTAGCATTGATCCATGGCCTATCTTCTCATTACCCAATCATTCCTTATCTATCATCATTCCTCAATCAAAATCTTGCATTGGCTCACCTCCTGGTAGCCCATCATCTTCTTCTATATTGGGGCCACGTCGTAGTAGCCCTCCATTTTCTACTTGTGGGTCACCTTCTGGTAGCGCATTACCTTTTATTCTCGGGCCACGCCCTAGTAGCTATTCATCCTATTCTATCTATGGTACACCTCCGAGTATCCCTTGCTTATCGATATTTGGGCCACACCCTAGTAGTCCCTCACCCTCATCTTCTATTATTGGACCATGTCCTCATAACCCAACTTCTTCCATCTTTGGGCCATATCCTAGCAAGTCCTTCATCATCTTCTATCGGTGGTTCACCTCCTGGTAGCCCATCCTCTTCAATTCATGGACCGTATCCTTTTCATCTATCACATATTTCTTCTATCAATGTTTTTGGCAATCCCACTACCATTTCTATTGTTCCTTTCATCAATCATAAACGTTCAGTTTCTTCTCCTTCTCGGGATCAAACAAGTCATGCATCAGCTTATAAAAAACCCAAACAGGTTCATTATCAAGCTCAGGTCAAAAATTCAAAGAGCTCTAAAGCTCACAACAAAGTAAATGATCTTAAGGTTAAAAATCAAACGTAATTCAAGAACACACATCAATGTAACCATCAAGTATGATGCAACGAACATAAACCTCTATATAGGGAACTCAATTTCTTGCATATGAAATCCATGTTTCAGGATAAATCATAGTCATTTATTGAGTATGAGCTCACCATGATCATCGACATCAGAGATAACATGACTCTTGATAAACAATCACGCTTAGTCTCCCTTATTAAGGAAGTTGCAAACATCATTTTTGGATCTTACCACATAGAGTGACTTTGTTGGTCCCAACTTTCCAAAAACTATCAAAAATCTAAAAATCAAAACAATGTAAAAATACAAAACCATGAGAAAACATTTCAAAGAAAAATCACAGGTACAAAGATCAAACATTGTAATCAGGTATTGCATACACATGGATGTTCTTTCTTCCCTTCCTTACTATTCTTCTCGCAAGTCTTCCTACCATTTTTATCCCTTCGGTGATCTTTTGGTTAGCCCATTCGCATGCATTTTGTGACATTTATCTCTATGGTATCCATTTGACCCTGGTCTTTTATCACCTTGGTAAATTAAAGAATGACTAACCTCATGGAGATCCTATCACATTCAACATCTAATAAACTTGTTACGAAGAACTTTTGGATATATTTGTTGACACTAGCCAATGTCATCATCACAATCACTTCCACCTCCTTCCATCAAGCCATTTATGGTTCTTAACCCCTTGTCAAACAAGAGAGCTGAAATAATTTTTCAGAAAGCAAAAGAATCAAAATCAATCAAAATTCAAAAGCTAAAAGCTACAAAGAAAAAGAAAATTGATATATAACTCTCTCTTGGGGTATTTCCAATAATCTCTATCGGGGCTATGGACACTGATTGGCAGTAGAGAAATGTTGCAATTAGAATCAAATGCATCTCCATCGGGGCTATGGACACCTAGCTGGTAGTGGAGCAATGTACAACTATCCTTCCACCCTCCATTCACAAATCACCTTTCAAAATCAAACATTCCTACACATTGGCTAGGGTGTCTTCACTTGTTATCTATTAAATATTCCCTTCAAGAGGTAATCTAATTCCACATTCACACACTGGATCTCTATGAGTATGCAAGATTAGTATGTTACCAAGTGTCTTTTTTTGGACCTTGTTTAGACTCTTACTCTAGTATGTATCTCGTCTCATGATTTGTGCCTTTGGCTAATCACTTGTTTCATCGCAAGGCTTCTCAGCTACATTCATGTCTTTCATCATTCTTCTTCTTTGTTCAGGACATCCATGTGTATAATATTCCCTTTTTGCCATGTTTTCAGACACCTTTGTCCCCTTTCACAAAATCCAATCTTCTCCTTCCTTTCTATCATGTGCTTTTAGGCCAACTTACGCTGGGGGCATCCTTGCTTCCTCTTAGCACTTCATTGGTTTACGTTCATCATCATGTTGAACCTATCCATAATGGCCTTGGGTCCCGCTTCTATCCATGAAGAGTTTGCCTTTGAATACTCCCACCTAATCGTTGGGGCATTTTCACATCTTCACCTTTCTCGCATGCGCGTGGCCTTTTTCCCTTGTACATCCCGTCTATCGCTGGGGCATCCATGCTTCTTTGTCTTCCTGTACATAGTTTTAGAAAACTTTAAAAATCATAAAAAACATTCAAATATGTTAGAAAATCACAAAAACATTCAAATATGTTTCAAGAAACATCAAAAACAATATAAATCATCTTACAAAATGTCACTCTTTGGTTCTCACCTGTTCATGTGCACGACTCGCAGATCATCTTGATCTACCTCCATCAACAAAAGCTAAGCTTCTTACTTTCTCTGTACTCTGGGGCACAACGAGTTGCCTAGATTGCATTTCATAGTGCACATTGCTTTTCCATTGGACCGAAGTGTCCTCCATTATTCCCCCTCACATGTATCTTTTCTTGGGGCACCATCATTAACCCTTGTCGTTGATTTGAATAGGTTGGAACTAAATCTTGATAACAAAAACATTGCATTATGTTTCTCTGTTAGGTTAGCTTGTTTACTTTCTCGTATTGCATTGCATTTTGTATGTTGCATGGAGTTAGGCATCTTTTACTTTCTCGTATTGCATTGCATTTTGTATGTTGCATGGAGTTAGTGTTTTTTTAGCAATGAACATTTGTTCATATATGGCTTTTCATGTCATACTACACTTTTGTTCATTATTTTTAATAAGGATCAATGATGAAGATCTCTAGCAATATGATGAAAGATAAAGTTGTTTAAAAGGCATTGGATGGATGTTAGCTCATTCCCCCTTTCTCATACTCCTTTTCTTCTTCATCACACTATTCTTTCTTCTATTCTCTTTCTGTCATCTTTTTGATCATCAATCGAGTTCTTCTATAACCCCATTGACAATCAAGGGAACATCCTTCATTATACTCATTTTTTATTCTATCCCTTCAAAATTTTCTACTTGCTTATGTTTTTCTACTTTCTTTGAAGTGACATCACTTACACCACCCCAAAGAGGGGCAAATATAGACACCTAAAATATGCTTACACTTAGCATTTCATCCAATTCAACCGATTAACAATACTACTTTAATTCCCCATTCTTCGCTTCATTCTCGGATGCCCATCTATGACACCTTCTTGGTATTATTCCTCCTATAAATAATCTAATTTGGTTAATATCTCTCTTATTAGCTAAACATTCCTCCTTTCGACCATTTAGAATCTCCCTAGTTCTCTCTAGACCACTTCTATTGGCTTCCTAGGCTATCTATTAGTCACAATTGGTTATCCAGACCCCTCCTAACTCTCAACAAGTCTCTAATCACTTGCTAATCAATTTTAACTAGCCTAAACCCTAGTTAACTATCCTAAACCAATCTTAACTAAGCCTAAAGCATGTTTATCCTAATATAATCTAAAAGAGATTTAGTCCCACATGCACCCAAATTCCAAATTCTCCCAAGTGGAAAACTATAAATAGAAGGGTCACCCCTCCCATTCAGACTTACAACTTTACTCTCAAACACTTTGGAAAGGCATTAGAAACCATTTGTGATAGCTTTAAGCTATAGAACATTTGGATCTTGGCCATACTCCATTGTTAAGAGCTCCCCCATCTTGCATCCATCCACCTCCATTGAAGAAAACAACTAATCACATAATTTGATTGCTTAGAATCTAACTAGGTTCACATTTTATTAAGCTTTCATAGAGTAGAGAGTAGTATACATGTTAGTTTTTGTCAAAGTTATAATGTTTTCATGTTAGTTTCTCTTGTTTATCTCTAATATGATGGTGCATGGTTGAGTTAGGAAAGCTTTGAGGTTCTTTAACCTCTTTCCATAGCTTTTGTAACTTTCCATTGCACACAATAAGGGAAATATAGAATGGTGGTGGTATTTTCGTGCCTTAGGAACACTTTTCCTTTCTAGCTAACATAAACTTATAGAAGTTGTTGCTTCATGAACCAATGATCTATCAGTTGTACCAAAATATTTTGAGGCCTCTTGCAAAGGTTTCTTTTGCGATAGAATTTGGGCCACACCCTAGTAGAGTGTGTCCTATATAAGTAACACTCATGTTGGTCTTCTTCATATATTCTACAATACCGAAAGGATTACTACTAATTTGCTGATATTTATTTGATAATCGAGTATTCTTTTGGAAAGTACTTGTTGGGTACAGTGATTCCTAAAGAACCTTATTTCCTTACATCTTGGATAGCATGTGTTTCTATTGGTTTCTTTCCGCATCTTTATTAGCCACCGCTTGTGACCGAGGATGTGAAGTGGATGCTTGAGTAGCTTTTAAATTTTGTGACTCGTTGCTCTCTTTTTAGATCAATTTTTTCAGCCACCGATGAATAATATGTATTCAACCGGAAAAAATATTCCACCGCTAATTTAGAAAAGTGGTTTCTTTATGGACCTATGGTGATCAACATCCTTCTATGTAGATTAATTTTTCGTGCCTCTAGAGGATATATAATTTGAGCCATAATGACCTAGATGAGAAATCCATTAGGGAAAAGATTCTAATTATGTATTTGAGAACAAGTATAAAACCATTCATAGCCTTGAATAAAATTATTTTGGACAGGTATAAGGGCTCAGAGGAGCTAGCAGTTGAAGAGGATTCCTAAAATTTAGATGCTTGTTGTTTGCAGCTTGATTTTATGCTTGATTATTCCATTAAAATGGTGGACAATTAGATTGATATTGTTGATTATGTGGTTGGTAGGGATGAGAATATTGATATTGTTTCCTCTTGAGTGCTACGAGTTCATTCCCAAAAGTTTATACTAGGGACTTGACCTCAACCAGATCATTTGAAGGAACTGTTTTTGTCACAGAGGAAATGGTTGGTTGATTACTTGAAAGTTTAGAAAACAAAGGCATGGGAGGTCTAGGTGTAATCTTCCCTGCTTGGATCAAATAATTCTTGGCTCTTATTACAACTTCATAGGCATTAGGAAGTGTGGTACCTCCCATAGATTGGATCATAACTATTATATCGTTATTCAAAGCTCGTAAATAATACAAAAATGCATTATTAGGAGAAGGCTTTATGAGTGTCGGAATCTTGTTCCAAGTCTTTTGGAATCGGAAGTTGAAATCACTCATGTACTCTTGAGGAGCTCTCTTTATGGTAGTGATTTGTTCCATGAGTGATAGGTGGTCACTCTTGTCTTCAAACTATTTACATAGCTTCTCCCCAACTCATCCCAAGTGGTTATAGTACACTAGGCTCTAACCCACAAAACCACTGAAGTGATTTTCCTTGAAGGAAGTAGCAAGGAGTCTGACCGCAACATTGTCTTCTGTAACATTATGTATTACACAAATGTTGGCCACATCAAGAATATGTTCCATAGGAGTAATATGAGTTTCCCCTGTGTAAAAGGGTAGAATTTTGAGTGCAAAAAGTTACAGGATCATGTTGGGCTAATAGATAAGGGTTTCCTATATTGAATGAAGGAAATAATTGGTTCCTCACCATTCTAGCAAGAGGTGGATTGTTCCTAGGTGGAGGGAACCTTCCACAGAGAGGATTTGAATGACCTCTATGTGGTGATGTTGTAACTGGTGATGTTGAAATGCCTCTTCTTCTTCTCAGAGGAGATAAGGATAACTCAATATGTTGATAATTTCCTTCTCATTTTGTGGAAGCTCTTGTATGAAATCTTCGCATAAGTTAACACATTGATATTTAAAATCGAGAGAAATGGAGTTGTCGGTACTTTTATTCATGCAAGTATGAAGATAAGTAGCAACTTTTTCCCACCTAGCCAAATGAAGGCATTGAAAATAAAAAGTTCTTGGTTTCATTATAAATTCAAATGACAATTTTACAAGATTCTTGCAACTATAAAATAGAAACTTCTTTGTGATGACCAATGTTTTCAAGAAACAATAAGTACAAAATGGTTATATACAAGAATGTGAAACTTTACAAGCCACATTTATTTACAACATGAATGGTAATGCCCACAAAAGATGAGGATGACCAAGATGGCAAGAGGCTTCAACTATCTCCAACTTGAGCTCCAACTCCAATACTCCTACAAGAATCCAACTCCAAGAGAACATGGCTTGTTTACCACCCAACCAATAGGCATCATCACATGCCTTTCCATGGTTGGAAGTCATGCTAGCCTCCCCCAAGCCCATGGGAGAGAGGAACTAGCTTCCACAATGTGCACAAGTATAATGGGGTTTAAACACACAACAAGAGAAAACATAAGACCATTCAACCACTTAGACCTACTATACAATGAAAAAACACACACATGAGGAGAACAAGGTCAACCTCACAAGGGGGAAGAGAGGAAGAAGGATGCCCAAATCAAGGTGTCCAACCATAGGAGCACCAATAAATACATATATACAAAACTCCTTATACCTCCTAATCATTCATCCTCCTTATTCCTCCTTATGCTATAGAAATCCTTCTTGGGAGGATTTTCAAACCCAAAAGGGTTTCCTCACCAAGAATGGGGAAAGGTTCAAGCCATATGAACCTTTCTCCCACCTCAAACCATATGAGGGGATGAGAAGGGACCTTCATGGCTTGACCAACAACCATGAGGTTTGAGAGGGAAATCCCTCTCTCTTCCCCTACATTCTCCAAAAACCATCATTCCAAATGATGGTGGAGAGAAAACAAAGAAAATAACAAGAACAAACAAACAACCACATTCACCATACAACTTCACAACACATCATTTCACACACTATTTTATTGATCAAACATAGTTTACAAGATAAACAAAACTAAGAAGAAAAAGGTTAAGAACCCTACCTCTATAATGCTTTCCAAGACTCTAAGCTTTTCCCCTTTGTCCAAGCTCCCCTCCAAGCTCCCAAAATTCTCCAAGTGCTCCAAAAAAATGAACCAAGAAGGCCCATTCCTTCCACATGAGGAAGAATAAAAAGAGGAACCCAAAAGTTTCCTCACCAATGAGAAAGTGACAAGTGTCACCCCCTCTCCTCTCAAGAGTCAAAGATTCCAAAAACCAAATAAGTAAGAGTAAACTCACCTTTTATCCCTTTTCACCCAAAATACTAAAAACTAAAATAAAACAAAGTGGAGCAACTTTTAACACTTTCACACAACCCAACCATCTTACATGGATGGTGACTAAAGAGGGCTAAATGGGAGGGAAACTCCCTCCAAACCTTGGAAATAGGCCCCCTACCTATTAGGTAGGGTCCAAGGGCCCATTTTCATGCTAAGGGAACCCCCAAACTCAAAAGGGGTCCCTAAAATTACCCAAAATAACCCAATTTCGGGTTTGGCATGCTTGGGCACAAGGGGAGGGGTGGGGTCCACCCAAGGTTCACATGTGGTCCCCAATCCCTTCTACCAACACACACACACTTCCCAAAACCAACACTTAACTTAAGATAAGATCATTAACCCCTAAGCTAGTTTACTTAATAAAACACACCCTAAACCTAATTAATTTTACAAGACATAATTACATTACAAATTGAGGGTTCACCCATGGTGCCCAATTAAATACATCTAATCTAAGGCCTCAAACATTTAGCATGGTTAGGACTCAGCCCGTGGGCCGCTTGTGCACAATTGCGTAGCTGCCCTGAAACCCATGCTCTCCTATACCTGTCACCTGCACACTCATTGCACACATTAACCGCATCTGTCCAATATAATAAACATCATCTATACATCACAATATCAATCAAACTTATAATGTCCGAACATAATTTACAATTGATAGTGCAATGCATACAATTATCCACATAGTTTGCCATGAATCATCCACAAATAAAATTGCAACGACATACACTTAGGTTAGCATGAAAATTACCATCATTAAATCCAAAACACTATATCATTAATCAAATCAACCACAAGAGACTAACATCTAACCAATAAGTCTATCATATAACCCTGTTAGTGTCATCAACATCATAAGAAATATATCAGTATATGAATCTAGTCCAATTGGCGCTACGCGCCCAAAATGCCATAATGTCCATGAGGATAAAATATCATAGTAAAATGTCCAAAGTCTATCAGAGTCTCAATCAAAACATGTCTAGAAATAAAGGAACCAACAGATAACTGGAGCTATAAAAATGTGGGCACTACATCCCCCTCTCCTAGAATTAGACTTCCTCCTGGAAGTCATTGGAAGAGATAGGGATATCTAGCCCTCGGTGGTGTAAAGATCCTCCCTGTGTAGCCGATGACTCGTCATATCGGTCCCACCGCACTCTAACTGGTCCAAATCTCGACCCCGAAGGGCCAACCTCCGGTGCTCCAAGATGCGACGGGCTCCAATCTCCACCGCCCTCCGTCCTCTACCCGTAATGCCGACCAATCCAAAACATGAGAAACATCTCGGTACATATCTACGTAGTACGTAAACATGAAAATGTCGGCCCTGCAAGGCGTGGTGGCAAAGCTAGGCGATAGGCAATGGACCGATGACCTCAAGAATATCAAAAGGCCCCACAAAACGAGGTGATAGCTTAGAACCCTTTCCATAATGGATCGGACTCTTATGAGGACGAACCTCAAGAAGACTTTGTCACCCACCGAGAAGTGACGATCGATCCTCTGGTGTCCGCATACGCCTTTCTCGGCGTGCTCTAGCCTCGCTCAAGACGCCGCCGAATCGAACAACCGCGCTCTAAATCCGAAGATAAGTGGCCCCAAAATAATCCTCGTCATCTAGTCTATCCCTACTCAAAGGTGTCCCGCAAGGTCGTCCATACAAAGCCCCGATAGGGAGCCATGCCAATGGAGCTATGATAACAAGTTATTGTAGGCAAACTCAACTAAATGCAAATAGTCCTCCCACTTCTTCTCGCTGGTCCATCACATACATCCTCAACATGTCCTCAAGAACCCGATTAACCCTCTCTCTCGCCCATCTGTCTCTGGATGATATGCGAACTGAAATTAATCTCAGGTACCCAAGGCCTCCCGAAAAGAAGTCCAGAAAACGATGTGTAGATAGTGTCTCTGCTCATTAATGATCGTCTTCTAATCCCATGCAATCTAACAATGTCCTCCATGAACACTTTGGCGATGGCTCGTGCATTATAGGTGACCTTGGTTGGTGAGAAATGCGCAACCTTGGTCAACTTATCCACAAAGTGACCATAATGGCATCATGACGATAAGAGGACATAGAAGTCCTACTATGAAATCCATGGAGATCACATCCCATTTCCACTGGGAATATCATGAGGGTATAAGAGTCTCGCGGGATGAGAATGCTCGCCTTGACTCTCGACACTCAAGACACCGTGCTACAAAATCTGCTATGTCTCGACGAAGACCCGGCCAATAATATAACTCTCTCAAATCGGCATGCATCTTCTTCACTCCCGGATGTGCTGCGTATGGGGCTCGATGAGCCTCAGTAAGGATGAAACTACGCAGATCACCTGCCTTAGGCACATAAATGTGCCTATGGAACCGAAGCAAACCATCTGACTCTAACATGCATCCCGAATATCTCGCCCTCAAAAGAACCCCGAGAATCCAACATCGCCTAAAGACCCTCATAAAACCCGTCCTCCGGAAGATGCTCAAGTATCCCGCCTCTCAAATCGATCGATCGCAGCAGTGTCAAAGAAGCAAGCACATGCCGTCGTCTACTAAGTGCATCTCGCAACAACATTTTCCTTTCCTTGATATACGCACCTCCATGTCATACTCACAAGGAACTCCATCCAACGCCGCTGACGAGCGTTGAGGTTGGCCGAGAGAAGATATGCTGTAAGCTACAATGATCTCGTCCTCAAGATGAAAGGTCTACCCAAAAGGAAATGTCGCCAACGCACAAGTGCATGAACAACTCGCGCAAGCTCTAAGCTCTAAGTCATGAGTAGGATAGTTAAGCTCATAGTCCTTGAGCTTACGAGACTCAAAAGCAATAACCCGACGCTCCCGCATAAGAACCGCTCCCAAACCCTCTAGTGATGCATCGCTGCAAACAACAAAATCCTCTCTGGGTCCTGGATCGCTAAGATGGGCGCCGTGGTTAACCTTTCCTTAAGCAATCGAAAGGCCTCGCTCACATTTTTCTCGACCAATCAAACTTCTTCCCTTTCCTCTCGAAGAGAAGTAATAGGGTGAGCAATCCTAGAAAAGTCCCGCACAAACCTCGCGGTAATACCCGCTAAACCCATGAAGCTCCTCACCTCGTGATCGATGTGGGTGCCGGCCAATCCAAGATAGCTCGAATCTTAGAGGGATCTATGGAGATACCCTCCCGATATGATATGACCCAAGTATCGAATCTCTCGTCTCGAAAGAAGCGCATTTTTCCAAGTTCCCATACAACTTCGCTCTCTCAAAACCTCGAAGTACCGCCTCAAATGCTCCTCATGTTCCTCCTCGGAACGAGAATAAATCAATATGTCATCAAGGAACACTAAAACAAAGCGATCCAGAAATGTCCTGAATACTCCATTCATGAGGCTCATGAAGACAAGCTGGGGCATTGGTCAAACCAAATGGAACCACTGTGAACTCATAATGCCCGTAACGTGTGTGAAATGCTGTCTTATGAATGTCTGCATCTGAAATGTGCAACTGATGATATCCTGACTTGAGATCGATTTTGGAGAACACTCTAGCTCCCCGCATCTGATCAAACAAGTCATCAATCCTAGGGAGTGGATAACGGTTCTTTATTGTGACCTTATTGAGCTGTCTGAAGTCTACACAAAGCCTGAGAGAACCATCCTTCTTCTTCACAAATATGACTGGCGCTCCCCAAGGAGATACACTAGGGCGAATGAGACCCTTCTCTAACAACTCCTCTAACTGAATCTTGAGCTCATGAAGCTCTGAAGTCGTCATCCGATAGGGTGCCCTAGAAACTGGTGCAGATCCAGGCACTAAGTCAATGGTGAAATCCACCTCTCTACTAGGTGGTAAACCTGGAAGCTCCCCTGGAAACACATCTGCATACTCCCTCAAAACTGCGTGATCATCAAGGGGTGAATGCTCTGGAGTACTGTCTCGAACGATCACTGATAGTGATAGCAAACAACTGGCAACCCTTACGCATGCTCCGCTTGAGTTGCTTAGCCGAGATCATACGCAAGGAAATGGGTCTCTGCATCCCTGAAATCACAACTGCACTACCCAAATCATCCTGACACTCAATGACCTTCTCTCTACAATCCACCTTGGCTCGATGAGCCTCGAGCCAATCCATACCCAACACTACCTGATAGGATCCTAAAGGAATAACTCGGAGGTCAAGCGTAGTGGAGAAGACTCCCAAATCGAGTACACAACTCTCCACATACGAGTCCACGGCGAGTTTAGCCCCAGAGGCCAACTCAACCTGCCAACTATCTGGCTGCCTAGCCACCACTAGCCCACACTGGTCCACTATAGAAGGTGATATAAAGGAATCTGAAGCACCTGAATCAAAAAGTACTGAGACAGAAATACCCCTGATAGTACTCGTCATCTGCCTCAATGACGTGGCTCGATGCTCACTCACGGCGGTCACAACCGCCGCATACACACGATGGGGGCGCATCCCACGCCACCCACCGTCTCGCTCGGATCTAGGAGCTCTCTGCATATCCGTAGTAGTGGGCTTGTGCGGACACATACGCACATAATGATCTGGAGCCCCACAAATAAAACATCCTCCTGTACCTCTCTGAGATGGGGTCCCTCCCGTGCTCGGCGAATCGAACTCGCCGGTCCAACCCTAGTAGATCGCAAGCGATGGGCCGGGCCGAGAGTGATGAGTACCCGGCCTCCCGTCTCTAGACTCCACCAAAACCACCTCTAGACCCACCTCGCCGAAAACTCGAGTCCTATCTACCCTCTCGATGCCTGGTGTCCCCGATGTTGTGTCTCTGGCTGTGATGGGTGTGGAGGAGCTCTCGATGTCGCCGGAGAAGACCGTAATCCTCCTCTAGGGGGGGTGGTACCGCTCCCCGTGCTCTCTCGACTGGAATGCCCGAATCCTGTCCCGAACTTGCTCTTGTTTCTTTCTCTCGTGCTCCCGAGCCTTGGTCCTATTCTCCTCACCCAAGTAGGCCTTCTCAACGGCCTTCTCGAGCGTGGGAGGAGATAACATCCTAACAGCCTCCCGCTATATCTCGCATTCAGCCCCGAATGAACCTCGTTTACCCGCAATTTCTCATCTGCAGTAGTCTACATACCGCAAGAGATCCAAGAACTCGCTCTCATATCGCGCCACCGAGCTGTAACCCGTCGCAAGTCGTGAAACTCATCGATCTCTTCGCACAAAATGCTCGACATATACCGGGCCCTGAATCGCTCCTCGAACAACTCCCATGTCACTGTATCCCGAGTCAAATGGAGCTTCCGCTCCTCATTCCTCCACCAAACGCCTGCTGCGTCTCGGAGGAGGTGTATGGCGAACCTGGCTTTGACGTTGCTCTCATGAGAGTGCAAGCCAAAGCAGCTATCCAAGCTAAGGAGCCAGACTCTGCCCCAAAGCCATCATCTGTCGAACCAGTAAACGTAGGCGGCTGAAGGCGAAGAAGGTCTCGAATCACACTGCCTGTGTCTCGATCCTGACGATGTGGTCTAACAGGTGAGAGGGGTCGCATATCTCCAAAAGGTCCCTCGAAGCTGTGTGAACGGCTGTGACGAAATGAGGCCACCCTCTCGCCAAGGATGGAAGGGCTGCGTGACCTCTCTCATCTCTAATGTCATGCTCGTGTGGCTGGGATGTGCGCTCCTCACCAATCAACTCCTCATCTCCTAACTGAATGTCCTCCTCTCTCGGCACCTGCGGTGGTGGAAGACGCTCCCGCACGACACCTATCACCGCCGCAGGTCTCCAATATTCGAGGCCCAAAATCGGGGCCGGCGGTGGCTCTCGCAGGTGCGCACTACGACCCGAACCTCGAGCCGAACGTCCCTCTGGGTGCCATCCTAAACCCGAGGTAAAAAAAAAAAATGTTTTATAAACTTTCTAAACGTTTCATTGAAGCGTTATATTATCATTATTTTTATTATTTTTATTATTATTATTATTGTTATTATCATTATAACACCAAATGCATGCCCTTCCCATTAATAATTAATTTATATTAATTATTAATTAATTAATTTATTTATTTATTTATTTTAAATAAATTAATACCATCCCCAATAATAATTTAATTATTTTAATCAATAATTAATGCTTCCTTAAGCCTCTCACATTAATAATTAAAATATTACATTTCCTAAAATCAAAGAACACTAACCCCTTTTTAATTTATTTTACCCTATCAAGCTTTTAGGGTATGATTAAAAATCTACACTCCTTTTAAATTTAAAATTAATCTTCCCCTTTTAATTTAATTTTTTACACACTCTTTAAATTTAATTTTGTTTTCCCCTTTTAATTTAATTACCCACACTCCCCTTTTATTTATTTTTACACCCTTTAAAATTCTCCTCATTATCAAAGTGCCTATGTTTAAAAGTGTAGGATTGATTATGGGCCTTTGGATCAAATCAAATCTGAGCCCTTGATTTCAAATTTACCCTAATTTTTCTAATCATTCTTTTTTTTTTTCTTTTTTTTTTCTTTTTTCATTTTTTTTTTTTTTTTCTTTTCATTTCAGTGAAAGTTTTTCATGGAGGTTTTGGTTTCAAACATGAATTTATTTTTTTTTTTTTTTTTTTTTTTTTTTTTTTTTTTTATTATTTTTTTTGAGAAAAAATCAATTTTTTATGATATACACATATATATATATATATATATATACATATATTTATATATTATATATGCTCCCCTTATATATTATATATATATTTTTTTTTATATATATATATTATATATTTATTTTTTTTTTTTTTTTTTTTTTTTTTTTTGTTTTTTGCAGGGGGAAGGGGGCGGTGGGGGTGGCAAGGGGGGTGGGCATGGCGGGGGTGCAGGGCGGGGGGGGGTGGGGGGGGGGGGAGGGGGGGGAGGGGGGGGTGGGGGGGTGGTGGGGGGGGGGGGGGGGGGGGGGGAACGGGGGGGGGGGGGTCTGTCTACGGGGGGTCCAGGGGGGGGGGGGTGGGGGGGGGGGGGAGGGGGCGTTGGGGGGGGGGGAGGGGGGGGGGGGGGGGGGGGGGGGGTCCTGGGCAACTGGCTTTTTTTTTTTTTTTTTTTTTTTTTTTTTTTTTTTTTTTTTTTTTTTGGGGGGGGGTTTGGGGGGCCCCCCAAAATTTATATTTTTTTTTTTTTTTTTTTTTTTTTTTTTTTTTTTTTTTTATTATATATTTATATATATATATATATATATATATATATATATATATATATATATATATATATATATATATATATATATATATATATATATATATATATATATATATATATATATATATATATATATATATATTATATTTTTATTTTTTTTTTTATTTTTATTATTTTTATATATATATATATATATATATATATATATATAATATATATATATATAAATATATATATATATATATATATATATATATATATATATATATATATATATATATATATATATATATATAAATATGATAAAATATAGATATATATTCTAATTTTATTTTTTTTCATTTTATTGAAATATATTTGTATTTTTAAACTTACTAAAAAAATATTTAAATTAGAGGAATATATATAAATCAATTTTTTTTCAAATAAATCCCAAGGCAATATTAACATACAAAACTAATAAAATTTATTTTATTTTATTTTACTTTTTTTTTTTTTACATATATTCACAAATCTACAAATGTAAATCTTATTTTAACAATAAGAGAAGAAGATAACTATATTCTATCTTTAACCCTTTAAAAAAATTTAATAAATAAATACATTTCAAAAATATATATATATATCAATATATATATAAATATCAATATAATATATATATATATAAATATTAAAAACAAAAAAAAATAATTAATTTTAAAAAGAAACATATATAAATAACCATATTTCAAATAAATCAGTTTTCATTTCAAAACACATATAATAAATTTTCATGCAAGGAAGATTACAAAGGACATATATTATTTTTTTTTTTTTTAAAACAAGACTAAGACATCTACAAAAATTACCAAAAGTCTGTTTGAAACCATGCTCGATACCAAAATGTAATGCCATATTTTTTTTTTGAAAATGCAAGCACACTAAAAATTTTTTATGTAAATTTTATATTTAATGTATATACATCTATATTCATATTTCTAAACAACAAATCTTTCCAAATGAAGGCATTGAAAATAAAAAGTTCTTGGTTTCATTATAAATTCAAATGACAATCTTACAAGATTCTTGCAACTATAAAATAGAAACTTTCTTAGTGATGACCAATGTTTTCAAGAAACAATAAGTACAAAATGGTTATATACAAGAATGAGAAACTTTACAAGCCACATTTATTTACAACATGAAGGTAATGCCCACAAAAGATGAGGATGACCAAGATGGCAAGAGGCTTCAACTATCTCCAACTTGAGCTCCAACTCCAATACTCCTACAAGAATCCAACTCCAAGAGAACATGGCTTGTTTACCACCCAACCAATAGGCATCATCACATGCCTTTCCATGGTTGGAAGTCATGCTAGCCTCCCCCAAGCCCATGGGAGAGAGGAACTAGCTTCCACAATGTGCACAAGTATAATGGGGATTTAAACACACAACAAGAGAAAACATAAGACCATTCAACCACTTAGACCTACTATACAATGAAAACAACAACATGAGGAGAACAAGGTCAACCTCACAAGGGGGAAGAGAGGAAGAAGGATGCCCAAATCAAGGTGTCCAACCATAGGAGCACCAATAAATACATATATACAAAACTCCTTATACCTCCTAATCATTCATCCTCCTTATTCCTCCTTTATGCTATAGAAATCCTTCTTGGGAGGATTTTCAAACCCAAAGGGTTTCCTCACCAAGAATGGGGAAAGGTTCAAGCCATATGAACCTTTCTCCCACCTCAAACCATATGAGGGGATGAGAAGGGACCTTCATGGCTTGACCAACAACCATGAGGTTTGAGAGGGAAATCCCTCTCTCTTCCCCTACATTCTCCAAAAACCATCATTCCAAATGATGGTGGAGAGAAAACAAAAAAAATAACAAGAACAAGCAAACAACCACATTCACCATACAACTTCACAACACATCATTTCACACACTATTTTATTGATCAAACATAGTTTACAAGATAAACAAAACTAAGAAGAAAAAGGTTAAGAACCCTACCTCTATAATGCTTTCCAAGACTCTAAGCTTTTCCCCTTTGTCCAAGCTCCCCTCCAAGCTCCCAAAATTCTCCAAGTGCTCCAAAAAAAATGAACCAAGAAGACCCATTCCTTCCACATGAGGAAGAATAAAAAGAGGAACCCAAAAGTTTCCTCACCAATGAGAAAGTGACAAGTGTCACCCCTCTCCTCTCAAGAGTCAAAGATTCCAAAAACCAAATAAGTAAGAGTAAACTCACCTTTTATCCCTTTTCACCCAAAATACTAAAAACTAAAATAAAACAAAGTGGAGCAACTTTTAACAATTTCACACAACCCAACCATCTTACATGGATGGTGACTAAAGAGGGAAAAATGGGAGGGAAACTCCTCCAAACCTTGAAATAGGCCCCCCTACCTATTAGGTAGGGTCCAAGGGCCCATTTTCATGCTAAGGGAACCCCCAAACTCAAAAGGGGTCCCTAAAATTACCCAAAATAACCCAATTTCGGGTTTGGCATGCTTGGGCACAAGGGTAGAGGGTGTGGGGTCCACCCAAGGTTCACATGTGGTCCCCAATCCCTTCTACCAACACACACACACTTCCCAAAACCAACACTTAACTTAAGATAAGATCATTAACCCCTAAGCTAGTTTACTTAATAAAACACACCCTAAACCTAATTAATTTTACAAGACATAATTACATTACAAATTGAGGGTTCACCCATGGTGCCCAATTAAATACATCTAATCTAAGGCCTCAAACATTTAGCATGGTTAGGACTCAGCCCGTGGGCCGCTTGTGCACAATTGCGTAGCTGCCCTGAAACCCATGCTCTCCTATACCTGTCACCGCACACACTCATGCACACATTAACCGCATCTCTGTCAATATAATAAACATCATCTAAACATCACAATATCAATCAAACTTATAATGTCCGAACATAATTTACAATTGATAGTGCAATGCATACAATTACCCACATAGTTTGCCATGAATCATCCACAATAAAATTGCAACGACATACACTTAGGTTAGCATGAAAATCACCATCATTAAATCCAAAACACTATATCATTAATCAAATCAACCACAAGAGACTAACATCTAACCAATAAGTCTATCATATAACCCTGTTAGTGTCATCAACATCATAAGAAATATATCAATATACGAATCTAGTCCAATTGGCGCTACGCGCCCAAAATGCCATAATGTCCATGAGGATAAAATATCATAGTAAAATGTCCAAAGTCTATCAGAGTCTCAATCAAAACATGTCTAGGAATAAAGGAACCAACAGATAACTGGAGCTATAAAAATGTGGGCACTACATCCCCCCCTCTCCTAGAATTAGACTTCCTCCCGGAAGTCATTGGAAGAGATAGGATATCTAGCCCTCAGTGGTGTAGCATCCTCCCACGTAGCTGATGACTCATCATATCGGTCCCACTGCACTCTAACCTGGTCCAAATCTCGACCCCGAAGGGCCAACCTCCGGTGCTCCAAAGATGCGACGGCTCCAATCTCCACTGCCCTCCGTCCTCTACCTGTAATGCCGACCAATCCAAAACATGAGAAACATCTGGTACATATCTACGTAGTACAAAAACATGAAAAATGTCATGGGCCCATGCAAGGCGTGGTGGCAAAGCTAGATGATAGGCAACTGGACCGATGACCTCAAGAATATCAAAAGGCCCCACAAAATGAGGTGATAGCTTAGAACCCTTTCCATAACGGATCGGACTCTTATGAGGATGAACCCTCAAGAAGACTTTGTCACCCACTGAGAAGTGACGATCGATCTCTCTGGTGTCCGCATACGCCTTTACGGCGTGCTCTAGCCTCGCTCAAGACGCCGAATCGTAACAACCTCGCTGCTCTAAATCCTCAGATAAGCTGGCCCCAAAATAATCCTGTCATCTAGTCTATCCCAACTCAAAGGTGTCCTGCAAGGTCGTCCATACAAAGCCTGATAGGGAGCCATGCCAATGGAGCTATGATAACTGTTATTGTAGGCAAACTCAACTAAATGCAAATAGTCCTCCCACTTCTTCTGCTGGTCCATCACATACATCCTCAACATGTCCTCAAGAACCTGATTAACCCTCTCTGTCTACCCATCTGTCTCTGGATGATATGCCGAACTGAAATTAATCTGTGTACCCAAGGCCTCCTGAAAAGAAGTCCAGAAAACTGATGTGTAGATAGTGTCTCTGTCATTGATGATCGTCTTTGGAATCCCATGCAATCTAACAATGTCCTCCATGAACACTTTGGTGATGGCCTGTGCATTATAGGTGACCTTGGTTGGCGAGAAATGCGCAACCTTGGTCAACTTATCCACAGTGACCATAATGGCATCATGACGATAAGAGGACATAGGAAGTCCTACTATGAAATCCATGGAGATCACATCCCATTTCCACTCGGGAATATCATGAGGGTATAAGAGTCCTGCGGGATGAGAATGCTCTACCTTGACTCTCTGACACTCAAGACACCGTGCTACAAAATCTGCTATGTCTCGACGAAGACCCGGCCAATAATATAACTCTCTCAAATCGGCATGCATCTTCTTCACTCCTGGATGTGTTGCGTATGGGGCTCGATGAGCCTCAGTAAGGATGAAACTACGCAGATCACCTGCCTTAGGCACATAAATGCACCTATGGAACCGAAGCAAACCATCTGACTCTAAGCATGCATCCTGAATATCTGCCCTCAAAAGAACCCTGAGAATCCAACATCTGCCTAGCACCCTCATAAAACCTGTCCTCTGGAAGATGCTCAAGTATCCTGCCTCTCAAATCTGACTGCAGTGTCAAAGAAGCAAGCACATGCCGTCATCTACTAAGTGCATCTGCAACAACATTTTCCTTTCCCTTGATATACTGCACCTCCATGTCATACTCACATAGGAACTCCATCCAACGCCATTGACGAGCGTTGAGGTTTGGCTGAGAGAAGATATGCTGTAAGCTACAATGATCTGTCCTCAAGATGAAAGGTCTACCCAAAAGGAAATGTCACCAACGCACAAGTGCATGAACAACTGCTGCAAGCTCTAAGTCATGAGTAGGATAGTTAAGCTCGTAGTCCTTGAGCTTACGAGACTCAAAAGCAATAACCCGACGCTCCTGCATAAGAACTGCTCCCAAACCCTCTAGTGATGCATCAATGCAAACAACAAAATCCTCTGTTGGGTCTGGAACTGCTAAGATGGGCACCGTGGTTAACCTTTCCTTAAGCAACTGAAAGGCCTGCTCACATTTTTCTGACCAATCAAACTTCTTCCCTTTCCTCTGAAGAGAAGTAATAGGGTGAGCAATCCTAGAAAAGTCCTGCACAAACCTGCGGTAATACCCTGCTAAACCCATGAAGCTCCTCACCTCAGTGACTGATGTGGGTGCTGGCCAATCCAAGATAGCCTGAATCTTAGAGGGATCTACGGAGATACCCTCGCCTGATATGATATGACCCAAGTACTGAATCTCTGTCTGAAAGAAGCTACATTTTTCCAAGTTCCCATACAACTTCTGCTCTCTCAAAACCTGAAGTACCTGCCTCAAATGCTCCTCATGTTCCTCCTCGGAATGAGAATAAATCAATATGTCATCAAGGAACACTAAAACAAAGCGATCCAGAAATGTCCTGAATACTCCATTCATGAGGCTCATGAAGACAGCTGGGGCATTGGTCAAACCAAATGGAACCACTGTGAACTCATAATGCCCGTAACGTGTGCGAAACGTTGTCTTATGAATGTCTGCATCTGAAATGTGCAACTGATGATATCCTGACTTGAGATCGATTTTGGAGAACACTCTAGCTCCCCGCATCTGATCAAACAAGTCATCAATCCTAGGGAGCGGATAACGGTTCTTTATTGTGACCTTATTGAGCTATCTGAAATCTACACAAAGCCTGAGAGAACCATCCTTCTTCTTCACAAATATGACTGGCGCTCCCCAAGGAGATACACTAGGGTGAATGAGACCCTTCTCTAACAACTCCTCTAACTGAATCTTGAGCTCATGAAGCTCTGAAGTCGTCATCCGATAGGGTGCCCTAGAAACTGGTGTAGATCCAGGCACTAAGTCAATGGTGAAATCCACCTCTCTACTAGGTGGTAAACCTCGAAGCTCTCCTGGAAACACATCTGCATACTCCCTCAAAACTGCGTGATCATCAAGGGGTGAATGCTCTGGAGTACTGTCCGAACGATCACTGATAGTGATAGCAAACAACTGACAACCCTTACGCATGCTCCGCTTGAGTTGCTTAGCCGAGATCATACGCAAGGAAATGGGTCTCTGCATCCCTGAAATCACAACTGCACTACCCAAATCATCCTGACACTCAATGACCTTCTCTCTACAATCCACCTTGGCTCGATGAGCCTCGAGCCAATCCATACCCAACACTACCTGATAGGATCCTAAAGGAATAACTCGGAGGTCAAGCGTAGTGGAGAAGACTCCCAAATCGAGTACACAACTCTCCACATACGAGTCCACGGTGAGTTTAGCCCCAGAGGCCAACTCAACCTGCCAACTATCTGGCTGCCTAGCCACCACTAGCCCACACTGGTCCACTATAGAAGGTGATATAAAAGAATCAGAAGCACCTGAATCAAAAAGTACTGAGACAGAAATACCCCTGATAGTACCTGTCATCTCAATGACTGTGGCCTGATGCTCAGCCTGGCGGTTGTCAACCACTGCATACACACGATGGGCGCGTCCCACGTCACCCACCGTCTGCTCGGATCTAGGAGCTCTCTGCATATCCGTAGTAGTGGGCTTGTGTGGACACATACGCACATAATGATCTGGAGCCCCACAAATAAAACATCCTCCTGTACCCGCTGAGATGGGGTCCCTCCTGTGCTCTGGCGAACTGAACCTGCCGGTCCAACCCTAGTAGATCGCGTCGCGAGCGAGCGGGCTGGGCCGAGAGTGATGAGTACCCGGCCTCTATCTCTAGACTCCACCAAAACCACCTCTAGACCCACCTGAAAACTCTGAGTCTGTCTACCCCTCTGATGCTGGTGTCCCTGATGCTGTGTCTGCTGTGGTGGGTGTGGAGGAGCTCTCGATGCTGCTGGAGAAGACCAGAATCCTCCTCTAGGGGGTGGTACTGCTCCCCGTGCTCTCTCGACTGGAATGCCCGAATCATGTCTGGAACTTGCTCTTGTTTCTTTCTCTCGTGCTCCCGAGCCTTGGTCCTATTCTCCTCAGCCAAGTAGGCCTTCTCAATGGCCTTCTTCTCGAGCGTGGGAGGAGATAACATCCTAACAGCCTCCGCTATATCTCGCATTCAGCCCCGAATGAACTCGTTTACCGCAACTTCTCATCTTGTAGGTAGTCTACATACTGCAAGAGATCCAAGAACCTGCTCTCATACTGCGCCACTGAGCCAGAACCCTGTCGTAAGTCGTGAAACTCATCGATCCTCTTCTGCACAAAATGCTCTGACATATACCGGCCCTGAATCGCTCCTCGAACAACTCCCATGTCACTGTATCTCGAGTCAAATGGAGCTTCCGCTCCTCATTCCTCCACCAAACGCCTGCTGTGTCTCAGGAGGAGGTGTATGGCGAACCTGGCTTTGACGTTGCTCTCATGAGAGTGCAAGCCAAAGCAGCTATCCAAGCTAAGGAGCTAGGACTCTACCCCAAAGCCATCTGTCGAACCAGTAAACGTAGGTGGCTAAAGGTGAAGAAGGTCTCGAATCACACTGCCTGTGTCTCGATCCTGACGATGTGGTCTAACAGGTGAGAGGGGTCACATATCTCCAAAAGGTCCCTCGAAGCTGTGTGAACGGCTGTGACGAAATGAGGCCACCCTCTCGCCAAGGATGGAAGGGCTGCGTGACCTCTCTCATCTCAGAATGTCGTGCTCAGGTGGCTCTGGATGTGCATCCTCACCAATCAACTCCTCATCTCCTAACTGAATGTCCTCCTCTCTCGGCACCTGCGGTGGTGGAAGGCGCTCCTGTACGACACCTATCAGCTGCTGTAGGGTCTCTAATATCTGAGGCCCAAAATCGGGGCCGGTGGCTCTCGCGTAGGTGCACTACGTCCCGAACCTCGAGCCGATCGTCCCCTCTTGGGTGCCATCCTGAACCCGAGGTAAAAAAAAATGTTTTATAAACTTTCTAAACATTTGTTGGAAGCGTTATATTATCATTATTTTTATTATTTTAATTATTATTATTATTGTTATTATCATTATAACACCAGAAGCAATGCCCCTTCCCATTAATAATTAATTTATATTAATTATTAATTAATTAAATTTATTTTAAAGTTGCGGAAAGCGTTAATTAATAATATTTTTTTGAAATGATCAATAATTACTAATGCTTTGCTTAAGCCTCTCACATTAATAATTAATTTATATTAATCATTAATTTACCCAAAATCAAATGAACACTAACCCAATAATATTTTAATTTATTTTACCCTATCAAGCTTTCTAGGGTCATGATTAAAAATCTACACTCCTAAATAAAATAATTAATCTTCCCCTTTTAAAATTACACACTCTTTAAATTTAATTTTGTTTTCCCCTTTTAATTTAATTACCCACACTCCCCCTTTTATTTAATTTTCATTAAAATGTCATGATTTAAAGCAAAGTAGGATTAAAAGTGTAGGAGGACCCTAGGATCAATCTAATCTTAGCCATTGATTTCAAATCTACCATAAAAGTGCCCTAAATATCTCTATGTTTTCCCCTCTTTTCTATTTCCTCTTCTCATTTTGTTTTTTCTCATTTGAATGTGCAGTTGAAGAGAAGTTGAATTCATGGAATTTTTTTGAAATCCATATGTCAATATATTTATTTATTTTTTTTTTTTATATTTTATTTTATTTTTTGAAATTTGAGGAGAAACTCAATGTTTTGATGAGCACATATATATATATATATATATATATATATATATATATATATATATATTTTATTTATATATTTTATATATATATATGTGATATATATATATGGCCATATATATATTTTTTTATTTTTTTTTTTATTAATATTTATTATTTATTTTTTTTTTTCCTATATAAGGGGTGAGGCGGGGAATGGCGGGGGGTGGGTGGTGGGCACAGGGTGCAGGCGGGGGTGGGTGGTGGGGGGACATGGGGGGGAGGGCATGGGGGGGGGGTGGCATGGGCAATAGGGCATGGGGGTGGTGGGGGGGCGGGGGCAGGGGTGGGGGCCTGGGAGTCCGGGGGCAGAGGGACAGGGTCCGGGGGAGGGGTGGGGGTCCAGGGGGTCCCGGGGGGGGCGGGGCATGGGGGCTGGGGCCCGGGGGGAGGGGGGGACTGGGGGTTTGGGGGGGGGGGGGGAAAGTTTTTTTTTTTTTTTTTTTTTTTTTTTTTTTTCTTTGTTTTGGGGTTGCGGGTGGGTTGGGGGCTTCGCCCTCTACAAAAACTATTTTTTTTTTTTTTTTTTTTTTTTTTTTATATATATATTTTTACATATGTATATACATACATATATATATATATATACATATATATATATATATATATATATATATATATATATATATATATATATAATATATATATATATTATTTTATATTTTTTATGTTTTGTTTTGTTTTATATTTATTGCATATGGTGGGTTGGGGGCTTTGGCCCTCCACAAAAACTAATTTTTTTTTAATATATTTATTTATTTTGGTTTTTTTATTTTTTATTTAAAAATATTATATATATATATATATATATATATATATATATATATATATATAACATATGTATATACATATATACACACACACACACACATATATATATATATATATATAATGAAATATATAATATATATAATATGATATATTATATTTATAATACCTTTTTTTTTTTTAATTTTAAACAATTTTTTTTTCATTTTGAAAATTTAAATAACATCATATTATATATTTATAAATATATATAAAATATATATATAAAGTATATATATATATATATATATATATATATATATATATATATATATATATATATATATATATATAAATAAAAGTATGATAAACCTATAGGTTTTGCACTTAATACAGTTTTAAATATATATAAATCTGCAATACTTATTTCCAATAATAAACAAATAGCATACGCCTAATACAAATTTAATTTATTTTATTATTATACTTTTTTTTTTTTGATATATTCATATGTGATCTACAAATGTGCCCATCTTATTTTGACAATAAGAGAAGAGAGAAGACTAGTAGTATTCTACTCTTTAACCTTTCAAAAAAAAAACTAATAAATAAATACATTTCAAGAATAGTATATATATATATATATATATATATTATTATGAACACATGCAATAACAATTTGTAAGAAGGAAACATATATCAATAACCATATTTCAAATAAATCAGTTTTCCTTTGAACACAAATAATCAGATTTCTCATGCAAGGAAGATTACAATAAGGACATATATGTTTTTTTTTTTTGTTAAATGCAAGACTAAGACATCTACAAATTACCCAAAAGTCCGTGTGTTTGAACCACGCTCTGATACCAAAATGTAGTGCCATATTTTTTTTTAAAATGCAAGCACACTAAACTTTCAGATTTTATATGTAATGCACATCTATATTGCATATTTCTAAACAACAAATCTTTCCAAATGAAGGCATTGAAAATAAAAAGTTCTTGGTTTCATTATAAATTCAAATGACAATCTTACAAGATTCTTGCAACTATAAAATAGAAACTTTCTTTGTGATGACCAATGTTTTCAAGAAACAATAAGTACAAAATGGTTATATACAAGAATGTGAAACTTTACAAGCCACATTTATTTACAACATGAATGGTAATGCCCACAAAAGATGAGGATGACCAAGATGGCAAGAGGCTTCAACTATCTCCAACATGAGCTCCAACTCCAATACTCCTACAAGAATCCAACTCCAAGAGAACATGGCTTGTTTACCACCCAACCAATAGGCATCATCACATGTCTTTCCATGGTTGGAAGTCATGCTAGCCTCCCCCAAGCCCATGGGAGAGAGGAACTAGCTTCCACAATGTGCACAAGTATAATGGGGATTTAAACACACAACAAGAGAAACATAAGACCATTCAACCATTTAGACCTACTATACAATGAAAACAACACCAAGAGGAGAACAAGGTCAACCTCACAAGGGGGAAGAGAGGAAGAAGGATGCCCAAATCAAGGTGTCCAACCATAGGAGCACCAACAAATACATATATACAAAACTCCTTATACCTCCTAATCATTCATCCTCCTTATTCCTCCTTTATGCTATAGAAATCCTTCTTGGGAGGATTTTCAAACCCAAAAGGGTTTCCTCACCAAGAATGGGGAAAGGTTCAAGCCATATGAACCTTTCTCCCACCTCAAACCATATGAGGGGATGAGAAGGGACCTTCATGGCTTGACCAACAACCATGAGGTTTGAGAGGGAAATCCCTCTCTCTTCCCCTACATTCTCCAAAAACCATCATTCCAAATGATGGTGGAGAGAAAACAAAGAAAATAACAAGAACAAGCAAACAACCACATTCACCATACAACTTCACAACACATCATTTCACACACTATTTTATTGATCAAACATAGTTTACAAGATAAACAAAACTAAGAAGAAAAAGGTTAAGAACCCTACCTCTATAATGCTTTTCCAAGACTCTAAGCTTTTCCCCTTTGTCCAAGCTCCCCTCCAAGCTCCCAAAATTCTCCAAGTGCTCCAAAAAAATGAACCAAGAAGACCCATTCCTTCCACATGAGGAAGAATAAAAAGAGGAACCCAAAAGTTTCCTCACCAATGAGAAAGTGACAAGTGTCACCTCCTCTCCTCTCAAGAGTCAAAGATTCCAAAAACCAAATAAGTAAGAGTAAACTCACCTTTTATCCCTTTTCACCCAAAATACTAAAAACTAAAATAAAACAAAGTGGAGCAACTTTTAACACTTTCACACAACCCAACCATCTTACATGGATGGTGACTAAAGAGGGCAAAATGGGAGGGAAACTCCCTCCAAACCTTGGAAATAGGCCCCCCTACCTATTAGGTAGGGTCCAAGGGCCCATTTTCATGCTAAGGGAACCCCCAAACTCAAAAGGGGTCCCTAAAATTACCCAAAATAACCCAATTTCGGGTTTGGCATGCTTGGGCACAAGGGTAGAGGGTGTGGGGTCCACCCAAGGTTCACATGTGGTCCCCAATCCCTTCTACCAACACACACACACTTCCCAAAACCAACACTTAACTTAAGATAAGATCATTAACCCCTAAGCTAGTTTACTTAATAAAACACACCCTAAACCTAATTAATTTTACAAACATAATTACATTACAATTGAGGGGTTCACCCATGGTGCCCAATTAAATACATCTAATCTAAGGCCTCAAACATTTAGCATGGTTAGGACTCAGCCCATGGGCCGCTTGTGCACAATTGCGTAGCTGCCCTGAAACCCATGCTCTCCTATACCTGTCACCTGCACACTCATTGCACACATTAACCGCATCTGTCTAATATAATAAACATCATCTATACATCACAATATCAATCAAACTTATAATGTCCGAACATAATTTACAATTGATAGTGCAATGCATACAATTATCCACATAGTTTGCCATGAATCATCCACAATTAAAATTGCAATGACATACACTTAGGTTAGCATGAAAATTACCATCATTAAATCCAAAACACTATATCATTAATCAAATCAACCACAAGAGACTAACATCTAATCAATAAGTCTATCATATAACCCTGTTAGTGTCATCAACATCATAAGAAATATATCCAGTATACGAATCTAGTCCAATTGGCGCTACGCGCCCAAAATGCCATAATGTCCATGAGGATAAAATATCATAGTAAAATGTCCAAAGTCTATCAGAGTCTCAATCAAAATATGTCTAGAAATAAAGGAACCAATAGTAGCTTGAAAACTCTTCCAAGATTGAAGAGTATTCTCACCAAATCTAAAATTCATACTAATGCTTAACACATCTAATCTATTTATAAGTTCAAGAGGTTGGCCATTACAACCCCACCTTTAGCTAACTAATTGCTAAAAATAGAATGTATTTAAGTTCAAGGGAACATGCTCCCATAAAAATAGCAAAGCAGTTTCAAAAGTTTGACTAAGTCAACCCTATAACCTTTGACCAACCAAGAACTTAGATCCTATTAAAAAATGGCTTCCAAGCTTAGCTTGGCCCCGTAATATCTCGCTGCATGTTCGTATTTTACTTGGTTGTCCTTGCTCACAGGTCATACGTTGCTTAAATTCCATGAAGCACTTCACAATTTCCTATATTTCTTCCTCTTCAGGTCCGCATGCATACTGACTTACTACATCTATTGTATCCACTTCCCTTGTAACCTTGGATGATAACCTTTTCAACTTGCTTATAACTTTCTTGATCCGATTTATGAAATTATGGCATGAAACAAGTCTGTAGATTGAATTAATGTTGAAGGTTTTTGTAACTTCATCATCTTGCTTTACCAAACTTTTGAAATTGGTCTTCACTTGATCAATTGGAAGGGCGTCAATGTTCTCATTGAATAACTTATAGTGGATCTCCTCAAATTATTCTAAAATATCACTCAACGCATCTATTATTTCAACCCGTTTTTCATCCAATTTTTTAATCAAATCTTGTAACACCTGTGACCTGAATTCCATGGCCTTTTGAAATTCAAAAAACTTGTAGGCACTACTCACCACACCTTCTTAGAAGAGTATATATGTATCAATACTTCTAATTTCTTTCCCAAGTAACCAAACTAAGACCCAAATTGTTGCTTTCTTTAGATAGGGATGCATCTAGTTTCCTTATGGAATCTTTCTCAGTATTCAATTCATTATATAACTCTACAATTGTTTTAATCAATGGATTTTATTCTTGAAGTATGCATTCAATCCATCCATCCACTAATCTTCCCTTCTGACCTATCTTCTCGATTTCATGATATGAAATATCATCCAAGCTGGAAGAAATTATTAGAGCAGTTGTAGTTGAAGGATCAGTAGATGGAGTGGGTTGTGTTACTTTCTTCATAATTTTAGTGAGTTGCTCAACCTTTTTCTTTAACTCATGCTTTAAATACTTGTCATATTTTTTCAAAAAAAATCCCAAATCCATTTGCACATCATGTTTCACCCCTTCGTGTGTTGTTTTTCCCAGTGAAAACCTTGAATTTGATAACTTGTTGTAGTAATAGTTTCTTTAGTTTTTCCTTCCGTGGGGTTAGCTATCTCCATGAACCTTTCACCTAAATGATTTATTGATAAGTTAGAGATGATTCTTGGCCATTTGGCCTATCTTTTTAGAGTTGGTTCTATCACACTTAGGTCAATTATGTCCACCAGGGGCACCTTTTATTTTTCTTTAGGGTTTGGCAATACAACCAATCAGGTATGGTAGATGCGGATGAAGATGTCATTACTGAAGTCAAAATTGGGGTACTAGATAAAATCATGGCACTAGTGGTAGTGGTAGAAGATGGAATGGAGGTGGTAATGATAGAAGGCGTAGGTGTTAGAATAGCCTCAGGAGTGGATGAAATGGGAATGGAAGCAAGAGGAAGTTGATGAGAAGGTGGAGTAGAATGTGGGGAAACAATCATCTCTCCAACTAAGAGAATGGGTAGGGATGAGAAAACTTAGGCCATTGAAGGAGATGGAAAATTGGAAATGGAAGATAGAACGATAGATGATAATGGAAGAGGAGGAACCACAGGTAGTGACAATGGAAATGAAGGAGTTTGAAGAAAATCTTGAGACTCAAATGGAGAAGCACTAACATCAATAACCTTAGACACTTGTATTTTTTGGGGCACAACCTTAGCAGTAGAAACCTTAGAAGAAGAACCTCCTACTACAAAGGAAATATTTCTTGGAGTTATGATAGTCTTTTGAGTGGATCATTTTCTCCTCAAAGATGTGGGAAGGCTTAATGTTGTCTAAACTTGAACTACCTTTATAGGTTGATCCTTAGGTGAAATACCTAGAGTAGCCAACCAATCATATGTCCTTTGCAAAATGGGCCCCACCCTTTCCTTTGTGTTAGAACATTCTTCTTGATACCAATCAATCCAAGGTAACAGTTGATTAGCAATATTATCACTCCTATAAACGGGTCAAGTACCTCATCATCATCTTTGATGTCATCTGGAACATCTACAATACCATATTGTTTAACCTCTTTCAAAGTTAATCTTTCGAATTCTCATTGTCTAATGATGAATTCATCTCGACAGTGGATCCAGATGTCTTCTAACTATGGCACATGGGAGCTTTCCAACCCTATTTCACTAAATTTTCCCCAATAATCAAAGTTGGTCCTAGGATGAAAATCCCAAGAAGTGACATTTCTCCATCTATGTTCTTGGCTTTATAGATACTAGCACAAGTATACCTTCTAATTGAAATAGGAAAATGGACTCCTGATTTGTGTCACTTATTTTGAATCTTATGATAATCAAGTAATTGGTAAACCAATTCTAACAAGACCCATTTATCAATTAGACATCTCAATAACTTATTTCGAGCACTCAAAAAACCTGAAACCTTGATATATGTTAAAGTTGGATAATGAAGATACATGGCTCCCCATTCTATTACTTCCTAAAAGGCATCATCAGATATTTTACTATTGTACAAATATTTATCAAAATGATATAAAAGAAAAGAAATGAATTCATCATTTACTCTCCTGAAATGCTTTCTTCCCTCCTCCATAGTGAGCTAAGGATAAAAACATATATTTTAGATGTGCTTCTAACACCTTTGGGGTTCAATCCAGTATAGTCTCCCATAGCAGCTACTACATAGACAAGGAAAGAAGTCATGAAAATAATTTTGAAACAAAAACAATTTCTAATTGATGACATATTGAAGTACTGATATGCTCCCCCCATCGTATGAACTCATTTTTTATGGTGGTGATATATAGGAACATCCACTCATGAAATTATTTCACCAAGCAAGACCAAAACTCTACTCAAGAGAATAATAAGGTCATTGACCTCCTAGATAAAGTCTAAGTGGAACAATGTTTTAGGGAGCTTAGTAGTACCCTTAGCTAAGTAACTTTTCATCATGACTTTTGTACATAATTCATACTCTTTATCCCAAAGTGTTTCGATCGCTATATCAGGAGAAATTTTTTTATATTCCTCAACATCTTGAAGTTTGAATAAATATTTAGAAAAATCACAATACATTTTGATTACATTATTGACATCATCATCATCCTCTGATTTAGTATCTTTATCGAAATGAGTTTCCGTAGTTAAAAACCCTGGACAATGCATGGATGTAGGAAAGGAATCTACGAGAGTAAGCCCACTCTCAAAAATATATTGCATCCAGGTTGTTTTCTTGGGAGCCTTTAGTCTCTCCAGAAATTTTCCATGTCCACCTATCCCAAATTGGTGTCTTTGATGTTTCCTACATCTAACAATAAACAAGTATGAGGAGAGACTCCTAAGAATGTATACTTCATCTTTCCCTTTCCTTTTGATGAAGAGGTTGACATGAATTTGTGGTTCGGAATCCGATTGAACCTTGAAAATTTATTAACAACCTCTTAAAATATCTTTAAAACCAAATCCTTAAAGTATAAAAACAATCCAACTCCGAAACCTAAAATTCCAAAATCAATCCAACTCCAAAACTGAAATTATGAAAACAATCCAACTCCGAAGCCCGAAAGTTGAATAGTTTTGGAAGTCCAAAAGCCTTGGTTCTGAAAGTATGAAATAGAAACCTCCAAAATGCAGACCTCTAAAATCCTGAAAAGGTAACTCCTTAAATGGTGAGTTCAAAAGCTAATAATTCCATAGATCTAAAAGGAAACTTTTGCATTGACCCTTGAATTAAGGAGGTTTGACGCTTGTTTGCAAAATTGAATAAAAATTCTAGATGACATGTTTCAAAAGACTAAAAATAAATAGAAAATAGCAAAGTGGCTTCCATGTTTGAGAAAGAAGAGAAAGAATGGAAAGAAAAGGATGATAGAAAACAAAAATCATGCTCAATCTAAACCAAAAAGATTAAATAAACTCAAAAAATTACCTTGAAAATTATGCCTTAAGGTACGATATGGCGCAAAGTAAAAATTAGGGTGTTAGAGTGAAAGCCTAGGTAAAAATGATGGGTGAAAATCTAGTTTTATATAGTTAAACCTGAAATTCATGCCCACGAGCTGACATGTGTGGGGTAATTAGAAATTAAATGTTCCTAAAAAATCCTGAAAGCTGAAATGTAAGTGCGAAAGTTTCAATACGAAACCCGAAAGGCCAAAGTTCCAAAATTTTAGAACTTCAAACTTTCAGAGTTCATAAGTATTCATACAAAAGTATCTTTGGGTGTGAAATGAACCCCTGAAACCCAGAAGGCCAAATTTCCAAAAATTTGGAACTTCAGAATTTCAAAGTTCGGAAATGAAATATGAAAACAAACGAGAAACACAAAGGAAAACTCTGAAACTTGAAGTTCTGAAATTTCAGAACTTTAGAGTTTCAGAATTCGGAAGTTTGAGAAAAATTCCTTCTTATAAATAATGGAAAAGCCCAAACAAGAGAAATCTAAAATCCGAAACCTAAATTTCAGACTTGAGTTCGGAAAAATCAATCTCTCGTAAAACTTTAGGCAAGAAATATCAATGAGATGGCGAGAAAATTTGAATTTTTTTGAAACCACCTTCCCATTAAAATTAACTCAAAAGTTAACATTGTCAAGCTTCATTACATGACGATCCTTCCAACATGCCTACATGTTATATGTTCTTAGCCCCCATCACTCTATTTCCTAAGCTTAAACTGTGATGTCACACTTTTTCATTTCTTTACCAATCTTGTTGGTGCCAAGCCAACCTCCACACATCTAGAGCGAGCCACTTTCCACATGGCTGAGCTTGACCCTTTACATAACCCTAGCTCACCACTACTAAGGTTGATCCGAGATTATGGTTCTAACTCTTACGAGCTCCAGAAAAAAACTCGAATTCAAGCTCACCTCCTTGTGTTCCCGAACCCATGTACGAGCCACCTCTAATACAAGTTTAACTAAGCTATTTGGTTGAACACAACTCGGATCACCTAGCCATTTTTCAGCTCATGGCTATTGTGCCCTTTAAGCCTAATTTTTCCCTCATTTTGACTCCATTGGGCCTTCTCTTGAAACCAGAGTGTAAAAGAAACACACTAAGACCCTTTAAACATGATTTATCAATTTTGACCATTTCCTACTCATGTTGGATAAATGGGGGCCTACTGGAGGGAATTTTCTTACTCTCAACAAACCTTGAACCTCTAAGACCCAAAAAAGGGGAGAATGAAACAAGATGATTCCAAATATTATTGGGACACCATAAATACTTCCTAAACACAAAATTTTCCTGTAGACCCAAGGTTATCCCATGAATCCCTTTCCACTAAAGCAAGGTCCAATTTTTTCCTGTGGGGAAAAAATGGATAACATTTTTGGTGACTCACGAGGATGCTTGCTCAATAAGAACTTTTAAGTAGTCTTTAACATCTATTTTGCATGAAGTCATTTCATGGCCTAATACTAACTTGTACCTTTAAAATTTTAACACTAGAAACTACTTGCAAGATCTTGTTCTGGACTCGAGAATGACGTTGCTTGTAATTTACCAACTTTTATAAGAAATTACTAAAACGATCATAACTAGAAAATTATTTTGATGCAAAATTCTCACTTGTTTTCATTCCTCTACAAACTGATCTATAGGATGAAGAATGATACATTGAACTTGTCCTGGAATCGATTTTTCCATGTATGCAACACACTCGAAACCCATGATTTCTTGGCATGCACAACACATTGCAAAGTTTTGAGTAAAACATTTGCTGATTTGGGACATTAGGGAACTCTATTAAATTATGAATTTTTCCCTTCTTAACATTGTACCTCTAACACATTGTGCAAAAACAAAGATGAAACACAACACACACTATGTACTAAATTGAAAATCATACATACTTCAAATAAAACATGGAGATTGTGAAAATCACTTCTTCTCGCTAAAAACAAAACTACTCCTACCCTAACCTAATTAGTAGCATAGGTGAGATAAATGAACCCTGCAACTGGTTGTGCAAAATAGTTACCTTTCCTCATAATGGGTAGCCATGCAAATTATTTCGCAATGGAGCTTGTTTAGACTAAGATTGAAGAACTAAAACAAGCCCAATTATTCACTTGGTTTACCTAGGCATCAAATCAAAATAAAATGCATGCCTCTTTTAGTTTCTCTCCATTTTTTATAGAGGCATTGCAGAAGATCCTAGGGACTATGAAACTCACCCTCACATTCTGAAGTGAATGTGATTATTTGTGGCTTCCTTTAGCTGCAATGAATCTAAATACCCGATGGGACATGGTATGATCCATTGAATTTTACCATTACTCGAACTATTACTTCAATAATTAATTCCTTGTGCAAACCCTCCTAGAAAGTGGGGTTGTCTACGAAATGGTCTTGGTTTTGTTTCTCATTTATAGACAACTCATGACCCACTTGGGTGAATGGTATGAAAATGGTGTCCTCTTCATTCCCTTTATCTTCCTTGACAACAAGAAGTTCCACCACAACATGCAACTCTTTGAGATTGCTTACAGCCTCTAATGGAGTCATTGTTGACTTACTACAAGTGCTTGAAGTATGTTGCTCACATAGGATTTCCTCCTATTTATATTAAAGACAAAACCGATCGACATTTTTAAATTCTTTATCCAACATCAAACTTGCAAGTCCAAACTCTTCCATCTATCATTCTTGATAAATATTGGGGCAATAAGATCTTCTTGACTACTCTCCTTCATCATGGGTTCATTAACCAAATCAGGCTCTGTAATTGAAAGTAGGAAGCTCTCAATAATGTCATCTCCACTTAAGGCTTCCAAAATCGACTTAGTCTATCCCATGTACTCCTTTTGTTTTACCAATGAGAAACATGGAATATTTGATTCCTCCAATATTGATTCAAGAGGGTAGTTTGAAGTGATGGGTTGTTCTTAAGTGTTTCCTTCCATGGCTTTAGGCACTTTGTGTTGAAGGCTAGATGATGGAATAACAAAAATGACCATTTCCATAGGCTCTTGTCTATCAAAATATTCCTCCAAATCTAAAAATAATAAGCCTCTCAATTGCGTAGCTATGTCAAAGGTTCAACTTCTTCCATCATGGTATTCTCTAGATTGACATTTTGTTTACCATGACCTTCTTCATTTTAAATAAGAAATTAGAAAGCTAAAATTCTTCTAAAAATTCATATTTTTGAAAGGATAAAGAGGGAGAAGGATTTTAAACCTCTTGCATGACCTTATATGCACTTGAAGCCTTTGAATTTTCCTTTTTATCCCTCACAACATGAATTTCTTGGTGATTATCTCTAGCATGTGATGATGACCTTAGTGGAATAATGAAACCCTCCAAAATGGCTGCAAGTTCTTGACATGCAGGATGTGAGGATCATTGCATTCAATTGTAACATCATACACATTCAAGATTTTTTCTTCCTTTACATGCACATGATCCTCTTCTTGTATACTTGGATTCAACTCCTTCTTTCCTTCAACTAAATTTTTAATATGTGGTGAATCAGCAGTTTCCATAAACATTATGCCAACATGTTTGCTGCATTATGAACAAATAGAATTTTGTTCTTCATCCTCTTGTGCACATTCAATATTTACCCCTACTTTTGAAATTCAACCTTAGTTGGAGGCTTAACTAGGAGAGGATTTTTCTTGATGTTAAGTCTTGCAGCCCTCTCCTTTAATATTTTTCCAAGATTCTCCTTGCTAGGTTCCTTAACCACCGACTCCTCTTCTTTGCTGATATAATAAGTTTGGTTCTCCAAAACATATCCTAGAATGTAAGAGGAGGTGTAGGTTGGGATTGAACTATTTTTGTAATGTTTGAGGAGGTGGAAGATGTCAAACTTGTGACTTTTGTAGAAGAGAAGAAATTTTAGGAGGGGTAGAAGAATCAAGGTGGGATAGGAAGATGGGAGATGAAGAAATGGGATTCACAATGTGGGAATCATGTGAGAAGATTTGGAATTGAAGTTTAGGCTGAAATGATGTTGGCTGAGGAATTGAAAGTGGACTCTGAGATGGTAATGCAGAAGTTTCCTTTAACATGACTGACTAGCATCGTATTCATGAGCCTCTATCTCTTCAACCCATCTTTCAAGTTGAGGTAGAATTTCAACCATGAAACCAAGATTTTCCTATAGGATGTATTGATTTGGTATATTTCAACCCATAGACAAGGTACCATCAATCCAATCTTGAATGCCTTCATTTGAGTTGTGGCTCTAGACTGCACCATACCTGACTCTAGTTTTTGCATCTTAAGTTACAACTCTACATCTTCATATGTAGGATAGCCTTCATCATCTACATATTCTTGCTCTTGAAAATTTGCATAGTTAGGTGAATAACCAAACTGACCATGACTTTGCTCATAGGGATATGCATGTTGTTGATTTTCACTATAAAACAAATTTGGAGGTGGATTGTAATCATTTGGGAATGAATTTTACAATCTTGGAGGTGGAGTGAAATGATATTGCTACTGCTGCAAATGTGAATTCCACTATGGGAATGAAGCCATGATTACACACTTCATGAATGGGAGAAAATGGAAATATGTGGAAGAAAAATGGATGGAAATGGGTGAAAAATGAAAGTCTATAACTCATACAATGCGTTACTTAGACTAATAGATTTGTCATTGTGTTTGGGTATACCTCTTAAGGAGAAAATTTCATCGAGAGCACAAATTAGTAAAATGCAGTGAATATAAACATACACACCTATGAAAAATATGAATCTTGTGGTCCCACCAAGCATGCCAAAAATTGTTATCACCAATTCACAGCACCCCTCGAATGGCACGTATGTGAATGAGGCATTTAGTGTTATTGGGTAAATGGGTATCACCTCTAAAGTTGTGGGACTTGTGGGTTTTAGGTGAACCTCGAATAATTCTAGATTCCTCTTCATAAGCTAATCACTACAATACTCCGATGAAAATAAAACATCTAACTAAACCTATACTAACATTTCCAGGAGACTGGGAAAGAGATTGCATGAAATAAAATCTACACCTGGAAGTGGTGATGCACCAAGGAAGGGATTTTCTAGATAAATTTCCATCTTGCTAATGAGAAATTATGAGCATGGGAAGAATATACATGCATCAAAAACCCAATTACGTATAATACTTCATTTCCGTTAAGCACAACATCTTATAAAATCTGTAATAGAAATATGGGGTTGCAAGATACCCGCAAAAAGGAGAGAGGAAAAAGGAAACAACAAAAATGGTGGAAGGATGAAAAATTAGTCCCAAAAATCGTTATATTACTCCAAGAACATACACAAGACATCATCACATCAGAAGAGGTAAGGGTTTTCATTACAAAATTTGGAAGGAAGGCTTGAAAGCATCTAAATTCATAATATCTCACTTAAAACAAGAAGGAAAACTTTGAAAAAATTGTCTAACTCCTCAAAATAATGCATTCCATTACATTTTATATCACTTATGAGTGTGTGAGAGAAATAAGGAGGATTTCTTAAAATCTAGGCACAACCGTAGTAGAATGGTCTCCTCAGAACTATCCATGCTTGACTGGAGCACTCACTATTTGCTTGCATCATTCCATTTACCCGAAGCAAACTCCACCATGTCATGCCTCATAAATTCAAAATTTCCTCCCATTAATTAAAATTAATATTTTAATAAAATTTTGAAAGCACTCGATATGCCTTGGGGCCCATGGGATTGGTTTTTACCTTTAGAGGGGGTTTATGGCTTGACTTGGTAAATAGTTCACCAACCACTTGTCGAGATGACTTGTGAGTTTTGTATTACATTCCCCTCAAGAAGACAAGTGAGATATTCACATTTATTTACACCACTGCTTTGCATGAGTTCCTCCCATTATATTTCGGATGATATCCTAACGCTCAAGTCACCACCCGCTATGTTTGGCAACTAACTCAAGTATTTTCACGTTTTCCAATGCCTTATGCCTTCATCTCTAAAATCCACCTTCATGATTTGCATTCATTTTACCCCCAAGCTATTTAATCGGCCACCCCTAACTACCTTAGCACTCGATGTTCCACATTTCCACCTAACACCTTAGGCATGTTGAGTTGTTGCAAACTAAATCCCACTCATATCTCACCAACCACTTTAATGGCTCCTTCAAGACCACTCCACTATGTACTGATATATTCACAACTTTCCATGTCCTTCACATTCCATTTTAGTCCTACATTGGTGGGATCCTCATCATATTTCCCTAAGATCTTCACATTTTCCTCATCCATATGACTTTAACACTGCTAATTAATTCGGATCCACCTATCACCCCATCAACCCAGAGGATGACTTGGATAAGATTTGAACACTCCACATGGAACAAACATGACTCACCTCACTCCCTTGAACATTCCTACCAACTTATCACTCCATAGAATCCACGTGTCTTGTGTCAAACTTCGCATTGACTATGCTATTCATTGTCGAATCCCCATGTCTTGGTCCCCGAGCTCATAACTTCTTCCGACACACTCCGAAACACAATCTATCTAAATTCTAAAATAATGGACTTTGGAGTTCATATATTACCCAATGCTTTGTGGCCAACTCAGCTCGAGAGAATTTGAACCCATAAAATCCAAAAATTTGATCTAACTCACCATAAACTCTGGACATTAGAACCCGTGTGCTTCAAATTTCAGATCTTCGACCATCCTACATTCAAATCACTACACAAGGTCCCGAACCCCAAATCATCCTTCCCTAAATCCTAACTCACCATTTTTATTCATCGTATGGGCTCTACGACTCCTCTTTGGATTTCCATTGTGATCTCTAAGCCATTTCATGTTCCATGGTCGACACAACACGAATCTTGAGCTATTAACCCTGGTTTGATCCTATGCCGTTTTCATCCATTGGTGATCTATCACTCAAAATTTCCACTCATGATTCACTTGATTGGATCACTTTTCAATGATCCCCTCGTGAACACCTTTGACTATTCCACCTAACTCAATGAGCTCCACTGTTGAGATCTACTACATAAACCCTATGTTGAGTAACTATCCACCCACCATGAGCCACTCCATCAACTCGTCTCAATGAAATTATACATACCATGCCCCATTTGAGTCCTTCACAAGTTGATCCTTACACACCCGATTATGAGCCAACCCGCACTTTATTACCAAATCATCCAACCTCTATGTCACCGATTATCACCGACTTGTATCTTTCTTGAGCTCTATAATTTCCTTCCATCTATGCACCAAGCCAATCCAGTCCTTCAACCTATCGAGCTTTCTTACGTGATGAGCCTTCCACCATGCATGTGTGTATACATTCTTGGCCCCCATCACTCTATTTATTGAGCTTAAACTCTGCGATATCTCACTTGTCCATTTCTTTACTAAGCTCATTGTTTTTCGACCCAACCTCTACACGTCTAGGGCGAGCCACTTTCCCCATGGCTGAGATCAACCATTTACATAACCATATCTCACCACTACTAAGCTCGATATGATTTTATGTGAAGTTTTTCCTTCCCTTTTGCAAATTGGGGACTCCAAAGATTATAAAGGATTTCCTATACTTCCTTTACCTATGAATACCTCGGTCTCCATTATAAATATCATTGTCACATGAACAATTCAATGTGAAGAGAAAATTTTTAGCTATATATGTTAGAAGCACAATGAGTGAGAGGGGGATGAATCATTCATACAAAAATTTAATTTCATTTAACATTTCTTACATTCATCATTCAATTTAACCATTCAACATCCATAAACCATGTGATCTTATTAGGTGTGTATTAAACATTCATAAGTTCATGCAACAAGAGAGAGAACACAAGACACCAAATATAAGTGGGAAAACCTCAAGGGGAAGAAAAACCACTAAAACCTCTACTAATATTACTCATAATAAAGTAATTGTAAGAATATTACACATCAAGCAATATTTAATTAGTGAGGCGGTAACCCCACAAGAAGCACTAACACTTAGTTTAATAGGACACCAATCCTACAAGGAGACTACAAACCCCTAAGGTGATTAAGAAAAACTAAACCACATGAAATGGATGATGACATAAGAAATGTTTCTTCCACAACTGATAGTGATCTCAAATTAAGCTCCTCTCTCCTCAAACCTTCTCAAAACAAGTTCTCTCATAATTCACTCAAAACCAGTTCTTCATGGGCTAATTAGGTCTATTTCCTTACACACCTTATATAAATTATTTCTCAATTATTCATACCTATCTTAAAATATTTCATTGATCCATATTCACTCTTACTTCACCTCATATAGCTCACTCACATCCTTCTTTTCTCAACTAGTGAAAATAAGCACACATAATGCACTTTTATACTTGACACACCCCATAAATGACCACAATTCAGATAATACAAATAAATTTTGTAATTAAAAACATAGAAAATAACTAAAAATTCATATAAAACATATTGAAAGACCAAAATAATTTGAAAAGGGTCAAGACAATACCAACTAGCACAAAACAACACAAAAATCTCAAAATAAGGTCTTGTATCTCCAATGAATGATCTATCACCTTAAAAGGAATTATCCATATTTTTCATGGCTCCATAAACTCCAAAATTCTCAAGGACAACCTATTAGCATCAAAAACTATCACAATAATATCTTAAACCTTCACCATTATCATGAAACATGCCAAAAATTAAGTATGCATAACAAGCCTTCCAAGCACTAAAAACTAGTCCTGAAGAGTGTTATGAATTTATTATCTCAAAACACCTCTTCATAACAAAAATGACACATTTACAAGAATATATTTATGTAATATAACTCATTACACTCATTATAACCTTTAAAGCATGGCACAAAACCCCAAAATGACTTCTTCTCTAACACTTTTTAAGCTAGCTTTAAGGGCACAAATTAAGGTCTTTAAAATTTGGTTGGTTCACATATAAAATCACCCCAAAAAAGAAAAAAACACATATGAATGGAAATTTTATGATGTCTAATATCTGTAACTACTGATTAGAAACTTCAGTTCAAGGCTCAAGGCATCCAAACCGACCAATCTCCAAAATGCTCATTTAGGCTTCAAGGACTCATGAACGAGTCTTGAGAAATCAAGTACCAATGACCTTTACCATTACTTCTAGGATTAACCAATTCAGGTAACACATCAATAAAATCATTAAAAACTCCTCAATCACAATAAACATAAGTCACATGTATAAATCACTCTACCACACATGTTTGAGTCACCTTCTAGATACACCTAATATGGCATTTTTAGGCCATTAGTTACGCATCATCAAAAATATTTTCAAAATAAATCAAGGAATTAAAACACATCATGAGGGACTATTCCAAGATTTCAAAATCCATATAAATTTTCTCAAACATGAAAATTCATCAAACTCACTTTAAACCTCAAGACTAGGTTTTGGCCGATCATGCCAAAATCGGCAGGCTACTTTGGAGACCTGTATCTTCCATATTCTCCACACAACTTACCTGAAAATTTTCATGGACATTAATTATACATCCCACGCTATCTCTAATAATATTATTTGCATCACAAACCTTACTATGTATGACTATACCATCAAATTACTTCAAAATAGAGATAAAATTGTACCTTACTAGATAAACATGATCATGCCACCAATGCAAAAAGAACTATGATGATTCCTTTACAATCCAAAATCATCATACCTTATTTCAAAAATAATTTGAATACCATACACTTTGGTTTTCGTCCATCACTTTAGAACTAGGGTTTGGGGATCGTTTTTACCTTTCTTCCTTGTTAATAATCATTCATAAAGTATAGGGCCTCATTTTATCTCATTCTAACTCTAAAACACTCTTAATTCCATGAATCAACTATGGTGAAAATATCATGATCCCTGCAAAAATTTATGAGAAAAGGATAATATCAAACATCAACTTGAGCTATTAAATGCACCGCTAGAAACTTGATATGACCAAAATTAGCTTATTTTGCAATTCCTTAAAAAACTTGACTTGAAAAATAGCATGAAGGACTAAAGGGAAATCCTTTAATTATCCAAAGGCTCACTTTTTTCCTTTTACCTCTAAGACTCCTCAACTAGAATAAATTACTTGTGTGTTCTTAACTAATTGTCATAATATTGCTTCTCAAGGACCCTAATACATCATCATACCTCTAAATACAAACCTAAAAATCCTTCAACACATCATATAAAATTTCATAACACTTTTAGCATTCCCATTTTAAGACTTTAGAAACCAGGAAAAAAATTAATACATAATGTTCTCTGTTCTAAATAATCATAATTTAGAACACACATTCCATGTCAATCAATCTCATAACAAATATCCATATGCAATCGTAAATGACTCGATGAAGTACCAATCTGTCATTTCATGACTCGTTACTAACTCGATCTCTCATGTTAACTTAAGTATTGAATACTATGGGTATACTATTTATACTTGGTTCTCTTACCCTGTTATGGGTATTGATTGTTCTATTTAAGAAACCTATCTGAATGTTTGTTACCAATATTCATCTGAAATCTCATTTATTAAACTAGGTGATATAGGATAATGCAACCAGTATCTTGCGATACTTTGGCCAAATATTTCCAACATACTGTTCATGTTACTATTCCTAGCCAACATACATGTCTATTCGAGAATATGTCCTTCACACAATTCATTTGTTATCTAGAGTGGTCTTTACCGACTTCCGTCAATCCACTTTTCCAAGGTTTCACCCTAACCCAAGTTATTAACATAATTTGGTATAGGGAACCACTCATGATGACCTAGAGTATATGGGCATACTCGGTCGACCTAAGTCAATTGAAAGTGCCTAGCTACCCCAAAACATTGAGAGTCACTTCTTATGCTAAATCATATCCTTAGCTTGATCTAGAGAGAAACTAAGTTTAAGTCCATATTTGAGTAGATCTATATCAACCAATGTTGAAGGGTGTTGCAACATGTCAAGCTCGCAACACTGCACCCTCGTGAAGACCGATTCTTCACAAAGGTATAGTTCTACGGTTGGCGTGTTCCAACATCCGACGTAACTACTTCATCATGATTTACACACCTTAAGAGGTCATATCCACTTAATTACCTTTGGATTAAGATTCAAATCACGACAACCTTGCATAACCCTAATCCCAACAATCCTTAAGTTTTCAATCCTTATTTTAGTTGATTAACTAATACGGAACTTCCAAAACCCGTGATTTCTTCTATGTTCATTTAAATTTTTCTTAACATGCAATTAATCGAAAAACAGAAACAACATCCATCATATGATTTAATTAATGTGTCTCAACCATTGATTTAATGTGTAAGAACCAAAATAGGTTCTATTATGGTAGAATTCATAGATATTTATTCTAAATGGTTCTCAAACTCATATACCATTCATTTATTTTTCATCCTTTTGAGAGGAGGAGAACCTTCCTCTTTATGGTTAAGTGTTAGGGTTTATTATACCCTTATCCAATTCACATATCATGATATTTTAACTATGCATTCATAACATCATAATAAACCATACAAGATTAGGTAAAGAACATCAATACATGCAACTTAGTAAGTTGCATTCAAGTAAGGGAAATTGTACTAATTCCCATTTATCCGACCTATTCAATGACAACAAAAATAAGGATCCAATCAGATATGAATGACAACATAAAAGAGAAGATTACAAATTTCCCTCATATTATGAACAAGAGAGTTGACATAATCAATTTAAGTAACTTCAATCTTTTCAATTCATCATGATAAAATACACATTTTATAAGACTATGTATTACCGACATATTTCACGTCAACAACATCAAGATCATTAAAGAATACAACTTTTCTTCTTTCAATACATCTCAATAATGAATCAAAATTCTCTATAAGAGGTCCAAAATTTTAAGAAACCAATACATCATATAAGTTATTGCCTTCCTTTATCACTTATGAAGTCCATCTACAAAAATTTCTAGCACGGGTCAGTTCATTGAACTAAGCATGATAAGCACTAAGCATTAAAACGATGTGCTTTCAACTAACTATTTCATAAAACCAACTCGCTTTTATGAAATAGGAGGTCAAGCTATCAAATAAATCATAAGTAGTAACACCCATAAAAGAAGTGCAATTAATCGGTTTGAATAAAATTCAAGGAAAGATCATGATGTAATCAACAATCTATAACATGAGATCAGATAAATAATGTTCCAACCAAAAAACTTATCTATATCAAAATAAACGTATCTTCAAATTATTTCCTTCACAATTCATCTGAATTTGAAATACAAAATTAACTTAACTATTTAACCAAAATAGAGTTACTTTCAAAAGTAGGAACCTTCTAACTCAACTTACAGAGTTTCATAAAAAGACAACTACAGCCAAGTTCATTCCTCGCTTCATAAAGGTTTTAGGATGAATCATCTAACAACATAATTAAATAAGAGTTTCACATTTCAGATGTGACATCCTAAATCCAAATCCAAGACATAGCCTAAGTTCTCAAGTTAGGCCAAACATTAACATGAGGAAATTATACACTCAATGCACAACATCTCTCATTAATCTACTATCACAATATTAAAATCATTTAATACAAGTCAAGTGAATAAGCAAGTAGTAATGATGACTAAACAAAGGCATTAAGAAAGTAATGCAACTGAACCAATTAAATCTAAGAAAAGATTTACCCAAAAGAATAAGAACGATTGAGAGAAAATATTTTAAAACTTCCTTTACAATTTTGTGAATCCCCATTCACAATTAAGAAAAGAGAATACAACAAAAATCTCTTACAGTTTCCAAAGGAGACAATGATGACTCATTACCACAAGGAATAAAGAGAACAAGTCAATTAACATGGTTAGAGAAGGATTCCAACATTCCTTTACAAGAAAGGTTGGTCATAAAAAGTTGGCATGAGACCAACCATAAAGTCCTTAGACTCTTTTAAACATAGAAACCATACAAAAAAATTGTTAAACTGAATCATACAACTGAAAAATACAAGTCAATTTTCAAAATAAGGTTCACCCAAACATGAAGAAAAGGCATTAGTAGTATTATTATTCTCATCAAGAAAGATATGTATTAATCAGAATTGCTAACAACTTGCAGGAAATTAACAACCTTCATCATTCATTCAAAAACGTCAAAGTTTCAGTCAAAGGAACCAAAGACTATCCATCTTGATTCGATTTCAAATAATGTGCATTCCAAACGTGACTAGCTACAGTGTGCACAAGCTATCAACAGAGATGAAAAAGTACTTTTCATTACATTACTAGGGATAGTTCAACTACACACCTCTACCAATCGACAAGGTAAATTATCCCTTCCAATCTTACCTAGAGAAAAAGAAATGGAAGAGTCCAGAAAACCCCTTACTCAGAACCGATTTGGTTAGTTCCAGATCAAGAAACATCACCAAAAGTATAAATAACATCTTTAAAGCTTCAAAAAAAACCAAAATAAGGAAGGGAATCAACAATTTTACCCTATCAAAGGCTACCAAAGAGTTTAACCCATATCAAGAATGGTATTCTGAATCAACAACATATAACTCAACAAAGAAGTAGACAACATGATCGACCTCTAGAAATCTCAAATAGAGCTACGAGAGTAACCCAAGTATCGACTCAGACAAAGCTGACTCTCAACATGTCCTCAACCAAATAGGACATCATCTATTTATCCATTAGTTCAGTCCTCAAAAACTTAAAGAAAGAAAAAATATATATAAAGATCAGAAGAGAAGACTTCACACATAGATATTCCCAACAAGGTAACATGACTAAATCTAAGAGTCCAAGAAATAGTTATAACATAGTTTCCTTAAAATAATTCAATTCAAACAACTTAATTTTTAACTAAAAAGAAAATATGAATAATAAAACATTCACTCATCTTCCATACAAGATGAATCCACATAAACATAGATTCCAAGCACCCTTTGTCAACTCATCTTCCATCAAATACCGGATTCGAGGAAGTGAGAGTTTATATATAATAGATCAAGAAAACTTCACTTGTTCATTGTTTTCTATGTGAACTTGAGCTTACCCAACATGAAGAAAAACATCCATTTACTTACAGTTACACAAAAGCTACATTACTTTGAAAATCGATAAGTAATAGATAAAACTAATTTTCAAGACTTCTACCAACCAAAACAATAACCCATTCACTACATTAGCTACAACATATTTCCACAAACCCATTCTCGTAGACAAGCTGAATCCACACAAATTCAACAATACTCAAATCATTAAGCGGTTTCAAGGTGTGATTCACCATTAACCAAAAAGGATAACAACTCAATAACTACATTTTCAAGAAGAGGTTCCTCAATCGAGAATACATGAAATATTCAAGAAAAAAACCAAGGGACCATCACAAAATAAAAACCCATTTATCTCACAAGAGATCGAGTTGTTTTTATGAAGTCATTTATAGAAAAGAAGAACAACTTAATGGATAGAGCCTATCATGCCTGATAGTGCTTTTGTCAATTTGAATAAGATTTCTAACCAATCCTTCACAACTCCTCCAAATGAAATCAACAACCAAAAATTCATTTTCAAATGCCTCATATACTTCCATTGGATCAAAAATAGTCTAAGGGAGTTAAAACATAGTAACAAAATGAAAATAGAATTGCTGGTTCAAGATCCATATAGCTCCATGTAGAGAAAAAATTGAAATGCATGAAAGACCAAACAACTCCAAATAAATCCACTCACATGGTTTCCAAGGTTGTTTTCTCACCAAAAATGATGACCATAAATGTCATTAATTTCCAATCTCCCACCTATATCTCCACGCCACCACCATCTAAAGTTGGTGAGTCCAAATTAAAAGATAACATGCATTACTTAACTTTAGTGAGGTGTCAACTAGATTCCCTCTAGTTTCCATGCCTCTATCAAAATGACAAAGTGCCGTAATGTTTTAAATTCAAAATCAGATCAAATAAATTACTTATAAACCATCACCAACATCTCATACTTTCCATGTAACCCCTTAGGTCCCTTTCCATCCTTTTATTAGTCCGGATAGATATCATTAGCTTAGGATCTCGACCTTAGGTTAGTTTAGAAAGTATTTACCTTAGGTTTTTAAACATTACCCTAGGTAAAGTTTCCATCTTAGGATAGACCATACTCCATACCAATTTAGCATTAGGTAATAGGCTAGAAATAAACCTATAGTTACCTTAGCTTATTTCCAAATCCTCCACTTTGTAAAACAGACAACTTAGGTTAGGATGCTACAAGATTAGTGTAAACATAGACTTAAGGTAGGTCTAGTTTACCTTATGTTAGAATCCCATTAGCATAGATCTTAAAGATCTACGACTTAGGTTTTTACCCTTAATAGTCCTGAAGTAGACCTCCATCCTCTTTACGCCATTCAACATCCTGGAGAAATTAACAAGAAGATCGAAGCACACTACTTACAACAGAATGCAAAGAAATAACTTCCAATAAGATCAATGAAATTGTATAAATACAAGAGTTCGAGTTATTTATTTCCTTCAACCTTTAAATGTCATTAACAATACAGATCAGGTAAGAATCATTAAAACATACCTTAGATCAATGGAATTGATCAAGGTTTCCTTATTATAAAGAGATAATTTGTAAACAACATTACCAGTTTACAACCTTTTCTTATCCCAACAAAATGGATTCCTTTCAAGCAACATCCTTTCAAAAAATGAATCCAAGAACAAAAATAAATTATCCATGGAAAGGATGATTTATAACAGTCAAAATAATACTCCTTAAGACAAATCACATGTCAACATTTGCAATGCAAAAGAGGTAAAGTTAACGATTTTCCATAGGTGTTGCATACTTCCTTCCTAAAAATAATCATTTTCCCGATGATTAACTTATTTAAACAATTTGCATCAAGGAAAACCAATTTATTATGTTTCTTTCCATATGTTCAAAGTAGAACTGGATTTTAAAATTCCCAAAATCAGCATTTACGTAGTTGTTTATTTTAAACAAATAAAATATCTGCATAAAGCTGGTAGATTTATCATCATAAAATGAATTAAAAAAAAAAAAAAATTATCAATCAACATAATCAAATCTATTCAAATAAATATGGAAAAGTAGTTTTCATAACTTCCGATTTTCCTAGGTTTCACTTTCCTCATTAAACTAGTCCCATTGGACCTTATATTGACTTATTTAACGATTTCGAAGTGTACTTTGGTGAGTTTCTAGCACTCGTATAGGTTTAACCACAATTATTCCTGGGTCTTGGACCTACAAGGAATTCCAATTTAATACATATGATAAATCTAAAACTTATTTCTTAATCAAAGAAATATGGAAAACATCACGCATTCATAACAAAGTAAGAGGTAATGCTAAATGATAAGCTATAAGGTTGATTATTTTAACAATTTCAAAAGGTCCCACTTAATGACGTGTTAACTTGATGCCTTCCAAAAGTTATAGAACTCTTTTTGGTATAACCCAAGAAATACCTTCTCACCAAGTTCAAATTTCATATCAACCCACTCCAAGTTAGCATAACTCTTTTTCCTATCTACCGCTTCTTCCAAGTGTTCATGAATCATTTTAATTTGTTGTTCCATTTCCATAACGATTTCAGGTCCAATTACTTCTCTATCCTCAATGTTTTCCTAACTAATAGGGGTTCTCGCATTTCCTTCCGTATAATGCCGTGAAAGGTACCATCTTTAGAGAGGCGTGATATGTGTTATTGTATGCAAAATCAACTAATGGAAGGTACTATTCCTATTTATACTTTGTTGGTCCATACAATACATTTGTAACATATCCTCCAAAACTTGATTAACTCTTTTAGTTTGTCCATCTGTTTCTAGATGATACGCATAACTGAAATTCAGCTTAGTTCCTAAAGCTGCATTAAGTGTTTGCCAAAATCTTGAAGTCATTCTCGGGATCTCTATCGTTATGATCAATTCAGTAATCTATGTAATCTAAAAATCTCATGAACAAACCTTTTTGCTAAAATAGGTGAATCATCCTTAAGATTGCCAACAATAAAGTGTGCTACTTTTGTTAGTTTATCAACAATGACTAGAATAACATCATGTTTATTTCTTGACATAGGCAACCCTTGTATAAAATCCATACTTATCACTTTCCATTTGTACTACGGTATTCTATGAGGATACAATATACCAGCTAGATGCATATGTTCAACTTTAACATGTTGACATTCTAAGCAATGTGTCACAAACTCAATCACATCCTTTTTCATCCCTTTCCAAAAATATTGTTGTTTTATACTAGCAAACATCTTTGTAATACTAAGGTGTCCGTAAAAGGTGAATTGTGAAATTCAACTAATAATTTACTTCTTAAATCATTTAGCAAAGGTATGTATACCCGGTTTCAAATCGTAAGATTCCTTCATTATCAAAGTGAAAACCTTTATAGATCACATCATTTGGATCTACAGTAAGTGTTGGTTTTACTTGCTAAAAATAGGAATCAGATTCCATAACACTCTTTACATCATCCTTACACTGAGTTCTCAACATTATAAGAGTATAAATTTGCTTCCTACGACTTAGAGCATCAACTACCCTATTTTTCTTGCCTTTAATGTAACTTATGTCAAAATCATATTGAGATAAAAACTCTAACCATTTTCATTGTCTTGCATTCAAATTTGGTTGAGTAAAAATATAATTCATCCCAAGATGATCAGTTTTTAGTTCAAAAGGTTTACCAAGTAGGTAATGCCTCCAAACTTGAAGTGCATGAACAATGGCAGCAAGCTCTAGATCATGTGGAGCATAATTCAACTCATGTAACTTAAGTTTCCTACTTTTGTATGCTATGACATGATCATTTTGTAACAAAATACCTCCAAGACCTTCCCGAACACATCTGTCACAACAATAAAGTTTCCATTAGGGTCAGGTACAGCCAAAATAAGTGCTGAAGTTAATTGATCCTTTAAATTTTTAAATGCAGATTCACATTTCTCATTCCACACAAATTTCTTATCCTTTTTCTACAATGAAGTTATTGGTGCAAACAACTTTGGAGAAATATTTAACAAATTTCCTATAGTAACCAACAAGACCCATGAAGCTTTTGACTTCATGTACATTCTTTGGTGTATGCCACTCAGTTATAGCTACAATTTTAGAAGGATATACATCTATTCCATCTCTGCTTATAACATGACCCAAATAGTGTACTTTCATGTCATAGAAAGAATATTTAGACAACTTACCAAACAATTGTATCTTCCTCAAGATTTCCAAGATTATCTTCGATGCTCATGATGATCTTCCATACTTTTAGAATATATAAGAATATCATCCAAGAATATAAGTACAAAATTGTCCAAGTATTCTTGAAAAATATTATTCATTAAATTCATAGAAGTTACAGTGTACATTTGTTAATTCAAAAGGTAAAATTGTGAATTCATAATGTCCATACCTTGTTCTAAAAGTTGTTTTATGAATGTCCTCATCCTTGATTCAGAATCGATGATATCTAGATTGTAGATCTATCTTAGACTATACTGATGGTCCATGCATATGATCAAACAGATCATCAATTATTAGAAGTGGATATCTATTCTTAATTGTTCTCTTGTTCAACATTCTGTAATCAATACACAATCTAAGTGTTCCATCTTTCTTTTTCACAAAAATTAATGGTACTCCCCAAGGTGAGATACTCAGTCTAATCAAACCTTTAGATATAATTTCTTGTAATTTTTCCTTGAGATCTACCAATTCAAGTAGTAGTCATCGATAAGGTTCCTTAGAAATAGGCTCCTCCGGGTTTGATTTCAATTATGAAGTCAAAATCCCTTTTGGGTGGAAGACCTAGTAATTCTTCCGAAACACATCACTTTGTAGTTTCATAATAGTGGGTATCATTCTAAGAAATCATTGTTTTCTTTAGTGGATTCAAAAAAATTTACTACATACAAGATATAACTCCTATTTTTGGTCTTCTTAAGTTACATAGTGGATAATTTCCTAACTAAAATTTCACGTTTTACACCCCGAATCTCTGCTATTTTCTCGCAAGTCATCTAAACAATTAATATGTTTTTCAAAACAATCAACATTTGCTTTATGCTCAGATAACCAATTTACACCTATGATTACATCATAATACCCCAAAAGAATAACATAAAGATCAACTCTCGTGGAAAAACTAGGTAAATCAAGGATGCTCCAAAAAGACACATACTAATCGTATGAACAACATTATTCCCATAATGTATAACCCATTATTTATCTATTTTTCTAGATTTTATTTTTAATTTCGATGCTAATTTACTAGAAATAAAACATTCAGTAGCTCCTGTATCAAAAAAAATAGTTACAGGTATGCCAAATAACTTACCCAAAAATTCTATGGGTGTGACTTGCTTTTCAGCTTGTTTGTCAACTACTGCAATGCGTATCTTGTGCTACTGATTGCAATCATCCTTTTTCAAAGGACATTGGTTTGCATAATGATCCTTGCCACAATTGTAACAACCTTCTATAGGTCCCTTTTTAGGCTCAAATTTATTTCCAGCCTTAAATTTATCATTCTAACCTCCATAGGACTTCTATCCATTATTATTGTTCTTGAAAAAGTTATTGCATACATTACCAACAGGCTTATTTGTGGTTTTTTTCTTATTATTATCAGATGAGAACGTAATTTTCATACCAAAATTCTTTCATGGTCCTTTCTTAGGTGCAAGATATGATGAAGAGGAGTTTGGAACTTTCTTTCTTCCTTCCTCCTTATGAGAATAAATCACCTTTAATTTTTGTTCTTTCCTTATGGATTTTTCAAAACCCCTTCCATAGTGGTTGGGATGTGAACATCCACCTCTCCCCCTATAATGGGATTCAATCCCATGATAAATTTCCATATTATAAACTTCTCTTGAGTTTGATACTAAGGTACATACTTAAGGAGTTTAGTAAACCGCTCCAAGTACTACTGTTACAGCTTAATTTTCCTTGGGTTAAGTTATGAAATTCAGTCATTTTTTTATCATAGTAAAGTTGTGGCAGCCATATTTTCCTAAAATAACTTTTAAATTTATCCCAAGTAATATTAGTTTTATCAATGTTCAACTTATCCTTACGGCTATCCCACCATGAATATGCTTCATGGGAAAGGCGATATGCTCCCCAAATTTCCTTTGTTTCCTCCGAGAATTTCCTTATCACAAAGTACTTCTCCATTTCACTGAGCCAATTCTCAGCTCCATCTCCTAATGTGGTGCCATCAAACTTAGGTGGACTTATCCTTTTTATATCATTAGTGAGTTCAGTTGTCAGCCTTACCTTTTTATTTTCCGGCTGATCGGCATATTTACATTATTATTATCAACACCCAAATCTCCCAAATTGGCATTATCCTTTAGAGGTGGCTGATTGTTATTAACCAACATCTTCTTCCTCCTCATTTCCCATTACTTTGTGTCCAAGTACAGCCAAACAATCTCTTGTGTCCAACAAGGCAAGCAAGGATCTCATCACGTTTTTGGCCAATTGCCGCTTCTCCACCAGGTGGTGGGTTGTTTGTAACATTTCCTCTTGTTCTAACCATTTTCTATTAACAAGAAAATTTAAGTTTTATCGAGTATGGACATAATAGGTTCAAGAGTTGCAACCTTCAGCTTTGATACCAATATGCAACATTCCCATTTTAAGACTTTAGAAACAAGGGATTTTTTTTTAAAAAATACATAATGTTCTCTATTTTAATTAATCGTAATTTAGAACACGCATTCCATGCCAATCAATCTCATAAAATATAACCATATGTAGCTATAAATGAATTGGTGAACTACCAATATTTCATTTCATGACTAGAATACCAACCGATCTCTCATATTAACTTAAGTATTGAATACTATGGGTATACTATGTATACTTGGTTCTCTTACCATGTTCTGGGTATTGAGTGTTCTGTTTAAGAAACCTATCTGAATGTTTGTTACTAATATTCATTTGAAATATCATTTCTTAAACTAGGTAACATAGGATAACACAACCAACATCTTGTGATACTTTGGCCACAGATTTCCAATATATTGTTCATGTTACTATTCCTAGATGACATACTTTTCTATTAGGAATACATCCTTCACCCCACTCATATGTTATCAGAGTGATCTTTACTGAATTCTTTCAGTCCACTTATCCAAGGTTTGACCCTAACCTAGGTTATTGACATAATTTGGTATAGGGAACCACTCAAGATGACCTAGGGTATATGGGCATACACGATCAACCTAAGTCAATTAAATGTGCCTAGTTACCCTAAGTCATTGAGAGTCACTTATTATGGTAAATCATATCCTTAGCTTGATCTAGAGAGAAACTAAGTTCAAGTTCAAATTTGAGTAGATCAAGATGAACCAATGTGGAAGGGTGTTGCAACATGCCAACTTCAACATTGTATCCTCATGAAGACTTGATTCATCACGAAGGTACAGTTCTATAGTTGGCATGTGACAACATATGATAGAACTACTTCATCATTATTTACACACCTCAAGAGGTCATATCCACTTAATTACCTTTGGATTAAGATTCAAATAAAAATAACCTTACATAACCCTAATCGCAACAATCCTTAAGTTTTCAATCCTTATTTGAGTTGATTAAATAATAAGAAACTTCTAAAACCCGTGTTGTCAATTTTTGCCCCCTGAAAAAAATGGACAATAAGATAATACCCCGAAACCGAAAATTCTTCCATAGAGATTTTGAGGTTATCAGTATAATTTCAAGCTTGGAGAGTCTTGTATGTCATTTCAGAAGGTTTCAGATCTTCCTAAATTGCTCTTTCTTTTCCATGTCCTGGAGGTTTAAATTGGTCTCAGAATGAGGAAATTGATGATCTGTGGGCCCACTTTCATTCAACAAGGGCAAGAAAGTGATCAAATCAATAAATTATGTTTGATAAGCCTTGTCAAGTTTCAATCACTCCCTGGTTTAAGGAAAACCTAAGATAGTTGAAACTTATCTCAACATTAGGCTTAGAGGGTAAATAAGCATGAATTACTTGGTGAGCTAAGGTAACTCTATTATAAACCGAGTTAGTTGATGGCTCGGGTGGAGGAATTTTACTCGTCGAGTTGTGAAGGTAGATAGCTTGGGTGGGCATGAGAATGAGTAGGTCAAACATGTCAAGGTTTAAGGACATAGAAAAGGATCTCATGAAGGCTCATTTTAATGTTGAAACAACTCGGCTCGTGAGCTAGGAATGTGTGGGCATAACAAAATTCTGTAAGGTGATCAATACGAATTCATCAGAAATCAATGGTGGATCGTGAATGATGAAATGTCAAGCCCAGTGGAATGGCTCGAGTATGGTTGAGTCGAGCTAGGTGGAAGAGGATGGTTCAAACTCGGGGATTGAGCTCAGTCTGGATTCATGGAAGCTCACAGGGAAGTGCTAGACCAAGCTCATCAAGTCCACTTAGCCGGTGTAGGTTTTTAGCTCAGATCGAGTGCCCGAGGTGGGAGGTAGAGCTCATACCGTTCATCCGCTAATGAATGTTGTTGAGGTCAAGCCGAGAGGTCACGAGTTTTCTTGAACAAGTGATAGGCTTGGTAGGAAAGAATTAGGGTTCTTCTCGATGCACAGGTGATCTCGGAGCTACAAGCAGAGGAGCTCGGTGACATCACTTGAAATGGATGTGCAGGGAATGTAAACTCATCATGAGAAGTGGTGTTGTCGAGTTGAGGTAGGTAATGCATAGCTTGGCACACTCGGCTTGAGCACAGTTAAATGAAATCGGAGGACAGATATCTCATAGCGGGAGATAGAGGAAGATGCATCATCTCAAATAAGTTTAGGATCCATGCACACAGTCGAGTCATCTGTGCATACACGAAGGAGATCTCGAGCTCAGAGGCTGAGTTGTGGAACTAATCATCAATGCAAATGGGACTTCAAGAGGAATGTTTGGGTAGATGACTCAGCGTAGAGTTTAGTGAAATGAGTCTTAGCAGAGTGAGTTAAGCTCAGAACAAGTCGACCATTACTATTTTGGAGATAAGCTCTTTCAAGTTTTGGAATAAATGGTTTTAAATTAACAAGGAAAATTCCTGAATCAACAAGTCACAAATGTCTAAAATTGAATTGTTCTGAAGTCTAAAATTGGAAATGAGTCACATTTTTAGATTTTTTTCTTTGGAGTTATTCATTTCAAAAATTTGGAGTTTTTGGGCTCTAGGACATTAGGCGAGTTGGAAATCTCGAAGCCCAAAATTTTGAAACTCCAAATTTTAGAGTTTTGGCATTTTAGAATTCATAAAAATGTGGTTTTAGAGGTTTTGGTTTGGAGAAATTGGAATTGGAGTTCAGGATAGTTGGTGAGTCATGAGGAGTCTCGAGTTGGGTGCCGATTCACTAGGCAGGTCATCGGTGGTGTTAAAGCATGATAGAGTGAGTTGTTCACCTGGGATATGTGGAGGATTGTTAGTTGATCACCGAGAAAATCAATGGAGAAATCCCATACCAATTATTTTGGTGTGTGTTTCATGTGGTTAGGTCAAACAAGTGAGATCAATGAGTGATGAGCTCATAGAACTCGAGGATCTATGGAATCAACAGGGTGATCACTAATGCAAGCCAATGCACGGTGATCTCATGGAGTCAAGCCAAAGAAGGAGAGTCATGTAGACACTAGGAGATTTTTGAGAGTGATGTGCCATTTAATCCATGTTGCGTAGGGTTCGTAGGAAAATGTTCATTTCTCAACTCAATGAGAAGGAGCTTAGCTCAGCCACGGTGAATTTAAAGAACATGGCAAGTGAAAAAGGTGCTCAAAATTTGTTGTGGTCATGTCATTGCGGAACTCATTTTGGTCTCTGTGACAGGAGCTAGTTTAAATAGTGGCCCTCCATGAATGGAGTGGAATAAGATATGGTTGAAGCTTGGTCATAGGAGCAAGATGCTCAAGACTCAAGGTGGCATGTTGGTGTAAAGTCATTTTGGTTACAGTGAGCTTCACAGCGGTGCTCATGGAGTGGTGAGCTTACGGAGTAACTCAGCGATGGTCACATCAATGTTGAGATTTTATGGGGAACTCGAGTATGTGGTGAGATCATAAAGAAGCAACATGTAATCTCAAACGGAATGTAGTTGAAATTCCAAGCTTTTGGAGAACATGCGTCCGAACTTAGATGGAGCAGATTGAGCTATTTGGAGATTTTAGGTGGCAGGGGTCAGGAGAGTATAGCTAGGTTGGTCTTAGGTGCCTCGGTTAGTAAGGAGAGATCTTAGTGATGGTGGAGGTAATTTGGGCTCGTGGACCTCAATGGTCGACAAGAGAGGACTCATCGGTGTATGTGGTGAAGAGCTCGTTTTAGGGACTTAGTAGCATTGGTCAATGAAGGATCCTCATTTTAGAATGAATCTCGTCAATTTGGGGTTGGGAGGAAAGGTTGTTGAGTCGGGCTTAGCACAAGAGGTGGGTCTACGGTGTTTGAAAGAGAGCTCGGTTCAGTGAATTTAAGGGAGCTTGGTCGTTTTGGTTTAGGCTTGCCAAGTTAGAGGCAAGTGAGCTTGATAGATAAGGAACTCAATGTGGAGTTCAAAGTGATGCATGTGATGGATCTCGATGCAAAGAAGCTCAACATTTGTGGTATAGTGCTCATTTGATGAACTTCACATTAGGAACTCAACTCAAAATTTGTGACAATGGAAGAGCTCGGGCCAAACTCGGTGAGCTGGGTCGTTTTTGGCTTTTCCCATCAAAGCAGACAAGTCAACGGGAAGGTCCAATTAATTTTTAATTAAATTAATATTTTTATTTAAATATTTTAAATAATAATATTTATTATTATTATTTAAATATTATTTTAATTAATTAGGAAGACTATGTCAAAAAGAAATCGATTATGCATAATGGAACTTCCTCAAATGATTCAACCGAATGTAATAAATGTGTAGACACCAAATTCGTGTCTTACGACCCCTGTGACCCGCATCCCATTTCGTAACCTAACCTCATTACCTAAACTTTACACAATTATTTATTAATTACCTTGTAATTGATAAATCCCCATCACTTCACCCGCCACCTCATTTTGCCACCTCATCATGACCTAGCCCTAATCCTAAACTAACCTAATTAAAACCTAAAACTTGGTCTACACCTACACCCATAACTAATGACCCTTTTCGCACTCCAAAACCGACCTTCTAGTCACTTGACCAAGCTCGTAGCTGATCTCTCGGGAGAAAAGCGGGGAAGGTGGGCGATTTTACTAAAAATAGCCTACTTTTTTCCTTACCGATGCGGTTCGGCTCTACGATCGCGGTCGGTTATGCAACCGCCATCGGTTCCCTGTAAATGGGCTCCCCAAACCAAAACAACGGATCGAAATTTCATTTTGGAGATCAGTCGAAGGATTTCTGGATCAACAGAGATTATTGGGAGCGAGGAACAGAGTCCAGATCTTCACTTGACCAAGCAGAGATGAGTGGAAATACCAGAAGTGTTTACAGCAAAGGAGATCAGCTTGCATCTTGGTCAAAACCAGTAAGTCACATCTTGCATGTCCTCTGTTATAACATTTCTTATGTTTCTTGAATCTCAGTCCTCCTAAATCCATTTCTGAGTCCACTACCCAACGTGCCATTGCATCTAACTCATTATTCTTTTACCTCTCATCATCTCATTTCCTAATATCATCCATAAACCATCCTTACAAACACCATAGCTACCAAGAAGATCCTATAACCCACGGTATCGGTTATCGCGGCATCGGTTATCAAGAACGCATCGGTTATCGATGGCAGAATCGGGTTCCTCCGATCAAAACCGAGAAAAGCTTGACCTTTTCCCTACCCAGTTCAACGAAACAACTTAATTGATATTTTACAGTCTTTTGTGTTAATTCATATTAGCAGGGAAACTGACCACCTTCGAAAGGAAGTTTTATATTTCCTGGGCCCAAGGCAGTTTCCTCATTTATTGTTTAATCAAAATCTTGTGGTCTTGTGTTCTTATTTGCAGTAGTCCTTCCAAGACAAAAAGGAGTTCTTCGCAGTCAGTCTGATCTTTCTCTACGGTACGCGCACACCATCTCGACATTCTACAGGTATTCCTCCTAACCCTAACCTTATCTGTTTCTAAAAGGAATGAAACATTTCCGAGGGAAACATTTTTGCACTTCCGGTGGGACCCATTTTGGGTTTATCTTTATTTCTCGCTTGCTTTCATATAGGGAGCATACTTGCTGTTTTCTTCTTCTAAAGATATTCACGAGGTATTTTATTATTCTGGTAAAAGAACTTGCTTTATTTTTGCATCTTGCATTAGTGAAAGTCATCTCTTTTGCTTCATCGAATATCACTTTCGATTTGGGTTTAAAACACATGCATTACATTCACTGTTGTTTTTCAATTCTAGTTAACATAGATTAAGTAACATGTCGTACACGTGGGGGTGATATCCACGGTATTGACAAGAAATTAATCTTACATTCACTATACAACACATACCAAATCACTTCACAATTAACACAACAGCTCAAACATCCCCCCTTTTTCCGTGGTATTCCTCCGCCCGATTGAGGTAACCTTATAAGCCAAAACAACTTGACATTTCCCCTAAGTCTCTTGTTTAGGATTCGACATCCTTCTACGTCTAAAGGCATAAGCCCACGATAATTAAAATTAACCCTAGGGTTAATCTCTGGATTTGCATGTGCATCTTGCTTGTTTTTAGTTTTGTTTTCTTTCTCATACTCCTGTCTTCTGTGATCAATAATTGGACAAGTATACTAAACGTTGTTAAAAATCAAATTAGCAGCCTTTTTATATCTTGTTAGCCCAGACTTTTTACACCGACATCGGTTACCTGACCGACGTCGGCTATAGTATAACCGACATCGGTTACTAGACCGATATCGGTTACTGTCTTTTCCAATTCCTGACAAACCAGCAACCTACCAATTTTACCAGTCTGAGTTTGTTTCTATTTTCGACATGATTAAAACCCTACGTGAACTGCCTATGGTTGTTATCACTCGAAAGCAAGCCACCGCCATGGTTTCACATGCTTGCTCTGTTTCTTTGCCTGAATCACCCCCTTCACCTTCTGTGGGGAATCCTACTGATACCAGCGAGGTTCCTAAAATTCTTGTGGGAGATAAGGACTTTGCCAAGTTTCTGGATGCTAATTCCAGTATTTGCATGCAATACTATTTGTCTCATACCCCTGACCGTACACCTGATGGTCAGCTCCTTGTAGGTATGCCTATCAGTATAGCTGCTCATTTAGCTCCCACTCCGCCTGATAATACCGCCTTGCTTCCTGCATCTCTAGCCCCGTCTCCCAATCCGACGGCTACAGAGGTTCATACGACCCCGATTAGCTTTCCTTTTGTTAATCTTGGACACCACATATCATTACCACCGACTGCCCCTACCTCATCTCTCTTGCAGACTGCTCCGTTCATGACTTGCTCTCTGCCACCTATCCACACGAGCTTTCCTTCTCAAGCTCCGCCTACCTTTTCATTCCCATACACGTATCCAGTGACCTCAACATCCTATATAGGACACCCCTATTCAGTCGCCTCAACATATTCATCCTCCACACCTTATCAACACTTAACCCCACCAGTGTCTAGCGGTGGTCCTTGGTCCAATCTACCTCCATTCACCACAACCACACCATCATCTCATCCAACCACTGACTTAATTAAACAAATGATGGACAAAATGCAAAACCTGGAGGCTTCTGTTTCAGGAAGTCGTAGCGCCTTGACATACGAGAAAGTTTTTCAGAGCCCATTCACCCCCTTCTGTCCCCCTTCATTCATATCCTCCTCAATGGGAGTTGCCGAAATTTACTCGTTTTAACAGTAAAGAGGATCCTCAACAACACTTGCGATCATTTAGACACGCTTGTTATTTGATTGCTCATGATGATGCCTTGTTACTCCGCACCTTTCCCATGTCCTTATCAGGACCTGCCTTAGAGTGGTACAGTGCTTTAACCCAGCACTCAATCTTCTCTTTTAACCAACTAGCCCAATCTTTCTTGGATCATTTCTCCATTAACATTGCCAAGAAAGTATCTATCACGGACCTCTATGCCATCCGACAATTCGAAGACGAATCTATCGCAGATTTCGTTGGACGATGGCGGGGCCTTATCAACCAACTTACATATGCCTTACCTCAAACCAAACTTATTGACTGTTTACGCGGGCTGCACTAAGCACATCTCCCTACCCTCCAAATTCAAACTTTCCGTACATTCGACGAGGCCTTTACTATGGCTCGAAAATTAGAAATTCGAGCCTTAGAGGAAGAAAAATTGCGGTTGCACAACAAAACTCCACTTTCCGAACTCCCGATTCTACCAATAAACCAAATACCACCACTCCTCACGCGTCCACTTCTTCTAAATCAAAAGGAGCTGTCCACGCGGTGATGGTCAAATCCCAACCACCGTCCAATACTCCACCAAAACCACTTATAAGTATAAAGCGAGCCCATCAACTACACTCCTTGGGAGAAACATATGGTGTGATATTGGAAAAATTGCTCAAAGCAGGAGCCATTACCTTACCTCCTGTTAAACCTCATTCCGGGTTTGATTCCACTCGTGCCATACCTTCCTGGTACAAAGAAAATGACTTTTGTAACTTCCACCATGTGAAGGGACATAGTCACGAGAACTGTAAGATGTTGAAAAACATAGTGCAGGAAATGGTTGACGCAGGGGATATAGCTCTCGATAATCCTAACGCCCCTGCTAACCGAAATTTGAAAATATTCAACAAGCCATTCCCGAATCACTCGTCCAACAGTAACGTAAACCAGGATATCTTAACCGAGGAGAGTGTTCATGAGATCCATGCAGTATTCGATACCCAGCCAAAAGCCTCTATCGAGAAAATTTTGAATCAAGCCTCTTCACTAACACAGGAGCCCGAACCTCCTTTACCACCATCAAGCCAAAGCGAAATCGTTCCTTTACCCATAAAAGAGTTAACTGCCCAGACTTCTCTTCCCATCAATGAGTCTTCTTATACCACATCCCTACAAGACTGCGAACGGATGTTATCTAATTTATCTATTTCCCAAACGTCCCTTCTTCGCTCTTGCTACACAAGAGGAAGGCTCGCCACTCCTTTTTACATCCTTAGAAGAGAAATCTCCTACACCAACATCACCAAATTCTTTAACCATAATGAGATCCTCTCAAACACGCCCTCCTACCTATTAGTCCCTCATCACCTAAATCTTTTCAATGACCAGTCAACCTCTTAACATCTATGGATATAATGCCTCATTTACCCCCTGTATCACACCTACAGTGGACTGGAATCACAACCCGTCTTTCTTCCGTACAAAAGTTCATATTCACACGTGAGGACTGTCATTCCACAGAAGATAGACAGGCCCTATGGGAACGTTTGAGTAGGCCATATTCTACTCAAATGCAAATGACCGATCCTGATGCCTCCACCATATACCCGAAGTGCTTACAGAAGCTTAAAATGCCCATGTTCTCACCTTCACCCCCCTCACCTCTACCAAATGCCCCGTCCACTTCTATTAACTTAGCCAAATCTTCCCCTACGCTTGGGACCTCACCAATGCCCAGTCTAACACACCCGCCTAAGCGACTCGATTTATCCAAAAATAAACCCGCCCCGCCACCTAGGAGACAAACTCAATCCGTGCCTCTATCACAATCAAAACCCTCATCGTCACACCCACCTTCCATATTGGGACCTCATCCCTCCACCTTACATCAATATATCATACCTCCTGCGTTTTCTTCAAAACGACCTACGCCTTCTACACCTATACAGAGATCAAAGGGTATAACAACATCGTTACCCCGCGTATCCTGTCCACCTATCAACCCTAAACCAATCCCATCATCAAAGGATTTATTTTCTATCACTCCCCTTTCTCCGTGGTTGTTTCCCGCTACCACGTCATCTGTAGCCTCATCATCTAATCAGCCGAACGTAACTTCTGTGCCAAAGAAACCACGTTTAGTGAAAAACACGTGTCAGCACCCCTCGGCTAAACCACCACCCGTACGAACCAACCACGCCCAAACATTACCAAAACCCGCACAACCAATACCCTCATCCGATTTTGACCCCCTCAAAGGATCTTACGCCAAAATCCTTGCTATGTTGGTGGAGAATGCGACCATTTCCCTACCCCCACTTAGACCTTATGACCCATCTAAACCTCGACCCGCAGGTTATGATGAGTCTAAAATCTGCGCTTATCATCGCACACCAGGACATGATGTGGAGGGATGCAAAGCTTTAAAAACCATCCTTCGTCAGTCACCTCTCCCGGATAGAAAGGTTAAGAAAGACAACTTACGAAGGGAGAGACCTTTAGCTTCAATTCCCTCTACTATATCATCTGTCCCCACCTCACCAAGATCTATCATTATTACAACCCCACCTCTTGAAGACCATGAATTATCCCAACCATCTTCCTCATCTCAGGTCTACGAGATTAATATGATTAGTGTCGCTACTTGAGGACAGAAAAACGCTGGGAAAGCAAAAGAAAACACACCTGCGGCATCTCTTTCTCCTTCAACCATCCCGATTGCACCACCACCTAAAGTGGTTATTTGCGGACCCGCCTATCCCGTCTCTAATGGAGTTGCCCACCGAACTATGATCAAACAGCTTCATCAATCACCCGTAAAAATGACACTATATGATCTCATTCAGACTTCTGAATCTCATCGACAAGCTCTCGTTGAAATTCTTCAAGGGATCGAGGTCTTACCTAATGAAACCCTGCCCGTTGCCTCCATTCTAACACCCAATCACGTTGCCTCTCTCACCAAACAATCCATCTCCCCCACCACTTCCGTCTCTGTACAGCAAGCTGCTGCTGTCAGTTTCTCCGAAGACAAAATTATCGACTTTGGTGTAGAAGATCCTGACCCTGCCCTTTTCATCTCAAAGCTTGTATCGGGACATTCGGGTACGTCGTGTTATGATTGACGGGGGCGCCAGCCTAAACATCATCTCTTCAAAAGCCTTCCAACAAATGAATATCCCTTCTAGTTGCATGTGTGCCAACCCCATCATGTTGCGGTCATTCAATGACGCTATTACCTCTACCTTAGGCACCGTGATCCTCAACATTCATGTAGGACCGCGTACTTTACCCGAACTCTTCTATGTCCTTGAGGGAGAGTTCCAATATAATATATTGCTGGGTCGTCCTTGGATCCGGGCCATGGGATGCGTTCCCTCAACATTACATAGATGCATAAAATTTGAGTACGAGGGGAAGTCCTACACCGTAAAAGCTGATCCTCCTCCCTTTAAAACCTGCAATATGTTATATCGTCCTAACGATGTGCTTATACCAATCAAGACACCCATACATTCAACCCAACCATCCTCTTCAAATGTACCTCAACCATCCACCTCAACTGCACCTACGCCTTCAACTGATGAAACCACCGTCGCAAAAACCACTTCCCTTCCCGCAGCTAACATCCCAACCTCCGACCCCTTAGTAGATGTTTTCAATGCCTTATCTTTGGGGAGTACCACCTATATAACGTTAGTTCTTTCCCTACCCCGCAGGAGTACGGACAATTACATGCACATCCCACCTACGACCGTCGCGTGGGGGAAGTAATCTCTTACGGACCACCCCATTGCCACACCAACCTAACATATGGGGGTGTTGACGCATCTTCCATTACCCCTGAACCTCCTCTTGGTGTGGTCCCCTTCCAATCCGATTTTCAATACCTGACAAATCGTCGCTTCGCCCTCACCTTCTTGACTCGCTGTGCTTGGAAAGGCTTTGGTTTTGGTCTTTATGAACAAGGCCGACATACGCTCATCCCCATCACCACACGCAAACATAATGATCGCAGTGGTCTCGGTTTTCCTGAAACACCTACACAGGAGACACCTCGTGTCAGCTGTATTCTGGAAGAAGACAACGTCACCCCTACCGAACCATCATCACCCACTTTACCATCATCACCCACAGAATTGATGGACCCTGAATCTATCCCTCCTAAATTTTTTTTTCATAAATGCCATCTTCATAGGTCCTCTCACTTATCAACGCGATAATGAGGACCCATCTTATCTTCCCCTTCTGTATCCAGACATGATCGAAGAGGATTCGCCTTCGATTAATGTTGTTGAGTGCCAGGACGACGACTCCATCCTCACTTACCTTGGGGCAGATGACTCCTATCTTCAACACGCCTTACCATCTGAAACTCAAACCATGTTGAACGAGTCTACTATTGAAATCAACATCCACATGGAGGAGGATCCTCACATTGTGAAGATTGGACAATCCCTTAACACATCAGAACAAGCTGCCTTTACTACCTTTCTCCGTACCCACAACCAAGCTTTCGCTTGGTCCTACGCGGACATGCCAGGAATTGATCCTACCATTGCCGTCCATAACATCACCCTAAACCCCGATTCCAAACCAGTCAAACAAAAATTGAGAAAAATGCATCCACGCATTGCCCTCTTGGTCAAAGAGGAGCTCCAACGACTCCTTTCTGTTTCCTTCATTCTGCCTATTGACTATCCTCAATGGATTTCTAACATCGTGCCTGTCACGAAAGCGACGGGGGGACTTCGGATATGCATGGATTTCCAGGATCTTAACCTTGCTTGCCCTAAGGATGACTTTCCCCTACCCAGTATTGATCAACTTGTTGATCTCACTGCTGGCCATGAAATGCTTTCTCTCATGGATGGCTTTTCAGGATACAACCAAATTTTGGTCGCACCCGCCGATCAACATAAGACCGCTTTCATAACTCCTTGGGGAACCTTCTGTTATCGTGTCATGCCGTTTGGCCTTAAGAATGCTGGTGCAACCTATCAGCGGGCTATGACCTACATTTTTCATGACATTATGCACACTATCCTTGAAGATTACGTCGACGATCTTCTTGGCAAGTCTAAACATCGCAGTGAACATCTCGATGTTTTAACCATTATTTTCGATCACCTGTTGCAATATTCTATCCGTCTTCAACCAAAGAAATGTGTCTTTGGTGTCCTTTCAGAAAACTTCTTGGTTTTATCGTCTCTTTGCGTGGCATTGAGGTCGATCCATCTAAAGTAAAAGCTATCCTAGAAATGCCCCCACCCAAGAACCTCAAACAATTGCGTAGTTTGCAGGGTAAACTTCAATCCATCCGGCGTTTCATCTCCCAACTCTCGGATCGATGTCACCCTTTTCATCACCTTCTAAAAAGGACATTGCCTTTTAATGGAGTGAGGAGTGTCACCAAGCTTGAAGCTCTAAAACTTATCTCTTGCAGCCACCCTTGCTTATCCCACCCCAGGACGACCGCCCTTTCTACCTTTATCTTTCCGCCACTGACCATGCTATAGGAGCTATGCTCGCACATCTCGGGACTCGGCACGCGAGAACAAAGCCGTTTATTATATAAGTCGTACCCTCGTGAGTACGAGACTAGGTATACACATGTAGAAAAATTGTGCCTAGCCCTATCATTCGTAGCCACCAAACTCCGACATTACCTCCTGAATCAAAAACTTTTGTCATCACCAACACGGACCCCATTCATTATATGTACGCCAAACCACATCTAAACCAACGCATCGCTTGATGGCTCATGCTCCTCGCCGACCTTGACCTTGAGTTTATACAATGAAGTCAATCAAAGGACAAACTCTTGCAGACCAACTATGCGGAGGCCCCTTTACTCGGGAACAATTTACCAATTTTACATTCCCGACGAACTCATCGCCACTCTTTCACTGGGAAGAGTCGTATCAAATGACCCTCTTCTTCGATGGATCTAAATGCCGGCGCGGTGGAGGAGCCGGCGTGGTTCTCATCCTCTTGACGCTGAACCTATGCCTCTTTCATTCGGCTTGATTTGCCCCGCACTAATAATACAAATGAATACGAGGCCCTTGTTCGGGTCTCCAAGTTGCGATACACTTAGGCATCACATCTATCAATATCTTTGGTGACTCTCAATTGGTAGTCAATCAAGTTATGGGCATCTACCAATGTAAAAATGAGGAACTTCTGAAGTAAAAACACCACGTGGAGTCACTTCTAGCCTTATTTACTCACTATTCTATCCAAACCATTCCCCACTCCACTAACAAATTTGTGGATACTATGGCTTGCTTAGCCTCGCAAATTCCCGCCGCACCAACTGACTCTGAATTATTCGTTGTGGTCCAGCAACTTTTGCACCATCCTATTCAACCTTGGTAGTTTGCATGATAAATACCGTGTCTACTAATTCACGGGATACCAGTACCACCAATTTCATGACTACCTTATGATCTCTGTTCTCCCACCTGACCTTACTAGTAACGGAAAACGTGCTTTTCTTAAAAGTGTTTCGCATTATGTTGTCATGGGAGGACTCCTCTATAAACGTGGCTTTGATGGCATCCTCCTTCGTTTGTATAACCGCGCGGAGGTCACCTATACCATCCAACAAGTCCATGATGGGATTTGTGGTGGACATTTTAGTGGCCTTGCCGTGGCTAAACGAATCCTTCGCCTAGGTTATTATTGGCCTACTCTCAATAACGACTGCTATGAATATGTTAAGCGTTGTGCTATGTGTCAACAACATGCCAACCTTCAACATACTCCTAGCCATCCACTGCAGGTCACACGAGATCTTTGGCCTTTCTCACAATGGGGTTTAGACCTTATTGGTGAGATTCACCCGACCTCTTCACAACGTCACCGTTGGATAATCACAGCAACCGAATATTACACAAAATGGGTAGAGGCCATTCCACTCATTTCAATCAAAAAAGAAAAAATTGTCGAATTCATTAACCATCACATTATCTGTCGTTTTGGTATTCCTCATCGCCTAATAACAGATAATGGTAAATCTTTCAAAAACAAGTTGTTACAAGACCTTTGTGACAACTTTGGTATCAAACTTAGTTTCTCATCGCCTTACTATCCATGAGGCCAATGGTCAGGCTGAATCTTCTAATAAAACCCTAACCAAAATCCTCATGAAAGTTGTCAATGAATCCGGAAGAAATTGGCACGATCACATTCCCTTTGCCCTTTGGGCTTATCGTACTAGCATTCGTACCTCTACTAATGCCACACCTTTTTCTTTGGTATACAAAGACGAGGCTGTTTTGCCTCTCGAAATACAAATACCCTCCCTTAGAATATCTCTTCAGGATATTCTCACCAACGATGATTTCCGCCAAGAGCGGTTAGCCCAATTAGAGCTTCTTGACGAACGACGTCTTACAGCTCTCGATCACCTTCAAATCTATCAAAAACGCATCAAGCGTGCTTATGATAAGTGACTTCATGAGCGTACCTTTAAGGTTGGTGATCTTGTCCTCAAAGAGAATCAACATGTAACCAAACTAGAAAAGAGCAAACGTGGAAAATTTGCTCCCAATTGGATTGGGCCTTATATAATCACTCACACTTATGGATCAGGCACTTATCATTTAGCTTCGCTTAATGGTAAGCCTGAGCCTGAACCCCTTAATGCCCTGTATCTTCGACCATTCTACTGTTGAATCTAGTGTTATATCACTTTTTATCTACCTACTGCTCATCCCTTGCGCTCACTTACCACCACATACACTTTGTTTCCTACACCTCATAATAAAATCAAGCTCGCATAGTTTGATTCTCACTTCACCTCGTGATGCCTTCCCCTTTTAGTCTAGTCCATGACTTCAAAGTATTAAAATAAGCCGTATTCTTATGGGATTTTCTTGAGTCAAACTTCCTACTAAACTAGATGCTTCACGCCAAAAGAACATCTAGTCATCTAAATTGAATATAGACTGCTCCCTCGAAGGACAGCTATATGCCGAACTATTGCTGCTATTAAATATATTGCTCGCCCCAAAGGACAGCTATGCATTAAAATCATATCTCTACTATAAATAGATCAATTGCTCCCCAAAGGACAGCTTATACACAAATGCCTTTTCTCGAAGCTTCTCGCATTGATCAACTTTGTGAAGACCTCAAGAATAAAACAATCCATATCCTGGTAGACTTCCCGCATTGATCGAGTCTATATTCGGTCAAATAAAAGCCTCATTCACAAGAACTTTTGGGTCATGAATTTTTCTATTTAGGGTAGGTTCTCTTTCGCCGTAACACTCACTTTGTAACAAGTTCTCTGTATCTCAGCCTATATCATTCACCTCACCTCACCATTTGCTCCAACTCAAGGGATGTAACATACGCTCAATATATTGTGATCATACAACTCTTTTCACCTATTGACTTCTGTCTATGCACTGCGGTACCTAGGGTTTCAAGCTCGTTCTACGTTGTGTGGTTTGTTTAGCTCTTTTCACCTACGGAGCGCTCTTTCCGCTTTGCCTCGCATCTAGGATTGTGTGTTGATCTTAATCGGGACATGGTTCCTTCTACTTGGGTAGGCTAACTTTCGCTTCCCTTATACCTTTTACAACATCACCAATTCATTTTACCTTACCAATATTAATATCAATATTTTTACCAACCAACCAATTGCCGAATTCACCTCTCTCCTGGTCCTAAGGGAGAACTACATCGGATCGAGGCCCTTCCTTGCTTTGTGCAATGGGCTATGTAGGCAAAGCACTTAGGAGACATGGGGTCTCCCAAGGTTAGCTCGACCATCCCCTACCATAACCTATCATGTATGGTAAATATAAATATTTTTGTGTATTTTTATTTCATCACATTCCTCTTTATCCTTTTTTCAAAACACCGAAAGTCAAAACGAAAACATTCTTAGTATTATAACTCAAATCAGCATACATATCTCATTTTATTTAGATGTTAAACAAATACATCTTCTCTATCATCGACACGCAGGTCGGTACTCTTATTTATTCTTATACCTTGCTAACATTTATTTAGACCCTCACGCCTCATCCCGAACTAGGTGATGATCGTGATCGTCGACCCCTCTCGCCAGGCCTCTCTGTCCTCAAAGGTACCACGGATATTGGTACCGCCCACTGATCTGCCAATCTCTCCTGTAACATATGAATACGCCCTCTCGCATGGAGGACTCCAGCCTCTAGTCTCACTGCTCGTGCCTCCGCAACCGCTAACAATCCTCTTGTCTCATTCACCTGCGTTTGGAGCTGCTGAACCAAATGCTGCAGCTGATCCCTCTCTGCTGTAATCACAGATATGTCAGGACGATCGCGTACACCTCGCAGCTCTGCTACCCACCATAACCTATAGGCCTCTGTCATTCCGGCATCTATTACACTGCGATCGGCTGCTATCTCCTCGGGCCCTTCTGGAGGTGTTGGCCGGGGAGGTGAGAATGCTGCCTCGGCATCGATCCTCATATATGGTCTATAAGCCTGCGGTATGTCCTGCACAAATCCAAATTATCGCCGCACGCGATCTATAGGAATCCTCTCATATTCACCTGGCCTGTGCCCCGCGATCCACCTCAATCGCTCTACACCCCTCAACTCCTCAGCTATGTTCTCGGTTACCATATAGTTCCCGTAAGGCCTCCAACAGATATCCGCAACTGTCACCCTCTCCCATACCTACCTGTAATACTCAATGTCACCCGTCACGGCCTGGGATCTTGCCTCTTGTTCTCGTCTCGACCAAAGATTCGAATGCCAACCTCGTATCTCGGTCTCTCTGCTGGATGGATCGGCCTACTGGTCGCACACAAACAATGTGCTCATAGGCCCAACAGTGTAATAAGTATGAGCAATCCAGTGTCGTCCTGTGATTTCACCTACAAGCCCATAAACCCCTGTATAACTCCACCAAATATGCAGGTGCCCATGCAAAATTCACGTTCCTTTCTATCATCTCCCAGATAACACACATCAATGCCTTTGGAAATCTTCCCCCTTCCGACCTCGGTAATGCATAATACCCTACCGCTATCATTAATATCACTGCTAACCTTGTCTCCTCAGGATGTGCTGCATACATTACCCCATACGTAAATGATAAACCTCGCTGTGTCAAATCTCGTGCGTATGGACCAAATACTGTGGTTATCGCTCCCCGTGCCGCGCTAGGTAGTGCCTGATATACTGGTTCTCCTGTAATAGGGAGTCTCAAAATACGGAACACATCTTCCAATGTTACTGTCATCTCCCCTATTGGCAGATAAAAGGTATTTGTCTCGGGATTCCATCTCTCAATCAACGCCTGTAACATACCATGGTTACGTGCGATTCGTGAATAATAACAGATTCCACTTAACCCCAAATGATTTATCAATGTCCATTCCACTGGTGTTACATCCGCTCGGATTCGTGACAACAGCGCTGGCACACTATCATTCATCCTCAACCCTGCCTCTGCCTGCATACACCAAAACAACAAACAACCATTCAATCCGTCAGGGTTTTTCAAACATTCTGGAAATTCCTCCAAAGTAACCAATATCGGTTATACATAACCGGTATCGTTATACATAACAGTATCGGTTCAAAGAATGCGATACCGGTTCTCCTAACCGCTACCGGTCACTGTCAATTACATACACCTTCCCTAAAAACAACCACCTACGACAATAATTTGCTCGTTTATTCCTTTTTATACATACAAACATACCTGAAACCCCTGATTGCCTACCCGTAACACTTACCTCACCTGCAACCCTTGTTATCATGTTTTCTTTCTCATATCTACCCACCTACTCTCCCCCATCTTATTCACAAAACATGCAGTAGTCAAATCACAAACAAAACGTTACCTCTTGGTTTGCGGTAGCTTGAGGTGGCCCTTGTCTTCCCTCTTGTCCCTGCCTGCTGGATGTTTCTCCTCGTCCTGCCATTATTACCACCTTTTTCAAACCTGCCTTTCTGTCTTCTGAATCTCAGATCACAATCACCTTCCCTGTCTCTTTTCTCCTTATCACTCAAATTTCTCATGCAATTACTGTCTCTACTCATCAAAAGTGTCGCGTTCGCGTATTTAACTTCTTGCATGGCTCTCAAAATTAGAACTTAAGTTGCCACCCTAGCTTTTTTATTTTTAGAAAAGCTCATACCTAAATAACCGGTATCGGTTATGCAACCGATATCGGTCTACTACCTACCGACGCGTCGGTTACCTAACCGATATCGGTTACACACCTGGCCTTTTGAAACATCATCTTTTCTTCATTTTTTTACCAAATTTTTGTCGCGCCCGCCTCTTTTCCTGCATCACAACACCATTATCCATATTTCTCCATCCACCACACATATCATTACAATGTCCATAACATCATCTATTTTACAAAAACAAACAAACCATCAACTAAGGATATCAACAAACTATCAATCTATACATCATTTGGATCCAACTCATCAGATACATATATAACAATGTCACAAAACCAGCCCAAAACGTGCAACATTTCATCACATAACACATCATCCATATATCAACATGTCACTTAAACTCATCATATATTCTATACCACAAACCATCGACAAAATACTTAAAAACATTTTTGAACACAACATGTGGATCAAAACATCATCTCTATATATATATACAAATTTGCAAATATACAATGTGCCCTGCATCGGGGCCTCTGTGATCTCATCATACAACTAAGCCGGCACGCAGGCCGCAATAACTATCCAAAATCTCGACTCGGCTCACAGGCCGGTCCCTCATATCAAAAATATACTCGGCTCGCAGGCCGGTATCAAATATACAACCCATACTCGACTCGCAGGCCGGTCTATAATGAATCAATAAATGAATAAATGTAGGCACGCAGGCCTCTATCAACACAACCGGTTCGCAGACCGGTGCCCATGTCCCTATACAAAAACTATGTGGGGATCCCTCAGCTCTCCCCACCACCCTCAGCACCTCTCCCTGCTGGTCCCTGCGGTGCCTCTCGCCTCCTACCTGTAACGGACACACCGGCTGTAGCTGCGCCTCCCTGTGACCTCTGACTATGCGAGGTCTCCGCTCGGTGTGCCGCATACGGCTGATACTCAGCTCCGGTATTATCAAGGATATCCTGATAATACCGGGCCTCCGCCCTCGCCTCCATATATCTGTCCCGTGCCACCGTAGGTACTGGGGCTGGTCCCCGGACTCCTACTACCAAAGTGCCCCCGTGCTCGTGATGGTGCGCCGTGGTGCTCGTGGCTGTGGTGGTATTCGGGCTCGTGCTCGGGCTGTGGTTGTGGCTTTACCTTTACGGCGCCTGTACTGTACTGCGTCGTACGTGGCGTGCCGTGCTCGGGTACTGCACTGCTGCCGTGCACCTATACTCGCACTCTATGGCTGTCCCCTGGTGGTGGTGGTGCCGCCGTGCTCGTACTCCAGCTCAAGGCTGGGCTAGCTGCCCTCGTAAGACCCTATTCGTGCTCGCGCAGCAGCACAGCCCCCTGTAAGAGCGCACTGACCCTAAGCTGATCTCTCTCTGCCGTCACCATCGCTAAGTCTCTGCATGGGAACATCTTACCCTCGCTGCTCTCTGACCAGCCCACCAAACCCTGTATGCTCCCGTGCACCCAGATCATCTATGCCATCATCTGCTGCTCTCTCTGCAACCCAATCTGGATCCAAGGGCTGTGGTGCAGGCAGTGGGGCCTCTACATCATCCCTCTGTACCGAGGGAAGGGAGGTGGCTCGTCCTGTCGCAGCCCCATCTGCCGGCGTACCCTCTCTAGGGGTATCCTCTCGTACTCTCCCGGCCTCCGTCCTGCTATCCAGAATGTATACTGGATCGACGCAACTGTAAGCGGGCTCCTCCGTGAGGGTGATGACCTCTGTAAGGTCTCCATACAATATCTACCGCTGTCAGGCCCTCTAATACATGCCTGTAATAGGTGACATCCCTCCTCGCAGCACCGCCGTGGTGCCCACGACCCCAACCACCTCTGAAAGCCGTACCTGTATATGACCTGTGGCCCTGGCTGCTGCGGTAACCCTACTGGCCTGATGCATATGATGTGCTCATATGCCCAACAATGAAGTAAAAATGTCGAACAGATACCGAATCGCCTCATCCGGCGATAACCCCAGAGCTCTCTGTATAACTGCACCAGATATACTGGTGCCCAAGCATAACAGGTATGCTCCTCCACCATCTCATGAAGCACCCCCATCAATGCCCGTGGAAAGCGGCCTCCCTCTGAGTCCGGGAGGGCGAAGCAGGTGATCCCAATCATCATCAGCACAGCCAGCCGTGTCTCGTGTCGATGCGCACGGTACATGTCACCATACCCAATGCTCGCGCTGTGATAGGTAAGTAGCGCGGCTGCATCTCCAAAAACCTGTAATATGCTGTCCATGGCAGTCTCTGAATCTACCTGGAAGACTGCCTCTCCCTCGATAGGTAGTCGAAGGATGCGATACACATCCTCCAACGTGATAGTCATCTCCCCAGTCGGGAGATGGAACACATTGGTCGCCGGATCCCATCTCTCGATGAGGGCGACCATCAGGCTGTGATCTCTCTCTATCGCTCTGTACCTCTGGACTCCACCAAGTCCCACCTCACGCATGATCGCCCGGTGAGCTGCGGATATGTGTGTGCGCATGCGCACCAACAAAGTGGGGGCATCCTATCCCGCATCGCCAACCGGCGATGTGCCTCGCCAAACCAACCCACATCTTTAGACCTAATTTTTATCACAACATCTACTTTATCCTCTAAATCCCCTTTTATCCCCCCAACCACACCCCGACTCTCTACCACCCCACCCAAAACCCAACCCACACTCACCAAAACCCAACACCCAAACCCACTCACCCAAAACCCAACCCCAACCCACACTCACCAAAAACCCAACACCCAAACCCACTCACCCAAAACCCAACCCAACCCAACCCACACTCAACCAAAACAAAACCAACCCAACACCCAAAACCCAACACCCAAACCCACTCACCCAAAACCCAACCCAACCCAACCCCCACTCACCCAAAACCCAACCCAACCCAACCCACACTCAACCAAAACAAAACCCACCCAACACCCCAAACCCAACCCCAACCCACACTCACCGTAAACCCAACCCAAACCCACCCAACACCCAAAACCCAACCCAACCCACCCAACACCCAAAACCCAACCCAACCCAACCCAACCCACACCCAACCCAACCCACACTCACTCATAACCGACCCCGGTCCCCCTCCCACCGACGCCGGTCAACGACCAACCGGCATCGGTAACCCACAGACCCACCCTGCCCTAAAAATTCGCGACCGATGCCGGTCGCTTAGTGACCGACATCGGTCACTGAAAATTTGCCGCGCCGAACCCGACGCGGCCTACCCCTTTCTTCTTTTTCCCTATTTCTACCTCTCTACCCACCCAAACACCCTAAAAACCTACCCACCATGCCGCCTTGGCCTCTTTCACCTATCTACCCTCTCCCTTTTTCAAATCATTTCCATTTATTCATTATTTTCTACAAAACATTATATTCCTACCCAAATCCCAAAAACAACATAATGCAATAAAATGCACAAAATAAAGAGTTCCGAGCCTACCCGTACGACGACACGTCGTCGTGGTGGGATAGGTGGTGGTGGTCCAGCTGGTCCAGCCCCTCCTGCTCCTCCTGCCTGTGCCATAGCTCCATTTCGATCTCCCGGGTCCCCACCAATCAACTGCTGCTCCTCCTCACACGGGCCCGCAAACAACTCACTCCTCCAGCAAAATAGCTCCACCTCACTCAATAAACCTCCAATCTCAACTCTCCACGTCAGACAAGTCAATTTGGTTTTCAAAATAACAAAGTGACAATGACAAGCCGTATTTTTCTTTTTATAGGTTTTTCACCCTTAACCGATATCGGTTTTATTTTGCCCTAATGAACCGGTATCGGTCCCTTAACCGATATCGGTCATGTGGAATCGACATCGGTTTGTCTTCCAACTTTCCCCCAATTTTATTTTTTGCCCCTATTTACCATTTGCCCCTTTTTAAGCACATATCACCTATATCCACCCTTGTTGAAACACCATTTGTTTACCTATTTGGCCCGACCCAAGGCCTCAACCTACCTATTTGGCCCGACCCAAGGCCTCAACCTACCTATTTGGCCCGACCCAAGGCCTCAACCTACCTATTTGGCCCGACCCAAGGCCTCAACCTACCTATTTGGCCTAACCCAAGGCCTCAACCTACCTATTTGGCCCGACCCAAGGCCTCGACCTACCTATTCGGCCCGACCCACGGCCTCAACCTACCTATTTGGCCCGACCTAAGGCCTCAACCTACCTATTTGGCCCGACCCAAGGCCTTGCCCTACCTATTCGGCCCGACCCAAGGCCTTAACCTACCCATTTGGCCCAACCCAAGGCCTCGCCCCAATAACTTGGCCCGACCAAAGGCCTCACCCTACCCATCTGCCCGCCCGACACAAGGCCGCACCCCAACTTGGCCCGACCCACGACCGCATCACTTCAATACCATACCCACAATCAACATTTTATTTTTATCCATCCATCATGTACCTTTTGTTCAATCGAGCTCACCTGTTCGTGTTTTAGCATGATTAGGTCCTGACTTGATCTCGTCGACCAACTTTGCCTAGACCTGACCGTGATGTTTATCTCAACCAAACCAACCATTTGCACGCCGAACATGCCTAAATGTTCCTCGTACCTTACCTGTTATATACCTTGGAGCTACTTCCTATGCCTTGGATACAGGATTATATCACCCTTGTTTGGATAAACTATTGACCTTTGCCTATACATCGCTGGTTTGCTCACAAATCATGTACCCTAGTCATTTATTGCATTTCAACATGCGTCTACTTCCTGGACCTACCCCACCACCTTACCATCCTCTCTACAACATGTACCCTTTATCAACCCTATCCCCGATTTCCCGCTCACTCAATCTGTGATAGATTTGAGGGGATTACCTATATCCTTAACATGAGAAACCACTTCATATTATTGTCTGTCGCGCAGACTTTACGTAACAAGCTACATGACAATAAGGGGCTAATGTAGACACCAAATTCGTGTCTTACAACCCCTTGTGACCCGCATCCCATTTCACAACCTAACCTCATTACCTAAACTTTACACAATTATTTATTAATTACCTTGTAATTGATAAATGCCCATCACCTCACCCGCCACCTCATTTTGCCACCTCATCATGACCTAGCCCTAATCCTAAACTAACCTAATTAAAACCTAAAACTTGGTCTACACCTACACCCATAACTAATGACCCCTTTCTCGCACCCAAAACCAACCTTCTAGTCACTTGACCAAGCCCGCACTGATCACTCGGGAGAAAAGCAGGAAGGTGGGCGATTTTACTAAAAATAGCCTACTTTTTCCTTACCGATGCCGGTTCCTACTCGACCGCGGTCGGTTACGCAACTACCATCGGTTCCCTGTAAATGGGCTCCCCAAACCAAAACAACGGATCGAAATTTCATTTTGGAGATCAGTCGAAGGATTTCTGGATCAACAGAGATTATTGGGAGCGAGGAACAGAGTCCAGATCTTCACTTGACCAAGCAGAGACGAGTGGAAATACCAGAAGTGTTTACAGCAAAGGAGATCAGCTTGCATCTTGGTCAAAACCAGTAAGTCACATCTTGCATGTCCTCTGTTATAACATTTCTTATGTTTCTTGAATCTCAGTCCTCCTAAATCCGTTTCTGAGTCCACTACCCAACGTGCCATTGCATCTAACTGTTATTCTTTTACCTCTCATCATCTCATTTCCTAATATCATCCATAAACCAGCCTTACAAACACCATAGCTACCAAGAAGATCCTATAACCCACCGGTATCGGTTATCAAGAATCGGGCATCGATTATCAAGAATCGGCATCGGTTATCGATGCAATCGCATCGGTTCCTCTGATCAAAACCAGAAAAATAGCCTTTTCCCTACCCAGTTCAACGAAACAACTTAATTGATATTTTACAGTCTTTTGTGTTAATTCATATTAGCAGGGAAACTGACCACCTTCGAAAGGAAGTTTTATATTTCCTGGGCCCAAGGTAGTTTCCTCATTTATTGTTTAATCAAAATCTTGTGGTCTTGTGTTCTTATTTGCAGTAGTCCTTCCAAGACAAAAAGAGTTCTTCGCAATCGCCGATCTTTCTCTACGGCACGTGCACACCATCTCAACATTCTACGGTATTCCTCCTAACCCTAACCTTATCTGCTTTAAAAGGAACGAAACATTTCCGAGGGAAACAAAATGATACATCATGTACCTTCGTTTAGGAGGGGAAATTTATGAGTCCTTCTCTCCTCTCTCTCATCTTTTTTTCTTCTATAAATTTAAATTGGAAGCTCATTCCAAAGTGTTCTAACAAGTGGGTTCCAACAGGTCACTCAAGTTGGAGGATTAGACACTTCCAAGCTTCCCCTCTCTTCACATGTTGAGATGTCGTGACTTATAGGATTTCAAGCCTTTCTTCTCAAATTGTAATGACAGCCTATGCCCTTTTCCCCGATGTAATGATGCACTGTGCAAGTGCTTCAAGTAATGAGAATCATGTTTTGTAATCATATATATGTCCTTTCATGATTTAGTTGCTTCTATTTGGCTCTCTCATGTTTTTAGGTGCATAGTACAAGTTTAGGTTTCCGTTGCAAGTTTGTGGAGTTATTTTCTTATCAAGTGGTGGAATATTGCATGTAGTTGAGTTTTGGTTCTTGTTTACCCTTATCAAGTTCATTCTTTTAAATTCGAGATTAGTAGCTTATTGTCGATTGAGTTTAACAAAGGAACTTCCACCCCGGTTTGTGGTATTTTATACCCTTTTAGGTGAAGGTGGTGAGTGATGTAAGCATACCTCCCACATTAACCCTTCCAGATGTTAAACATCCATTATTTCAGTTCATCACCACTTCTAGTTTAGATTTCATTTCCTTGCAAATCTCTTTCCCTAATCCCATGAAATTCTAGCATAGGACTACTTAGCCTTTTATCTTACATTAGAAGTAGTGTTATGTTTAGTTTAGGAAGAGTAGTTGGCCTTCTCTGGAGGTTCACCTCAAGCCCAAGTCCCACAGCTTGATAAGTGATCCCATGTTTCCCAATCACACCTAATGTCATGACTCATTCTCAGACCATTCGGGGGGTGTAGTGATTTGGTGACAACACTATGATTGCTTCTATGTTCATTTAACTTTTTCTTAGCGTGTAATTAATCAAAAATAGAAACAACATCCATCATATGATTTAATTATTGTGTCTCAACCATTCGAGGAATGTATAAGAACCAAAACAGTTCTCGTTATGGTAGACTTCATAGATATGTAGTCTAGATGGTTATCAAACTCATATACCATTCATTTATTTTGCATCCTTTTGAGAGGAGGAGAACCTTCCTCTTTATGGTTAAGTGTTAGGTTTATTATACCCTTATCCAATTCACACATTTCGATATTTTAACTATACGTTCATAACATCATAATAAGCCATACAAGATTAGGTAAAGAACATCAATACATGTAACTTAGTAAATTGCATTCAAGTAAGGGAAATTGTACTAATTCCCATTTATCCAACCTATTTAATGACAACAGTAAATAAGGATCCAATCAAATATGAATGAAAACATCAAAGATAGGATTACAAATTTCCCTCATATTATGAACAAGAGTGTTGACATAATCAATTTAAGTAACTTCAGTCTTTTCAATTCATCATGATAAAATATACATTCTACAATACTATGTATTACAGACATATTTCATGTCAACAACATCAAGATCATTAAAGAATATAACCTTTCTTGTTTCAATACATCTCAATAATGAATCAAAATTCTCTATAAGAGCTCCAAAATTTTAAGCAACCAATACATCATATAAGTTATTGCCTTCCTTTATCACTTACAAATTCCATCTACAAAAATTGCTAGCATAGGTAAGTTCATTAGATTGAGCATGATAAGCACTAAGCATTAAAACGATGTGCTTTCAACTAACTATTTCATAAAACCAACTCTATTTTTATGAAACAGTGAGGTCAAGCAGACAAATAAATCATAAGTAGTAACACCCATAAAATAAGTTCAATTAATCTATCTTAATAACATTTAAGGAAATATCATGATGTAATCAACAATCTACATCATGATTATAGATGAATAATGTTCCAACCAAAACACTTATCTATAACAAAATAAAAGTACCTTCTAATTATTTCCTTCATATTTCATTTGAATTTGAAATACAAAATTAACTTAACTATTCAACCAAAATAGAGTTACTTTCGAAGTAGAAACCTTCTAACTTAGCTTACAAAGTTTCATAAAAAGACAACTACACCCAAGTTCATTCTCGCTTCATAAAGGTTTTAGGATAAATCATCTAATAACATAATTAAATAAGAGTTTCACATTTCAGATGTGACATCCTAAATCCAAATCCGAGATATAGCCTAAGTTCTCAAGCTAGACCAAACATTAACATGAGGAAAGTATACTATCACAATATTAAAATCCTTTAATACAAGTCAAGTGAATAAGCAAGTAGTAATGAAGACTACTCAAAGGCATTAAGAAAGTAATGTAACTAAACCAATTAAATCTAAGAAAAATTTTACCCAAAAGAAGAAGAACGAATGAGATAAACCAGCTTTAGAACTTCCTTTATAATTTTGATAAGAATCCCCATTCACAATTAAGAAAAGAGAATACAACACAAATATCTTACATTTTCCAAAGGAGATAGCGATGACTCATTACCTCAGGGAATAAAGAGAAAGGGTCAATTGAAATGGTTAGAGAAGGATTCCAACATTCCTTTACAAGAAATTATTATCGTAAAAATATTGATACAAACCCAACCATAAAATCCTTAGATTCTTTTAAATGTAGAAACCATGCACCAAAAGGTTAAACCGAATCATACGACCGCAAAAATATTCAAGTTTCAAAATAAGGTTTACCCAAACATGAAGCAAAGGCATTAGTAGTATTAGTATTCTCATCAAGAAAGAGATGTATTAATCATAATTGTTAACAATTTGCAGGAAATTAAAAACCTTCATCATTCATTCAAAAATGTCAAATTTTTAGTCAATGGAACCAAAGACCATCCATTGTGATTCAATTTCAAAGAAGGTACATTCCAAGATTGACATGACTAGCTATAAGCGCATAAGCTATCAACAAAGATTACAAAAATTACATTTCATTACATTACTATGGACAAGCCAGGTTCAACTACACACCTCTACCAATAAACAACGTAAATTATCCCTTCCAATCTTACCCAAAGAACAATGAAATGGAAGAGTCCGAAATCCACTTACTCGAACCCATTTGGTTAGCTCTAGATCAAGAAACATCATCAAAAGTTCAAATAACATCTTTAAAGATTCACGAAAACCAAAATCAAAGAAGGGAATCAACAAGTTTTCTTTACCCTATCAAAGTTACCAAGGAGGTTAATCCAGATCAGAATGGTATATTGAATTAACAACATCTAACTCAACAAATAAGTAGATGACATGATCTACCTCGAGAAATCTCAAACAGAGCTACGAGAGTAACAAAAGTATTGACTCGATAAAGACGAATCTCAACATGTCCTCAATCAAACTAGAAATCATCTAATTATCCATTATTTCAGTTCTCAAAACTTGAAGAAGACACAATATAAATAAATATCACAAGAGAAGACTTCACACACACAGATTACCAACAAGGTAACATTGAAATCTAAGAGTCCAAGAAACAATTATAACATAGTTTCCTTAAAATAACTTAATTCAAGCGACTTAGTTTTGAACTGAAAATAAAAGAGGAACAATAGAACATTCACTCATGTTCCATACAAAATGAATCCACGTAAACATAGATTCCAAGCACCCTTCAGGAACTCGGCCTTCCACCGAATACCGGATTCGAGGAAGTGATAGTTTATACAGAATAGATCAAGAAAAAGTAACTTGTTCACTATTTTCTATACGAAATCAAACTTACCCAACATGAAGCAAAGCATCTATTTACTTGCAGTTACACAGAAGCTACATTACTTCGACAAATCGAGAAGTAACATATAAAACTAATATTTGAGACTTATACTAACCAAAATGATAACTTGATTTGCTACATAAGCTACAACATATTTCCATAAACCCATTTTGGGAAGACAAAACAATCCACACAAATTCAACATTACTCAAATCATAAGCATTTTCAAGGCATGATTCACCATTAACCAAACAGAAAACAACTCAATGACTACATTTTCAAGTAGAGGTTCCTCAATCAAAGAATATAGAAAATATTCAAGCAAGAAAACCAAGTAACCATCACAAAATAAAAACCCATTTATCTCATGAGAGTAGAGTTGTTTTAATGAAGACATTTAGAGAAAAGCAGAACAACTTAATGGATAGAGCCTATCATGCCTGATAGTACTTCTATCGATTCAAGAAGATTTCTAGTCGAGCCTTCACAACTCCTCAAAACGAAATCAACAACCAAAAAAATCCTTCTCAAATGCCTCATATACTTCCATTGGATCAAAAATAGTCCAAGGGAGTTAAAAATATTAATAAACTAAAAATAGGTCTACTGGTTAGAAGAACCATATAGCTCTATGTAGAGCAAAAATTGAAATGCATGAAATACCAAATAACTCCCAACAAATCCACTTGCATGGTTTCTAAGGCGGTTTGCTTGCCAAAAACCGATGACCATAAATTTCAGTAATTTCTAATCTCCCACCTATATCTCCATGCCACCACCATCTAAAGTTGGTGATTCCAAATTCAAATATAACATGCATTACTTAACTTTAGTGAGGTTCCAACTAGGATTCCTCTATTTTCCATGCCTCTCGTCAAACCGACAAGATTTCAAAATGTTTTAAATTCAAAATCAAATCAAATAAATGATTTAGAAACTATTTCCACCATATCATACTTGTCATGGGACCCATTAGGTCCCTTTCCATCCTTGCATTAGCTTAGGATAGATATCATTAGCTTAGGATTTGACCTTAGGTTAGTTTAGAAAGTATTTACCTTAGGTTTTTAAACATTACCCTAGGTAAATTTTCCATCTTAGGATAGACCATACTCCATACCAATTTAGCATTAGGTAATAGGTTAGAAATAAACCTATAGTTACCTTAGCTTATTTCCAAATCCCCACTTTATAAAACATACAACTTAGGTTAGGATGCTACAAGATTAGTGTAAACATAGAAATAAGGTAGGTCTAGTTTACCTTATGTTAGAATCCCATTAGGATAGATCTTAAAGATCTATGACTTAGGTTTTTACCCTTAATAGTTCTGAAGTATACCTCCATCCTCTTTACGCCATTCAAAGTCCTAGAGAAATTAACAAGACGATCCTAGCACACTACTTACAACAGAATGGAAAGCAAGAACTTCCAATAAGATCAATGAAATTGTATAAATACAAGATTTCAGTCCTTTATTTCCTTCAACCTCATAATGTCATTAACAATAAAGATCAGGTAAGAAGCATTAAAAATACCTTAGATCAATGGAATTGACCAAGGTTTCGTTATTATAAAGAGATAATTTGCAAAACAACATTACCAGTTTAAAACCTTTTCTTATCCCAACAGAATGAATTCCTTGCAAGCAACATCCTTTCAGCAAATGAATCTAAGAACAAAATAAATTATCCATGGAAAGCATGATTTATAATAGTCAAAATAATAATCCTTCTTAGGACAAATCACATGTCAAAACTTGCAATGAAAAAGAGGAAAAGTTAATAGTTTGACACAGGAGTTACAACTCTCCTAACATTCTCATATCACACTTCCCTACTCCATATCTTCCTAGAATAACTTGACTCACCACATACTTCTTATGACCAGGACATGATGACCACATGAAGACTCTTAGTGTAACACCACTATTTACTTCTTCAAAACTAAGGGAAAAAAATAATTCTTTTTAACACATTAATTACGCTTAAGAAAATCAATAAATTTAACATGCAATACTCAAATTCCAACATTAGTTCATATTTAGAATCTAACCAAACAATCTATGATAACCATGCTCAACTCGTAAGGTTTTAGATCCTAATAGATTCACCTTTCAATGCTCCACATGATCCCATATACCTTGTATATCATTTTGTTAGACATTTTTAAAGGTACAAAGAATCATGTGTATCCTCTTAGTGTTAGCTTCCCACTCACGACATAGTTTAAAAGAAGAAATGGTGATGGAAAATGCAATCAGTCATTTGCACTATTATGCATATAGTATTTGGCATTATGTTAGCAAACTTGGTATTGTGGATACACATAAGCCACTTGAAACCTATCCCTACATTCACCACACAATAATATCATTCATAATATTGGCATTCATTATGTTTCTCAAGTTATTAATTTTATTATTACTATTCTCATATAACCATTAGTTAATAAATTCAATAACTGAAGCTATGGTTATTTTAACTCGGCATCCGGGTCATAGATCTCATGCTAGTACCGCTTTGGGATCCGTACAAGAAAAGGTGTGTTCTCGTAATGACATAATTCATTACGTAACCATCCCTCTCCCTGTAGCCATCCCGAAATGATGTGGGTATGACTCACATGCCATGAAAGATGTGTAATGATTCTTGTCTTCATGTTCATTGCATAATTTTATTACCTCCTATAGCATTAAAATCATCTATATTAGATTACAATCATGAGTTAATTTTGGTAAAGTACAAGACTTGAAACAATTTCATAGTGTTAGTTAAACTTCATCAATGTCCCTTAGTTCACTTAGGGCATATATTTGCATCTGTACATATTTATGTGATCCCAAAGTACCTTTTTACCTCATTCCATATTATTGTGATTTGATCATACATTGTTGATACCTATCCACATAATTATATGCCACTATGTTATAATACAACATCATGCTTTGTGTTGATTCCTTCATATATACTAATTTATAAAATTTCATTATTATCAGTTATAATTAAGTTTCTAGGTACTCATTCATAATTCTTGTATCAGATAACTGTCATTAAATGATTTCATGTCATGATACATTAGAATCACTATTTATCATATGTCAAGATGATTCGATGTGTAGAATTGTATGTTGTCGCTTCAAAATTGCATGTACTTATTACATTATTGAATAAATGGAAACACATTATTAACATTCTATACAACTTAACATTATAGAACCATATGTCACTAACTAGTTGATGTATCATGAAACTAAAATCCCATCATTAGCACAATATTCCTTTTCCAAAATATATTCAGGTGAGTAACTAAAATTATTAGTTATCTAATTGAGTTACCTCTTTTAGATAAAAAGGATGAAAAAGGCATGTTTCATGTAATGTATAATATAAGTTACACATATCCAAAGGTATCAATAATCCTATTTATTTTCCTTTACAAATATTTTTGGAAAACATTAACCAATCATTTTTATTACTAGAAGAGTCTTGTATGTAGACCCTACCAAGGGTATTTTCGATCTTCATTCCTCAATAAGAGACAAATTTCTATTGATGAAAATAAAATTCATTCATTCACATTGTGTTAACATCTAGAAATTTTATCACCATTAATTATGAGCCCCTAATAAGACTAAGTACCTAAGGTAGAGAGGGTTTTTTCACGCATGCCAGGCATAGAGGCATGCTTGGAAGTAACCTCGATAATAAAGGTGAAGGTTTGCGCCCGTAAAGAATAAACTCAGGACTTAGCCACATTTTGGACCATGGTTAGAGTTACGATAAGGGACACATGGAGATGTGCCCAGATCTAATTGTAGATAAGGCTAAAACATAGAGAATTGCAGCCCAAGGAAATCATATTCTAGGATATGGTTATCATGATGAGATTAAGAGATATAAAGTAGAGTTAGCTATGGTTTAGATGACACTTACATGTTTAAATTAATTGAGTATGGTGGGGTATGATGGCTTTGGGCATGTGGTTATCTCTTGAATGATGAATGATAAATGAAGGGATGATTCCCTCTAGTCTCTTGATATGTATTGATTTGCATGGCAACAGAGAAAAAGAAGATGTGTGAATGAATGTGTGCAAGGGAGTAGAGAGATATGGGAGTGAAATGCGTAGGGATGTTGTTATAACTTCTAGAGTAGATTCATTTTTAGGATGAGAATTTTTTTTATGTATCTAGTCTGTTTTATGGATCTTATCATGTATTTGGCTACTATAACAATGGAGGATTAATGTAATGGTGTTATTCTGAATATCAATGCTTAATGGATCTAAGTGTTTTTGTTATTTATTATGTTCATGGTTCAGATCTAGTTCCTATATGTTCTATTTAATCTTCATAATCATAATATGGATCATTTAAGCTTAGATCTAGTTTCTTTATCTCTGTCATAAGATGTATGCATTTATGTCTATACATTGTTCTATTATTCATGGTAACATTCTTGAAAAACTCACATAGAAGAGGGTCATGACACCTTCATGTGGCTCGGGTGAGCTCCCATTTTAGGTTGGGTGATATGCCGACATGCATGGGAATTACAGGGTTAGGAAAAGTGAAATACATCTTGGTTCTGTTTAGGGACCTCTTTTGAAGTTATTGCAAAAATGGTGGATGATGGCATAATACTTGACCTTGGACAGCGTGGAGACTTGGCTTAAGAACACGGAGGATGAGTTTACATAGAGATTCAACACTAGACCTAAGTTTGATGCACGTACATGGGTAGAGGAGCATTTGTATCATGATCTCTATGAAACATTATTTTTCTATTTTCCAATAGAACTATATGAATGGTTGTTGGCATATGCATCGAGGAGGAGTTGGTACTATCAACCTCATGTGTGGACCCAAGAATATTATCAGCATCTTCATGATGTCGATCTGATCAGGACTTGTGTTGTTGATCATTTTGGAGTGGTGTGTTCACTAGCTACATGTTGGAGTATGCGGTTTCTATGTATTCTTTCCTAGAGGTTACTGATTTTGAGTTCTTGCGAGAACTGAGAGGATATTTCTTGCGTGTTATACTATTAGCCATCAAGATCTTGATCATCACTCTAATTTTAGAAGTGTTTCCTATGGCTATCTAAACTCCCACTAGGCGCGGGGCATGGAAGCGGGTGTGGCAAGAAATGGCAGATCCTATGGCAGAAGTGGAGAGAGAAGAGAGGTGGCTCAAGTATAATGAATCTTTAGAGAGGGAATTGGAGATATAACGTGAGATTGAAGTAACAATGGATGTTTGAAGGTAGAACCTGTGGGAACGATTTTCAGTTCATGTGAAGGATGCGGAACCTAAGTAGTCTATGTTACCTCATGTTAGAAAATGTGGAAGGAGGACCCCCTCATCTTCTAATGAGATATCGTCAAATGGAGACAGGAAATGGACAAAGAGGTGTGCATTTAAACCCACCTACCAACTAAGCCCTTACACTTAATTTCCTAGTCTCGAGATAAGTATCTCTAGTCCAGTTGGTGTTAGTATTGACAAGTAAGAAGCATCGTGTAGATATAATTTATCATTGAATTCATTTATGGTCGTGTAAAAATTTATTGTTTTTTTGGTATCCCATCAAGTGCGTCATTTGGAAAAGATGTGGTCTCACATAAGGTGGGTATAACTTTGGGAATTTTTTTCAACTTCATAGAGTATTGGAGCTTAGTTTAGTACAATGGTGGGAATGTAGAGTAGCACTACTTCAGGCCATGTACCTACTACAGGAGGAGGATCTAGAGGATCTGGTGGATCTGGAGGGTTAGGAGTTAGTGGAACTAGTGGATCTGGTGGTGAAGGAAACAGAGGAGGGAATCAAGGTTATGGATCTGGTGGGAAAGGACCAAAACCCCATCTAGAATAATTTTATGAGATGTCTCTTCATTTTATCGATTATAAAGGTGTTGAGGATGCTACAGAACATATAAAAAAGTGTGAATTACTATGGCACACTAAGGGGATCACCACCCTAGAGTAGAAGGAAGGCATGTTTGCAACTACATTGTAGCGGCATGCACATAGTTGGTACCAAAAATATGACCAGCATCGATGGTGGTGGATTATACCGCATTGCGTGATGCCTTCTTGGAGGAATTTCATATTCTTGAATTTGAGAAAAATAGCATCAACGCACTCAAGGAGATTCAACAGGGTATGGCAGAGAGTGTGTGAGAGTATGATGCACATTTTAAGAATCTCTTGTCAAAGTTATCTTATGATATCCATCCCTCTCAACATGCTCAGTGGTTTGTTGGAGGTTTGATAACACCATTCAGATGAGTGCTTTTGTATAAGACTTTCACAGATCTACATGAATCCTTAGATGCTACTTTACACATTGAGGCCATTGGAAGCATTTATACTAGGTAAGTCCCATTTTAAAGGCAAAAATTACATTAATAAGGGAGAAGTTGTTTGCAAATTTAGTACATGAGACTCATAATGGACTTTGGTGTATATATTGTGAAGTAGAAGGACACACCAAGGATAGTTTCCCTTGAAATTCAGTGTACGCCATGTCATTAGACTGTGAAATCTGTCATGGGGATCATGATCCAAGTAAATGCCCTTTGTTCCAACATGTGATCCATAAGAATGTGTCCTGCTATTGTAGGATTTTTACATCTACTACTCATGACATAAAGGACTACCGGTTGATAGCACAGATTCATGATGCAATTGATATTGGTGTGCACCAAACTAGTGTTGTGAATAGTTCTAAGAACAAGGGGCATCATCCCGAAGGGCATGAAGATGGTAGAAGAAGGGGAAGAATATTTCACAAAGGATTCAAAGTTTGTGGTGGTCATAGTGGGGAAGGCGTGAATTCTCCCATGGAATTTGTTTTAATTGTGGATATACCGATCAATATAAGTGCGAGTTCATGGATTTACTATAATGTTCATGAAGTGCAGAAAGAAGCATAAGTATGAGGATTGCCATGAATTATATGATCACATGAGCCAAAATCAAAATAAGGAAAAGGGTGTGGGAATGGTTAGTATCCGTTGAACCTCTATTAATGCCTCGTGGTAGCATCTATCCCCGAGTTTGATCCTATATTAGTAACTACATGCATTAAAGATGCACACACAATAGAAATACCAAATTAGAGGCCTCTCATTACAAGAGAAGAGGTATTGCATTGAAAGTATCCTAATCCGACTTATCAGAAAGAGGTTTACCAAGAGACTATAGAGGTAATTAGGAGTTTTAGGGAGATCTAGTGCTTAAAAGAGTAGTCACGAAGTTGTAATAAGTGAAGAATATTGAGTTCCCTCGAAGGATGTTGATGATGTCAAAGAAGTATGTAAGATGTTGTGTCAGAAAATATCATTCCCCTGTTAGGATAATGGTTGAGAGGAAAGGTACCGTGTGTTGGATGCGAGCACGAGAGGTAGATCTTGCATGCTAATTTTCCCCCTCATAGTCTTGATTATGACAAGGATATCATGTTGAATGCAGTAGTTGATGGATGTCTTCTCGAGAAACATATTAATTGAAACATGTGTAGAGGTTAATGTTCTTACTCTAGATGTGTGTAATCAAATGGGAGACCACCATCGTAGCCATCCTCAAATGTGTTTTACATGGCAAATAGGACTAAGCTACACCCATCGGAATCTTGAAGGATGCTTCCATAACAATTAAAGGGGCCAAGTTCACTGGGAAATTTTAATTCTTAGCACTTTCGAGGAAGATATTTTTCTAGCCTTACTTGGATGCGCTTGGTGTTATGTGAATAATTTTTTTTTCTTCAACAAGGGATACATCAGCTTTGAGAACAAGAAGGAATGTGTTATTATTCCACTAATGTGATGGTAGGTATTTTCCTTATGTTGAGCATTTTGTGGAAGAATAAATAAATAAAATTTATGTGCACACCATCAGAGACCCAGAGGTTATTGAGCCATCAAGAGAAGGATTCATTCAATGGGATGATGCTTAGTCCATGAGTGATACGACTAGCATTACATGTGATAATTGGGTGCATGGGACTTATGAGTTAGTTGGAAGAGAATTAAAGGGAATTGTGACTCATGTTGTCAAGGTGTATTTGGTTAGGCATCTGGGAGGAAGACAATTACCAAGTTACATGGGAGAAGGTAACCCTAATGTTTCTTTACTTGCTATGGAAGTTCAAAGTGGACCGTGAAGTAGAACAGAGGAATATGATTGTTTATACCTTATACAGAGAAATGCATGTTAGTGGATGAATCATCGGGATAATATTATAGAGAGGCATGAGGTATGAATCACGTTCTCTATTATATTTCTCCGGACCAATGCACCTTTGAAGATATGTGACTATCATGGGAAGGAATCAACCTTGTACCACATTCAAGAATGTGAGAAATCCTAGATGGAAGGCCTAGAAGATTTACCCCTCCCTCTAGGTGCATAAGTTATATTCCACTTTGCAGGGTTGTGCATGCACTTGGTATGTCCATTTGGAGTTACATCATCAGATAGGAAATTGGCAGGAGTTGACAACAAGTATTATTCATACTTTTGAGTATCTATCTTCTAAACCATCAGTGAATGAAGCTTTACAGGTAGTCAAGCACCTTACTCTGGGAGATAGTTCCAAATATGAGGACCTCATCCTATATTTTCTAGGGGAGCCTGATTTGGAGGCATGCTTTGAGGAAGGAGAAGAAACAGATGAAGTATAGTTTGAGCGTGCCTACCTAGAAAAAGAGAAAGGAAAAATGGTGTACTTGATAGAAGATGAAGAAATAGAGAACCTCGATGTTGATCATATAGAGGGTATACATGACATCTTGGATAGTGTAGATGAGAAGGCACACACCTACCATGAGCCATTAAATATAAAGAAGATCAACATTGACACAGAAGAAGAACCAAAAGAAGCAATCATTGGTGATTACTAGATAGACCAAGAGGTCTCAAAGATAATTGAGTTGTTGTGTGACTACTAGGATTTGTTCCTGCATGGATACCATGAATTAAAATGATTTCATCACTCATTGGGAGAAATTTGGATTAATTTGAAGGAAGGTGTGTGCCCGATTAGGAAAAGGCCTTATAGGATGAATCCTAATCTACATGTAAAGGTGAAAGAAGAGATTGATAAAATGTTGGAATCCAGGATCATTGAAGCTATTGAAGAGTCTGAATGGGTTAGTCTAATGGTGATTAGTATCAAGAAAGATGGAAGGATATGGATTTTTGTAGACTACAGAGACTTGAATGTTACATGTGTGATAGATCCTTTTCCAATATCTTGGAAGGTGTAGCATTACATGTGATCTACTCTTTTACAAATGGATTCTCAGGGTATCACTAGGTAAGGATTGTAAAATAGGACCAAGAGAAGACTTCTTTCACCATTGAATGGGGAATTTTTTCTTATACGGTTATGCCATTCTAGCCTAAGAATGTGCCTTCGTATTTTCATGCATTTTGGTACAAGCATTCCAAGACTTTATTCATAAGTTTCTACAAGTCTACCTGGATGATTAGACAATGTATGGATTAGTAAAAGATCATTGTGAAAACTTGAGATTGATGTTTGAAAGATGTAGGTAGTTAAGTATCTCTCTAAATATTAATAAATGTGTTTTTTCTACTCCTTTTGGCACATTGTTAGGTCATATTATTTGCAAGGAAGGCTTATTGGTGGACCCTCCCGAGTTGTTTTTATTTTGGGTTTGGAGGAGCTTCTAATCAAAGCATAGTGCATGGATTTTTCTGTCATATAGGTTACTACAAAAAGTTCGTAAAATTTTATGTCAAGATCTTCGCGCCCTTGGAAGAACTATTGAGGCATAAAGGAAGATTTCACTGAGATGAGGCACAATGTGTGGATTTTGACACATGAAGGGGAAACTTACTACTACGCCCATTTTGCATTTTCCCTCTTAGGAAAAGCCCTTCCATGTGGATGTTGATGCACTGTGGATGGAAATTGGAGTAGTGTTATCACATCCTGGAGAAGGGATTGTTGATCACCCTTTGTGTTTTGCAAAGAGGAACCTAACTCCAGCTAAGAATAATTACACAATAACATAGTACGAAGTGTTTCCTATGACTTATGTGCTACATAAGTCTAGGTAGTACTTGATTTCTACTCCATTTATGTTTTACACAGATCATATGACACTTAAGTATTTGGTAAAAATCTTGTTTTTAAGGTCACATATGCCGGTGGATCTTATTATTTAAATAATTTGAATTTTTAGTTGTAGTAAAACCAAGAAAGTGTAATTCAGGACTTGACCATATTTCTAGAATTAATTTAGGTGAGGACATGCAGAGCATTGAAGACACAATTTCAAATGCACAATTGTTCAGATTACAATGTGTACCCACTGATTTGGAGGATATTGCTATCTTTTTATGAACAGGTGTGGTGCCTGATGGACTGAAGAGTATAAAAAGGAAACAACTTTCCATTCATGTCGCACCTTATATGTTGATTGGTGGAGATCTATACAAACTTGGTTGAGATGAGATTTTACACTGGTGTGTACTAGAGCATGAGTGCATGGGTATTATGGAGGAAGATCATGGAGGGATCATTGGTGGACACTTTACAGGGTGAGCCACCATGTGCAAGATTCTAATAGCTGGTTTGTGGGAGACATTCTATAAGGATTTCTAAGAATATGTCAGGGGCTATGATCATTTCCCACACCTTGGGAATCCTGGACATAAAGATTAAATGTTGTTGAGGTTTATAGTAATTGCGGAACCATTTGAAAAATGGGTTATTTATGTTGGGCCCCATAATATTGCCTATGTACAAGAAGGTGTGTGGGTGCACGTGACCCATTTGAAGAAGGGTGCACGGGGTGAAGGTGCACACGGAAGGGTTCTAGCAGGGTTTTGCAGAACACATGGTGCACACATAAGGAAAGATAGGTTTTGGGACTTATCCATATTTGACATTCACACACAAGAAAAGTGTGACCCATCTAGCATGCGAGAATGGATAAGGTGCTAGCTTGACAGTTGTAGGATCAAAAAGGGAATATTCCATGCATGCGATGGAAGGTTCCAGAAGAACATCATTGCACATAGTGGAGATCTCATATCAAAGGAGACATGCTCCATTAGAGGACCACTTGGACACTTGGAAGTCGATCTATTACCTCAGAAGGAATGGCAGTGAAGGCAAAAAATCTATATATAGAGGTGCATGGATAGAAGGATATATTAGAGAAGAGATTCAGAGAGAATAGTGCATCCCTAGAGGAAGGAGGTGGAAAGCTCTCTCTCAAAAATATCATGGACAATTCTATGGGTTGGGATTAGAGAAAATATAGGAGTGATGGCATATTTAGAGGGATGGGTTTGTATTTATCCTTGTAATGTGAAGGACATAGTTTAGTTCCTCATGCATGAACTTGCTCTGCATTGTTATATGGGTCTGTTATGACCTCAAGGAATGTAATGTGGTTATTAAACTCATTAATATGAATATAAGGTTATGTTCTAAAGCATATATGTGTTCATGAGCTTAAGTCTAATGCATTTCCTTTGTGTTATGAATCATTTCTATATGTTGTCTATTATTTCTCTTTTATGGATGCATTGATATGATAACTCATCCTAGGTTCTTAGAATGAACGCATGGTTCCTTCCATTCTTTGCACTTAAGTATCTGTCATAGATGATGTATTCTCACAAGACTCACATAAAGGAGAGGCTCAAGCACCCATGCATGCCTCGGGTGATCACCCAAGCACCCGCTGGGTGATAGGCCAATGCACATGGGATTAGACTGTTGTTCTAAGGGTATAAAAATGACTACATCTTGGTTCCATTTTGCTGGGACCTCTTTTCAAAGTTGTTTGTGAGAAATGGCATATGCATTTTGGTCCCGTGATGTGTGATGATAGAATGTATGACCTTGGAAAGTGTTGAAACATGGTTCAAGATCACGGAGGATGAATTTTCTCAAAGATTCAACACTAGACCTGAGTTTGATGCACGTAGATGGGTAGAAGAGAACCTATACCATGAGTTATATGAGACATTCTTCTATTTTTCCTAATAGAACTATATGAATGGATTTCAACATATGCATCTAGATCAAGATGGTACTATAGATCATGCATGTATGGACCCAAGATGATTATCAAGAGGCTACAGGATGTAGATATCTAACTTGGATGTGTGTTGTTGATCACTGGTGGAAAGGAGTGCTAACTAGTTATACTCTAGAATATGCCATTTCTATGTATTATTTCCCAGAAGTTGTTGAGTTTGAGTTTCTAAGGGAGCCTAGAGGATCATTTTTGCATGTTATTCCTTTGGCTATGAAGATCTTGGTCATTACCTTAAGTTTAGAGGCATTTCCCATGGTCAGCTAAGCTTTCTCTGAGCATTGGAGAGGAAGCTAGGGTGGAGGAAGATGGCGGACATTGTGGCTGAAAAGGAAAGGGAGGAGAGATGACTCAAGTATAGAGAAGCTCATGAAAGGGAGATGACTAGACAATGTGAGGTTACAAGTGTGATGGATCTATGGAGGTAGACATTGTGGAAGGAGTTGAGGTTCATGCAGAGGATGTGGAACCTGAGCAATTTATGCTACCCCATCTTAGAAAGCAAGCACGGAGAGAGAAGCCCCTTCAGCTTCTAATGAGAGTTCATCACATGGAGAAAGGAGAGCCATCAGCATGCATCTGAACCCACTTGGTGACCAACCCTGGTGCTTGGTTTTCCAGATCAAGGGAGAAGTATTGTTAACCTAATTGGTATTGGTGGGAGTAACCGATATATGCCCAAGAGATATAATTTCTCATTTGAAACATCCATGGATGTGCAAACCATTCCCAGTATTTGGAGGAATTTTTTGACAAGGTGAAAATACACAAGGTTTGGGTATCACATCTGGGAGTAGCGTGAGACACACAATTGGTAGTGGGACAATATCACAAACCATCGCATGCGTAGTTCAAAGTGGGACATTGGGAACACTAGGCATGACCACTTCAGGCCATTTTTTAGCTACATGAGGTGGATCTGGTGGTATAGGGGCTGGAGGACCTAGTGGACCTAGTGGATCTAGAGGATCTAGTGGGTCAAGAGGAATGGGAAGATGGTGGATCTAGTGGATCTGGTGGAGGAGGAAACACCAGAGGGAACCAAGGCTCTGGATTAGGAGGACAAGGGCCTCAACCACCTCCACAAGTATTTTTTGAGATGTCATTGCACTTACTAGACTACAAGGGTATTGAAGATGTGTAGAGAAGCATGTGCACAAGTGTGAATTACTATGGCATGAAAGGGATCACTACCCCAGAGAGGAAGGAAAGTTAGTTTGCAACAATGTTACAAGGGCACATGTGCATAGTTGGTACAAGAAGTATGACCCCATCAAATAGTGGTAGACTACACTACATTAAAGAACACCTTCCTAGCATAATTCCATATCCCATGAATTTAACAAAAGAGCATCAATGCTCTAAAGGAGATCCAACAAGGAATGGAAGAGAGTGTGCAGGAGTATGATGTGTTTCAAGACTCTCTTTTCAAAACTATCCTATGACATTCATCCTTCTCAACATGCTCAATGGTTTTTGGAGGATTGATAACACCATTTAGAAGGGCTCTATCACACAAGACTTTCACAGACCCACATGAGGCATTGGAAGCTTCCCCATGCGCATGAGGCTATTGGGAGTTGATACTGGTGTTAGTCCTTTTTTAGAGGCTCAAATTGTTACAATGGCCAAGTAGTTGGAGAATTTGTCTACAAACTCAAGTGCATGAGGTTTGTAGTGGGCTTTGGTGTATAGATGTGAAGTGGAAGGGCATGCAAAGGATATTTTCCCTTGGAAATTTGGTATGCGCTATGGTGGTAGTAGACTATGAGATTTTCCATGGGGATCATGATGCAAGTAGGTTCCCTCTACTACAATGTGTAATCCACAAGAATGTTTCTTGTTATTGTAAGATTTGTACCTCTACGACCCATGATACCAAGGATTACAGACTGATTGATCAGATTCATGATGCTATTGATCTTGGTGTGTACCTAGACTAGTCTTGCAAGAAGTTCCAAGGATGATGATCATCACTATGAAGGGTGCATGCAGATGGAGGAGCACATGGAAGAGGTTTTCATGGAGGATTTCATGGTCATAGTAACCATGGTGGAGGACAAAGTGAATTCCCATGAGGAACCTATTATAACTATGGATCTACAGAGCATTACAAATGTGAGTGTCCTGATCTATTACAATGCTCATGGTGTGGGAAGAAACATAAGTATGAAGAGTGTCTAGAGATTTATGAGCATATGAACCAACAAAACACTAGAAAGACAAAGGCACTGGGATGGTGAGCATCAAGAAGGTCGATTCACAGTGGATGCCAAGAGTGGCACGTGAGTCAGACTAGAACTTATATTGGTGATGATGCGAGTAGAGGCCCGCACCAAGGAGATGCCAAGACAAAGGACACTAGTTTCAAGAGAGGAAGTGGTACATGGAAAGTATCCAGACCCTACTCATCAGAAGGAGGTGTATCAAGAGACTATGGATGTGATTTGGAGTTTACAAGGGGAGATCCAATGTCTAAAGGAGAAATCAAAGTAGTTGGAGCAAAGGAAGAATGTCGAGGCTCCAAAGGATGACCTGGATGAGGTCAAGGAAGTATGTAGGATGTTAAGGAAAGAGAATATTATTCCCTTGCTAGGAGAATGGCTGAGGGAGAAGGTACCATGCACCAGAGAGTAGAGCGTGAAAGGAAAGGTTTTAGCATGCAAACCTTCCTCCTCATAGCCTTGACTATGATAAGGAGATTACATTGAATGTAGTTGTTGATGGGTGGATTCTAAGAAATATCCTCATCGACATGGAGAGCAGAGGTCAATGTTCTTACCTTGGATGCCTGGCATCAAATGGGAAGACCCACACTACAACCATCTTGAATGTGTTGTATATGGAAAAAAGACAAAGGAAATGCCCATTAGAGTCTTGAAGGATGGTTATCACCATTCAAGGGGCCAAGTTCACTGGAGACTTTGAAGTCTTAGTGCTCACCGAGGAAGAAAAATTTCAAAGCATTACTTGGGCACCCATGGTGTTATAAGAACAATGCCGACCTATGGTTTAACAAGGGGTATATCAGCTTTGAGAACAAGGAAGAAAGGGTGATTATCCCTTTAACAAATGGGAAATCAACACCCTATACTGAGCCCTTAGGAGAAGAATTCCTGATAGAATATATGTGTGCTCCATCAGAGATCCTGAGATAATTCATCCCACAGAGGGAGTTATCTAGTTTGAAGATGCTCAGTCCTTGAGTGATACCACTAGCATGGCATGTGAAAATTGGGTGCATGGGACTTATGAGTTGATTGGGTAATAGTTGAGAGGATCTATAATAAGGGTAACAAAGGCATGTTCAGTCAAGTGCCTAGGAGGAAAGAAGTTTCCAAGTTACTCTGGAGGAGCATACTAAAAATTTTCTTGCAAGAAATGGAGGCTTAGTGGAAGAATGAGGATGAGAGAAGGGGAATGCTCAATTATAACCTTCTTAAAACTACAACGCACTAGTGGGATACTACACATCGAGAGAGCCTCCTAGAATGGTGAGGTAAGAATCACATTTTCTGTAAGGTTCTCTAGAGAAATGCACCCACTATCATACAAGACTACCATGGTAAAGAGACCACCTCATTTCATATCCAAGCATGTGAGAAGGCCTGGATGGGAAGCAAAAGCATTACCACCTTTTTATGGGTGCATAAGTTATATTCCACCTTACAAGGTTGTGTGCATGCATGGTATATTCATTCGAGATGCGTCATCAAATAGGTAATTAGTAGGAGTTGGCAGCTGATCTCATTCAATATTTCAAGTATAGGAGTACAAAGCCATCAAGTGGATAAGGCATTACAAGTAATCAAGCACCTTACAATGGGAGATAGTGCTATGGAAGAAGATAGGCTACTATTGGAATTGTTGGGTGAGCCTTATTTGGAGATGTGCCTCAATGAAGAAGAATCAGAGGAAGTACAACTTGAGTGCGTGCATGGAAAAAGAAAAAGGAAAAATGGTCTATGTAGTAGATGATGAAGAGATGGAAACTTTGGATGTTAACCATTCTAAAGGTACACATGAAGTCATAGATAGCGCTGATGAGCAAGAACACACCTACCATGAGCCCTTGAAAACAAAGAAGGTTAACATTGGGATAGAGACAAAACCTAAGGAAGCTATCATTGGGGACTATTGTTCGAAAAATAAGTTTCAAAGGTCATTGATCTATTGTGTGAGTTCTAGGATTTTTCCTCGTGGGTACCATGAACTCAAAGGCATCCACCATTCCTTAGGGGAGATGAAGATCAAGTTAAAGGAAGGTGCATGCCCGATTCAAAAGAGGCCTTATCGATGAATCCAAATCTACATGTATGGGTCAAGGAAGAAATAGACAAGATGATAGCATCTGGTATCATTGAGGTAGTGGAAGAATCAGAATGGATAAGCCCAATGGTCATTAGTATCAAGAAGGATGGGAGGATAAGGATATGTGTGGACTATAGGACTTGAATGTAGTATGTGTCATCGATCCTTTTCCAACCCCCTTTACTGAAGAAATTTTGGAGAGGAGTAGCCGGGTGTGAAGTCTACTCTTTCATGGATGGGTTCTCAGGGTATCACCAAGTCAGATTGCAAAGGAAGACCAGAGAAAAAAACTTTTCCACTGAATGGGGATTTTTTCCTACATGGTTATGCCTTTTGGATTGAAGAATGCACCTATTGTGTTCTCACGCATCATGGTACAAGCATTTCAAGACTTCATCCATAAATTTCTTCAAGTTTACCTAGATGACTGGACTATGTATGGGTTGGTAAAAGACCATTGTGACAATTTGAGGCTGATGTTTGAGAGATGTCGGAAATTAAGGATATCCCTCAACATTAAGAAATGTGTCTTTGCTACTCCATTTGGAACCCTGTTAGGACATATTATATGCAAAGAAGGCTTACTAGTGGATCCCACCAAAGTTGCAGTTATTATGGGATTAGGGAGCCTACTAGTCAAAGCACAATGTGTGGATTCCTTGGGCATATGGGGTACTATAAGAAATTCATCAAGGGGTATGCCAAGATCACCTTGCCACCCTTGGAGGAATTGCTAAAACACAAGAGTTCCTTTCATTGGGGAGAGGCACAATAGAGGGCATTTGACACTTTGAAGGATAGGCTTGTCACGGTGCCCATACTACATTTTCCTTCTTGGGATAAGCCTTTCCATGTGCATGTTGATGCCTCAGGGACAGCTATGGGAGTAGTACTAGCACAACCTGGTGAGGGAATTGTTGATCATCCCTTGTGTTTTTCCAAGTAGAAAGTTGACACCAGAGAACAAATTACACAACTACTGAGTGAGGCATTGTCTATGATCTACGTGTTGCATAAGTTTAGAAGTACCTATTGGAAACACTTTTATATTCTACATGGACCACATGGCATTGAAATACTTAGTCAAAAAATCCCATTTTAAGGGTGCATATGTCATTGGGTCCTATTATTCCAAGAGTTTGAGTTCACAAGTGTTGTGAAACTAGGGAAAAGCAATTCAGGACCTGACCACTTATCAAGGATTAACTCAGGGAGGACGCACAAAGCATTGAGGATACCATGCTATATGCACAACTATTTAGGTTTAATGCACACCCTCAGACTTGGAAGATATAGTGTTCTTAAAAATAGGTGTGGCCAGAAGGGATGAAGGCTCTGAGAGAGAAATCAAGTTAGCAATATGCATTGCCACACCCTACATGTTGATTAGTGGAGACCTATATAAGTTAGGATGTGATGAGGTTTTGTACCGATGTGTATTAGAACATGAGCGTGTGGAAATTATGGAGGAAGCACATGGTGGGATTGTAGGAGGACACTATGCAGGAAATGCTACCATGCGTGAAAGATTTTACTTGTAGGGCTTTGGTGGGAAACCATCTACCAGATTGTATTGAGTTTTGCAAGGCCTGTGACCATTTCCAAGTGCCTTGGAAAACTGGGAAGAGGGATGAAATGCCCTTATGACCAATAGCCAATTGCTATTTGAACCATTTGAAAAATGGGAAATCAAATTTGTAGGGCCAATTTTTCCAACCACGTGAAGGACTGGTTCATGGTATATCATTACTTGCACTGATTACTTGACATGATGGGAAGAGGAAAGCCTACAAAGGATTGCACCGCACAAAAACTACTATATTTTATGGGAGAACATAATCAACAGGTATGGTTGTCCTTTAAGCTTAACAAGTGATAGAGGTACACATTTCCTCAATGAAATGGTCAAGATTCTATTAGTATAATTTATGGTGGCCCATCACAAGACTACCCCTTATCACCCTCAAGTGAATGGAACTATTGAGGCATTTAACAAAATACTAAGTCACACATTGACTAAGATCTGTGATGTTGGAAGACAAGATTGGGATGAAAAGTATCAACCATTCTATGGGCATACAGGACAACCTACAAGAGGTTGAACAAGGCCACACCATTTCAATTGGTGTTTGGTGGAGGTTATTTTTCTAGTTGAATTCATGTTACCATCATCTATGTATAGTGCATGCAAGGAGGGTTGGATGATGAACAAGTGCTAGAAGAGAGGATTGATAAGTTGATGTAGTTAGATGAAGAGGTGATCACTTGCTAGATGGAGTCAGAAGATAGAAAAAGCAAGACAAAAGGCATGGCATGATCATCATATCAAGAACAAATAGTTTGAGGTTGGGAAGATGGTGTTTGTTGTATGATTCCAAGTATCTATGCCATCCTGGGAAGTTGAAATTCCATTGGTTGGGACCCTACATCATCTCGTACATCTTGATTCAGGTGCTTTCCAATTACAAGTGCTAGATGGGATGAGATTACCAGGTCATTTCAATGGGAGTAGGTTGAAGCCCTACTATAAATAAGTCTTCTTGGTGTTTGTAAATAAGGTAGTATTTCCAGTTAGCTTAGAATTTCCTTTATTATTTTATTTTCTTTTGTTTCCCTTTCTTGTTGCTTGTTCCTTTCTTTTTGTTTCATTTTGTGCCTTGTGCACCTAGTAACCACATTATTTTTCCAAGGTTGTGTATGTGCAGAGGACCACACATCTATTTTAGTGTGGGGTGGAGTAATGCAAAGCAAAGTATAGGCTGTAATACAAGTTGAGTGGCCCAGTAGAAGGAAGTGCGTAAGGTTGAGAAAGCACATGGGAAATGGTGGATAATAAATTATGGTGTCAAGAAGGCTATAATAAAGACCACGTACAAAGGATGAAGAGCAAGAACAACATGAGGTAGGTGAGGGAAAAATCAGGTAAAGGATAGAAGAAGAAGTGCCTTTAGCATTGTAGATGCACGTGTAAGAGTCTTTGGTTAGATTGATTTTTGTGTGCTAGAAGGTTATAGAAGGTTTTTACGCAGGATTGGGCACATGGGTAAGGGTGCTTAAAGTTAGCCTAGTGGAAAAATCCACATTTAATGTTAAAGTATGTTGGTAGGTGGTATAACATTTATTACTGGAGGGAAGAAAAACTATAAATATAAGGTCGGGAAAGTCATTATTCTACCTTTCTATTATGAAGTTGAAGTGCTCTTGTGAACTAGGGCATCCAGAGAGATTTTGTGTGAAGGAAGAAGAATCCTAGAAATCTAAGTGTGTGACTAGAGTGGATCTACAAACTAGAGAGGAAGGAGTACATGGGCATGAGAAAAAGTTAGTTTTGAAGTGTGCCATCTTGGAAGGTTTTCCTAGTTAGGGTTTGGCAGCTAGGGCACAGAGATAGAAGGATTTATTCCAGGAGTTGAGCTTTAGAGTTGAGTTTGGAGTTAAGTAGAGTAGCAGAGTAGAGTAAGGAGTTCTTAGTTTATCCCGACAAAAAGCATGACACCTAAGAAGGTGACTATTTCACCAAAGAAACAAAAGGGAAAGGGAAAAGGAAAACAAACCACTATCATCATAAGCTCCAATGAGGAATGGTATGTAGAAATGCAATACCCAGATGGAGTATTTCTAGGAAAGGAGTGGGTGTCACACTTAAGACAAATGGTTGTGAGTGATTATAACCATCACATGAGAACAAAAATGAGAAGGAAATGGCATTAGATTTGGTCCATCCAACTAAAAAAAGGACACCAGATGGGATGCCTATATACAATCAATGATGAGGTGAAAGTCAAATTGGAGAAAGGAAGGGTTATTGCAATTGTATGAGTTGCCTTACTTTGGTAAGCCCAAGTGACTATATCAATGGTTGATGTCATGTGTACATGAAGATCACTTCTATTTTGTAGGCACAAGATGCGCATAACACATAGTTGATATCCAAGTTCATGGCGTAAATTGTGCCTTAATTGTGAAGGGAATCCATAGATGATGATCTGAGTGACAAGGAGGCTATCAAGGAGACAATAGCAACGTATGACTACAAGAAGGGTTCGTGATACTTTGACATCACAGAGATTCTAGACCCTATTATGAGGATGGCATGCACTTGGTGACCAAGCTTAATGATCAAGAATGATGGATGCAAGTGAACAAGGCATGGCTAAATGTATGTTGGAAGATATCAGAGGGAACCATCTATAACTTGTCCTACTTTCATCATGGATGAGATCATAAAGAGACACAGAAGGAGAGAAGATATTATTTAGTAACATCCTCCTCACCATCATCTTTTAGAGATTGAGAGCCTAGATGGGCTAGAAAATTTGTTTGGGAGTATCTAGAAGAGGATCCTCACCCACAAAAAGGTTTGAAAAGTACACTTGTGAAACCATGATGACCGCTCACAAGGCGCGCCTAGAGAAGTGGTACAAATGAATGTGTGATGCATTCGGGGTAGAGTGGAGGATCCTAGAGTAGTTTCCATGCTCATGGATGGAGAAGTAGAGTTTTTAGTTTACCAACATTTTTGCATTGGCATATTTACATTAACAAATGGGACTAAGGGTCCATGGTGCAAGCTACCCTTCTCCTTCACCGCAATACTTCCAAGATGGAGTCAACTAGTTCAAAGAATCCAAAAGACTAAGGTTTGACCTTAGTGAGGTGGACCAAGACCACCATGAGCTGCATCAAAATCTCGTGTACCCTAAAAAAAGCATGCATACATGGAGAAGTATGTCTCCCATGAAGTGCAAATGATGAATCCCATGATGTTGTGCCAATCACCGAAAGGACCTGCAACAAGGGTGTATCTATGCATAAGGCCTAAGTTTGAGAAAGGAACCTATCTAGAGAGTGATGTCTCCATTCTAGAAGACCCCATAGGAGAAAGAAGGCCACACCAAAGAAGAGAGAAAGAGAAGAGGGAAGAGAGAAAAGGCACCAAGTGTGTAGACAACACAATCTGTGGGCGCGCTAGAAGCAAGCACTAATCCTAGCACTTACACACATAAGAAGAAGTCCCCTATCAAGGAAAAAACCCAAGAAGAAGAAGTGCCAGAGAAGGAAGATGCCCCTCACACATGAGGAGTCACCAAGGAAGACGTCACCTAGTGAAGAAAAAGAAAAGGAAGAATCTTGTACTGGAATCCCCAATAAGGAAGAAGTAGAAGGTGACAGAAGAGGAAGACTCAAAGGAGACAGAAAGTTTAGATGCCTACATTGGTGACAAGGATGATGATGATCCTAAAGGAGGTGAAGACCATCCTAGTGTATGATATACATGACTCGGAGGAGGAGGAAGGTGAAGAGAAGTATAAAAAGGAAGATGAGGAGAAGAATGACGAGGAAGAAGCAGAGGATCAAGGCAAGGGGGTGAGAAGATAAGCACCAAAACCAAGGAACCCCAAGCCTCACCAAGGAGAAAGTGGAGAAAATACATGGAGAGAGAAGTGGGGCATCATGAAGGAGTTGGTGGAACAGGAGTTGGAGAGAGAGTGAGTGGATGAAATTTTGAAGGAGATGGAAGAAGAAAGTGTTGGGAAGGAGTATGGAAGCATGGGTGGGAATCCCAATTTGGCAAGTAAGCTTCCCCAAAAGCTGCTGCATGAATAGGTGGGAAAGGCATAGTGGTGGCACAAGAGAAAGGAATGGGATACATTAATGATCCTAGCAAGGTGTTATGCATGCACTTCCAAAGCACCATACCAATAGAGAAACTCCTAGCTATGTCATCATTTGATGAAGAAGGCACATATCCCCAAACTAGAAGATGTTATCTTGGGCATTGAGTCTCACGTAGATGAACCTGAGTTGAAGTAAGCCAGAGAGTGCTAATGAAGGTTCCAAAAACAAAAGGAGTAAATCCCTTGGTGAACGCTCAAGTACTATCAGATGAACAGTCTGTAATGCTCAACAAGGTTTTAATTGAAGTTGAGGCAGACTATTTGGGAGAAATGATAGAGTGAGATTCCTAGAGGAGGAATTGGAGAAGAAAAAGAAGGATCTCATGGAAAAGAGAAAGGACCTAAAGCAAGAGGAGTTGATCAGTGCTCAGTTGAGGCATGAGCTGAAAGAAGAAAAATCAAAGGTGTGTGCAAAGTCTCCAAGAAGGTGGAGATGATTACGGATGCCATTGTCCTGAAGCACCCCGACTTAGCGCCACCCGAGAAGAAGTATGAATCAACCTTGCAATGTCTGGAGGATTTGACTCACATTCTCATGATGGAGAGGTGACCACTCACTTTAGAGTCTACAGAAGAGGTGCAGGTGTGCCAAGAGAAAGAGGAAAAGATGAAGGTTGTCGAGATTGTGGCTTGATACACTAAACTTATTACAAAGGTAAAGGCCATGCGCAAGTCACTGAAGCTACTTATGAAAACTGTGCTGATAGGGATAGAGTGGAAAGCATCTTGGTTCCACCCATGAAATGGAACTCAAGGAGTTCCAAGAGAAAAATAAGGGGAATAGAGTGGAAAGAGATAAGATCCTAGCCGAGGTGGAGAAGAATTCAGAAGCAATCGAGACCTGCGAGGCTCGATCAAAATCGACTAAAGGAATTATACCCCAGATCACCCACAGGATGGATGGATGCGCTTGAGGACTTGGGAAAGTAGCTAGAAAGTATTGTTGAGACCATGAGCACAAAGGGGAGGCTAAGTTTTGAGGAGGTGAGCAGTGCCCTGGTGGGTGACCTATGTCAGCAAGCTCAGAATGAGGTCAACGCTTGGGAGAAGTTAGAGGTAAAAATAGGAAGGATTTCCCTCTCCTCCTCCAACAATAAACAAGTTCCCCATTCTTTCATTATTTCTCCCAATTCTTCATTCCTTTATTCTTTCTTTCCAACCATTTTAAGAGCCCACCATTCTTTATTTTATTGAAGAGTGTTTCGAGGATGGAGAACAGGTGTAGTGTGGGGTGATGTTGGGCCCCTAGAATATTGGCTAAGTACAAAGAATTTGCACGTGGGCATGCGGGACCTATTTGAAGAAGGGCATGGGTGAAGGCATGCAAGGAAGGGTTCTAATAGGGTTTTTTAGAACACACGACACACACACAAGGCAAGATAGGTTTTGGGACTTAGCCATATTCAACATTCTAGGTAAACACATGAGAAAAGCATGACCCATCTAGCATGCAGAATGGATAAGGTGTTAACCTTGCAGTTGTAGGATCAAAAGGAATATTCCATGCATGCGATGGAAGGTTCCATAAGAACATCATTGCACAAAGTGGAGAGCTTGGATCAAAGGAGGCATGCTCCATTGGAGGACCACTTGGACACTTGGAAGCTGATTTTTACCTCAGAAGGCATGGCGGTGAAGGAAAAAAATCTATATATAGAGGTGTGGATAGAAAAAGAAGGATAAGGATAATAGATTGAGAGATCATCCTAGAGAAGAGTGCACTTGGAAAGAGGTGAAGCTCTGCAGAAATATCATGGAGGATTATATGGGTTGGGATTAGAGAAAACATAGGAGTGATAACATATTTAGAGGGATGGGTCTGTATTTATCCTTGTAATGTGAAGGACATAGTTTGGTTCCTCATGCATGACCTTGCTCTATATTGTTATATTGGTCTGTTATGACCTCAAGGAATGTAATGTGGTTACTAAACTCATGAATATGAATATAAGGTTCTATTCTAAAGCATATATGTGTTCATGAGATTAAGTCTAATGTATTTCCTTTGTGTTATGAATCATTTCTATATGTTGTCTATTATTTCTCTTTTATGGATGCATTGATATGATAACTCATCCTAGGTTCTCATAATGAACGCATGGTTCCTTCCTTTCTTGTGCACTTGATTATCTATCATAGATGATGTATTCTCACAAGACTATCTAGGCTCATAGATGATGTATTCTCACAAGACTCACATGGGATTAGATTTTTGTTCTAAGGGTATGAAATGAGTTTAACAAGTGATAGGGGTACTCATTTCTTGAATGAGACATGTTAGGATATTATTGGTAGAATTTATGGTAGCCCATCATAAGACTACACCCTATCACCCACAAGCTAATGGAACTACTGAAGATTTCAACAATATTTTGAGCCACACATTAACAAAGATATATGATGTTGGAAGGAAGGATTGGGATGATAAAGTCTCTATTGTTATTTGGTCATATAGAAAAACCTACAAGAGACTCAACAAAGAAACACCCTTTCAGTTGGTGTTTGACGTCGAGGTTGTTTTACTGGTTGAATTTATGTTACCATCCCTACATATTGCGCACATGGGAGGATTAGCTAATGATAAAACACTTAAAGAGTGCATAGAAAAACGATGCGATTGAATGAGAGGCATGTCATAGCACGATGGAGCTAGAAGATAGAGAAATCAAGATAAAAGGCTGACATGATCAACACATTAAAAATAAGAAGTTGGAGGTTAGATAGATGGTTCTTACGCATTGGTTGGGACTGTATGTCATAACCTATATACTTGACTCATGCACTTGTGAGTTAGAATCTTTCGATGGAAGATGGTTTCACTATTTTTTTAATGGGATTAGGTTGAATCCCTAGTATAAATAAGTCTTCTTGGTGTTTGTAATAACACAATGTTTCCATTTTGCTTAGGTTTCCCTTCAATGTAATTTCCTTTATTTGTTTTTCCTTTCATCATCGCTATACTTTGTCTTTCCTACCATGTGTTGTGTTGCATGTTGGAGCACTAGTAGTTAATTACATTTTAAGTGATTCCATGTGTAGAGGACTACACATACCTTTAGTGTGGGGTAGGATTGGAGTATAGTGCAAAACATTGTTGGTGCATTTTTAAGGGAGGTTGGTATGACTTAAAAATCATACGGGGATATTGGCAAAAAGGTATAATAATGGGTTTTTCTATAAGAAAGGTGTTATGAGAGAAGTTGAGATGATCAAAGACCATGCTGGAGAGAAAAACATATCACTCAATGTAATGTGAGGTAGGCGAGAGGCTTGGTAAATTACTTAGTGGTTGGCGTGGAGGTTAAGTACTTTGGCATAGTAAGGTGCACATAGGAGTTATGTGGCAGTAAAGTAACATTAGCATGAAATAAAGTTATGGTATGTAGCGCACAAAGTGAATTCATGGAAATTTAATTAAGTGGAAAAATGTACTTTATTAATAAGTAACGTTAAGATGCGTGGATCGAAAGGATGATGAGTTCTTGGAAAATGTATAAATATGAGGTGAGGGTAGTCATTTTAACTACCTTTTCTTTAGAAAATTTTGTTCTCCCGAGCTATTGAAGTGTAATGAGAGTGTGATACAGAAGTGAAATAATTTTTATGAACTATTGGTGTTGTGAAAATTGTAACAAAACCTTGCGGAGTGGTAAGTGGAGTAGCTAGGGAGGTAGCAAGGGGTTACATAAAGGTGAATCTATTGAAGTTGAGAGCTCACGAAGACAAAGAGAGGTGAACACGGGGCATGGAGTGAAGAAATGAAGATGGTACCAAAGAAGGAATAAACCAAGAGACCAATGGTGGAGAAGGAGGAACCAGTTGATATATACTTAGAAATACTGAGAACCCTCCAGGTGTGATAAGGTAGAGAAGTTGAGTTTGAAGTTGTACGGGTGATAGTTTAGCAAGTCAACAATAGGAAAGAGGAATGTAAAAATTGATGTAGATGGATCTATTCAAATATTTCCCAAGTGTTAGATGACCTCGAAACACTGGGTTGGATGACTCGGTGTAACATGGGTTACATAAAACTAGGGTTATGTAGCTATGGGATTTTCCCTTCTTAGCTAAAACCACCCCACTATTTAGGTGGTTAATGTTGTGGGTCCATGAGTACATTTTCTACTTTGCAGGAAGAAGAATGAGAATTATAGGCTAGTTGATAAGGAGTATGATAGACATGTGGAACACTTGGTGAAGATATGGCACTCGACCTATGTGTCAATGTGAAAATTGAGGAATTGGTGAAGCAGTTGAATTATGAGAAGGGAGGAAGGGCTCAGGTTATCTCAGATCTTGATGACCTGGTGTTAAGGGTTGCATCCCACCTTATCAACTACAAATTAGGTGCATTAGAATGCTTTGGAAAGATATAAAAAAGAGATTCATGTACATTACGTATAGAGTATCAAAGTGAGCACACTATAATTTCACGCAATTCATTGTGAAGAGTATCATTGAGGAAGCATAGGTGAAAAATGAAGTTGGAGCAAAGATAACGTGGGGGTCCATTTTACTATTGATCATATTTTGGGAAATTGGCATCCTTGATAGAATGGATGAGAATATGTGGGTTTATCCACCAGTACACTCATCTCCTATGGTGTAATTTTCATAGTTTACTTGTGATGGATCCATTACGAATAACTACAAGGCCCGAGTGAAAAAGTGGCATGATAGACTGTGCATGGCCTTTAAGAATGAGTGGTGTATTCCACCTGAATTACCAGATTGTAGAGAACTAGGTGAAGTTTATAGTTACACAACACTTCAGCTTGGCAAAATTTAAAATGGCCAATGGAGAAATGAAACTGTGGTGCAAAATTCCATTTGCATTCACCACAAAATATTTGAAGTGTGTCATCAATCGGATGAAGGATACATAAAAGATGACCATTGATGCCAAAAAAGTGGACTCTGATGTTCACACTCTTCACGTGACCTACAAGTATGATGCGAGGTCAGCTTATGTCAAAGTCTTGGAGCCAGACTTCCTAGATCTGCATCCATAGATCAATGTCACCATCAAGGGCTTCATACACTAAGTGTTTGTGTAGCTACATCCTAAGACATAAGGAGGAGTTGAAGTGGAAGTTACAAAATCCACCTTTCCAAGGCCAAGAGAAGCATCAATCCCACCTATGAGAGTGGTCTAAGAAAAAGGAGAAGAAGAAGAAGAAGGAAGTGAGGAGAAATTGGACACTTCCAGGAAGAGGAAGTATTATACGTGCCATAATAGTAGTGGGGGTGCAGGTACATCACAACAAGGTAGTGCATTGAGGCTTCACAACAAAAGCGCGAAGAAGATAAGAAGCCTAAGGAAGAAGATCTGGGAAAAAAATTCCAAGGTACATGATGTCTCCAATTTTGTGATAGAGATAGGCTCAAAAGAGGATAACACCACATTCAGAGAGGAACTCGAGGCAGAGCTCAAAGAGGAGGAGAAGATAAGGACTAAGGCGGAGGCCAAGGTAGTAGTAGATGAAAACGTAAAGGTAAAGAAACTTGCTTTGTGGAGGGTCCTGTGAAGAGTACAACGTAAGGAAATTCACCCACCCAACCCACCAAGCTAGAAGAGGAGAATAAGGGAGACTCCTTTTTCATTAAGGAGGATAAGGGGTTTGTTGCAGGAACAAGCACCTTTGAAGAAATAACATTCAAAGCGCAAGGAAAAGAGGAATAATTGGATGCCTATGTCCCCTCACATGGAATTCGTGGATAATCCCATGAAGGTGTTGCGTGCAAGGTTCTAGAGCACCCTTTCCCCAAAGAATTTACATGCTTGGGATATCTTAGACCAAGATGGGGCGTGACGAGGAAAAATAAGATGATAAGTTGGAATCTACATTTTCATGCAGAGGAGCCCGATTTCAAGGTCAATGATCATGTAATTGATACCATCCATTTGAAGAAGAATAAAGGGGAAAATTACAAATTTTTGGACCCAAGCCACCTCACAGATGAGAAGGTGTGCAGCACATTGTAGAAGATGTCCTCAAAAGTTGTAAGACAAAGCTTGGATGTAGGAGAAAGCTGTTCGAACCACGGTCACAAATCAAAGTGAACACGAGAAAGAGATATAAAGATTGTAAAATGGTTTGAAGGGTGAGAAAGTGTAGACTAAGGAAGCATATGATTGAGATGGAACCTTGGTCAAGAAGGTCCTAGAACAATTTCTAACATTGGTGAGCCAAGCCAGGATAGATTATGGTGATGAAATCGAGTATTTGGAGGACTTGGTGAGGATGTTATTGGTCAACATCATGGATGGCGTAGGACCTATAGGTGAGGATCTCAAAGAAGAAAGAGAACAATAATATTACTATTGAGGCTTAGATTATTGAGTTGGAGGAATTGCTCACCCAACTCAAGGAGGAAAACATATTGGTAGATAAGGGCTTCAACAGTTTTCAAAAGTGTGAGCCCATTATTGATGCGCATGTTACAAATGAAGAGGACATCCTTAAGGCCTTATAGGATAAGGTCCCAATGAAAAATATTGAGTGTTCCTAGTTTATAATTAAAACCATAATGTAAAAGGATAAGATAAAAACCAAGCACGAGAAGATGGAATTTTGAATTGGTGAACTTTAGGATTCTATTACAAAACGTATGGATGAGTTTGAGGGATTTTATGTGGAGCTAGTGGTGTTCATAGAGGAGATCAAGGGGAAGGTTTAAGATATTACACCACACCGGTACCTATCATATTAGAGGAGGCGTCGCGAAAATCTATGGCTGAAATGGAGGCATGGAAGAAATTAAAGGGGGAAATAGATGCGAGTTTCCTGAACTCCTCCAGTTAATCATTTAAGCTGAAAAAAACATACAACGTTTTTACCTCAGCTAGTTTTTGATCATTTAGTTTTTTTGAGAGGATGTGAAGGATTGCCATGGGTGGAAATAAAACTAGTGTGGGGTAATGTTGAGCCCCTAAGAAGACTAAGTACCTAGGGTGCGAGAGGGTTTTTTCATGCACTAGTAGGGTGTGAAGATGCACATAGAAGTAACCTCGGAACGACGCTAAGCTTCACCGAGGAAGAAAAATCTCAGGACTTAGTTACATTTTGGACCATGGTTAGAGTTACGATAAGGGACACATGGATATGTGACCAGATCTAATTGTGGATAAGGATAAAACATAGAGACTTATAGCCCAAGGAAAGCATATTCTAGGATATGATTATCATGATGAGATTAAGAGTTGTAAAGTAGATTTAGTTATTCTTTAGCTGAAACTTGCATGTTTAGGGTACTTGAGTATGGAAAGGTATGGTGACATTTGGCATGTGGTTTGATCTTAAATGATGAATGGGAAGTGAAGGGAAGATTCCCTCAATCTATTGATATGTATTGATTTGCATGAAAACCTAGAAAAGGTGGATGTTTGAATGAATGTGTGTAACGGAGTAGAGATATTTGTGAGTGAAATGCATAGGGATGTTGTTTTAACTTCTAGAGTATAGTAATTTGTAGGATGAGAATTGTGTTGATGCATCTGGTCCTTTTTATGGATCTTATCATGTATTTGGATATTGTAACAATGGAGGATTAATGTAATGGTGTTTTTTTAAATATCAATGCTTAATGGATCTAATTTTTTTTTGTTCTTTATTATGTTCATTTTTCATATCTGGTTCTGTATTTTATGATTAATCTTTATAGTCATAATATGGATCATTTAAGCTCAGATCTAGTTTCCTTATCTTTGTTGTAATATTTTTACATTTATGTGTGTACATTGTTATGCTATTCATGGTAGAAGAGGGCCTAACACTTTGTGTGCTTCCGGTGAGCTCCTAGTTTATGCTAGGTGATATGTTGACATCCCAAAGAATTAAAGGGTTAGGAAAAGTGACTACAATTAATATTGTTTCTTATTACCCTACCTTACAAAGGTAATACCAAAGAAGTAAAAAAATTCTCAAGAGGAGTTCAATAATCTGATTTAGAATAGGGTTTTTAGCTCTCAAATATCACTAAAGCTCTAAGCACCACAAGAACTTATCCAAATTTAGGTCCATGAGTTAAGTCCACATTTCAATTGGTACAAACTCTTGCAAGGCCGAGTTGGTCTTCAAAATTAAAAGAATCAAAAGTATACAAAATGAAATCCACATCACTAAATCAGATAAAGCTGATATTTTTGTTCATACCCAAGTCATGGTACTACCCTTAACAGAAGTAAAACTTGACTCGAGAATCACTAAAGAGATCACAAAATTTTTCAGCATCAACCCGCTAGATAAATAATGTAAAAATATATACTACAAAAATGAGTAAACCCCAAGAGTTAAAACACACAAGTTTGTAACAATTAGAGTTGTCTAGCTAAATATGATCTCGTATATATGAGGATAGGAGAAACCATCTAAATTCATTCATTACAAACATCCATCTTACGAGCTCTTCTTGATATACCCACGAACAAGGTTCTTACCCTAGAATAATACAAACTTATGTATGGTCATTAAAGGTTATTTATGAAACCAAATAATAATTTACAAATACCACTATCCAAATCAATTTATTGGAAGTCTAGATTTAGTAATCAAAGTACGCAAGGTCAAGATTTTAGACTAAAACTCATCATGTTATATTTTATTAATCATTTAATAAAACACCCATTAACAAGCATTCTTGATCAAAATATTTAAATTAATTGTATGAGAAACCCATAGTATTTCGCTAATTAAATATAATAGAAGAAACAAAATTATTCTAGATGAGATAACTAGAAAAAGGAATGAGAATCCATGCCTTGATTAATAAGACCTATGTATCAATATCTCCAATAATATTTCAAAACATCCAACTCACCTAGAACGATACAATATAGATTTGAAGAACAGTTCCTAAAATAAATCAAGAACTCATATTAAACACATATGGGTCAGCCATTATGGATCCTTAATAGTCTCACATATCACATAAATATCAACACAAGTTTTCCTAAAAAAACACATGCGAGCTCCAAAGGAGGAGTTTGAATGAATAAACATCAACTAAAAAAACCCCTTTACATGAAATGGCTTTGCTAAAAGAGGAATTCCATAAAACTAAAACTTTAAAATAACAAAAATAGAATTCATGTGGTTAGCTTCTTAAGGAATCTTCATGATTTTACTAATGAATTTAATGGTAATTAATTCTACAAATGCCACCTAATGGCATTATCCTTCCATCACCACCGCCCTCCATATTTTGTGGGGATATTTCTAAATGGTTTAAAATGTGCAAGGTAGCAAACTTAATCATAATTTATTTAATACCTAACCCTCATATATTTTAAACCTTTTTTTAACTATGTAACCTTACCAACTTGATAGATGGTCAAAGACCAAATGATCATGCTATGAGTAATATTTTCTCAAGTCAAGTCATACGGTCAAACACCAAGGCTTAAAAATAACAATAATTCTTATACACCCTCGAAATTTCCTTCTTAAATAATTACCCATAATTGTAAAAAGGAATGAACATATTTTGGAAATGACCAATTTATCATGCCAATATATAATTAATAACCATAATCCTTTTAAAAACCTTGTTATCTTAGAAATTTATCCACCTTGGTCTAAGACCAGTTATTATAACATGAAACATTATAATGACAAGATGATATTCTTCTACTTTTTATCCCAACTATTCACCATAATTCATGTCGCACTAAGCATGCCATACAATGACTAATTATTAAACTACGAGAAAAATAACTTCATCATACCTCCCATGGAGATCGATGGAATTTAAGGCATATTTAATTCACATCGATCTACAACCACAAAGTGCCATGATTCCAAGAACTGATATCATCAAAATCAAAGCAATGCAAGGTGTGTACTAAAAAAATATAGCATATCAAGATGTTTTACTATATCCATTACAGGTATAGAAACCAAATAGACCAACCATGCTTTGCATCATCACTCCCAAAAATTTAAGCACATACATCATCATCGAAGTAAAACAAGAATATGTCATAAATGTTGAGTGCATTATGAGCATAGGATGACAAGCATTGTTGTGTGGTTGTATATCTAACTATGTACTATTATGCACATCCTTTTGAGAATATGTATACACAAGTGTGGCTTCATATGCATCTAAGAAACAAAACTTATTTTACGGATCTCGTAACTCGATATTCATTTACGACTCATTACTTTTTTCTAAAAAGACTAAAACTACAGGATGTGACATAATTCCCCCTTAATAAATCATCATCATGATGATTTTTATTCATTAATTGCAATTAGGATAATCAAACATAGATTTATATCTTATTTTTTTATTATTGGCAAATAGTTTTTTTGAAAGGATTATACCCTTGAGAACAAAAGAGGGCCTAAAAGCCAGAATAGGAAAGAGAACCAAAACAAAAAGGATCAAAATATAGATGGGACAATGAAGCCCAAAGTAGCTAAAGAGCAGCTACCACTACAAAATCAAAACAGAGCAAAAACTACTGTAAAAGCAAAAAATGACGAGAAAAAAACAACAATAATTACGAAGTGCAGTAAAAGCACCCCCAATTACTTCTTGGCGGCTTTGTCGATGCTAGATTTGATAGTATGCCGAGATTTGAACATCCCCAAGGTCATCATGTGGGCAGAGTCAGTAACATCTAGCTAAGCAATGGTCCTTTTTCTTTCGTTATCAGTGCCCCAAAGGGTAGCTGGAACCCCACTGAGATTGGAGACACTTCGGACATGCTGCTCAATGAACTCTTCAATAGCATTAAAAATGGCCATATTATAATCATGGCGAGTCTTGGCCTTCCCTAAATGGGAGTCTAAGGAGTTCAGATTCTTGTAAATATCTTCAAGCTAGCTATTATCCATAGCCACCTCCTCCTCCTCCTTCCTCTTACCTTTTTGTTTTGCCATGTTTTTAACCTCTTCCCTCAATAGCTTCATGTCAGCTTCTAAGGCCTCCAGCCTTTTTGTGGAGCTCTCCATATGTGCTTCCTGAGAACTAGCACTGCTAATATGAAGGAGGTTATGGGAAGTTTCAATCTCTTGAGGACCCTTCCCCACAGCAGGGGTATCAAGGTTCAGTCTTCTAGAGGACCTGGTAACCGGTCTGGCCGAAGTGGAAGCAAAGGGGGGGGGCGGTGGTGGGGGAATGGGAGATGGATCCGGGAAGGCCGGGAGAGGGGTGACAACAGCAGTGGCGGGGACAGAATGTGGAGAGATGGGGCTGGTGGCTATAGAAATGGGCGAGGGGGGAACATAGCTAGGGGAGGAAGGGAGGCCAGGAGACCGAAGAAGACATAATTTATGTGCAAGAAAATTAGCCCCTAGTGCAAAGGAACTACACGAGCATGCTTTTGAAACTCCAAAATGGAGCACTCAAGAGAGCTAAGTAGATAATGGGGGAAACATACCATGTGATTCCTACGGAAGTGATTGAGGAAGACAAGATGTTTAGCTGGTACAGTGACGAACCTCCCTTCCAAAGAAATGAAATGCACCATCATGTGGGTAACCTCATCATAGGGCAAGGGGATTGAATTGACAAGCAGGCCCACCATGACAAAGATCAACTTCTCAGTTCCTTCAACAAATATCCTCTCCTCAGCTTCTCTATCAACCCTTTTATTAAAAAAATGGTATCCGTCCATGCCAAGGCTAGTCGCTTCAGCTATCAGCTCCTCATTGATCGCAATCTTCTGCCCCCCATACTCAACAGTGTGATCCTTCCAATCTTTTGCAAAATGCACTGAAATACTTTGGTCATGGCCCTGAACCTTCTCCATAAAGTTGGTGATGCCTCCCTGGCTTAGAATATTCCAAAGCTCCACATTATCCCTCCAATCCGGATCCGTGCTGGGCTCGATCTAGCAAGGAGGGCCCCCCATTGTCACCGTGCTTAACTGCTTGCAAAAAATATCGAAACCTTAAGAGTGCTAATACCAGTCCACCTTTTGCTATTATTATTCATGCAGTGAAAATGCTGATGAGAATAGCCATTTCTTTTCCCAAAAATACCCACGTGACTACTGATTTGAACCTGTGGAAGTTCGCATGTGGGAACTACGGCCCTTTTTCCAGCCTCGCTCCCTATCATCATTAACATTATTTTTGTCTTGGGGATCTGTAGAGTCTTGCAGCCAGATTGTATAGAGCACAATGCTGCCCACATGCGCGACTTTCCTTTCAATATAAATCCACTTGAACTTTCCATTATTCTTCATACAAACTTGATTGTTTGACAAGAATTGTATAAGATTAGTTTTAAAGTCAGCACGTGTGGGAGCTTTATTAATACTAATCCACTCCCAATGATCATATCCCAAATCTTGAATTTGCATGTTTATAGATATCTGCTTGAATGCTGCTTTGAAGCTATTTAGGAATGCTATCATTATCCCAGACAATGTGGTTAACATTAATGCCGTAATTTGCCAATGCATCTGCTGACTTTACCCTCCGGTAAGTATGTATGATCCGGATGTTAGTGAATGTTTGGCAGATACTTATGGAATCTGAGATAAAATCCTTGATGTTCCAACTTGGAGGTGAGCACTGATTAAGGTGATTAATGATATTCAAGGAGTCCCCTTGAGAATGAGGTTTTGGATATTATGATTCTAGGAAATTCTCAGGCCCCATAAATTAGATAATGCTTCGGCAAAATGATTGGTTTGAATTCCTATTTTTCTAGCATACGTAGTAGCAATTAGATTACGTTTATGATCCCGAATCACTCCTCCCGCTACCACTATCCCACGGTTACCCTTAGAGGCCTCATCAAAGTTCAAATTATGCCGGTTAAAATCAAGAGGATGCTATTTAATCAAGATCTATCAATACTATTACTTTGGAATTGCGATGCTACTCTTGTGACTCCAATGCGCGATTGGATAAGACATACTCTTCATTTTCTGGATAACTCTTATTCTTGGGGGGTTTAAATCTAGCTATATTCTCTTTGATATCATTAGAAATTTTACCAATACTGAGCTTATAGTTCTGATTCTTATTTCTAAAAATAATATCATTTCTATCTTTCCATATCCTCCAAATGATATGAGGGATAACCAGCTTCCAGATCCTTCTGACAACACAATGCCTATAGGGTGGGTTCCATTGAGTCCATAGCTGATTGAAATCCTTCGGCACCACCCATAGAGCTTCAAATTTAGAGAGGGCAAAACTCCATATTCTGGTAGCATAATCACAATGGATAAACAAATGACTGATATCCTCAGAGTCTTTTTTACAAAGATGACATCTATTAGGCATTATAAAACCTCTTCTCATCAGGTTGTCAGTGGTAAGAATCTTGCCTCTGATAGCTAGCCAAAGGAAGAAATTTATTTTAGGAGTTAATTCAGCCATCCAAATCCTATTCCAATTGAACTCAGATTGACTACTATCAAAGAAAGTATTATATCCAATTTTGACAGAATAGTCCCCATCAATGGAATTATGCCAAACCAGCTCATCCTTAGTATCCAGTTGACTTAAGGGAATAAGATCTAACTGAACTTGAAGGGAGGAAATAATTTGTACCAGATCATCTCTCTCCACTGATAGTTTTTTCCATTTCTTTCTATTATCATTTCCCTCAATATAATCCTTGATTTTAATGCCATATTTGTTTACAAGACTGTCCTTAACAATCCCAAATCTGTCCATAAGATTTCCATTAAACCAGTTATCCTCCCAAAAATTTATATCCCAACCATCACCCACTTTCCATTTACTGCCCTACTTAATGAAATTTCTGCTCTTAACCAGATTGTTCCAAAAAATGGAACCATAGGGGAGGTTCTCATCTTGTAGGAAAGAATAGACAGTTTGTTGATTTAGGTATTTACCTTTGATTAAATCAATCCAGGGTTGTTTCTCTGAAAGCATTCTCCAACCCATTTTCGCAATGAGAGCCTCATTCATTTTCTCGATGTCTTTTATACCCAATCCTCCCATAGATTTCAGGTACAAACCTTATCCCAAGCAACTAAGTGAAATTTAAACTTCTCTTCCATGCCCTGCCATAAGAATTTTTTCTGAATCCTCTCAATCTTTTCTCTGAAGGAAGAGGGGATCTTGAAGAGTGACATGATATAAATGGGCAGATTTTGAAGAGTACTTTTAATGAGCAGGCACTTACCAGCACTAGACAAAATGGCTCCTTTCCAACCAGCCATTTTTTTAAATCTCTCCAATAGCTCATCCCACACCTTGCTAGAGACTTTTTTAGTGCCGAGAGGAAGGCCCAAGTAAGTGGCTGGAAGCGCACTTATTTTACAGCCCAGAATTTTAGCAATTTTAAGTTGTCTTTCTTCAGGAGTGTTGAAGAAGAAAATGGAGCTTTTATCATAATTGATCTCTTTCCCAGAAGTAGATTCGTAGAGCTGCGTAGAATAGCCTTGGTAGCCTTAGCTTCAATGACTGAAGCCAAAAGAAGGAGGATAGTATCATCTACAAATTGTTGATGGGAGATAGCTTGGCTGATGGAAGTGGGCTTTGAGCCTTTCAAAAGACCGTCATTGACTACTTTACCAATTGTTCTACTAAGGCTATCAGCCATAAGAATGAAGAGTAGGGGGGAGATGGGGTCCCCTTGCCTTAGCCCTCTGCTGCTAGTGAAAAAACCCATAGGCTCACCATTAACCACCACTGAAAATCTGACCGTAGAGATACAAGCCTTAATAATTTTTCTAAATTTTTCCAGAAAACCAAATTTAGTTAAGACTTTGTCAAGAAAAACCCAAGAAACCTTGTCAAAGGCTTTATTCATATCAAGCTTAAGAGCCATATTTGCTTTTTTATTATTCTCCATAGAATGAATGGTCTCATGAACCATAATCACTCCATCTTGAATAATCCTGCCTTTGATGAACCCACTCTGCTACCTAGAGATTAAATCATTCATAATGAGTTGGAGCCTTGTAGCAATTATTTTGGTGAAAATCCTGTAGATAGCGTTCACAAGGCTGATGGGCCTGAAGTCTTTGAAGTCTTTAGCATCCATTTTTTTGGGGCCAGCACAATGTGAGTGTTGTTCAGCTCTTTCAAAATATTTCTAGTTCTGTAGAATTCATTCACCACTCTGAGAAGATCATCGAACAAATTTCCCAAAATTTCTGAAAAAAATTAATGGAGAAACCATCCGGTCCTGGAGCCTTGTCGCCTTCTAAAGTAAATACAGCCTTTTGTAGCTCTTCAAGCGTGACAACTTTGGTGACATTTCTAAATCTCTGTTCCTCAATTTTTCTTGGGGAATAGCCTCCAACATAAAATAAATACCCTCAACATTGATGATATTCCTCTCCTTAAGAAGTTTTTTATAGAAATCAAGTGCTTCTTCCTTGATGCTAATGGGATATTTTATAGTATTTCCGTTACTTTTAGCCACTTCCATGATCCTATTACAAGCTCTGTGCTTCAAAGTGGTCATATGAAAGAACTTTGTATTCCTATCTCCCTCTTTAAGCTAGATAGCTCTAGACTTAAGTCTCCATAAAGATTCTTCTCTGCTGCAAATCGTATGCAACTCTGAAAGAATTTCCAAATCTCCCAGATCTCCCCATTGTATCCATTTTGATTTCCAAATCCTGGAGCTTTTGTTTTAACTTCTTTTTATTATCAAACACATTGCCAAAAATGCTTTTATTCCATATTTTAACTTGCTTTTTAACATTTTTGAGCTTTTGAATCAATCTAAATTGAGCAGTGCCTTCACCATTCCATCCCCACCATTATTTTATCTTGTCATAGATGTTTTCATGCTCCATCCACATCTTTTCAAATTTGAATGAGCTTCTGATGGGTTTAGTCCAATTGAGAAGATTTAAAGCAATCGGATTGTGATCCGATCCAACTCTGGGCAAGGAAGAGAGGTGAAAGTCTTGACTGAGAATCTAGCTCGCTGAAATCAGTGCCCTATCCAATCTCACCTGGATAAGATATTTTCCCAACCTTCTATTATTCCAAGTGTATTTATTCCCATGGAGATCCACATCTAATAGATTATGTTCAGCAATAAAATCAGCAAAATCCTCCATACCTGTAGAAAAGCTGGAGATTCCTCCATACTTTTCACCTGGGTTAAGAGGGGAGTTAAAATCACCCATATTATAAGCCAGTTAGCTGTACTATAATGGTTTCTAAAGGTTTTAAGATCAGCCCAAAGTTTTCTTCTCCCACTCACTGTATTAGGGGCATATATGTTAGAAAGTATCCATTCACCATTATTCTCAATAGCCAGAAATTTGATTGCAAGATGATTAGTGCTAGCATTAAGAACCATACCAGTACAATGCCTTTTATCCCAAAGAGTAGCCAGCCCTCCAGAGGCCCCCTGAGAGTCTACAGCCACCATTTCAGAATTTTCCCAAAACTCTTTTTATTAGTTTCAAGGATCTTAGCTTTCATCTTAGTTTCCTGCAAAATCAAAATACTAGGACTACTAGAATCCCATAACTCCTTGATGATTCTCTGCTTGGAGTTTCCATTTAGACCTCGGATGTTCCAAGAAATAATCTTCATTTGGAATGATTGGGAGTTGGGATTTCTGATGGTTCAATTGACTTTGAATGCCATCTGCAATGTCTCTCTCAGTTCTCTTAGATCTAAGAGCCTTTTTTGAGGGCCTTCCTCTTTTAGAACTACCTCCAAAGTCTACTAGTCTTCTTGCAGAAGATCTAGTAGTTCTAGATGTTGAGGCATCCCAGTTGTCCTTTTTCTTTTTCTTATCACTGTAAAGTGATTCTGGGATCATTTCAAATCCTTTCATTCTCTTTTTATTTTTGAAATGACCTTTGTGAATCCAGAATTTAGATCCTCATCCACTTTGATAGGCATAACTTCTCCCTCTTCACGCTCTTTCTGATTCTTGTCAATTGAGTGTGGATCAACTATTCTGATGCTATAACAAGTAGGTGAAAATATTGACCTATTGCTAGAGCAAGGAGGTATATCTGTAGATAATTTACCATCTCCCCTAGGAGTGTTATTCTACAAAGTTTCTTTAAAATCCATACTAACCTTGTCTGATATTTCCTCAATGATGCACTGAGGTTTATCTATCTCAGTTTCCTTTTTGTTCTGATATTGATCATTTGGGACTATATTAATCTTCACAGATCCTTCTTGCTCATTCACCACCATGGACACCTTTATAGGATTTTCCAAGTCCTCTTTGCTAGGTGCAGCAAGCAAAGTTGCTCTGGGGTTTTAGGACGCCAGACCAAATGCTTCCTTATTTGAGTTCTAAAACCCCTTTTTTTTCCTTTTCTATTGTAGTCCAACTCCGTCTGACTAGGGGCTTTGTCATCAGTGTGAAGAGCCCTGCATTCCTTATTCAAGACAGAGCCATCCACAGGTTGTTCAACTTCCACTGTCACCTTCTTGGGACAACTTTTGGTGGAGTGTCCTATGCGATGACAATGCTTACATCTCAAATGAAAAGTTTCAAACTCAATCTTTTGAGTCCACACCCCATACCTAGATTTCAAAATGATGTATTCCGGTAATTCTGCTCCATTTCAGAAGAAATGCAGAATCGAGAAAAAGCAAGTCTGGATCTGTTTCTCGTGGGCCCATCCAGCCCGATAGGAGCACCTAAGGACTTAGCAATGTTAAGCAGAATTTCATCATCCCAAAATGCAATGGTAGCCTAGGGAGCCTACACCAGATTGGAATGGTGTTTATATTTTCAGTGTTAGGGTCAAATCCAGGATACCATTTTTTCAAAAAGAGGCCCATATTACCCAGCCACCATGGTCCTCCCAGAAGCACCGATTCCAAATCAACTTGCTGATTAAATTTTTTGCGAAAAAAACCCCGTGGCATGATGGTAATACTCAGATCCCCCTTAGGTTTCCACTTTCTCAGAGCCCATTTTCTAATAAAATCAATATTAGGTCTAGAGCCAAGAAACTTACCAACAAGGGAGAGATTCACTTTGCTCAAAGCCCTATCAACACAACCATCTGGGACCAACAGGCAGGTGGCACCTTCACTGTCCTTTTCCCACTTGAACTGACCTTTTTGAGGAGAATGTGGACCCACTTTGATGTTAGGGCTTTGGAGAATCTTATTCCAAGCCAGAGGTGTGGATCCCAAAGCATTTCCACCTTTTCATTTTGCAGATTTACAACCATCTCGATTTTGGCCGAGATCAACCTCTCCTTAGCAAATTTAGGCTTAGTGCACTAACAAAGTACCTCCATCGCTTTCCCCATCACTTGTGACCTCCATGTGAATTTTATATCTTATAAATAAGGAGATCAGTCAACATTTTCACTCAAAAGCTTACAATTTTTCCTATCTGAATTCAAATTTTTATCAAGCTGTAATGACCTTTCAACCAGTAAAAATTGTCACACATTTAGAAATATGACCTAATTTTTGTTATTAAATCCATTCATATCATGAAATATCATTTAATGTATGTATTATATAGTCCAAAAACAAGTTATAAAATGTTGAAACAACAAGGAAACAACTATTTTTTTATTCATCCAAGTCCTTCCAAGCTACAAAGTTTTTTGAGATCCCCTCGATGTAGTTTCTCTTCTTGACTTCAATAACAAAAATAAAGGATCCATGGTCCTAATATAGTCATGAAAACCAATTCCCCTTGAGATTATATTCTCCAAATTTGACTTCATACATGTTTTAGACAATCTTCTAGGTCTATACCAAACTCTACCCTTAAACATTATCATTACATCTCTTAGGACCAAGATCCCTAAAGCTCTTATTCATTCGAACTTTCCAAACATCTTCCTATTGTAGGAGCATACCAAGTACATAAAACACAAAATAATTACTCCCCTAACCTCATATCATCATTCTCTAATATATTATGCAAGTTTAAGGTCACATGCCATTAACTCATGTCATGGATAAAGATCACAACTAATACCACAAACATGAAGCAATTTTTCAATATACATTGCCCCTATTTCATCAAATTACAAACTTTAAATAATATGAATTTCCTCCCATTGAATTAGTACTTCCAAGAAATCACTAGATCATGAAGCCTCATACACATGTAGAAATAAGATGTGTTTCTCTTGATATCATGTTCCTTAATCCTGTCAACACTCTTCTCAAGGAATTAACATCACTAAAATTACTTGAGGACATAAAACATGTGCATTAAAATTCCATGAGTATTCAAAAAATTACGTTTATATTTTTACCATCCAAATTTTTTTCTCCCCCTAAATCATACTCTCATTCATGTGTAAATCTACCTTCTCAAGGATATCATACCATAAGATGTGAACTTGATTTTCAACTCTTCTCATTTCTTAACATACCTTTATCTTGACAAAATTGAGACCTTATATTTATTACTTAATACATTTATCATCAGTTGGTATGATAATGGATGATAACATAAGAAATTTTACTCCCACAACTGATAGTGATCTCAAATTTAGCTCGTTTTCCTCAAACACTCTCAAAATAAGATCTCTCCTAATTCACTCAAATCTGGTTCTTCATGGGTTGATTAGGTTTATTTCCCTTTTGCACCTACTCTAAAATATTCCTTATTCCTTCATACCTCTCCTCAACTCTTTTCTTGACCCCTCTTCACTCTTTCTTCACCTCCTATATCTCACTCACATCCTCCTTTCCTCAACCACTATAAATAAGCAAACACAATGAAATTTTATACTTGACACACACCATAAACGACCATGGGTAGGATAATACCTTTACTTTAATTCATGCCAAGTATAAAAAAACTACAACCTCATATACAACATATCAAAAGAACCAAGTAGGAAGGAAATGGTCAAGATAACACAAACTAGTATAAGGAAACTCAAACAAGCTCAAAACAAGGTCTTCTAGCTCTAATGAATGCTCAAGCACCTTCAAGGAACACTCCAGATTTTTTATGGCTCCATCAGCTTGAAAAACTTAGGTACAACCTATTATAATCACCAAATATCAAAATAATCTCTGCAACCTTCACCATCATCATAAAACATGCAAAAAGGAATCATGCACAATAAGGCTTCCAAACACCAAAAACCAATCTTAAAGAGTGACCAAATTCTTATCTCAAAACACCTCATCATAACACAAATGACACATCAACCAACATATATTGATGTATCCTAACTCATGAAAATCATTATTCTCTTCAAAACATGGCACATGACTACAAAATGACTTCGTCTCTAACACTTCTTAAGTTGGCTTCAAGGACACAAAACAAGGTCTTTAAAACTAGACTAGTTCACATATAAAATCACCCCACCAAGGAAAAAACCACATATCAATGGAAATGATATAGTTTCTACTATGTATAAAAATTGATTAGAAACTTTGTTTCAAGGCTTAAGGCATCCAAACATACCAATCTTTACAATTGCTCATTCAGATTCAAGGACTTAAGAAACAACCTTGATAAATAAATCCCAAATCACCTTCATTATCACTTTTAGGCTCAACCAATTCATGGAACAGATCAAGGACATAATTAAAAACCTCATCAAGCACTAACAACCATAAGTCACATGTATAAATTCACTCTAGCACACATGTTTGGTCATCTTTTCGATATGTCCGATATGGTAGTTTTAGGCCATTTGGTATAAATCATGAAAAATTTTACCCAGATAAAACAAGGCATTCAAACACATAATGAGGGAATATACCAAGATTTTCAAGCCCATATAACTCTGATCCAACATAAAAATTCATCAAACTCACTTCAAACCTCAAGACTATGTTTTAACCATTCATGTCAAAATTGGTAGCTACTTACTTTGGAGACCTATATCTTCCATTTTCTCCACACACCTTTCCTAAAACTTGTGATGGACATTAATTATGCATCCCACACTTTCTCCCACAAAATTATTTTCATCAAAAACCCTATTATGCATGACTATACTATCAAATTCCTTCAAAATAGAGATAAATTTGTACCTTACTAGCTGACCTAGATCATGTCATCAATGTAAAAATGAACTAAGAGGATTCCTTTACAATCCCAAATCATCATACCTACTTTCCAAACTCATTTCAATACCATACACTTCATTTTCCTCTATCTCTTTAGAACTAGGGCTTTTGGGAGGGTGTTGAATTGTCTCCTTGTTAATAATCATTCATAAAGTATAGGACCTCATTTGATCTCATTCCAACTCTAAAACACTCTTAGTTCCATGACTCAATTATGGTGAAAATATCATAATCCCATTAAAAATTTTACAAGAAAAGGAGAATATCAAACATAACCTTGAGATAGGAAATGCACTAGTAGAAACTCGATATGACCAAAATTATATGAAGGACTAAAGGGACATCCTTTAACTATCCAAAGGATCACTTTTTCGTATTGCCTCTAAGAATCCTCAACCAAAATAACTTACCTATGTGTTCTTGACTTTTCTTCACAATCTTTCTTCTCAAGGACATTACAACATCATCATTGTTGGGGTTAGCACACCGGTTGTAGAGACAATATATCATATCTAAGCATACATGTAAATAAAAGTGGATATTATACCAGAAGAAATATACAAAACAAGAGACATAAATCAACACTAAATTTAACGTGGTTCACCCAAAGTGTGGGCTACGTCCACCAAGAATCAAGCTAATCTATTATTTAAAGCTTTTAGAAGATATACAATTAAAGATTTACTATTTTCCACACCTCTTAGATGTACAGTACTTTCTTTCTCTAAAGCTTTTTCTTCATCACCAAGAATTCTCTCTCTTACCAAATTTTTCAAGTTCTTAATTCTTGTTAATACTTACTTATAAACCCTAGCTTTAGCTTATATAGTTGTTTATAGACTTAGGGCACTTAGCCATAAAATTACAATCAATAGATATACTTTAATGCTAAAAATAGATCTAATTCCCGAGAGTTAATTAAAACATCCTCATATAGGTTACCAATGTTGATTAGCCCTAACCAATGTTGGTTCCTCCTTTTTGACTAATGTTGGTCCTAAGTGGTGATGCCGGTTCCTCCTAACTCGATGATGGTTACTTGTATTTTCCGAGTAAAGTTGCACATTGCATAATAAACTAAAGTAATTGAGCTCCAAAACTCAACAATCTCCCACTTGGAGATTAATTATTGCACCATACATGTACAACGTCATTCTTGGATCCTTCCTTAGCTTTTTTTCTTCATCTTCAAGTCTCGACTAAGACCAAATGTGTATTATGGAGTGTAGCTCCAACTTCTCCTTTACTAATGGCTTTGTTAGCATATCTGCAGGGTTTTTTCTCATATGAATCTTTTCCAGATTCAACTGTCCATCCTCCAATACCTTCCATATGAAGTGATACCTCAACTGAATGTGTTTCGTTCTCAAATGAAATGTTGAGTTCTTTTCCAAATGAATTACACTATGACTATCACTGAACCATTTACAATTACCTTGCTCCTTTCCCAACTCTTCCATGAACCTATTCATCCATATCATCTCCTTGCTAGCCTCTGTAGCTCCAACATACTCTTCCTCTATAGTATACAAAGCCACAACCTTCTGAAATCTTGAAATCCAGCTAACTATCATCCCGCTTTATTATGAAAATATATCTAGTAGTGCTCCTTCTACCATCCAGATCTCCATCCATATCCAAATCAGCATAGCCACATAATGAAATATTTGAAGCTCCATATCATAAATGCATGTTATATGTCCCTTTCAAATACATTAGTATCCATTGGACTTATTTCCATGCTCTTTACCTAGATTGTCCATATATCTACCGACAACTCCCACTTCTGTGTAATGTTTGGTCCAGTGCATGCACCATAGCATACATGAGACCCCAATTGCTGAAGCATATGGCACTTGTGTTATGTATTTGACCTCCTCTTGTGATGATGGACATTGATTTTTTCTCAATTTTAAGTGTCCACCATAGGTACTAACAGGTTTTACATTCTCGCAAGTTGAACCATTCTAACACCTTGTAGATATAATCCTCCTAAGACAAACACAATTTCTTGTTTTTCATGTCTCCACCTATTTACATGTGAAGGATTATTTTTGTAGCTCCTAAATCCTTCATAAAAATGCGTGAGCTAGATTTTTCCTTAAGCTCACCAATGTCCTATATACTAAATCCCGCAATAACCATATCATCCACATATAGTAACAAAATAATATAGCTCTATTTTCAAGCTTCTTGAAATAAACAAAATAGTCAAATTCACATCTCAAGTAACCATGCTCATGCATAAAACTATCAAAACTCATGTACCATTTCCTTGGAGCTTGTTTGAGCCCATATAGGCTCTTTTTCAACCTGCACACTAATTTCTCCTTACCCTTGACTTCATACCCAAGCGACTGCTACATATAAATCTCTTCATCTAAATCACTATGAAGGAAAGTCATCTTCACATCTAGTTTCTCTAAATGTAAATATTCTACTGCAACTAAACTCAATATAGTACGAATAGAAGTCATTTTAACAATAGGAGAAAATATTTCACCAAAGTCAATACCTACTTTCTGTGCATATCCTTTTACTACAAGTCGTTCCTTATACCTTTTATGTCCACACTATTCTTCCTTGATCCTCGTAAACCCACTTGTTCTATAATGTTCTCTTACCTACTAGAAACTTAACCAAATCCCAAGTCTGGATCTATTCTAAGGAGTCCATCTCCTCATCCATACCATGCTCCAACTATACGTGAATCTTATCCTACATTGCTTCATCAAAGCTTTCTAGTTCACCATTATCAGTCAATAATAAGTAAAATAGAGAAGGTGTAAATATTCTTGGAGGTTTACTTACCCTTTGTGACCTTCTCAAAGGAGTTTGGGGTACTGGAGGTTCAATCTAGACCTCCCGAACATTTTTATCTAAATCGATAGTGACAGACACCATTCACCTATAACCGACGCTCGGTTCCGATAACCAATGCTAGTTTGGATCTTCTCGTAGCTGATATTAGTTCTGTTGATTGATGTCGATTCACGGTTCAATCGACAACGTTAGTTCTTGTGTAACCTTGTTGGTAATACTTTTAAATCTAAGATTTCATTTACATTCACAAACTTCTCAACTAGTTCATCCTTGGGTACCAAAATTTGACACTGTACATTCTCTTTTGATTCCATTTAACATCCCGACTCTTAATAATTTTAGAATTCTCTAAATCCCAAAAATGGAAACCAAAATCACAAGATCCATAACCAATGAAAGTGCATCTCTTTGATTTTGTATCCAAATTCTTCCTATTTTCCTTATCAACATGCATAAAAGATTCGAACCAAAAATATAAGAAAATAAATATCTACCTCTTTTCGGACTAAAATTCCTCTGGTATTCCTCCATATAGTGAACTTGAAGGCCCATATTGTATCAACTACTTCTTCCCAAAACTGCAAGGGTAATCTAGAATGTATCCTCATACTTCTAGCACATTCTATGATTGTCCTGTTCATTCTTTATGCAACACCATTCTCTTGTGGTGTTCTTGGAACCATTCTTTCTCTATGTATCCCATTCACTGAAAAATAATCATTGAAATCCTTGCTACATTATTCACCACCATTGTCAGATCTAAGGCACTTTAACTTTGAATTTGATTCATTCTCGCAAGGATTTCCATCTTTTAAAAGTCTAAAAAAATCAAATTTACATTTAATACAATAAACCCATACCTTTCTTGTAGCATCATTAATGAAAGTAACATAATAATGGGATCCACCATGAGAAGCTACCTGAGCTGGTCCCCACACATATGAGTGTACAAGCTCCAACTTCTGCTCCTTAGTTTCCCTAACTTTGAGAAATATCACTCTCTTTTGCTTTCCAAAAATACAATGCTCACATAAATCTAGATCTAAATATTTCAAATCTAATAACTTACCCTTGGCCTTTAAGATCTATGTTCCTTTTGGCTCATATGTCCCAACCGATTTTTCCACATGTATGTATCTAAATCTGAAGTAGATAATGCAGAAAAGGAATCGAATACAGTAGATAAGTACAATGTTGCTACCTTCTTACCTCTTGCCACAACAAGAGCATCCTTGGTGACTTTCTAAGAGTCTCCTATAAAAGTAACCATGCAACTTTGATTCACCTAGTTTCCCTATAGAAATAATATTCCTCCCGATGCTTTGAACATGCCTCACATCTTTCAATACCCATCTATTTCCATTATGAAATTTTAGATGAACTTCCCTTTACAGTAGTACTTCAAGGTTCATCATCACCCAAATAAATATGCCAAAAATTACCCTAGACATAATTTCTAAAATAACCCTTATTAGGGGTTGCATGGAAAGAAGCTCCTAAATTTAAAACCCATGATTCAATTATATTATCTATAGAAATAATAAGAGCATATTGCATTACCTCTCGATGCAACAAGATTTTCTTCTTTACATTTTTCTAGTTGTTTCTCTTCATCCTTTGACCAATAATATTTCTTTGCATGTCCTTTCTTTCCACATTTCCAACAAGTAATTCCCTTACTTGGATTTAGATCTGCTATCCCTTGACTTTGATTTCCCATTAATATTATTATTGGATATCTCCTTCTACCCGACCCTTCTTTCTACATTCAAAGCATTCCCTGGATGATGATTCCTCTATACTCTTCCTACGAATTTATTTATTCAAGATTATATTACCCACATCATCAAACTTAAAAATATTATTAACATATGATGTATTACTAATAGCCATTACCAAGTTATCCCAACTATCAGGCAAAGAACATAAGAATAAAAGTTATTTCACTTCATCATCAAACAATATATCAACCGATTTTAACTTATTTATAATAGATCAAAAATCATTCAAATGACTAGATGTAGATCCACCTTCATACATCTTAGAACTAAAAATTTTCTTCATCAAATAAACTTTATTTGAAGCACTAGGTTTTTCATATAAATTAGCAAGATATTTCATTAAACCTACCGTAGAAGTCACTTCTATAATATTGGAAGCCACGAATGCTTTGCAGAATCAATCTTATAGATCCCAAAGCCTTTTTGTCAAGAATCTTCCATTCTTCATCAGTCATCTTTGTAGGTCTAGACTTCTCATCCAACGATAAGTATAAATCTCTTTGATATAGATAATCCTCAATCTTCATCTTCCATAATTGATCATTTCATTTGTCAAATTTCTCTACCTTGTATTTGTTTTCTTCTTCCATTGATGTAGCTCCCACTCAATCAGAAAACCCTCTATGAGTAAATCTGTCAACACACAAAACCCTCAAACAAAGCTCTGATACAATTTGTTGGGGTTAGCACACCGGTTATACAGACAATATATCATATCTAAGCATACATACAAATAAACATGAATATTTAACCAGCATAAATATACAAAATAAGATACATAAATCAACACCGATTTAACATGGTTCACCCAGTGTGGGCTACGCCCACCAAGAAATAATCCAATCTATTATCCAAATCTTTGACGAGATATATAATTGAAGATTTACTATCTTCGACACCTCTCAGATGTACAATACTTTCTTTCTCTCAAGATTTTGCTTCATCACCAAGAATTCTCTCTCTTACCAAAATTTTCAAGTTCTTATTAATTCTTGTCAATACTTACTTATAAACCCTAGCTTTCATGCTTATATAGTCATTTATAGAATTAGGGAACTTAGCCATGCAATTACAATCAATAGATATAATTTAATGCTAATAATAGATCTAATTCACGAGAGTTAATTAAAAAATCCTCGCACGGAGTAACCAATGTCGGTTCATCCTTTCTCAAATGATGTCAGTCCTAGGTGACCAATGTCGGTTCCCCTAATCGATGACGGTTATTGTATTTTCCAGTAAGTTTCACATTGCATGCTAAACTGAAATAATTGAGCTCTACAACTCAACAATCATACCTCACGAATACGAATCAAACTACTTCAACAAATCATATGTTTTGTCACAACACTCCTACCATGCTCATATCAGACTTACAACTCCATATCTCATGTCACCATGACAAACCCCATGCACTAGATCTAGGAGTAGGCCTAGAATGACTTGACTCACCACATACTTCCTATTACCATACCATGATTACCATATACAGAATCTTAGACAAATTTGACACATCATACTAACCATTTTTTACCTCATGATAACATTTTACAAACTTTGGAGATTCATATGATGACCATACATCCTAGACCATGCACCAAGACAACATAAAACTTCACCAAAACTAGACACTTCTAATCAACTTTCAAGCTAGATAATGAATGAAACCTTATTGAGACTCCCTTTTCCATCAATGACCTTTGAAATCAATGAAAACCTTAGATAGAATGGTAAAAATCTCCATGGTTTTCATTAATGGAAACCACCTTAAGAAAAAATGATGGCAACCAAAAGATCAAATAACTACAAGACTAACTTTTTCATGTTTCTAAGCCTACTCTCCCCATTTGACATCTATGACAACACAACATTAAAATACAATGATGAAACACAATGAAAAAATGTAAAATTAACTTACTTTATTATTGGTTCCCCTTTGGACTGTAATTTCTCTTCTTAACTTCAAAAACAACAAGTAAAGGATCCATGGTCCTGAAATAGTCAAGAAAATATATCCCCTTAAGAGTATATTATACAAATTATACTTCATACCTATTGTAGAAAATCTTCTAGGTCCTTACCAAACTCTTCCCTTAAAAATAGCATTTCATCTCTTGGGATCAAGATCCCTAAAGATATTATTGATTCAAAACTTTCCAAACTTCTTCCTCCCATAGGAGCATATAAAGTATATAAAACACAATTTAACTATTCCCCTAACCTCATACCATCATTCTCTAATAGCTTATGCAAGTGTAAGGTCACAACTAATACCACATAATTGAAATGCTTTTCAAGATTCAAAGGTGCCCCTATTTGACCAAATTACAACCTTTACAACATATTAATTTTCTCCCCTGTATCATTACTTGCAAGAAATTACAACAACTTGAAGCCTCATACACAGGTAGAAATAAGATGTGTTTCTCCGATATCATGTTCCTCAACCTTGTCAACACTCTTCTCATGGCATTAACATAACTAAACTGACTTGAGAGAATAAAACACATGAATTTAAACTTCCAAGAGTCTTCAACAAATTATGTTCATATTTTAACAATCTATAATCATGTCTCTCCCTAAATCATACTCTCATTCATGTGTAAATCTACCTTATCAAGGATATTAGTCCATAAGACATGAACTTGATTTTCAACTTTCTCGTTTCTTAACATACCTTTATCTTGACATTATTCGAGACCTTATGTTTAGTCCTTAAGACACTTCTCATCATTTGGGATGACGATATCATGAGAATCATATCTCTATCTCACCTCTTTACTCTTTCTTGCAAGAACAAAACTCTATCGTCTAGCTTTAAATATCTCAATATACTTCATCAACCTTCATATACATCCAATAGTAGTATATTCTTCACCTTGTTATTATGCTAACTCTTTAAGAGATGAAACTCATAGACATAACTTATATCAGATGCATTTGCACTTCTTCACACTACCTTAAACGTGCATGAACATTCTTGATACCTTATAGTCATGGATAAAGGATTTTAACTTTTCTGTTAAATATTATCACACTTGTCTCGGATCAAACAGATTGTCTTCCAAACCTTAAGACTCTTTCCTTCAACCAGTGTTCATGTTGAATTCCATGTCTCATAACAATATCTCTTCTTGGTGCAACACGGTCCGATAATCACATGCTACACACCTCTTTTGAAAAAACATGTCTTCATAGAGATTGTCTAAACAAACTCCTTAATCATTTCGATCTCCTCTTGAAATGATACTTTGGTAGCTCAAGAAAACACTATATAATATTCTTCATGCCTTGAATTATTTATAAATAAATATCCAACTCCACACCTTTCCTCATCAGCTACAAATTTTGAGATTCAACGTTCAACATAGATTTGGAAACATTTTGACCCTCTTCAAATGCACATGTTGTTAAAGGGCCTTCAATACTTCTTCCATTCATTGTAGATCAATATGGAATCATGGAGACATAATAATAATCATACACATATAATTAAACTTTCCATAATTGATGCAAATTCAAAACATATCAAAACACTATGAAAGACATGCATAATATATATATATATATTATATATGATATGATATAAATGAATATAGATATATATATATATATATATATATATATATATATATATATATATTCCATGATTCTCATGATGATATCAGACACCTACTTATATGACCATCTTGATGACTTGATACACAAACCAATATCTCAACCTATAGACTCATTCATGATCATTTGATTGACCGAATAGGGCATTACAAGAATACCACAAGATCATGATGGCACAACCATTCAAACTTTGAAACATTTGATGGACAATGATAGAACACAAATCAAGAATAGAAGATAGAATTTACCGATACTTTTTAGACTTCCTTTCTTAGATGTGAAAACTTCAATAAAACTTTCATGGAGAACATATACTATTCAAATTGATAGAGACAATCCTTCTTACTTGAATTAACATGACATATCATTGTTAGCAATTAATTATCTTTCATAAAACATGATAGACTAGTTAAGAACAGACTAGACATATCTCAACTCAACATACACCTTCTCTTGTCCTTCACAGAGCATGAAGAACACATGTCCATGTACACCACATACCTTATCTTGACTTCTAGGACTTCAATATTTTGGCAACAACATTTTATTATACCTACCTTAATTTAAGCTTCACACACATATAACTTCAACACTCTCATGATGATTCAATCTCACATACATATGATCAAGTAGCATATTCAAAATTGCATAAATTTTCATAACCTTGATTCATATATAAAATCAATTTTTTCAATGAATGTGCATAGTCCTACAAATTTAATAGACTCCTTCAAAAGACCACTTGGTTTGAGAAAATCACTAACAACATGATTGTATTCCCAAAAAATTTATAATACCACCCTAGATGAACATATTTTGTAGACCTTAAAGCTTTGTTTTCTTATTTTAGATAGATCTATGCTTTCCTTATTTGAACAAGAAATAATACTCATAGGAAAAGAACACATACCTTATTTGATAGATTAGTGGATAAACTTATTGATGTTTTCTTAGAAATGTCATACCCTTCTTGACTACCTACTAGAAATATTTAATCTCAAATAATGTATGTATCCTTATACTCATAGTGTTAGCCCTTGCAGATACACCATATCTCAACAAACATGCTAATTTGACTCGACATTGAGTCAACTTGGTTGCATAGATATTTTTGACCTCTTCATATCTTGTGTCCAAGGATAGGGCTTCAAGACACACTTCCTCTTCCTTTATATGTTCAAACACATATGCTTCATCTTTGAGTTCAGCTAACAGGTATTTATCAACATCTTCATCATCTTGTTTAAGGCCACATATATCAATAACACTTTCAAGATCAGCTCCTATGTCATATTCAACTTCTTCATCTTCACCTTCAAGGAAACATACTTCAAGAACAACACAAGAACCTCTTGTATCCTTCATGATACTTCTCATCTACTCAATGAAGGAGAAACATGGAAAATTTGAGTAAAAACACCAAGAATAGACTGCCATATATCAAACCATAAATAATTCAAGTATGTTCTCATTCGACTAAAGGATTTACTTCAACTTGAGTCTGACCATCTTCCATATATGTGCTTTTAAGATAATATCCTTTGAGTGGATAAATTTTTTTCACAAGGACCTTACTTTGATACTAATTATTAGAAGTAAAATGGATGAGAGGGGGTGAATCATTCATACAAAAATTTTAACTTCATTTAACGTTGATTATATTCATCATTCAATTTAACCATTTAGCATCCATAAACCATATTAACTTATTAGGTGTGTATTAAACATTCACAAGTGCATGTAATAAGAGAGAGAAAAAAGAGACAAAATATAAGTGGGAAACCCTCAAGGGGAAGAAAACCCACTAAAACCTCTACTAATATTACTCATAACAAATTACTTGCAATAATATTACACATCAAGCAAGATTTTTATAGTGAGGAACCAACCCCATAAGGAGAAAAAATCTCTATTTTAGTAGGAAACCAATATTAAAAGGAGGATAAAACTCCCTAAGGTGATAAATCACTAACTCAACCACATAAAATGGATGATCACATAAGAAAATTTTCTCCCACAACCGATAGTGATTTCAAATTCAGGTCCTCTCTCCTCAAACCCTCTCAAAACAAGTTCTCTCCTAACTCACTCAAATAGATCTATTTCCCTTATACACCTTCTCTTAAATATTCCTTGGTCCTTCATACCTCTCCTCATCTCCATCCTTGACCCCTCTTCACTCTTCCTTCACCTCCTATAGCTCACTCACATCCTACTTTTCTCAACTAGTATAAATCAACACACACAATACACTTTTATACTTGACACACACCACTAATGAACAAGGGTAGGCTAATACCATTAATTTAGGTCATGTAAAACATAAACCATGACAAAAAAATCATATAAAACATATCAAAAGACCCAAGTAGGTTAGAAAGGGTCAATACAACACCAACTAGCACAAGGTAACTCTAAAAAGCTCAAAATAAGGTCTTCTAGCTCAAACGAATGCTCAAGTACCTTCAAGGAAATAATCCATATTTTACATGGATCCATCATATCCAAAAAAATCAGGTACAACCTATTAAATTGAACAACTATCACAAAAATTTCTAAAACTTCACCATCATCATGAAATCTGTCAAAAAGTAAGTATGCACAACAAGGCTTCAAAGCACTAAAAACTAGTCCCGAAAAGTGACAAACTTTTTATCTCAAAACACCTCTTCATGACAAAAATGAAACATCAAAAGGAATATATTGATGTAACCTAACTCATGAAACTCATTAGACTCTTCAAAACACTACATAGGACGCCAAAGTGAATTCTTCTCTAACACTACTCAACTTTGGTTTCAAGGGCACAAAACAAGGTCTTCAAAACTGGGATCACATACCAAATATCCCAACCAAGGTAGAAAATACATCTCAATGGAAATCATATGATTTATACTATCTATAATAGCTGATTAGAAACTTCAGTTTAAGGAATAAGGTATCCTAATAGATCAATCTCCGGACAACATAGATGATCTAAACTTTTTAATTTGGAATTGTTCATAGAATCACAATTAAATACTTATATTCTACTTTTGATTAGAAAATGACAAAGATAACTAGTGAATGAATTTTTCTTATGCTTAGAATCAAAAAGTGTAGGAAAGGAAGCAATATAAACTTATGAACACCAATACGTTTTATCCTCGAAACCTCTCGAGGAGGAAAACTAGTCGGGAAGGGAAAATGCTCTTTCTTCCCACTTTTTATTGGCCAATTAAATTAAGAAGTACATTTTTACAATAAGTATGAAAGATAAGTAGATCATATCTCACACTTCCTCCCAATTACTCGTTTTCTCTTCCTTAATACTACTTTCTTCTACAAACACGATTCTAGCATTAAGAATTTCTTGCTCACTTGGTTACATGCTTTGATAATCCAAAATTGTCCTTCCTACATGTATTTAAAGCTATTATAATGTCCTCCCATGAACTAGAGGATGGGAAATGTCATGGAGGAGAAGAGACACCACCATCCTTTCCAATTCTAGGACTATTCATTTAGAATTTTATTTTTATGTCCGAAAGAGCCAAGACAACCGCCAATACAGACCAATGGTGACAAGAGCACCACCTTAGCTAGATGCTTAGTTACGGGACTACCACCTAGGTTGGGTGGCCGTTCTATACGTCCCACTCTATGCATAGTGACGGTTGTGTTAACATAAAGACAACCTATGTTTCTTCATTTTCCTTCTTCGGTGTTGGCTGATCTGATGAAGTAGAGTCATTTTGGATCCCTATGGATCACACCTCCCCTTCTTAGGAGTATTTTAGTCCCAAAAAATCTCAATGGGGGAGTAGATGAGTAAATAATTCCCTCGGTTTCTCCTTTTAGTACCATGAGGCCTACCTTGGTGTCTTTCCTTTCATTCCAACCTACCAAGAATCTTGCAAACCTCTCCTAGTCTTTCTAACCTTTTTCGCAACACTACACACCTCTAATTCACCTCATGATTCCAAGGCACAATCCTCAATGGAAGGAGAAATTATATTCTTTCATCTTCATCTAGCATGGATGGCTCATATAGGTGTAATTTCTCATAGTTTACTACTGAGTACATCCTCATAAATGATGGAAAATCAAGTCGAAAGGAATTTTCTCCAACCTACTCCAATATGGTGAAGGGTTTATATCATACCGGCTTGAGCTTCCGTGTTTTACATTGTAGTATCTCCTTGATTAACTAAATACAAAATCTATCTCCAACATGAAGCTTGTGTTCTCTCATTTGTTGATCATGCCTAGCCTTGTACTTGGCTTGATATTTCTCTAATTTTTCTTTGAATTTGAGATGGATTTTCTGGATCCTCTCAATGAATTTGTTTTCTCTAGTCACCTTTGTGTCTCATGTCTCCTCCTCATCCTGTTTCCCAACTACTATGTCCAGTGGATTTGTAGGTAGATATCCCAAGCATGCTTCAAATGGTGACTTCATAGTGGATGTGTGTACTTCCTAGTTATAGGAATGTTGAATGTAGGCTAAGGACTCATCCCAAGTCCTTGGGTATTTGTTATTATACCCTCTAATCAATTGTACCAAAGTCTTGTTCACCACCTTTGTCTGTCCATCTATCTGTGGATGGAAATCCATGCTCCTCTATAACCTGGTATCCATCTTGTCCCACAAAGTAGTCCAAAACTTCCCCAAGAACCTGGAATCCTGTTAGAAACAATAGACTTTTGCAAACCAAAATGCACCCATACATTAGCAAAGAAAATATCTGGCATCCTCATGTGATTTTATTGTCTTTTTACATGCCATAAGAATACACATCTTATGAATCTATCAATAAAAGAATAGATGTATTCATGGCCATGTTTAGACATAGGTAATCCTCCTACAAAATCCATATAATTTTCCTCTCATGCATGAGTAGTTATTTGAAAAGGCATATACAAACCCTCCTTCCTAGTCTTAGGCTTATTGGTAAAACAAATTTTACACCCACGTATAAATTTTTATACTTCGCACATCTTGGGCCAATACACGTACCTTTGCAAGTGGGCTAGGGTCTTACCAACATAGAAATATCCCGCTACTTTCAAGGTATGTGCTTCCCTCATCAATAGAAGTATTTATTCTTAAGGAATAAAAAGATTCCCCATCAAGAGAGCAACCCATCCGAGATAAAAATCTTTAATCCCCATCCTTTGAGCCCTTGGGACTCGCAATCGCTGAAATTTCACCCCAAATTCTTTGTCTTGGGCATATGAATCTGCATAAGATTCGTTCATGAAGGGCTTGATATGAGAGATAGTGGCCAAGAAGGAGAAATTTTCTTGTGTCGGAAGCCTAGACAACATGTTTTCCACCAATTTTGTACTATCATTCTTGTATTTGATCACCGAGATGGAACTATCGAAGGAACTCCATCCATTTGTAGTGTCTTGCCCGCTATAATTTAGACTATGCTTGCAAATAATGGAGAGGTTTGTGGTCACTATGCACAATAGTTTCTTTACCCAACAAATAATACTTCCATTTTTTTATTTCTTGAACTAGTGCATACATTTCCTTATCATATACTGAATATCATTTAACTGTTGAAGTAAAAGTTTCAAAATGATAGCATATGGGTTTACCTCCCTGAAGCAACACTACACCCATAGCATAATCACTGGCATCTATATCTACTTCAAATGGCTACTGTAAATTATAAATAGTAAGTACTAGATCATGACTAAACTTGTATTTCAATAACTCAAAGGATTTGTCTTGTTCCTTACCCTAGTCAACACCCTTACTCTTTACGGCCACTATGTGTAGAGGTGTTGTAATCGTGGAGAATCTCAGAATGAACTTCCACATGTACCATAGTACTCCCACAAAACTCATACTCTTTGTGGCTCTTATTTGTGTTGACTAAATGGTGATGGCTTCCACCTTTTTGGGATCCACTCGTAGCTATCCTCCCTCAACCACGTGCCCAAGATAGACAAGTGATTGTTTGGAAAATTCACATTTTTTCATATTCAAAGCAAAGTAGTTATTTCTACCTAAGAACTTGCAAGACTTGTTGAAAATGAGTTCGATGTTCCTCCCATGTGGTAATAAAAATAAAGATATCATTTAAATAAATAATGACACATGAATCTATGAAATCTGTAATACATCATTCATCAATCTCATAAATGTAGCGAGTGCATTGTATTAACCAAATGGAAGTACTAACCATTTATACAAACCTTGTTTTTTCTTGAAGGTAGTCTTCCATATATCCTCCTCCTTCATTCTAACTTTATGATAACCTAACTTGAGATCTAACTTTGTGAATAATTTGGCATGTTGAAGCTGGTCCAAGAGATCATCTATGCAAGGAAGTGGATATCTTTTCTTTATGGTGATCTTGTTCAAAGCGCGGTACTTAATGCACATTCTCCAATAACCATCCTTCTTCGGCACCATCACAATAGGTGAACCGCATGGTGAGGTTCTTAGACATATCACCCCTTGGTCTAGTAGTTCATAGAGTTATTTCTTTACTTTAGTACTCTCCAAACAAGGATTTCTATATAACTCGATGTTTGCTAGAGAGGACTCTATCAACATCTAAATCTCATGCTCTACTTACTTGCTTTGGTGGTAAACCCACATGGAGCCTAAAAAATTCTAAAAAAATCTTGAATAATACTATCCAAATCATGTTTTCCCTGTTTAGAAATATCTGAATCTTCTACCCTATATTGTTTATCCTTTAACAAAACTGATTATGATTTTCCTGAATAAGTCATTTTGCTTAGTTAGCACTCACCATAGTAACCCGTGTAGCTGATCCCATCCTTGACCCATCTGTATCGTTTTCTCTTCTCATAAATATAGAATCCCTAGTATACAAGTAAGGAATCATGAAAAATAACATCAAAAGCATCAAGTGGAATAACATCAGCTTCCAATACATCAATATACTATGAATTTATCCCAAACTTGACCTTACATATTTTTTCTACCTGAATTTCAACACCCTTATTCCCTTAACCCAAAGGATAAGGGTGTGGATACTCGTAAGTCTCAAGACCAAGCTTCTTTACAAATGCTTTAGAAATAAAATTAGACTAAGATATGGTATTAACCAAAGCATTTAACTTCATTCTCTTCATTTGGATTTTGATCTGGAATACTCTATTCATCTCCTCTTCCTAGCTATCCATGTTGGTGTTAGTTCATCCAAGCCTCTCATCTACATCGAGTCATCTTCGATTTCCACCTCCCCTTCTATCTTTACAATTTTCATGGACTTCTTTGAGTCGTTGGTTTAGTACTTTAGATGTAACTCCGATGCAACTTCTTAACATGTAGCGTCAGTATGACCATTGATATCATAGTTCTTGCAAAAATTCTTTAGATCTTTACAAGTATTTAAAGAAGTGGTAGCTTGTTTACCTTTCCCTTTCCACTTACCCTTGTTACATGTTTACCTATGTTCTTTCTTCTAATGATTTATTGACTAATTTTCCTTGGCTCTTATTCTCCTTGCTTCTTTTCTTCATCTATGTAGTATTCCCGCACACACGCCTCGTTGAGACCTTTTGGTTTCGTGGAGATGAATTTTCTTCGAAGGTGAGTGTGAATTCCTCCCAAGTACTTAGTCAGAATATCCTCATCTTCTAATCCCATGTTCAACAACATGTCTTGCCTCCAAAACTTCATAGTATAGTCCTTCACACTTTGACCACTTCCTTGTCTAAAATACTACCATTTAATCATTTGGTCAGTCTTGTGGCCAATAGGATAGAATTTATGTCTAAGTAATTATTTAAATTCTTGCCAAGATTTCACAATAGAATGTTTCTTCTTTTCACAAGTGCATAAATGGGTTTCCCACCAAACTATAGTGTGTCCCTCCAATTTGAGACTTACAAATGTGATCCTCTGTGCCTTGGTGACATTATGGATGCTAAAGTAGACTTTTAGTTGTTTTAACCATTTATCAAGCAACTCGCATCTACTTGTCCTTCAAAACTTTTAATTTTGACTTTTGTCTCAACTTTAAAAGTAACGTGATCAGATTTAACCTTTTCTCTTACATTTGAAGTCTCTTGTTCATGTTGTTTGCCATAATATTCCTCATGGTGTCTCCTCCCTATGCCAATTTTTTTTCTAAGCCTCGAACCATTGAATCCATGGATTCTTGTTTAATAGAAGTCGTCTTCTACAAAGCTTCAAGTTCTTCTTGTCTTATAAATATCCTATCCATCATGGTCTCTAACATCACAATTCTATGGACCAAGTTCTCTTCCTCCATTTATCCCCAAATTCTCCATTTGCACTTCCTTATAGAAATATTTGGATATCAAAGTAAATCCTTTTCACCTTTATATCTCGTCACTATCATAAAAATCCAAGAATGAATACCACATTCTTGGATACGTGTTAGCTCGATACCGAATGATATCTAAACTCTCTACTTTGGAATTATTCATAAAATCACAATGAAATGTTGTTGTTCTACTTTTGATTAGAAAATGATAGAGATATCTAGTGAACGAATTTTTCTTATGCTTAGAATCAAAATTGCAAGATAGAAGCAATATAAACTTATGAACACCAACAAGTTTTATCCTGGAAAACTCTTGAGGGGGAAAACCAATCGGGAAGGGAAAATGTTGTTTCTTCCCCTTTTTATAGGCCAATTCAATTAAGAAGTAGAAAATTTACAATAATTATGAAAGAGAAGTAGATAATATCTCACACCTCCTCCCAATTACTTGGTTTCTCTACCTCAACACTCCTTTCTTCTACAAACACAATTCCAGTACTAATAATTTATTGTTCACTTTCTTTCATGCTTCGATAATCTAAAAATATCCTTCCTACATATATTTATAGCCCTTCTCATGTCCTCCCATGCACTTAAGGATGTGAAAGGTCATGGAGGAGAAGAGACATGGACAACCTTTCCAATTATAGGACTGTTCATTTAGAATTTTATTTTTCTGTCTGAAAGAGATGGGACCACCACCCAATGTAGACCAGTAGTCACAAGACCACCACCCTAGCTGGGACGGTGGTTACAAGAATGCTTGACGGGTTGGGTGGTGTTTCAGAACTTTCGATATCCACAAAGTAGTGGTTTTTTTAAAATAAATAAAACCTTCGCGTTTCTTTTCCTTCTTCGGTGTTGGATGATCGATGAATTAGGTTCATTTTGGATCCTTATGGATCAATATAACTTGACCAAAACCATACACTATCAATCAACCTTCAAGCTAGACAATGAATGAAACCTCATGGAGACTTCCTTTTCCATCAATAACCTTTGACATCAATGAAAACCTTAGACACAATTATGAATACAAGGAAGTAAGAGAAAGGAACAACACATGGGGAGAAGATGGATTAATCAACATGGACTATAATATCCCAAATGGGATGGTGTCATTTGATAGACTTTTTATCTTTACATCCCTTATGGAAGAATGGTTTGTAAACTTATGAGGCATAGGAAATCTTTAATCTCAATCTAGGAAAAATAAGTAGACCCTAAAACATTTTCATTGATAAAACTTACACCCCTAAAGAGGAAGAAGAGATAAGATCCATATTGAATGAATACAAGAATTTTATATCTTTTTCCTTTGAATATTTAAAGGTATTTGATCCAAAAATAATCACCCAAACCATTCCTCTCAAAGAATCACAATCCCTTAAGGTAAATACAAATATATTTCAATCCCATCCTCGATCCAACCATCCATAAACAAATTAAAAACTACTCTTTGCTCATACTATTTTCCTAGTAAGGAATTTCACTTGGTTGGTTGATTTGGTCCTTGTTAGGGAAAAAAGATGATATTACATTATGCGTAGACTTTAAGAACCTAAACCAAGCTTCAGCAAAAGATAATTATCCCACTCCATCCTTAGATGAGGTTCTCCAAATGGTTAGTGGTGTTGAGATGATTTCTTTCCTTGACATATTTTTGGGCTATAACCAAGTCATTGTAGATGAAAAGGATAGATTTAAAACCACCTTCACACTTAAATGAAGGATCTTTGACTATAGAAGAATGCATGTTAGTTTAATAAATACTAAGAGCCACCTTATAAAGGGAAATGGATGAATCTTTCAAATGTCTTATAGGAAAATGTATTATAATTTATATGGATGACTTGATTGTATTTTCTAAAAAAATTCTTAGAATTCAAAACATTGGGAAATAATCTTGATCATATGCAAATAATTTGGAATATATTTGGATCTAAAAAAGAGCATATTTGGGGTGACATAAGGTAAGTTACTAGGAAACATATTCACCAAATAAGATAGGATTGTTTACCCTAGTAGATCTCAAGAAATATTTGAAATTCCATTACCAAACAATAAGCAAGTATTGAAATTATTTTTCAATAAAATCAATTTTGTTAGGAATTTCATTTTTGGCTTTTTATATTTTTAAACCACTAAATGATATTATGAAATATGATGCTAAGGTTGACTAAAATCCTGAAAAAAAAAAAATCATTTTTCCAATATATAAAGGCCTTAATTATGCAATGTCCAATTATTATTAATACATATTTTAAGAAATACTTCTATTTATATTCATTTTCCTCATAATATACTATTGTAGATATGTTAACCTAGAGGAAAAATATATAGAACATCTCATTTCCTTCATGAGAGCTAATTTGAAGGTTTTTAATAAAAATTACTCAATATTAGAAAATCAATCCTATGCACTTATGAAGTCACAAAATTCCAGACACTACATTTTGAGGAACAAAACACATGTCATAGTGCTTGATCCGGAAATCAAGAAAATGTAGTGGAAGACTAAGATGGAAGAAAGGTGTGGAAAATGGATGTCTAAGCTGAAATATTTTGACTTAGTGATTGACACAACTAAGTTAATTAAAAGGTAGGTACTGGTGAAAATAATTTCACAAATAGATCCCATAATCACCACCTTCCAATTTGATCAAGCCAAGCTTCCTAAAGATCAATGGAATGATAAAAAAAAAAAAATTAATGTATGGTCAATTTCCTATAAATTTTAAAATAATACAAAGGAATGATTTAAAGCTCATGTAATTAAACTACAATTTGAAAAAATAATTCTCTTTAGAATAAATCACCATGGAATTTATTTGAGATGTGTGTCAAGAGATGAGGTAGATCATATATGTCTAATTTTCATGAAAATTTGGGAAGAAATCATTCCTCAGGAGTTGTTATTTCCCATAGCATATTAAGAGTTTGATATTACTAAACAACCCAGTTTAAAGACGATCATACTCACATGAGGAATTCTCATCAATTTCATATCTTTGCAAAGAGACAAAAACATGCAGTGATGCACTTACAACTAGTTATTAAGGGAAAATCATTTACTCAATGGGGGTTATACTTTATAAGAATGATTAATCCAACCTCCTATGATAATCATAATTTATTTTTACCACCATTGATTACTATACAAGATGGGATGAATTTGTCACTACAAAGAGGAGCATGACTCAAGAGTTCATCAAGTTCCTATAAAACAAAATCATCACAAAATTTGGTTGGCCTTTCTCATTAGTATGTGATAATGGATCAAAATTTCATTCCATTGAATTTAATAATTGGGTGTATAACCATCAAATCACCTTTAAATTATCTTCAAACTATTATCCATAGGGTAATGGTTTGGCTGAGTCCACTAACAAAAACCTCTTTATATTATAAAGAATATATTCATGGACAAGCCAAGGTCATGAAACTTACTCCTCAAGTATGGTTTATGGGTAGAAAGAACTAAGATCAAATTAGCTCTCAAGACATCACCTTACTTGCTAGTTTATGGGAAGGAACTTATGTTCCCCATCACATTACAATTTATAACATATCAATTTTTTTGTGAATACATGGATGGAGGATACAAGGTAAAGAACAAATTTCTAAACTTAATACCCCTACATGTTGTTAAGAGTAAGGAACTTAAAAATTTTACAGACACCAAGAGGTTTTCAAATGTTGGTTTGATAGAAATTCTAAATTTAATGCATTAATACATGGCGATCTAGTTTTTTTATAGGAAAATGATCGTGAAAATAAGGGACAACATTCTAAGTTGGATCCATTATGGATTGGCCCTTACCAAATTGTAGAATCATTAGGAGAGAATGAATTCAATTTGATAGAATTAATGAAAAATGATCTAATGTTACCGATTAAAGTTCAACATTTGAAACATTATTTCATGGTTGAGACATAATCCATCCCATCTGAATAACTTTCTAAGTTTTCTCTTTTAGTATAGTTTTTTTCTTATATTATTTTTCAATTTCCTTCATTTAGCTTATTGATTTCCTAGATTAAATCCATGATTTATTGACCAATTTCATGTTTTTTTAGAATAGTTCCAAGCTTCATAATAAACTAACAATTTTTAAAAATTATTCTAAGTTTTGGTTTTCCATGTGAAAGTTATAATAAATGAAAATTACTAAAGGACATATCTCAAGAGAGGATGAAATTTAGATTTTAAAGTGTTAATATTTTCTATATTTTGGAATAACTTATTGAAATGTTTCTTATGTTTGAAGTTCATAACTATTTTATGTGATTTTTTATGATTTTTCCAAATTTTTCATGTCTAAGAGAGTCCATGCTCTTTTCATTTTAAATACTAATTCAAGCTAATGAAATAATATATTGAATTTAAAATTTTGTGGCAACATTATAATGAAGGTCTAAACTAGTCTGCAACCCCTCTAACTATTGTAAAAACAAAGTAAATAAGATAAAGTGAGATAAATGATAAAATTATAAGTTAAAATTCTCTTCCAAAGAAAAATAAAAGAAAATATGAATAAATTTCCTTAAAAGGGGTGATTTAAACAACCTCCATCAGGGTTTTGGATGTTTAATAGGCAATTGATCGAGGCTTTGAGTGGAGCCAAGAGTACCTCTGTTGGGGATATAAATGGTTGGTTAGTAGCAGAGAAATGCTTAAAACCTTCATGTAATAGAGTCAAAATTTTAACAAGTTTAGAACATTCAATCTAAGTTCTAAGAAAATTGCATGTACACACAAGATCACACAATTGAATCCTAAAATTATACTTTCTTAGTAGATCAAAATTAAAAACATAAATTGGTATTTTAATTTTAATCATAATTTTTAAACATTTTTCTTATTATAAAGCTTCCTTGGGACTGATAAACCTTAGATTATAGATTTTAAATATTTTATTATTATTTTTCTCATAGTAGTCACCATTTTTGTGACCTAGGACACCCCATACACTTTTGACAAGATAATGGATCCCCCTTCATCATCGAGATATTGAAACTTTGTTTTAAAAACCTTTTAAGTTTTTATATTTGTATTTTGTTTAAACATGTTAAAATGACATAGTTTAACTAGGTTTATAACTTGTTTATATATTTAAATTTTAAATATTTGATTCACTTTTGATTTGATCACCATTTATGATTTCACTAGTTTGATTTAAAATTTATTATGTTTGATTTGTGAAAAGGAATCAAAACACGAAAGTTAAAAAAATTAGAGACAAAATGGGCTTGAGAATGTAAATGACTGTTTTATTTGTGTTTTCAATTGTTTCCAAATTATCAAATTTGACATCATTTTTTTACACTATTTGGTAGGTTCAAAGAAAATGTGTTATATCTTATTGACGTTAAGGAAAAATATAGTTCAAATAAAATGTTAAAGGCCAAGAATTCTTGACAATGCGAAGTTATGAGAGCGCGAGGAAAGATTAATGAGCCCAAAGGGAAAATTTCTAAGAGCCCAAGGAAATATCAAAGATCCTAAAAGGAAAAGTTTTGAGACCCTTTAGATATCGAGATTTCTTCTCAGATGTTTTACAAAAACAATCAAAGGAGGAGAAGATTTCAAATTTATTGATAACCCGAGAGTTTCGAGACTTGGTGATTGGTCTACCTCGAGCCACTTAGTCATGTAGGTTTCACAAAGCAAAGAAAAACAAGGCTGAGAACTTAAATTCCCAAGATCCCAAGATCCCAAGATCCCAAGACTTATAAATATAATCATGTTCCTCCTCAAAGCCATGCATTCCTAGGAGTTTTAATGAATAAATGGAATCCCAAGAACATGATAGTCTCAAGACCCTAAGATTCTAGAAGTGAACACATGGATCCAAATTTTATTAAAGTTTAGTCACAAAAAGGATTTTAAGGACTGAATTTAATCACATTTCACCTTAGAGCCACGTGTTCATAGGATTCAAGAAGGAAAATCAATGAGATAGAGGTTGACCACGAGAGACACGAAATCAAAATGAGGATCCATGTGGATCAATCCACATTCCTTTGATTTCTAAAGGCATTAATCAAACATAGCCAAGTGATTATGAGATTTCATGGAAGAAAAGAGACAAGGTTCTAGAGACCCGAGAACCTAGGAACTAGGTGGAAAAATTAGCTAAAACACTATTTGATAGTGTCATGTCATGATGTCATGTTTAAAAATTATGGTAATCTATAGGTTCCTAGAGATTGATTAAGGAAAACTAAAACCGAAGAACCCGAGAAAAGTCCCGAGACCCAAATATGCTAAAAAGAAAACATTATCTAGATTTTTTTAAAGCTAAGTTGTTAAATTCTTGTAAGGCCTGAGTCAAAAAAAAAGAGGCACATGGAGGAGAATCATATGTTACAAGAAATATCAAAGAGATTAAATCAATTAAATATTTCAATGGTGAGTAAAAAGAGGCATGACAGAGACATGTTTTTTTCTTAGATCTCCTTAGTGATACCACCATTTGGCATAAGACAAGAAAAATTGGAAGCACATTTTTGATGGATACATAGATAAATTAGTTTGAGGAATAATGATGAAGATATATTAAATATTTTCATGACTAGATTTTACCACCTTCATCTTCATTCCTACCAATTAATTTATCTCAAATATTTTTTTATATACTTTTGGTTGATCTTTTCATTTGTGGAGATTCCCAAAGGCATGATATTCCTTATAAGAAACTACTATAACATAGAAAAGGAAATTGTAGACCATAATTTAGCTACAGAGGAAATATTATTATAAGTGTTAGCCAAAATTCATACCAACCTCCTAATCTCATGGGATAACTAGATTCCTCTCACAAGGATTGATCTTCTGACAAATTTTTTTATCACCCATAGAGATGAATCATAACTTCTTCATATAGAAATAAAAATATGTTTCCATGAATTCTTGCATACGTCTCATTTTTTATACTTGGTGTTTTACAAAATGTTTTCCTTCCTTTTGCAAATTGGTGACTCCATAGATTATAAATGCTGTCCTAGACTTCATTACCCTATAAATACCTCTATCTAAATTATAAAAATCATCTTGACAACAACAATTCAATACGAAGAGGAAATTTTAAGATCTATGTATTTAAATTGTCTCAATTGTTTTATTTGTGTCTTGATCCCTAGGTAATATATCAATTATATCTACTACGTAGAGTTTAAAACTTCATATTTGATTTAATTAGAAAAATTAATAGATTTAGCCTAGCTAGTCTATCTTCATGGATTATTGTTTCTAATAACTTGGTTTCTTAGATGTTTCAAAGTAATCTTGGTCATCTAAGTATTTAGAGATAGTGTTAATGAATAATCACTATGTATTCTTGGTTTTGAATTCCCTTAGACTAATTGCTTGGAGTTGATATAGGAATGAGTTCAACTATTTCTTGTTAACTCTAGTTTTGTGATATTTAATTACTTTAAGGTTCTTATTATACTTAGTGCTTGGAAAAAAGCCTATTTCTCTTTTTATCCTCCCTTCTTTCCCTTTTTAAAGTTTGTTTTGATGAATATCCATTCCATTAAGGAATTATAAATATCATTAGTAATTAATGTAGTATTAATCAAATCTATGATAATAAAATTGTGGTTTTCCCAAACACACCAACCCTCTCGTAGGTTGTGAGAAGGCCGCATAAATCCTAAGCGAAGTTATATGTCTTGATTATTTTGTACCTAGAACTACAATTCAAGATAGCTTACAAAATGAGTGAGTTCAATCCCTCTTTAACAAGTGTTTTTAAGGTGTGCACAAAAACTAGATAATAAACCCTAATTCCCATATCAAGGCATACATAACTACTTTATGATAAATTCTCCCATATGATGGAATTAACACCATTTTTTTAAAAAATCTCGAACGGATATCACTAGATTAGTATTATCACTTCTTGAAGATTCCATTAATTATTTTTGACAATTAAGAATTTAATCCTTTAAAGAATTATACATGAATAAATTTTGAAGACCGACATGACATAAATATTACACATTAAACAAGAACCCAAAAATTATTCAACACACTTTATCATGTTGCAAGGTGGTGAAAACCAATCTAAACTTCTTCTAGTACTCAAAAATGAACCAATGAGAGCTATGTGACCTCTTCTTCCATGCCCTTAACAAATAAACAAGGGAGGATGTGTATAATTTCCCTACAAATCCTATGAGAAATCCTTAGAAAGTGTATTTAGAATTGATCAAGATTCTATATAGAGTGGTCACAAAACCTATGGCACCAATGAAAAGAATGTTTTCCCTAACCAAAACAACAACACACAAGCTCCCCAAAGAGGTTAGGTCCTAAAATTTATCAACCAAAACCTCAATGTTTTCATATATGGTGTCACAAACCAAGTAAAAGAGGATTAATATCACCAGTAATTTTGTGAACTAGACCAATAATAACAACAATAATAACAAAAATAATAATGTTTGAAATAAAAAAATTAATAAAAATTTCCATGTTGTCAATGCTTTCGATTTCAATCAACATAAAAGTAAAATAATAATCACAACTACAATATGACACAAAACTAAAATTGAGGTCGTGATGGTAAAAAAAATGACTACCATGACTACCTAATAAAATAAAAAAATAACTTCTAATAAGGTTCTAATCAACATGATAGTCACCCACATTAGTATAACATTAACCAATTATACCTATTCCATAGAGTTAGTAGAGACAACATTTGTACATGTCAAGAATAGAAGAACTTCATGTATTATATTCCTAAGAACCAAAGGAAACTATTGAATGAAACATTACTAGGGAATGTAGGTCTCAACAACCATCATTTGAGCTAAATCAATCATATAGCACCTTAAAACATCCAATTTAACATTTACCAACACCTTTTCTTAAGCCACCAACAATACACTACCTAGAGTACAAAACTAAATTATGAATCAAAATAATTTATTCTAATCAATACTTAAGATTATGAGGTATCCACTTTAAACGTGGTTAAATCTAATTTGGCCCCACATTTGGGTGCCCAAGAACAAACCCACATGATTGGTATCTTAGAGTTATAATTCATTAAAGAAGCCAACGTGGTCACTTGAACTAATAAGAACCAACCACTTAATTCCCCACTATAAATACTTTAGAGATTGAGACCCATAATGTTCCTTAATATATAAGAAATTATGACCTTGTTACTGAGACCTAAGTAATATGTTTTCACACATTTCCTTATTTGATATCATGATCTAAAAGGGCTAGTTATGTACCATTTTTTCTCTTTGAGGGTGGTAAAGACTAATCTTTTGTATCCATAAGCACCGATGTTTTATGGTTAATATTTATTATAACCAATCATCATTATCCAACATTATTTATGATTCTCTTCCTAGATATGAATTTTGGACCTCTATTATGATGGTATAAAGTTTCATCTTTATGTGGGGGAAAGAATATTTTTGATCTCCCTTGATAGAAGGATTATACCCTTTATTTAGTTCAAGTATGGAACTTTATTTATGGGATTGTTCCTAGATCAGATGTTAGGTATTCAAAATATCCACATTTTTAGTGATTAACATATTATCATGTATCAATAATCTAGTTTCTACCTAAACAAAGTTGAACACTTGCAGTTGTACAAGAATGATGTGTATGATCTAGTTTGGGATTTTTAATTTTTATCCATTAAAGTCATTCCGAGAAATCAAAACCAACTAGATTATTCCATCACTACTATATACACATGTTATTATCCCCTCCATGGGTTACTAGATGTTGAATTTTTGATATCTATGAGTGGAATATTTCTTTTTAAGAAAGGGACTAAAAATGAGAATGACAATATCAAGATAGATGATCTTGGGATAATGAACCTTGATATGGCCAAAAAAATGAAACAATTTTGGAGTTCAGCTATGATTATGAACATATTCCCCTTCTCATCATAAAGGTAATTTTCCATGAAACTACATGATAAGGGTTGTTGTAGTACTCATCATTTAATCCTATAAAATGTTAAAACCAAGTAGTATCCAAGAATATCTAAAAAAGGGGCTAAAGGAAACAATGATTTTTAAGTTCTTTTCTCTAGAATTGAAAATTCTCAAAAGGAAATTCAATAACTAAAATTAAATCTAATCTAACAAACTGAAATAAATAATTGAAAATAAAGAAATTAAATAAATAGGTGAAAGTGAAAGTTCACATCAAACTAAAAATAAGATGCATAATTTGATATAAATAATCAAAGTAAACAATAACAATTATATTCTAAGAAAACAATAAATCATCCTCCTCCTTGGGTAAGAGTGGGCCCTTTCTCTTCCCTCATAGTTGGGTTAAAAACTAAACACAAGTTGTTATCAAGATACTTGAACTATATATTTTATTAATAAAAATGATGTTACAAAAATCATCCATGTTCTACTCTTTGTTACATTGAGTGCTTTGGAGAGTTACTTATAACTCATCACTTGGTCAATACTCCAAGAATATAGAACTACCTACCTATAATATTGGGAAATAATTGACTACATCTTCCACTTGCCAAGGAGACAAATGTGGAAGGAAATTATTCAAACACTACAACTCTAGATTTGACTACTTCTTCCACTTGCCAAGGAGACAAAAGTGGAAGATATTTATTTCTAACTACTACAAATCATAAATAAGAATTCTATATTGAAGGAATTAATCATGTGATTTGAACAAGTGTGTCTTAGCTATATCCTAATTACAACTCTTCCATTTCCCAAATATACACGTGAATGATTGAATTTTTCAACATGATAGGTATCCTGCAATATTCTATTGCTCGGTTTTCTAATCACAATTGTGCATTAAATTTGAAGAATATTTTGGGTTTGGTTCTATTTTTGTAAGATTTCTAGAACATTTTGAAATTCTTGTTTTCATTGAGAAATGAGGGAGATATTTTCATACTATTGAATCTATTTTTTTTCTTATTTGCTTCTCCTTAACTTCATTATGTTGAAACTTAAAATTAAGATATCTCTTATACTATTATTTCTCTGTTAAAAATGGAGAGATATTTTTCCTCGTAGAAATAAAAGGAACAAAAACCTTTCTCATTTTCTCTTTTAGAGCTTTATAACTTCAGTTAGAGAGAGTCATGTGATTTTTTCATATATAACCTTCTTTTTGACTACTTCAAATGTGGATATCTCTTTAATTGTTATTTTTGTGTAAAAATGGAGAGAGGTTTTTCCTCCTAGAAATAAGAGGAACAAAAACTTTCTTTTTAACTTCAGTTGGAGAGTCTTGTGTTGATTGTGTGAGTATTGCACTTGATTGAGTGATCTATCCTTCAAATATCTTCAAATGACATGTCCATACATGATATTTTACTCCACCTTACAAGAAATATTAGGAAATGACAACATTTAGATTGTAATGGACTTGTCAAAAATAGATCAAATATATTCTATATTTTATCTTAAATAATCTATCTAATTCTTGAAAATTCATCTAAATCCACTTTATAAGAGAAGGAATAGTCTTATTTTGTGCATTAGATGAGACTTAGTTTTGTGTCATCATTACATTCCTCTTTGCCTCTTAGAGTTGAGTGATATGAATATTACTAGAAGGTTTAGGATTAAAAATCTGTCATATTAAAGCTTGAATTTTGTGAAGTGAAGATGATGTCCTAGATATTCCTCCCACCCTACAATAATTCAAAAAATTATAATTTCTCTCTCATTTAATATATCATTTATATAAACATTAGGATTGAGGAAAACCCCATAATCTTGAAGCTTAAATCCACCCTATCCCCCGTAAGAGGTGAAAATCCACAAGAAAATCCTTACCAATCTCTCCAAGGAATTTTCCTTCTCCAACATATAAATGAACAACATAAAAATGGATATTTTTGTCCATAATATGGAAACTGAACCTAATGTCATGAAATTTAAATTATTGTAGACATCAAAATTTAGAAACTTGTTCTTTTACAATGCTAATTTTGACCATGCTCCTTTTCTACTCTATATTTTCCATGACTTAATCTTCTTTACATTTTGATTTTTCATCAATTAAATTATTATTATCAAATCAATGAAGTAAATAGTATTATTACTTCACGTAAAAAATATATATTTCACTTCACATCTCTCTTTGATAAGACCATATAAAATGTCACAATGTGGGGTTTGGTCTTGTCTCGACCTTTACAATATTTTCTTTTTACATGCTCAAACTCTATTTTCAATGTAAATATCTTTATTAATTTGTTTCATCTTCTTAGGGTCATTTTTATTAGAATATTTCACATATATAAGGCTATATAAGAAAGGAAATTCCACTTTATAACTCACTGGCACTCTTATAATAACCTATTAAAAATAGTATTCCAAAATTACTCAAGGGTATCCTAAATATTCCCAAATAATATAAACATAAATTAGAGTAGTCCCTATTATAGTTATTAAGAACTCAACTAAGTCAAAGGTCTAGATTCCTCCATTTCAAAGATGTAAAGGTCATTAAGCCATGTATTAACAAGATAAAATTCACTTCACGCATTTATTAAGGATTTCAAGGAAAAAATGGTTAGGTCACATAGTTGAGGCACACCACATCACACTATTACCACATTGGGTACATTCTATAATTAACAATTATATTACTATCTCAATATCAAGAGACACAAGGGAACTCCTAGGGGTTGGCTATATTTAACTCATATTTGCACATACACCTATGAGAACTACATAAGGCTTGATTATACACAAGGGCATGTTGTGTAACACTTATATTGGTTACTTAGATAGGGTTTATTTATAAGGTAATCCATCCTTTTCATACAAACATGAATTATTATTTTTTTCTTAATGCTTTAATGAATAGTTCTACACATTTCTAGGGTTTCCACATTGTTAGAGGTGATTACAGGTCATCCCAAGTTTGTGTGAGCAAGAGAAACTTATATTGAAGGTAATTTCCAGTAAAGTGAAGCAAACAAGAAGTTTAAGGCCCCAACTACTAAAGTCTCCAATACCATAAAACCCCTTGTAAGGACTATAAATTTCCATCATGAACATTATAGTATTTGTATGGTCCTTCCCCTACTCAATTATTTAGTTCAAAAAAGCATAACAAATAATATATAATAGTTGATATTCCTTTTCTACATGTTTAAACATTTGAATTATTTATGTGTTCAGAATAAATCCTACCTCTTCAACTTAATTCACTAAGAAATAAAGTAAAATTTAACCAACCTCAGAATGACAGGTTTAGTGATACCCATGGATGTGACTAATGGTAATTGATATTGCAGTTTGTATACAAAATTATGTAGACTCTCTTCTTGAGACAACACCTCCAGAACATAGACAAAAAAACAAAATATGATTAGTAAAATATGAGGTGGATTGCCTAGAAAAGACCAGATCCCTGGAAATAAAAGGACTTCCTGATAAGGATGTCAATCCATTTTTACACAATCAAGTGACTTTTAAAAACAATATGTGATATACAATAGATAATAAATGATAAATGTTGTGATAATTTTAAAGTTTATTACAAACATATAACTGATAAACAATGAGAAATGAAAGATATGAACTATGGCTTGAATTCAAAATCTAAGTCTGAATATAAATTCTCAAAGAAAGCTAAATTATCTTCTTCGGTGAACTCTATCTCTTCTTCTTCAAAGAAATATGAATTCTCATGTTTAGTGTATTCTTATTTAAAGAAGTTTGAATACTCCTCTTCAGTGTCGTATTGGTGCTCAAATTCATAATTTGAATCATCGAGTCTTTTTCCTCATTTTAAGACTCGAATTTGAATCCTCTAATATATATTTGTATTAATATTCAAAGTAAGAAATGTCATCTTGAATGCGTTGTACCTCAAAGTATACATCTCAAAATTCCTCTACAGCGTTAATGATTCTTGAGTGGACTCAAATATGCTCGAAAATGATCCAAAGATGCATTGTGGATAGCACATAGCTCAATATCATGTAGGATGTTGTCCTACTCCCAATACAATGAATGACAAACAATAGGAAATGAATCGATACTACCGAGCTCGTGATTTGGACCATCTATTGTCATCTAAAACAATCCATGCTTTGGATAAGATGTTAGAAATAAATAGATTCAGGATCAATGCTAAAGGATATTAAATGAAATCTAATAGCAAAAATAAGTGACAAGAATCATTGGTGATTCTAGAAATCACTAGCTATTCTAGAGGATATAAAAATTGATAAAATGTAGTGTTTAACTGATTAATTTAAAATTTTGACCTTATAAAGGCTTATATAATGGTTCAAAATGCGTAAATGAACACATAAATAGTACCTAGATATTTTTATAAAGATGTGAATAATTAATGACCTTGATGACTAATGATATGAAAAGATTGTGAAGCTTGAAATTTAACTAACAAGATGATGATGTAAAAGAGCTTTGAAACTACTTCGAGATGTCTGATGAGTTTTGAGATGTTACTGAATGATAGCACAAACACTTTGATGCAGAATAATGTTCAAGTATGAAGCTCAAGCTCAAAAATGCAAGCGGATGATCCCCCAAAAGAGACTGAAAAATTATCTTCAATAATCATCGGTGTTTATCCAAATTATAGGTGATTTTGGTCTATTTAGCTTTGGATGGAAAATGGTTTAAAAAAATTGTCAAATCAGGATTTCTTGTTTTGGATTTCGATGGATGAGTTGTTAATTTTTTGGGAAGTGTCAGGTTTAGCTATAAACATGTCAAATTTGGCTAGGGAGGTAATGAAATAGGTTAGATATTGTCTAATTTATCTAGGTTTGTTTTAGGATAGATATTAGGTGGTTATTTGGTGATTCATTAAGTGTACAAATATAGGATTATGTAAGATAATTGATTGATAATAGGGTATTGCTAGAATAATGAAATATGTATTACATTTAGGATATGAAGTATTAATATATACTAAATTAATTAAAGATAAACGGGTATATAACTTGGATGTGAAATACTTGTTAATCAAATGAAGGGTGTGTTATGTAGGACTTAGGATTATGTAGATATTAATGTTTAATTAATTTAGGGGAAATATTAATGTGTTGATAAAAAGGAGAGATGTATTTGTGGAATGTTGATGTGATTAATTAATAGGAGGGTGCATTGTATTAAATATTGGTGTGTTTAATTAATGATTTGGACAAGGATGATGGAGTGTAGATTTTTTTCTACATTTGCCCCTTTTTGTCTAGTGGTTTTAATGGAAAAATGTTAGACAAAAATGATGAAAAGTTGATTTATATGGGTGATCCAACTGCAAAAAATATAGGGAACACCAAGTTTTGTAGAAGTTACCCTAGTACAAGGGATACCAAAATAAATTGGGCTACCGAGAAACCAAAGGGTTCGATACCTATAGTCGTGTGATCCATGAAAGTAGGATAAATAGATGGGAAGGTTAAGTGATGGGGGCCAAAGGGCACGCATCCCATAGACATATGATGAATCCCTATGTTGATTTTGTTTATTCGATTTGATGTTTCAAGGACTAAGGTCCTTTGAAAGGAATGTTTTTGTGAAAAAGGGTTATGATTGTCATGATTCGAGGAAAAAAGGGAATATATGCTAAAAGCGTAATGAATCACTAGTGATCCAAGAAATCGATGGTGATTTATGAAATCACCAATGATTAGGGAAATCATTGGCGATTGCTTGAAGGTAAAATTTAGGCTATAAATAGATGATTGTATGGTTACTAGGCTCATTATTACAGATCCAAATATGATTTGACATAGAAAATTGGGGAAAAAACATGTTTTTGGGCGAAAGAGTGAAGATTTTGACACCATAGCCTCATCTAGCAGATACCAAAACCCACAATGGATGAGGTAGGCAATTTTAACATGTTTTTGTGTTGTTTTTTGTTTATTTTTATAGTTTTAGGAATTTTTACCATTTTGGGGAAAATGGATGCCCTAGTTTTTGACGAAATGAAATCCTGACGATTGAAGTGAATCACCAACGATTGAAGTGAATCACCAATGATTGAAGTGAATCACCAGTGATTCATCTATGGTATGGATAGTTTGTATTTTTGATTGATAAAGTATGATTTTTAAGAGATGTTTTCAATTTTGTATGGTGTTTGTGGTTCCAATTTGGTTATTGGTATTTGATATATTTATATTTTGTGATGATGTTGATGTTGATGTTAATGATATGTTTTGATGTTTTAGATGTTGTTGGTATTTTTAGGTGATAATGTTGATGTTGATGTTTTAATGTAAATATGTTTTTGATATGTTGTGGATGATATTTATGATTTTTTTACAATTATGTTAATGTTTAGATATGCGTTTTGTGTCTACAGATAGATATTAAGTTAACTATCTCGTGATCATGACCACTGATCTTGGATGAGGTGAGGGCTGACATGACAAATGACGAATAGGAGAATATTGAGGTAGTGGTTTTTGGTTCTATGAGGACTTATATACGATTCACAGATGTCATATTTTGATGTTGGAAATGTTAGAGTAGTGGAATCCTTCCACCTGTACTTTTTGGTTTTCTATTGGGGAGATTACGATTACTCTAGAGGATGTACACCATATCCGAAACTATCTATCTGAGAGAGGGTTGATGTGATGACTAAATTGTATGAAGAGGATGTTTGATACGAGTCAAGGTATTTTACTTATGGCATATTATATTCAGTGAGAAAGAGGTTTATAACCATATGATATGATGATGATGGCTATCATTTGTAATGATTTGTCGATTATGGAGGTGGTTGTTTCTTTTGGATGATGACTGGGGTTGTGGCCAAGATGATGGAGCACCATAATATTTTTGAGTGGGGTCTTACCCTACTTGGACATACTTTCAAGTATTTTTGGGCCCTGGAAAGCCCGCAATAGGTATGGGATTGATGTGGCCTTTATTCTACAGGATTGGGCCTTCGAGTACATTGTTGTTGCTTGACCGGTGGGGTTGCTGATAGAGGATTGGTGATGAAAATCCTTGCTTCATGAGGTGGTGAAAATATTTGGGTCGTTGGTTGAAGAGAAGGAGGGCACTATATTATCGAGAAGTATTAACTGGATTACGGGTGGGTGATATAGTATAGATACCTTACCTAGATTTCCATGATTGGCCTAATTATCCAGAGGAGTTGATAGGATTATAACATGATATATGGGCTCAAGCTCGCCGAGAGGGTGAGCACGAGTTGATATGTTCGATCATATCAAAAGACAATTTGGATTGATATAGGATGTGTCCGAGGAGCCCATGCAGTTCAAATGAGAGGACAAAGATACTAGACTCCGAGGGTTATGATGTTTATGATCATTGGTGTGCATTAGGGGGCTATGGGCCCTAGTGAGGATGGAGATATTATACCTCTTGATAATGTAGGGGTGATCTCAAAGTATACATCATGGTGGACCCAATCTTGAGATAATTTGATAGGACCCGGGTTGCATAGTGGGTGATGTGGGTCTGTGTGCTTAAGTGGAGGGAGGAACACAAGATCAAGAAGTCATTCAAGTTTCTGACGATGATGATGATAGTGATGAGGAGGAGGGTGATAGTGATTTGGCTATAGATATTGTAGTGGTGATGGATGAGAAGGCCGTAGTGGAGGGAGAGAGAGATGTGACACGTAGAGAGAGATGATCTCTTAGGTGTTCGAGATTCCCTGATAGCTGAGTGAGATAGTTTAGTGATTTAGCATGATGGAATCAGAGTGTAGTTAGCTTAGGATATCACGAGATAGAGACTGATATCAGTAGTAGAGAGATGGGATGAGGAAGGCCTTGGGGATTACCGGGTCTTTTGTTTTTAATGCGAGTTGGTGGTGATAGCTCGAGAGAGCATGGGCTAGTGGACAAACTAGTGGATAGAGACTAGAGGCTAGTGGATCAATACCATAGGCTAGTGGATCAAGGAGAGCACATGCTATATTAGAGATGGTTTATATGGCCCATTATCAAGAACTACGGGAAGAGTTATAGTATTATATTGATATGGTGATTCATGACTATTAAGACACTAGGTTTTTTGCTGATTATTTGGCCACGAAGGTGGAAGGCCCGAGTACTAGTGCAATGAGTGTGGGTCACCCACCTCAGAGACCAAAGAGAGGAGGTGGCATTAGGGAGGAGATGGTGGAGATGTTGGAGCCATTGGTGGTGCTAGTGATCAGGGAGGAGAGGGTAGTATTTCCCCTCCTAGTGAGTTCCTCGAGAGAGTTCCATTTCTTGACTCATGATATGTATTGATGATAGTTTTGATGTATGGATCATGGAATCCTATTTTTGTATGACATTGATATGATATATTCTAATGTATGGCTCATAGAATCCCATTTTTATATGACAATGATATGATATATTTTGATGTATGGCTCATAGAAGCCCATTTTTTATGAAAATGATATCATATATTATGATGGTGATCATGTACGCATATGGACTTGATTTATATATCTAATGATGATGATGGGGTTTTATGAAATATGTTGTTCTTACTTTATTCTCATGTGTTAATGGTTTTGATTTGTATTACATTTTTAAATTTGAATGTATTAGTGTCGAGATAGAAATGTTATATATAATGTTAAAAACTATGTTTGACAAAATGTCATTGAAAGTGGTTGAATGCTTTAATTAATCAAATGACTCAAAATGTGATCTCAAAATGAATTGTATAAAAATGTGACTAAATAAAATAGAGTAAAAATGAAATGATTTCCTTATTATGGATTTGGTATATATGTGATGGGTTTTGAAATATTGAAAGCACTTGCACTTATAACCTTAACAAAAGTTAAATGAGATTATCAATGGATAGTTGCATATAGTCTTTCAAAGAATGTGATAATTGAAGCAAATATATCTTCCTATAACACAAAAAGGGTTTTGTATGTGTAGGTTAATGTGGAAATAAGGGTTCCCTTTTCAATAGGTTTATAGAGAAAAATCCCCAGACTTTACATATTTTATTTTGAAGAAAACTAATCAATGTGGGAAGTTTGTTATTATGGGAAAGTTGATCAATGCGGGAAGCTTTCCTAGATTCTTTTGATATTGATATTTTGAAGGTTGATCAATGCGGGAAGCCTTTTACATGGGTAGCCATCCTTTGAGAATATGGTCTATATTTTTAGTTTTCAAATTTTACAATATAGTCGTCCTTCGAGGGATCGGTCTATGATTTTGACTAGTTTTGAGGATCAATTTACTTTATATATTTTTGACGATGAATTTTTATTTTGAATAGTTATCCTTCAAGGATCAGTCTATTATATTTTGATTTTGAGAAATGCATCTAAATGATTTTTATACATATATTTTTAAGCTGATGGAAAAACCCTAATAGATGTTTGTTTGAGGGGGAGAAGAGGCCTACACATACATGCCCCATGTCATGTTTTTTACATGGTAGGTGAGTGTAATGATTAAGGGGTTCCCACATAAGAGGAACTTGTCCAAAGTGAAAGATGTGATGAACAGATCCATGGTGTTCATCTTTAAGGTACATCTAGGATAATGACAAATAACCGCATGCTTTCAAATAATTACTATGATACGATTGATGATTTAATGGAGTCACAATATTTTAAATGTAACTATTGTCATGAAAATCAATCATTTAACAATAAAAAGTCCATAATTTTAAGGCATTCAAAGGTCCCTTTTAGGTTCACCATCAAGAGAAGCAAGACAATACGCTCTTAACCCATACTTGTGCATGATAACATATGGACCGATCCAATTAGGGGAAAACTTTCCACATTTACTCCATTCTAATTGAGTGAAATTTTGATTTTATTTAAGCACAAGATCACCAATTTTAAAGTCACGTTCTTTGATATGTTTATTAAATACATGTTTAACATGTTATTGATAAACTTGGTGATGTTCGAGATCCATTATACATTTTTCATCTAATAGTTCAAGTTGTGTTAAACAGTCTTAGTGATTTTCTTCATCATCGGGATGAAGTCGTTGAGAGGTACATGAAGTAATGGGATTTGAAATTCTAGTGGTAGGACAACTTGAGCCATAGATGAGTGAGTAGGGTGTAGATCCTATAGCTTTACAGATGTTATTTCGATAAGCCCAAAGGGAAAATGGGATTTGGCGATGTCAATTCCTTCTGGATTATCTATTATTTTCATAAGGTATTTTTAAGTGTTTTATTTGAGGCTATAGCCTGTCCATATTCTTAGGGATAATATGGTAATGAAAATTTTAGCTTGATGTTAAAAGTATCACGAATATTTTTAACTTATTTATTTTTAAAGGATTTTCCATTGTCTCGTGATAAGTTTATGTGGGATACCGAAACAACATATAATGTATTGATATATGAAGTTGATAATAGGTCATGATTTAGTCAAGGTTAAAGGAATGGATTCAACCCATTTAGTGAAATATTCAGTAGTTGTGATAATTAAATGATGTTGTTGAGATGATTTAGGATTGATAGCACCAATGAGGTCTAACCCCCATTGAGAGAAAGGCCATAAGTCCTGAGAAGGTTGTAATGTCTGAATTGTGACATGAATGAGATTTGAATGAAGTTGAAATTTAACACATTTCTTGACATATGCACAAAAATCCTTGGTGATAGTAGGCCAGTAGTAACCTAACTGTATGACATATTTGGTGATGGAATTTCCACTAAAATGTCCTCCACAAACTCCATCATGGACTTCTTCAATTGCTTTGGTTGACTCATGTGATTTAAGGAGCCTTAACAAGATACTGTCAAAACTACGTTTGTAAAGGATACCACCTATAATAACAAAGTGGGTAACGTGTTGAAGAAATGATCTTTTAGCATTACATGATAAGTTGGATGGGATTTTAGATTCGACAAGGTATTCGTAAATTTGAGTATACCACAAATTAGTTGGATCATTATCAATGGCGTTGATAGGAGGGAGTTCATTTTGATGTGAGGGATAATCTAATCTTTGAATGACAATGAATACTTTAGTGTTGTCTTTTGATTCTTCCATTTCTAATGGGATGAGATCTCCTAAAGAGGCCATTGTATCTGCAAATTTTTTAGAGGATCATGGGATGGTTTGGATAGTGTAATGATCAAAATAACCGAGGATAAAGTCAATGTTGGCTTTGTATTTTTGCAAGATTTCATTTTTACATTGATATTCTCCTTTAACTTGACTAATGACGAGTTATGAATCTCCATATATTTCTAAGATGTGAATGCCTAGGAGAATAGTGGTTGTAAGGCCCATAATTAAAGCTTCATATTCTACCATATTATTGGTGCATTCGAAGTTAAGTTTAAATGATAATGGAATAGGAATGCCCCAAGAAGGTATAATGACAACACTTGGCCCCTCCCCTTGCTAGAATTTAGATCCATCAAAGAAGAGAGTCATTTTGACAGGGATAAATTCATATTCATCAACATTATGATGGATTCATCAGGAAAATATTCATGAGAAATTGATTTTCTGGAAGAGGAGAATCGGTAAGTTGATCTGCAATAGCCTGACCCTTAATATAATTTTGTGATATAAACTCAAGGTCAAATTTGGTCATAATCATAAGCCGTCGGTGATACGATCATTATGATATCACTTAAAATGCATGGTTTTGAGTGGATTGAAGCTAGTAATGACATAAGTTTTGTGATTGAGAAGATAATGGCATAACTTAGAAGTGGTGAAGTATAAAGCACAACATAAATTTTCAACTTTAGTGTAATGAGTTTCATATTCATGGAGTGTGTGGCTGATATAGTATATGACATGTTCACGACCCTGATTATCACGGTGAGCAAGCATGGCTCCTAGAGCATGTTCTGAAGCAGATATGTATAGGTAAAATGGATCCCCCTTATGAGGTGGGGTAAGCACAAGTGGTGATAGAAGATATTGTTTAATTTCATCAAAGGACTTCGATAATCAGAGCCCAATGAAATTTTATGTCCTTGCAGATAAGATGATGAAATGGCTGGAAACGATCAGAAAGTTGTGATATAAACCATTGAATGGAGTGCATTTTACCTTGAAGGATTAGCAATTGTGTAAGATAAGATGGAGGAGGAATTTCAATGATGGATTTAACCTTTGTTGGGTCAACTTCAATACCTTGAATAGATATGATGAATCCTAAAACATTTCCGGTGAGGACACCAAAAACACATTTTGTGGGATTGAGAGGAAGACAATACTGATGAGATGAGTAAATATTGATTCAAAATTGTAAGATGATCTTTGTATTGTTTTTACCTTCATAATAAGTCATCGACATAATATTCCATTGTTTTGTGGATGAGTTCATGAAAAATGTAGGTCATGGTGTGTTGATAAGTAGATCTTACATTTTTAAGACCAAATGGCATAATATAGTAGCAGAAGGTTCCCAAGGGGTGACGAAAGATTTTTGTGTTGTTCTTGATCTTTGATAAGAATTTGATTATAACCAAAAATCCATCCATAAGGAAGAGAATTTCATGGCCATTAGGTCTACGAGATGATCTATATTTGGAAGAGGGAAATCATCTTTAGGACAAAAAATATTAAGATCCTTGAAGTTTGTGCAGATACGTAACTTTCCTAAGAATTTGGTTATGAGGAAAATGTTAGAGACCCATTGTGGATAATCAATTGGTATAATGAAATTAGAAGATAAAGGAAATTGTAACTCCTTTTTGATAAGAAGAGCTATGCATGGATGCATTTTACAGAGTTTTTATTTAATATACTTAACATCTAGATATGTGACAATATTTTGTACAACAATATTGGGATCAATTCTTGGTATATCACTATATGACCAGGTGAAAGCTTGATAATATTTTGATAAGAATGAGGTAAATTCATCCAGTTCCTATGGATTTAATGATTGACCAACCTTAACTATGCAAGGATCCTAAGGGGTTCCTAAGTTTACGTCGATGGTGGATTCATTGAGGAGAGTTGGTGTATCAGATGGTAGGGTTTTTGAAGGAAATGATCCTCATCTCCCATATGAGAAAGGATTTCTTGGTCATCATTACATTAAAGGATATCTATAGTAGGTAAATATTCTTCAACCATTTCTAGACAAATAAGAGGAAACATTTTGATGGAGTGATCAGATTGATAAGTAAGCGAGTTGAAAATATGCGGTATGGATACAACATCATCTACATCCATAAGATCTTCATGGGATGAGTCTATGTCAATAGGATCTCTAGTGGCTGCATCTATGTCCATAGGATCTTTAAGGGTTGTGGGCGACAATAGTTCTAGTTCAGATGTAGTGGGTTTAGATGGGTTGAAGCTAGGTTTCTTATAACCTAGGCCATATTTCTCATAATTTTTAAGGGAGCATTGGACTATTAAGTCATGTGTTCCCTGTTCATAATGGCCAAGGCTAAAACCTTTCCATGCACAATGGTGAAGGTACATGTAAGTGAAACTAGGATTATATAAAGATTTGAAATCTAATGTGAAAGGCTTAACATGATGTGGATTGATAGAATGAGATGAAGGATGATCATGTCCCCCATAAACAAGGGTTTTTTAAGATAAGCGAGGACCATAAGGGATAACATCCCCTACATTAGGCTCATACATGGGTTGCTTGTTAGGGAGACCATAAGTTTTAGGTGAAGGGATGGAATTGAGCATGAGAAGGTGGTACTCCCCTAGTGTAATATGTTGTACAACATTACTAAGGGAGGAATAATCTAGTAATTTGTTTGAATGGATGGATGTGCTAGTAGATTCTTCATCGATACAATAATGATATGGATTTAGGTACGAGGATGTCATTTGGAAAATATTTCATGTAACAATCGGCAAAGGGACTTGGATCTACGAGATATGTAAATGTTTGACCTTCATTATCATATTTAAGACAATGGTGGAGTGTAGATGGTACAAACTATATAGTACGTATCAAGGGACACCCTAACAACATGTTATATTGGAAATATCCTTCTATAATGTAAAAGATTTTATGTAAGGTCTTAGTTCCAACTTTAAGTGGTAGAATAACTGTGCCTAATGTGGGTACGATAGTGTCATTGAAGGATCATTGTAACACTAGATTTTGCCAAATGATGGAAGGGGATAGTTTGATTTGATTGAAGGTAATGGATGATATAATGTTAATAGTTGTGCCCCCATCAATCATGACCCTTCTGATGAGGAAATCATTGATTTGAGCAGTGATAAAGAGTGGTAAATCATGTTCCTTTGGCCTAAGCGAGGGAATCTTAGATGACTCAAATGATATAGTTGTGGATGCTTTAAGGGCCCCTACAAAAATTTTGAAGGATGAATGTTGAGTTGTGGAGCTTAATTGCTTCACTGGCATGCTTTTGTAGACTTGTTGGAATACACAATAACCGGCGTTAGTTGACAAACTGCATTGTCAGTCACCCATGGACCGGTATCGGTCAGGAAAGGAGGAACCGACATCGGTTAAGGCTAACTAACATCATTTTCTTGTGTGTGACTATTATAATTAAGTTACGGGAATTAGATATATCTTTAGTTGTAAAGTGAATCTAATGGTTGTAATTTCATAGCTAAAGTTCCCTAAGATTGTAGATGCATATATAAGCATAAAGCTAGGGTTTTAAAAGAAGAATTCAATTGAGAATAGAGAGAAGTTTTCTTTTGAGAGAAAAGAGAAATTTGTAGAGAATAAAGTATAGGACATCCAAGAAGGTGTGGAATATTGCAAATATTCATTTTATTTCATCTATGATGATAAATTGGTTGTTTCTTGGTGGACGTAGCCCACATTGGGTGAACCATGTTAAATCTTGTGTATTGTTTCTTCTTTTTTATTTTCATTTTTTTATTATTAGAACTGATTAATATATTTGTACAACAGTGTGCTAACCCCAACAAATAGTATCAGAGAATATTTGTTTGAGGGTTGTGTGTGTTGAAACATTTACTCACAGAGGGATTTCTAATTGAGTGGGAGAAAAGCAATGGGAGAAGAAGGAAAATTTAGAGTGGATAAAATTGACATCCATGAATATCTATTATGGAAGATGTAGGTGGAGGATTATCTGTATTAGAAAGATTTATTCATACCGTTGGATGAGAAGGTAATACTGTAAAGATGATTGATGAAGAATGGAAAATTCTTGATAGAAAGGCTTTGGGATCTATAAGATTGAGTCTAACAACATTTATGGCTTCAAATATTACCAAAGCAGGATCTACAGTAGAGTTGATGAAATATTTAGAAAATCTATATGAAAAACCTAGTGCTTCAAATAAAGTTTATTTGATGAAAAAGTTGTTTAATTTAAATATGCAAGAAGGTGGATCTACATCAAGTCATTTGAATGATTTCTGGTCTATTGTAAATCAATTAAAATCAGTTAGTATTCCATTTGAGGATGAAGTGAAAGAAATTTTATTATTATGCTCTTTGCTAGATAGTTGGGATAACTTGGTAATGGTTGTTAGTAATACATCATCTGCTACTAATGTTTTAAAGTTTGATGATGTGGTTAGTATAATCTGAATGAAGAAATACATAGGAAAAGTACATGAGAATCATCATTTGGGAATTATTTGAATGTAGAAATTAGGGGAAGGCAGAAGGAGAGATCCAAGAGAAAGAATAATGGGAAATCAAAGTCTAAGAATGGAAGATCTAAATATAGAAGTAGAGGTATAATCTTTTAGAATTGTGGAAAGAAAGGTCATGCAAAGAAGGATTGTCGGTTCAAGGAAAACAAAGAGAATGTACTTTGGAGAAAGGTAAAGAGGAAAATGTTGCTACAAAATAGGTAATGTAAGATGCCCTAATTCTCTCCTTGGATAATAAAATTTAGTCATGGGTTTTAGATTCAAGAGATTCTTTCCATGCAACCCCTAATAAGGGTTATTTCATAAATTATGTCTAGGGTAATTTTGGGCATGTTTATTTAGGAGATGATGAACCATGCAATATTATTGGTAGAGGTGAAGTTCATATTAAATTGTAGAATGGAAATACATGGATATTGAAATATGTGAGGCATGTTCCAAGCCTCAAAATAAATCTAATTTTTATAGGATTATTGGTGAAACTGGTTACATGGCTACACTCATAGCTGAATCTTGGAAAGATACCAAGGGATATCTTGTTGTAGAAAGAGGAAAGAAGGTAGGATAATTATATTTTTCTACCTATATTACTTATTCCTTTTCTATTCTATCTACTTTAGATTTAGATACAAGCATGTGGCACAATTGGCTAGGCCATATGAGTGAAAAGGGAATGCAAATCTTAAAGGAAAAGGGTAAGTTATCATATCTAAAATGTGTAGATCTTGATTTCTGTGAGCATTGTATTTTTGGAAAGCAGAAGAGAGTGAGATTTATCAAAGTTGGGGAAACAAAGAAGAAACATAAATTGGATCTTGTACAATCATATGTGTTTGCACCACCCTAGGTGGCTTCTCATGGATGATCCCAATACTACGTTACTTTATTGATGGTGCCACAAGAAAGGTATGGGTTTATTGTATACATTGAAAATGTGATGTTTTTGAAAATTTTAAAAGATGGAAAGCCCTTGTGGAAAATATATCAAATTCAAAGTCAAAGTGCCTTAGATTTTACAATGGTGGTGAGTATTGTAGCAATAATTTCAATGATTATTGTTTAGTAAATGGAATATGTAGAGAAAGGATGGTTCCTAGAACACCATATGAGAATGGTGTTACAGAGAGAATGAACAAGAAAATCATGGAATGTGCTAGAAGCATGAGGATACATGTTGGATTTCCCTTACAGTTTTGTGGAAGCAATAGACACAACAATTTATTTGATTAACTGTGGACCTTCAAGTGCACTGAATGGTGGAATACCAGAAGAAGCTTGGACTAGAAAAGAGGTAGATATTTCTTTTCTTAGAGTATTTGGCTCAGAATATTTTTTGCATATTGATAAGGAAAATAGAAAGAAATTGGATGCTAAATCCAAAAGATGTACTTTCATTAGTTATGGATTTGGTGATTTTAGATTCTGGTTTTGGGATTTAGAAGGTTCTAAGATAATTAGGAGTCGTGACATTGATTGGAATGAAAAGAGAATGTACAGGGATTAAGTTTTGGTATCTAAAGGTGAACTGGTGGAGAATTTTGTGCATGAAAATGAACTCTCAGATTCAAAATTAACACCTACAAGTTTACCGAGTAACAAATAACGACTTACCCTGATCGACATTGGTCCCCTATAGTAGTGTCTATTATAGAAGATACATAATAGTGTCGGTTATCCGAACCCATGTCCATAGAAGGTGACCAATGTCAATCAATGTCAAAAGTAGATACAAATCTACAGGATGAGAAAATTGAGCCTCCGACACCCCTAATCTCAGTGATAAGGTTACAAAGGGTAAGTAGACCTCCAGAAATATTTTCACCTTCCTTGTCTTATTTATTATTGAATGATAGTGGTGAACTAGAAAGATTTGAAGAAGTAATGTAGGATAAAGCCCACAAGCAATGGGAGAATGGCATGAATGAGGAGATGGACTCCTTAGAGCAGAACCATACATGGAATTTCGTTAAGTTTACAATAGGTAAAATATCATTGTAGAACAAGTGGGCTTATAGGATCAAGGAAGAATAGGGTCGAAAAAAAGAGATACGAGATAAGGCTCGTAGTAAAGGGATTTGCAAAGAAAGTAGGTATTGAATTTGGTGATATATTTTCTCCTATTGTTAAGATGAATTTTATTTGTACTGTATTGAGTTTAGTTGCAGTAGAGGATTTTCATTTAGAGAAACTTGATGTCAAGATGACATTTCTTCATGGTGATTTAGAGGAAGAGATTTATATGAATCATCCGTTTGGGTATGAAGTCAAGGGTAAGGAGAAACTTGTGTGCATATTGAAAAAAGTTTATATGGGCTCAAGCAAGCTCCAAGGAAATGGTATATGAGGTTTGATAGTTTCATGCATGAGCATGGTTATTTGAGATGTGAATTTGACCATTGTGTTTATTTCAAGATGCTTGGAAATGGGAGCTATATTATTTTGTTATTGTATGTGGATGATATGTTTATTGCAGGATCTAGTATGTAGGACATTGGTGAGCTTAAATAAAAGCTAGCTCACACATTTGTAATGAAGGATTTGGGAGCTACAAAGAGAATCCTTGACATGTAAATTCATAGAGACAGGAAGAATAGGAAGTTGTATTTGTCTTAGGAGAATTATATCAATAAGGTGTTGGAAATTTTTAATTTATAAAATTCAAAACCTATAATTACACCTATGGATAAACACTTTAAATTGATAAAAGATCATTGTCTTACATCATATGAGGAGGTTGAGTACATGACACAAGTTATGTATGCTTCAACAGATCGTGACCTTGATGTATGCTATGGTTTTACAGACTGCAGACAAATGGGAGTTATGAGAGTATTTATGGCTAATCTAGGTAAAGAGAATTGGAAAGAAGTCCAATGGATTCTCAGGTATTTGAGAGGTACATCTGACATGTAATTATGCTATGGAGGTTTAGATATTTCTTTATGTGGCTATGTGGATTTAGACATGGTGGTGATTTGGATGGTAGAAGGATTACCACTTTGGATATGTTTTCACAATAGGTGGCTGTGATTAGCTGGATTTCTAGATTACGAGAAGGTTGTGGCCCCTGTCTACTACAAAGGCTAAGTATGTTGCACTTGCAGCTACGAAGCTAAAAAGGATATGATATGGATGATAAATTTCATGGAAGAGTCGGGAAAAGAGCAAGAGGATTACATATTGTATAGTGATATTCATAGTGTAATTCATCTGGAAAATAACTCAGCGTTTCATTCTAGAATGAAACACATTTAGTTGAGATATCACTTCATATGGAAGGTATTGGAGGATGGCAGATGAAGTTGGAGAAAATTCATACAAAGGAGAACCCTGCAGATATACTAACGAAGTGTTAGCAAAGGAGAAGTTGGAGCTACACTCCACTTTGTTGGTCTTAGATTTTGAGATTGGAAGAGGGAGAAAAAGGCCAAGGAAAGGATCAGAGGAAGGAGTTGTACAGTATAGTGCAACAATTTATCTCTAAGTGGGAGATTGTTGAGTTTTGGAGCTTAATTTCTTCATGGACATGCTTTTATAGACTTGTTGGAATACACAGTAACCGCGTTAGTTGATGAAACATTGTTGGTCATCCATGGACCGGTATCGTTCTAGGGAAAGGAGGAACGTCATCGGTTTCCGTGTGCATGACTATTAGAATTAAGTTATGGGAATTAAATGTATATTTAGTTGTAAAGTGAATCTAATGGTTGTAATTGCATAGCTAAAGTTCCCTAAGATTTTAGATGCACATATAAGCATAAAGATAGGGTTTTAGAAGTAGAATTCAATTGATAATAGAGAGAAGTTTCCTTTTGAGTGAAAAGAGAAATTTTTGAGAAGAAAGTACATGACATCCAGGAAGGTGTGGAAGATTTCAAATATTCATTATATTTCCTTTGTGATGATAAATTGGTTGTTTCTTAGTGGGCGTAGCCCACACTAGGTGAACCATGTTAAATCTTTTTATTGTTTCTTCTTGTTTATTTTTGTACGATTTTTTATGCTTATATGATTAATATATCTATATAACCAGTGTGTTGACCCCAAAATGAAGGGTCATATGTTATTATTGTTATTGATTGAACAGATTCACTCATAGCTCACTTATGAGTAGGTGATGTCTGTACCAACTCGTAAAGTAAAATTTTAATGGGAGCTTGGTGTAAATGTTTAATGAAAACCTTCTGTATTGAGGTGGATGATGAGGGTGGTGAGGTAAGTACTAAAACTTTGGCATTGGGTGATTTTTTTTATCAGTTAGAAGGAGTGGATAACTCAGAGTTGGACGTATGGCCATGAAAGTGTTATCTTTCTTAGGCTCGGATTGATATGTGTCATAATTCTATGAGCAAGTGGCAATGTGTACAACATCAATCTAATGAGAAGAGATCCTGGACATAAGATCTTTATATTTAGATGTAGATGATGATGTATTATGCGATTCAGAAGGAAGAAAGGCTAGATTACCAAGTTTTAGAGCAATCAAGTGAAATGCCTTACAGTCTTCTATGGAATTTCCTCATGTCCAATGGTAATCACAAGAGACATTGAAGTCATACCATGCAGGTTTCCATCCTCATGGGTCTGATGGTTTGAGACGCGGTAATGTTATAAGTGATTTTTGGAGGAGGTCTTCTAAAATAGTTGCATAATTCCCTTTAGGTAAGGATACAAATGGTAATGAATTTTTGGGTATCTTATCAACTGGCAGAAGTAAGGATTCTATTGAAGTTTTTGGGTTATTTGTAGTTGAGGAGTCTTAGATGTTGTGGTGGATGAAGGAAGAGGACCTAATGGGGAAGGTTGGTAAATAGGTCTTGGTCTTGGCATGATAGGATGGTTACTAGGAGTGGAAATGACCCTTCTAGGAGGAGGTGGGAGAAGAGGCCAAGGACCATGGAATCAATATGATTTAGGGAAGGTATAAGAAGGAATTTTGAAAACTTAGACAACACCTTGTTTGTGGGGTCCTTTGTGGTTTTGGATGAGCTAGGTATGGATGTAGAGGTAGTTGTTGATGAAGAAAGGGGAGTTTGAATGATGTGGTTGATGAGATCCAAATGAGTTGTAGATTTTGTAGGTTTTGGATTGGTTGGTGTAGGGATAATTGGTTTTGTAGGTGGAGGATGAATGTGGTTTGTAATTGCCTTAGGCGGAGGTGTTTGTGTCATAAATGTTTTGAGAGGTATCATAGTTATATTTACAAATTGAGATATATTTGGTGGGGATATGGATTCGTATTAACTTGTGATAAGGATGGAAGAATAGTTTTCGTAATGTTCTAGCGAGACGAGTACTTGGTAGATGTGAGTTTAGATTCACAAAATGTAAATGTTAATTCTATAGATGTGGGTACTGGGTCAATAAGTGTTGATGTGGACTCAGGAATAGGTAATGTTTTAGTGATGGTGTTGATAGTATGATGAGCATGGATGAAATTTTTTTGTGGTTGTTCAATGGATGGGGTGTGACTGGGAAAGGTTGTTTAAATATGTCAAGATTTTGATTTGGGGGTACATTTGGATTGTCTAAGTGAAGTTCACCCCTGTCAATCAAATCTTGAAGGACATTATGGAATGTGTGACACCTTTTGATGTCATGTCCTTTAACCCTATGGTATTTACAATATTCATTATCTTAATACCAAGAGGGTTTAGATACGGATGTGTTAATAGGTTGAATAGGTGGGAGAGATATCATGTTTGTAGAGAGAACTTTATCAAAGATTGCGCTATAAGTCTCTGCTATGGGTATGCAAATACATTGTTGGTGGTAACGTTTGGTAGTAGTTTTTTCCTAGGAGTGTATTTGACTACTATGGCATTAGTAGATGATTTGGATTTATCAGATTAGATGATGAATTTGATGGGAATTCAATTCATGGATTCTTAGGATGAAGTTTAACTTGACCATATTCTAGAGCTCATAGTTCCAATTTATGGGCCATGGTAAAAGCTTTGTCAAAGGTATGAAATGATTGAATTTGTAATGTTGATGAAATATGTTTGGCACATGATCAACAGAGAAATTCAATGAATACAACTTATGGTAACAAAAAGGATAGTTGATTGATTTTACCCCTCAAGCCGAAACAAAATCGCAATGGACTCATCCTTAAACTATTTGATAGCATAAAGGTCATTAATAGTGACTTTGCGGGCTATGTTTATGGAAAAATTCTCTAAGAATAATTGTGTGATTTGAGCGAAGGAGAAAAGGGAATATTGTGGAATGTTATTGTACCAATCAAAGAATGATTAAATAGGGATATGGGGAAAGTCCTCAAAGCATGAGGTCTTGGTCATGAGATATTAGATAGAAAGCATGATGGAAGGAACATATGTGTTGTTGAGGATCTTCCTTGCTATAAAATTTGATAAATTTTGGAAGTTCCCAGTGAGGTGGATATGCTTTGTATGAGACTGAGGGGTGAATAGGTTCCTTTGCATATTTGATCGTATGAGAGAACATTTTGGTTCGGATGAGGTGGCTTCCATACTAGATATATGGTTTATGAGCACTTAAAGGGGACTTAGTTGTGTTGGTTGTTGCAAGGACGAGCCAAGTTGGAATAAAAGCCCGACTAGCTTGTGAGTATATCAGTGCTTGTTGAG